>OX031007.1:48712413-49962413 GCA_943735925.1 Pollenia amentaria
CCATTTTATACTTTCCCTTACAAAAACACTCCGCTGAAAAAAATCTCTAAAATATTGAATTATATTTCACTTAGTTTAGCTAACTAGCCTGGGAATGTTACCCGAAAACAATATTTACTGACAACAAAACAATACATACATATTTTCTTTTTTAATCATAAAAAAGGCGGAACATAAAAAATAAGCCATAAATAGCTTATTTCTCCATTTTCTTTGTTGTATGTTCTGGAAATGTAGTTTTTTTTTGCTTACACATTTGACAAGAGAACATCATTTCAATGCATAAAATGTAGTGAAGTCGTACGGAAAGAATATTTGTTACAAAAAAAAAAAAAAAAAAAAAATTAGCTATATAAATATTGTATCTACGAGTATTTTGAAAAAATATAATTTTTTTTTGGGGGGAAAATTAAAAACAACCCAGCAAAGATATCAAACTAAATTTTTAAGTTCACCCAAAGAAAAAACATGGTTGTGGTAAACATATTCTAAGAGCAACATATTATGATAAGATTAATGATTCTAGTCAACATATCACGATTATTATTGAATCATATATTGGCCAAATGTATTCTTAATATATCATCATAATATTTTTAATCCTTATTTGTTTTTATTATATCACATTATAATTTAATGTTATCATATTATTATCATTAATTATTATCATTATTATTAAGAAGTAATCATATTATTATCACGTTAATCATAATAAGTTAAGAAGTAATCATATTATTATCCAGTAATCATAATAATATGTAGATTAAATCTTAAACCGAAAAATATTATTAATATATATTTATGCTTATTTAATTACTGGCAACCTTAACGTTAAACTGTTACAGATATTTTACATTATAATATGATGCATCTTTAACCCTAATTAACTGATTGGTTTAAGATTCCTTGGAGACAAAACTTGTCTCTCTAATATGGATTTTAACAGGATCCACTTCCTTATTGGATCGACTTGGTGGCTGAGTGAGAATATTAGTTGCGTGGTAACATTGGACTCTTAGGAGACGGTGCGACATGGTAACACAATGGACCCACGTGAGCTGTGCCTAATTACGGCTGCCAATGGAACCTAACCTAACATAACCAAGATGGACTCGACTAGAAAGTGATTCTGAATCAATCGGCATACTAAGGCCAAAATCACACAATTGCCGCAATGCATCAATTTTCACACTTTTTAATACCCCGATCGTGTTTCTGCACAATCAAATGGCTCATGTACCAATCGAGGACAATATTGTGCTTACTTTTTTCCAATAAAATGCAACCCTTGTGCGGCAATTATGTGTCTACTTGATAGGCATCAGCGCGTTAATAATAATAACAAAAATGTACCAATATTTATTGGGTCTTTGTGCGGCACTTAAACAACACAATACGCGCCAATATTTATTTGCCTTTTTTTTAATAAATTTACTTTTTTGTGTTTCTTTAAGTAGAAATATATATATACAAATTTATTTATTTTTCATTAAAATTATATAATATTTTTATTCAAGATATTTAATAAAATTTAAATAAAACGGAGTATTATTTCTTTTTAAGGAATATTTAGGTATGTGATGAAAATAGCTCGATTTCAAGACGATAAAAATTTATCACTTTCGAGCGATTTTAAATTCTATGTCTGAATTATATTATAAAGTCTTAATTTTTTGTTCAAAACATAGTTTAAATAATATAGATAATAAACAATTTACAAGAATATATACAGGAAAAGGGAGCAAAATGTATTGAAATTTTTTTAAATCGAATTTATTTTATATTTTTTCAAGATAAATAATGTGATAACTATTTCTTTTTAAATTTTTATTATATTAACCATTTTTAAAAATATTTAAACTTTGACGCTTTGACATTTTTACCGATATTTATTGTTAATTTTTCTTAGAGAAAATATTTGATAACTTAAAAACGAGAATAACAAATTCGTTAAAGTAACCGAGATTTCTCGCTACTTAACGATATCGGTTGTAAAATTAAAAAAGTTACAGATATGAGGTACTGGTATTAAAATAATATTATTTAAAACCGAAATTTAAATCAATTAAGCGATACAACTATTTTTAATTTGCATTTTTAAAATTTGAATATAAATATTCTCAGTTTCCTTTTATATTTAAAAATAGAATTTTACTTGTTTAATTTTTGGAATTTCATATATTTTACAAAAAAATTTAAATAAAACTATTCAATAAAAATTTGTTTGAATATATGATAAAATTTTCTTTTTTTTAACGAACAAACCAACTTGAACTTCCAAACAAATAAAAAAGCTACCACAACAGCTTTTTTTGCAGTTGACACAAGTAAGAACAATCGTGTAACTGTGCTGCGGCAATTATTGTACCCATTTCGCTTTGTACCAACTAGCGGCAATTAAATTTGTATTAAACAGGGCAATCGTGTGATTTCAGAACATTTAATTGGGGCAATTTTATTATTGTGCGTCAATAAAGCACAATCAAACTTGTGTCAAATGGTTGGGCATGGTTACTACACTATGATAGCTTTGAAAACATATTATATTCCTCACAACCATTTAATGATATTTAATAGCCATACTATAATAACTTTCTATACATTTACTCATAATATTATGATTATTGATATTATCGCCATTTGTAAAATAATTTAACATCAGTTGTGTCGTTTGTTTTACATGTGCTTATCGAATTATTTGTTATTCATAAAAACCCCAAGTTTAAAGTAATCAAAAAATAAAGAAATTGTAGGTAGATTAAAAAAATTGTAAAGTGTCCCAAAGTAAAATTTAAATGCTAAAAAATTTAAATATTGTTTGAAAATGGTGCAAAAATATTGTCCGTTGTTTTGTGTTATTTTAGAGAAATGGAATGAAAATTCTATAAAATAATTTATAAATAATTGCAACCTACGACAAAAATAATATTATAATATTATGTTTGAAGTTGCACCATATTATAATATAAAATATCTGTAACAGTTTTACGTAAAGGTTGCCAGTAAGTAATTAAGCATAAATATTAAAAATATTTTTCGGTTTTAGATTTAATCTACTATTATTATGATTAACTTGGTAATAATATGATTACTTCTTAACTTATTATGATGAACTTGATAATAATATGATTATTTCTTAACTTATTACGATTAACATGATAATAATATGATTACATTAATTTATAATATGATGTAATAAAAACCAATTAGGATTAGGGGAAACTATTACGATGCAATATCACGAATGGTCATAATGTGATTCAATAATAATCGTAATATGTTGACAACGTTCATGAATCTTATCATAATATGTTGCTCTTCAAATATTTTTACCACAACCATGTGTTTCTTTGCGTGTAGGTACATTAAAAAAAATTGAAAAGTATCACAAAATTAAATATCAATGCTAAAAAAATTTTTAATATTGTTTGAACATGGTGCAAAAATATTGACTATTGTTTTGTGTTATTTTAGAGAAATAGATAAAAGTTCTATAAAATAATTAATAAATAATTGCGACCAACGACAAAATTATGATGTGAAACGTTAAGGTTGCCAGGAAGTAAAAAAGCATAAATATATATTAATAATATTTTTCGGTTTAAGATTTAATCTACATATAATTATGATTACTGGATAATAATATGATTACTTCTTAACTTATTATAATTAACGTGGTAATAATATGATTACTTCTTAACTTACTATTATTGACATGATAATAATATGACAACCTTAAATTATAATATTATATAATAAAAACAAATTAGGATTAAGGGAAAAATATTATGAAGTGATATTACGAATATATTTGGTCAAAGGTTAGGTTCCATGGGCAGCCATCGAGAGACAGCTCACTTGGGTCCTTTAGCGGTTCTTTTGTGATACCCAGCGCCAATGCCCATCCTAAAGAGCAGTTACTCAGATGGCGTCACTGCAGAGTTGAGCCAATTCGTCCTCCTAATGAAGAGAAGAAGCAATCTTAGTTCTATTTTTTTATAGATCCTCCAAACAGGAAAACACCGGTTATCCCAGGTATTTTTCCCTGATGCCCCGTAGCCCAGGTCATTGACAGAGAAAGTGAAGCACAGTTTCCTCTTCCTCCTCATCATGACAACTTCTACAGTAGTCATTGAATTCCAGACCCATTCTTCTACCATGAGTCCCAACAGGCCAGTGTCCAGTTATGACTGACACCACGGTCCTGATTTGGTTCCTATCGAACCTAAGTAAAGATTTGGTTCTCCGTTCATCATATCCAGGCCAAAGTGCCCTGAATGTGGAGCAGGTGGACTCACGGGTCCATCCCTCTTGCGCAATTCTATAGTTCTCGCGCCGAATGATTGACTTACAGTGAGCCATTGGAAGGCCAATGAATTGATCAATGAATGCTTCATCCATACGACCACTTTCCTTGGCCAGCTCATCTGCTATCTGGTTTCCCGGGCAGTTTGAGTGCCCTGGTATCCATATAAGCGTTAACTTTGAATGTTTAGCAATCTCCTTCAAAGACATCCGACATTCCACAGTCAACCTAGATGTCGTATAGACACCCGCAAGAGAGGCAATGGCAGCCTTGCTATCAGTAAATATACGTATATCTCCCGATACGCGATTATACTTTAGCCAGTTGGCTGCCCGCTTTATAGCCGAGATTTCCGCCTGCAGGACACTACATCCATCCGGCAGACGAAGGGAAACTTTTACGCCCAGTTCCTCTATGTAGAAACCTCCGCCAACTCTTTCCCCCTTCCTTGAACCATCAGTGTATACCCCCAGGGCTGGTTCATGGAAGGTGCCCATGACCGACAGTGCACTTTCGTGCGCTATATGTGTCGCATACCTCGCGCCAAAGAAAGGCTCCGGGGTGCAGTAGTCCTTTCCTTCAGGGACAATCGAGTATCCCATTATACTGGAGTGTCCATAGTCACGGTTCGACCAGCCGTGTGCCGCGTTCAACCGTATCGCCGAATAAAGAGCCATATGTCTGGCCGTGATGTCCACCGGCAGCCAATTTAGCATTGTAAACAGCGCCCTTTTGGGAGTGGAGCGCATTGATGCTGTGATCATCAATGCGACCAGTCTGTGAACCTTCTCAAGCATCGCACGGTGTCTGCCCTTGTCCAGCGCAGTCCACCTTACGACAACACCGTAATACAGAGTCGGCTTTACTACAGCTTCAAAGATCCAATTGACACACCTCGGACCCATGCCCCAGTTCTTGCCGATTGCACCTCTGCACGCATATATAGCAACAATTGCCTTTTCCATCCTCGTCCGGATGTTCAGCCCCCACGACAGTTTACTGTCCAGGATTACGCCCAGATACTTGGCGCTGTAAGAGAACTTAAGTTCAGTCCCATTTAGCCTCGGAAGTCTCATGACCTCAGTCCTATACTTCCTCGTGAAGAGTACCAATTCCGTCTTAGACGGATTAATACCCAAGCCGCATGATACGCTCCAGGTGCTAAGTACCCTTAATGCAGCCTCCATACACTGAGACATTATGTTCAAATGCTACCTCGTGATGGCCACATCGTCAGCGTACGCCACAGTTTTAATCCTCATGTCGTCCATTTTCGTCAATATGGTGTTCATAGTCAGGTTCAACAATAGTGGGGATAGTACTCCTCCTTGGGGAGTACCACTGTTTTGGTCATTATATGATTCAATAATAATCGTAATATGTTGACTACAATCATGAATCTTATCATAATATGTTGCTCTTAGAATATGTTTACCACCTCCATGTTTTTTCTTTGCGTGCAGGACCGAAACAAAAAGCTAATTTTTTAAAAAACTACTCAGCCTAGACTCAAGCCGGAGCACTTTTAGTTATATCACATTGAACCAGAAACTTAAGCGCACAAGAAAAATACTTCCAACAAACATTCACGAAATTAGAGGCAAATAAATATCACTATAAATCCGACACATATATGTGACATGAGTTTCTGTGTAAACTCCCATGTCACAAATATGTAACGATGAGTGATGAACGTGTTAATAAACATAATATAATTGTGGAAAAAATAAAATGCTACATAATAACCATATTACGAAGGAGAATTTCTTATGAACGTAAAAAGTTTTTCCCAGTTTTTGACTGTAAGTTGTAAACTCTACAATTGTCACTGGGTTTTTTCAATATCAACTTTTGAAGAAAACTGTCATACAACAATTCGTGATAGAAACGGAAATTCAAAAATAACAAAATACCAAGAAAAAATAAACAATATTTATACATATATTTTTAAACTCACATTCTTGCCAAATAATTATAAGTTTAAAAAAGAAAAACTAAGTATGTTTGTAAAACTATTCATTGTTATTTGTGTGTTTGTAAATTTATATGAATTGAAAATAAATAAATGTATGAATATTTATAAATGTCCTTGCACACAAGATGAAAAGTAGGTTAATAAGAAAAAAAAAATATAATATACACTATTCTTTGAACATTATTTTTTTTTTTGGTTTTTTTAATATAACATTTTTTTTTAAATTTCTATTAAAATGGATTTTTTCTCGAGTTTTCAAGTAGTTATAATGAATAATAATTTTCTAGCCTTAGGGTAAAAACATGAGCAAATGAAAGTAAAATTTTTAATATGAAATTAATATAAAATTTTTAATTTTAAATTAGAAATTCTGTAAAAATTATATAGAGAAAATATTTTTATTATTAATAGAAACTTTAAAAAAGTGAATTAAATTTAACTTTAGAATAAACGAAAAATATTGTTAAACAAAATCATTGCTTAAAAGAAAAACCGACTTTCTACACAAAAACTTACTTTTAACATATACAATGACTTTTTTTTACTGAGAAAGGCATTTTTTAAGTAAGAAATTACTTTTAACGTAAAACTGACCCCACCCACGAAAAAAATCAAGCAAAACAATTTAAATAAAAGTACGCTTTTAAAACACATTTGGCACAAAAAATTACAATTCCACAAAGACAGTCACAATTTTCCGTCAAAAATTTCCAATTTTAAAACAAAACGTTCACCTTTTTACATTAAAGGTTAAATTTTACATAAGTTTCACTCTTTTTAATATAAAAATTCCCATTTGTTTACACAAAAAATCAAACCTTTTACACAAAAATGTTTACTTTTTACACAAAAAATTTAAGTTTTTACGAAAATTTTGTTTTTATATAAAATATTTTAACAAATCCGACATTATACATAATAGTCCCTCTTTTTTCACAATAACTCCCTCTATTCATACATACAATTTCCCATTTGTTTCATAGAAAAGTCCCACCTTTTATATAAAAAGTTTACATAAAAACTTTTTTTTAGATAAAAAGTTTACATCTTACATAAACATTTTTACTTTTTACATAAACAGATTTACTTCTTACATAAAAAGTTTACCTTTTTGAATAAAAAGTTAATAAACATCCCACTTTTTACATAAAAAGTAACTCTTTTTACACAACAAGTTACATTTTTGACATAAAATGTCACACTTTTTAGATAAAAATTAACGCCTTTAACATTAAACTTCTTTACTTTTTACATAAAACTTCACACTTTTTACATAAAAAGTCACACTTTTTAAGTAAAAAGTCACACTTTTAACATAAAAAGTCACACTTTTTACAAAAAGTCACCATTTTTACATAAAAAGTCACACTTTTTACATAAAAAGTCACACTTTTTACATAAAAAGTCACCATTTTTACATAAAAAGTCATACTTTTTACATAAAAATTCACACTTTTTACATAAAAAGTAACACTTTTGACATAAAAAGTCGCACTTTTGACATAAAAAATCACACTTTTTACATAAAAAGTCAAAATTTTCACATAAAAATTCACACTTTTTACAAAAAAAGTTACACTTAATTGTTTTAAATCTTATAAAAGTTTACACATTTTTGATGGCGATTTTTTACATTTTACATACCCACACCGTCAGCATCCATTGAATCATTCATTCGTTTCGTATGTCTAAGCAATTTTATGTGTTATTTATTAAACGATAATCCGATTTGTTGGCCATTAAAGCGAAAAAGTTTTTTTTTTTTTTTTGTTCAATTGTGTATAGAACTAAAATGCAAAATTGTTATTGTTTCTATTGTTAAATATTTTCAATTTTAGTTTTTTTTAAAAGTACAAATAGTATTGGAATTCGTGTGCCCTACGCAATCAAGAGGGGGGGGGGGGGGGGTTTGGCGATAAATACGGTTTTTATATTCAAATACAGCTAAACCAATACTTGAAATCCTTTTGGAAAATTCAGCAGTTTTGATGAAAAAAGAAATTTGTTCAAAAATAATATACCCGAACGTGTATAGGATGCCAAGTATTCAACTTATACCTTCACTATCATGTTTTATTTTTTATTTTTAGTTTAACCATTTTATGCCACTTGAAGCATGTGAACATTTGTGTGTGTTTAGTTGCATGTAGAAAGTATAAAACGTTTAGTTTTTCATTAAACAAAAGTTAATAGGTTTAATGAAAATTTTTTTTCAAATGTTTTGTTTCTATTAGAGACCAAGCAATAATAATACAAAGAGAACGTGAGTGAGCAAAGCATATTGAAAAATGCAGCTTCAGATTATTTTGAAAATATCCAAAAATTGAATTAATTGAAATGGGGCTATTTTCAGCAGCATTGAATGTTAATGAATAGAGTTATGTCAAAAACGTTTTATAGAAAATTGCAAATTTCAAAAGTTCAATATGAAATTCTTAGAAAAAAGGTTTGCAAGAGAGGCAAAGTTTTGGGTAGTAGCTGTTGAATTGAAACTTTAAATATGATGAAATAATTTTGCTGTTTAAAGTTTTTGCAATTCGTATTTATGTTTTATACGAATTTTATAATTATTCGCTTTGTATAATTAAGACGTGGGCAAACATATATCTAACATATATCCGCTGTGATACTCAAGTATCAATTTGACCCTTTTTCGAAGGTCTTGATACTCTTTATGGCCCTTTTTTTAAATTACCCTTTTGTTATTTTTAACTATTTTGTGCCACTTTTTGCTTATAAATTAAATTTGGAACAGACTCAAAGTATAAACTCACAATTCCATGCTTTCCTCTCTTAATTTGTTTGAAGTGGAGATAGAGGAAAGGACTTCAAGTGAAGAATATAGGAATATATAACGCACATTCCTAAGAAGTAGTTAGTTTTCGTAAAAAAGTTGTGTTAATACATGTTTTATGACTTCAAAATTAGATTAAAACAAATAGGAATTGCTAAATTAGTGGAAATTTCCAAAAATTTGGTAACAGCGATATGAAAGTAAAACTTTATATTTATTACAAATCTTAAAAGCTTACAGAAAACTTACTGGTAAAAGTCGTTTCTATCGCGAAATTGGTTAAAATTCGCGGACAATGGCAAAATTGGAAACAAACCCTAAAATTTATTTGAAATCGGTAAAAAAAAATGTTGGAAAATAACATAAAAAGCATTAAAAAATTAGCTATAATGATAAGGAACAAAGTTTTTGTCAAGTGCTGGAAAGGGCATTGGATAACAAAATTTTGTTGAGCACTTCCTACCTGAAATAAATATTTTTTGTTTGCTTATAAAAAACTTGGTCTTATTATTTTCTTTAAAATGGGAAATACTGCGTACAAAAAACTTGACCCTTTTTTAATTTAAAAACCCTTTTATTGACCCGTGAAAAATCCCCTTTTTGTGACCCTTTTCGAAAATTTCTAATGGTAAACCTAATTTCAATATTTAAGAAGTATTAATGAGAAAAGAGATCAAAGTAAGCAGTGTTGCCAAAAGAATGTGTGAACGAAAATTAAAATCTTTTAAATCAACGGCTTCCAAAAGGGTTTCTGCAGACCTTTCGGAGTCCATGACTGATTTCGTCTTTTTATTAAAAAAAATATATAAATATAAAAATATTAAAAAATGGTCACATTGAATGCAAGCAACAAGCGATAACACAACCTCTCGGTGTGAAAAGTCAAAAGAGACTGACTGGTTATATTGAATATTTCAATACATGTAGGTCTAGACTTTAAGTGAAATCAGCCAGGGTATAGTTGTTTTCCCGATCTCTGGTGTAAGTTAAAATAGCCGATCATCTTCGCAATATTAGTAAAGCTGGAGGTCCACACCATGCGTTTTAGCCTCCACGCATTGCATGAGTTTTATACCTTACTTGTGTTCTACGTTTTAAGTTACATGCAACGCTTCTGATGCGGCATCACCACAAGTAAAAATTAAATTTTATTTGTCAAAATCAGCTGATTTATTCGAACACTGCTTGTGACGCTTACAAAAGTAGAAAGTAAACCTAATTTTTCGCATTCAACGCCTCAATGCATCCTAGGCTATTGTGCATGAAACTTGTTACATACAACTACACAGATTCCACTTTTTTGATAGCTGCGTAGACTGCCAAAAGGCGTGTAACGCGTGGTGTGGAACTCCAGCTTAAGGCAAATAAGAAAATGCTCTCATATTAACAATTCTCTTCTCCTCGTTAAAAATATCGAACTTTAAGCTTAATTAAACTTTTTATTAATTAATTCATTTATTAATGATGTGCTAATAATCCCAATTTTTTTAAATGAAAACACTGAAATTTATTGTTGTGGGAAAGCTAGTTCCTATGCGCATTTCGCTGGTTGCTTAGGCCAGCTCGTCAGGAAACTTTTTCCAAATACTTTAGAAAAGCTAAAAATATTATACAAGTAAGACCATAAAGTGAATAAGAATTTTAAAACACTCTGGTCTTAAATGTAACAATATCAAAGCTTCAACAAAGTCACAACAATAAACCGTTTTTTACCCGATGCTCTCTGAATGAAATTTTTTTATTAATGAAAAATTTTAGTATTGCTTTTGGATTGTGTTTATTTGATGACAACAAAATTTTTTTTCATTAAATAGAAAAAAATTATATCGGCCAGGTGCCCACTGCTAGAATAGAAGACCATATAGGCCTGATTCTTGCAATTTTCTGTCACTCTTGCCAGAACTTTCGATGATAAGTTCCCGCTTTCGTGGATGATATTCTCTTTAAAGACTTCAGAATATGTAGAACAGGTAAGTCGCGCGATGTTTCAATTAAGCGAAAATCAAAGAAAGAGATTAAACGACACGGAAATGCAGCACTCAGAATTTCGGTTGTAGGTCCTCATCTAATCCTTATTCTACAATTCCAATTCGTTCAGTTGAGATAGAGAAAGTCGTTGAGCGTGGTTCTGTAGGGCTACCCGTTTACCGTTCAAGTCTTATGGCCCGAGTCGCCATTTCAAAATTTTCTATCTGACCAAAAATGTCTTAAAACCTACCAAAATCCGTAAAACCGACCAATTTGCAATACAAAATTTATATATATCTTGTTTACCTCCTAAGTCGTCGCTTGAATTAGGATTTTTTATGTACATCTCAGCTTTTGTGCCAATAATAATATTTAAAACATCAATAGGATTATTTCTTTTATTGAAATCGATTTTTTTATCGCTGTGTATCATCAATCTTTTTTAATAAATTTAATTAAAATATTTAAAAACATTAGACTTTGAAATTTGGTTCAGATATGGAAAACAAGAGCCATGTTCTGTAAAAAATAATATTAGATTTGAACTTGTCTTATTTGCGATCAGTGTTCTAAATTTCTTAAAATTAATAAAGTACATTTTCTCAAATTGGCCAAAATTAGATTTAGTCTACCATCCAACCAAAAGAAAAATATTTGGTCAGAAAGACCACGATCGGTTCCCCGTAACACAAACACCACAAGATATAGTCTAGCCGTAAGCACCACAAGATAAAGTTACTTTGAGCGGGTTGAGCGAAAAGCCATTACTTCGTTTGATATACATGGATTTTCGGTGCCCCAGTAGCGATAATTCTGCATGTTTACGTATACAAAAAATTGGAAATTGACCGCATCGCTCATAATTATTATCAATGCAAAGTTGTCTTCGTCGTCGTCGAGACAATTATTTCTTTTTTTTTTGTTTTGAGGAGAATAGCGCTCGGTTTCTAATTGCAGTGTTTTTTGTTTCCGTTCACTTCACAAATGTCAAAGCAGAACTGACATTTACCGACAACTGCAAAAACTTGAGTATCTCATGATACGGTGATGACATTTGCTTCACCCTGTATAGTTTTTTTTTTTCAAATTAAGAGCATTTTTTTTAAAGCAAAGGTAGGAAAAAAAACTATAAATTCAAAATAAATGAATTAAAGAATACAGAATTTGTCACTTTAATTTAAAACAAAAATAAACAAAACAATTGCAATAATGTACAGACTGATTTTGATTTTTTTTTTTTAACTTTAGGCATTTGAATTTGTAAGTCCCAAGTAAATATTTGGTTATTGTTGGTATCTTACACTGGGCAAAAAAAAAAAAATTTTTTTAAAATTTCTCCAGCGTAAGAACAATTTTATAAAAATATTTTTATTCGTTTTAATTTAGAATTTTATTAAAAAGGGCCAATCTTCAGTATAATAATTCTGACAATTTCAAAGATGTTGAATGAATTTATTTTGCTACTAAAATATTGTTGGTTTTTGAAAAAAGTGCTTTAACAGAAAAAATTTTATTTCATGTAAAATTCGAGAACTGTCAATTACTGCAGTTACTAACTGCGTTATTTTGTTAACCCACAAAACTTTCTCATTCCCTTTGTAGCACATGCAACTAAGCATCGCTCTTCCTTTATATATTCTCGGTTCGTGTTAAATTCTAAGACGACCTTTCGATGCCCGTTCTAGTTATAAGAGGATATTTAAAAAAAACTATGTGTAACATATAACACAATACAAGTAATTAAATGTGCAGAAAAATTTCTCAGTTTTTTCAGTGCATTTCATATAAATTTTACCACACTTTCAATCACTTGTACAGTGGAAACCGCACACTAATCTCAAGACGAAGAATCCGTTTCGTTTTGAAAATGTACGGAATCAGACAATCATATGGAATTAGTAGACACATACAAACGCCTTACGGGAAATTCTAAGACAATTTAGTGATGTCCATCCATCTGGCTGTTAAAAAAATTTAAGGAAAACTCGCTTAGCACTTAAAATATAAGAAATTGGCCCATTATTTCACCAAGCCCCCATACAAACGTCCTCATGAAATTTGACTAAAATGTCATATATTAACGAAGTTTCCTTGGCTTTGAATACAAATCCAATAATCCATTACATAGTGAAAAAAATTGCGGGTTAATCTCTGCAATTCATGCACCACAATGACTGATGACGTGCGAACATCTGCTATTCTTGCATGAACAGCAGATTCAAGTATACGAGTCGAATCAAAAAAAAGTGGTAAAAATAAAGCAACGGAATACATCGCTGTACCAAGAGTACAATTAACTCATCCGCGCTCAGAAACTATACCGGTAGAACCTAAATTGCCTAGTCAGAATCGTTTGACTACAATCACAACTGATAGCGTCTTTACCAAAGTATCAACATCATATGCGTCGTATGTAATAGAAATGATGCAAAACGATAAATAAAAACATCCAAATCAAAACGAAATGGACTTCGTTGCTGCTCATCTTAGTTAGTCGGAGCGAAATTCGAAATTTATAGCGTCGTTTTAAAGGAAGAGACATCTTACGCAAAAAAATATTAAATTAAATTAAACATTACTTAATGTCTAATCATTGTGAAGATTATCTGCAAGCAACGAACATTTGTGTTGAAGAGCTAAATCGGAACATTTCATCTTTATCCTCTCCACGTAGATTTTCAATATCAGAAAGCCAATATTATAAACATTATAACTCAATAGGACGCTGTTTCTTAGACACTGGCGATTATAAGGCAAAACAAACCTTCTGGAGGTGACGACTTATAACACCAAAGGGTCGTGTTTTGTTTATGACAATCTCTAAAATGGATTTAAATGTGGTAGCGAGCGGACAACCAACTTATTGGACTACTGATAAGCAAAAACTTCCAGATGTCATCGATTATGGAGTGGTTAAAAACATCTCCATAGAAAAGATTTCAGTTGAAGCTTCCTTAGAATTATCTTCCGATCACACACCTTCAATTCTTACTATAAAAAACCCTAATAGAATTGTATCTCCGTCTGGTTACTTAGTGACGACAGACACAAAAAAAAAAATTGGTTAAAATATAAAAAAATATCTCAGTACCCACTGTACTGAAAATATTCCACTTAGTAAACCGGAGAATGTGAATCTTTCTGTTGAAAATTTTGACATTTATATTAAACTAGCTGCTCAAAATTTTAGCATAACGCCCAAAAAATAAAATAATAATATTTATTCTACAGATGTTGAGCGTTCTTGATTGAAAAAAGGGGAGCTGCAAGAGAGTGACAATTGCACGGATCCCCTTAACTTAAGAGTTTATTAAAAGAGTACACAAAAAGGGCTAAGAAAGTTACTACAGTCTCAGAAAACGGCTTCCCTGAAAAAATATCTTAGGGAACTCGATGCAACTCCAGAATCAGACTACTCACTATGGCGTGCAGCTAGAAATCTAAATAGACCAGTTATCTCTAAGCCACCATTTCGAAACCGGAACGAAAGCTGGACCAGAAATGATATTGAAAAAAAATATGTTTGTTAATTATTTGAAAAACATATTAACCCTAAATATATCTCAAGATATAGCAGTCGAGTTACCGCCTGTTAACAGCAGCTATTCCCCTAAGATTTGGGTTAAGAGAAATCAAAAAGGCAATTTGTTATTTAAACACCAAGATGCTAAAAGTATTTTATTATTGATAAGATCAGTAATAAAATACTTTTGGAACTACCTCGCATAGTAAAGAAAATTATTCTTTTTATTTTTAATGCTATTTCACACCTTGAAGACTACCCTCAAGAATGGAAGGTTTACTTGGTAACCATAATGCCAAAGCCAGGAAAGGATCACACTAAAGTTGAGTCAAGCTTATAGGCCTGTAGCTTATTAGCTAATATTTTTCGAAGCTATTTCAGAAACTACAAGTGTCAAAATTAACACCAACTTTAAATGAAAATAGATGTATTCCAAACCATCAATTCGGTTTGAGAAGAAAGCACAACAAACTCATCGAATAGTTAATGCCATAAGAAAAGCCTTTGAAGAAAAAAAATATTGCTCTACACTCTTCATCAATGTCTCGCATTAAGGTTGATTTTATAAATTTAAAACTTACTAGCAAACACACACAATATATTAGAAAGTTACTAAGTCGGTCGTAAATTTATTATTAAAGAAGGCGATTTTTTTAAGTACTCCTTAGTTAGTTGAAGCTGAAGTCCCATAATACAGCATCCTCGACCCTCTACTTTACATTATACATTTAAATTATACTTTGGATATGCCAACAAACAACTACACCCAAACTTCAACATTTGCGGATGATACAGCTTTTCTAAGCGTACACCAAAACCGTCATGAATCATCTCGTTATTTGCAGGATCATATATTTGAACTGATAAAGTGATTTAAACAATGTAGGATAAAGGTCAACGAGCAAAAATTCGTAGATATAACATTAATATTGCGTTGGGAAACATGCCCCCCACCCGCTATTAAAATCAATAATCAAATAATACCTCCACACTCTCATGTAAAATACCGCGGTTTACATCTAGATCGGAGTTTGACGTGGAAATGGCTTATAGAAGCCGAATTAACTCAAATGAAACTAAAAGCAATTCAAATTTATTGGCTTATTGAAAGAAATTCTGTTCTTAGAATCGATTGCAAACTTCTCCTTTACAACTCTATCTTAAAGCATATCTGGTGCTGCGGTATTCAGTAATGGGGCACTGCCTCGGCCTTTAATATCGAAAAAATTCTAAGGCGCCAAATAAAAATTAACTTCTTCTAATAATCACAGCTGCTCTATGGTATGTTAAAAACTCAAATATTCACAAGGCTTTCAATGTGCCATTAGTTAAAACTATGACGAAATATGCAGTAAAATATTTAAAAAGGCTTGAACTGCACCCATAGCTCGAAATATTGTAAATTATGGCGGCCACACTCGCTCAATGAGAAGAGACACTGCAGCACTCACCAAATAGATAAACACTCACCCAAGCGATAAGCGCCTACATATCTGTGGTCACAAGCTGTAACCGCCTAATGCTTGTTAAGTTATCTGGTCTGGTCTTCGTACCTAAGAGTTATTTTTACCTATTTCAACGTTTATTGGACCGACGTGTCTTTACCTTAAGTTTTCTTTTAAAATTGGCAGCATTTATTTATTAAGGCCCTAATCATGTACAACGCAGCGCAACGCCAAACAATAACATTGAAAGCACAAACAATGTCATAAATATTTTGTAATTTTGTTGTTGCTTTCAACAGAAATTCATGTACCGTTTTAAAATTTTTAACGACACAAGCAATGGAGCGTTTGAAATTTTAAGACGCAATGTGAATTTCTGTAGAAAGCAACAACAAAATTACAAAATATTTATGACATTGTTTGTGCTTTCAATGTTATTTTTTGGCGTTCCGTTAGTTCTGTGGCGTTGCGCTGCGTTGTACATGATTAGGGCCTAATTTATTTGGTGCACAGTGCAATAAGAACGAGTCTTTTTATAGCACTGTACATATAATGTTAATTACAAATGTAACATATAAAAGTTTGACTGATATAATTGATCAACATACAATAAGGCAAAAAACAGTGACCAACAAATAAGTAATTAATTTTATACAACAATTCTTAGTGATTCATGAATATACTTAATACATATTATAAATAAAAAATAATAATTTTTATTTTATTTAAAAAAAGTTAACAAAAATGCTTAAATACTTCGCGTTTAAAGTGCTAAGCATTGCAATGGTAATCGGTTCCAAAGCTGGATGGAGTTTATAAAAAAATGTCTTTCAGATATCTGACTACGATATCGATAACTGTTTATCTTTATTCCTCTATTTGATCTAGAGAAGATAAGTCGATTATATAAATAGCCTGGTTGTTTTGTATAAATAGTTTTATGTAAGAATATTAGACAGCGGCATTTTAACAGGTTATCATAAGATATATCGTATAACTGCTTTGCAAAACGGGAAATGCTTGACTAGCGTGAAAGACCGAAAACGTATCTGGCTATATTATTGAAAGTTACATTGAGTTTTTTCTTACTTGCCGAATCACAGCATGCAAATAGTTCACAACCATACATTAGGGTTGGCATTAGGTATGTCTTTGTCAATAGCATACGGATTTCAAGGGGAGTGTAATATTGAGTCATCCACAGATTGCGCAACATAGAAAACGTTCTACCACAAATTGAATTTATGTGATTAGACCAGTCAAGTTTAGAAATAAATATAACACCAAGATTTTTATCTGATTCCACTTTTTCTGTATTTGAATTGTTAATCTGAATTGGCTTCAAAGATGTGGGGATTAGTTTGCTCTTACCAATTACCATAGCCTTAGTTTTCTCAGCGTTAAGGCCAATACCGTTCCTTGAAGCTCATGTATTTATCCTGTCTAGGTCCTGGCTTATCTTACTTATGCATTCTGTGGTCTCGGATGGTTGACAACTGATATAAAGTTAAACATCATCCGCATACATTTGTATTCCACAATGCTTTAGTTGAGAAGGTAAATCATTAGAGTATACGGAATATAAAAGTAGACCAAGTATAGAACCCTGTGGTACACAATAGATTTCTATGTACAAGTATATTTCTATGTATAGAAATTACGGGCATAAGTCGACTTTAGAAACAATTAAGTTCATATTTGTTTTTATTAAATATTTCTGAAATAAATACAACTTTCGTTATAATTTTTTTATCTTAGCACTGTGGAGATAAGAATATTTGATACTGAATTACTTTTTTTCCAATGTAATTAATTTTTTCACAACCTCAAAAACTATTTCGACTAAGGCGGTTATTGCTTGTGACCACAGATATGTGAACAGAACTCGTGATGACAAAATTTGTTGTCCGGCACTGGCAGGATATAAAATAAAGTACTAGTATAAGATTTAATTAGTTATTGTTAGTTCATATTTAAAATATGAAGATTCAATAAATACATATTGAAAAAAATAAAAAAATAAAGGGAAGAAGAAGGAGAAAGTGTCGATAACGAAGAACCTTTAGAAACTTTTGGAAGTAGTGGTAAATCAAATTCGGATGATCAAGATGAAGTTTAACAGCCAGCTCAAAAAAAAACTCGACGTTAGTAAAGTTGTTTATTATACATACATGAAACTTCTTTTCTGTCTTATATATTAAACATTAAATAGATTTGCTGGTAAATAGCTCAATGAAAAATTAATCTCTTGGGATTAAATTGTAGGATTACATTATCCTATGCATCCGAGGCATTCATGCATAAAAAGTAATGGAATTTCCCATTTTCAGTCAAAATTTAAAAAAAAAATGCCAAATAATTCGCTTTTTTCAGCAAAAGTAGACGAAAAATATTGTTTAGCATGATATTTCTAAGCTTCATAAGATACAATTCAGCCAAAAACTGTATTACGAAATTTTCAACCGTTTCTCAAATATTAGCTCTCACAAATATCCACTCAACACCTGAAAGTTTGAAAATGTAGTGATGAAAATTGGTAAAAAACGGCTCATTTATGATGAAATATCCTTCAAAATTAAGATTTGGCAAGATAATCGACATAGTAGACAATCTGGGCCGGCAATATTTACATAAATAATCTCAGTTAACGATATATGTCCTTCCGTCCTCCCGCTTATTTGCATTTGTAATTTTTTTATATTTCTGGCCTTACTATATGTGGCCCACTGTAATTGTTGATGTTATTTGAAACATATATTTACTTTATTCTCTATATTTTATTTTACTTATTTGTACTTTTTTTCTCTTTCTTTTGTTTCTAGTTTTCAATGTCTATGTATATTTGGGTTACAGTGTGCGTTTGTGTTAGTTGTATGTGTATGTGGCTTAACTATATTATTAATTTGTACATGTGTGTGTATGTATCTTTATAACAATTTGTTGCCTTTAAAAATTTATTTATAATATATTTTGTTGCTTTTTCACTTATATAACTTCTTTATTATATATTTATACTGTGTTTGAGGTTATAAGTTTACTTTGGTTATAAGTATGTATAGTTTTTTTTAAAATTTATTTTCTGTTATTTTATGCAAATTAAATTTCCTGTTTCCTTCTTTTATACAATTTTTTCTCTTTCATACCAGGGACACTATCAACCACAACTACAATGCGATTGTGGAAATGAATTTAATTGATTCACAGAGTTTTTTCGTACTTTCAGTGCGCCATTGAATTTCGGTTCTTAATTGATTGAATTAAATTCTTACTTTTATAACAGTTTTTACAGTTAAAGTTACAACAAAATGGAACGGAATATAATAGTATTAACGTAGAAATAATATTAACGTAAAAACCGCACGTTCTAAAAACGCAAGGCAAACTTTCTTTAGAAAATTAGATCGAATCATATACAAACTCGAAATTTTCTATAGAAAATCGAAAACTGTTTTATAGAAAAATTTATAAATTTTCTATGGAAAAATTAAATAAACAAATTGAATTTTCTACAACTTTTTTATAGAATATTTGAATTATCGACACATTTTCTATAGAAATTTGAATAATCGAAAAAATTTTCTATAGAAGATAAGAGAAATCAAAAAATGTTGCATAGAAAATTAAATAATCAGACAATGTTTTATAGCAAATTTAAATACTCGACATATTTTTAATAAAAGTTAGAAAAAATTTTAAATATTCTATAGAAAAATATTAAAGAACTGAATTATCGACAACTTTTCTGTATAATATTTGAATTGTCGACAAATTTTCTATAGAATATTTGAATTATTGACAAATTTCTATAGAATATTTGAATTATCGACAAATTTTCTATAGAAGACTAGAAAAACCGACAAATTTTGCGTAGAAGACTTAAATAATCGACAAATTTTCTATAGAAAATTAAAGAAATCGACAAATTTTGTGTAGCAAATTTAAAAAATCGTCCAATTTTTATTAGAGAATTTGATTAATCGGCCAATTTTTTAAAGAAAATTTAAATAATAAATAAATATTCTAGAGAAAAATTTAACAATTGACAAATTTATCCAACAAAATTAAAAAACTGTCAAAGAAAATGGGTATAATAATGAAATTTTCTCTAGAAAACTGAAATAGTAGAAAAATATAGAAAATAAAAAATTGAGAAATTGACAAAAAAGCAAACATTTAAATAAATTTCCATGTAAACATTTCTCACATAAATTCGATTAATCGGAAAAATGTCTTTTGGAATATTTAATAATCTAGATTTTTTTTTAAAACAAAATTTATTAAAAAATTTTAAAAACCTAAAAATTTGTTACAAAATTGCAAATAACGGGAAATTTTTTTTAAGACAATTATAATGATTAATAAATTTCCATTCACTTGAAGTTCACACAGTATGACAAGTATGAAATTTTTAAATTCACTAAAGTATACTTTAAGTTTCACTTTCATATTCCCCAAAATTTATTTTGCATCATCCCTTCACGTTTTAAACAGAAATATTGAGTATTATTAATATTTTTCATTTCTTAAATTGATACGTTAACCTCATTTTAGACGTAAATCCCTTGAGACGTATAGTATAACCCATATCGACATACAAATAAAATTTTCAAATCACATCTAAGAAATATTATCCTTGCACATGCATATTCTTTAACCCATAACGACTTAAGGCACACACATACACACACTTTGAATATAGAAACACACAATCACATTTATTTATAGTCACCGACAAATAAGTACTAACAAGACAAATAAAAATGTAACTACAAACACTCAAGACATACGAGAGTTCAAGCGACAACCATGAGTGGAGACCTCTCAATAAAATCGTATAAAAAAAGAAAGCAAAGACAGAAACAGCAGGCAAAAATAAATCTATGGGAGCTCATCATTCACGTGTTGCAAATGATGCTTAAAAAGTGACAAACTGATTTTAAATAAATTGAGTCATCTATGTCTAAAGAGTAACTACAATAAGAATCAATATGTACTACAACTGTATGCTGAAAGGGTAAAACATGAATAGGGAAAAAGGAAAAATCTCACACACAGTTTATCGCAAACATAGAACTTTTAGTATAATCTAAACAAATCGTTTTTAATAAGCGACACCAAAGCAGAAAAGGATGTGGGGATGTGAAAAGCCGTTTAATTCTGAATTATATATGAAAAATTATCCCTTGACATCAAGCTTCATAAACTAGTTGTATAAGAGTATGCATCAAGAATAAAACATGGTTCCATATGTTCAAGAACAACTCAGACAGTAGGGCTGCGGTCTGTTGCACTAACTTTTGTCGCAACCATTTTATAATTTAAACGGTAACTTTTACGTTTATCTTAACCAGTTTTGCCAAAACTTGGTGCCAAAAAATGGCTAAATTCACGGAAAAAATGCCTATAAAATGGCAAAATTTTTTTTGATAAAACACATTTAAATTCAATAACCAAACAATAACAATTCATTTAAAGTTTTTGACAATATTAAATATTTTTTTTATTTTTCTAATTTATTTTATGAACTTTATAAAATACATAACTGAAATTTAGCTCATAGAATAACTTCGAAAAATAAAAAAATGTTGAATGTAATAAACTAACTTATGAAAAGGAAATAATTCCCAGATTCTATTTGTTATTTACAATGAAATTGTAACCTTAAATCAATTTGTAACTTAAAAATAAACGAAAATTAAAAATTTTTTTTAGCATTTAAAAGTTGAAATCGTCGATAAATTCGATGTCGTTATTGTTCATCTCATAGGAATCACTTGTTCCTTTTAGTTTTAAATATTTTGAAGGTAAAACATAATCATGACAACAGTTACCCAACCGTTTGAGTCCAAATTTAAAAAAGAAATAAAATAAAAACAGATAAAAAATATTTTATTGTTATGGTAAAAATGTTAACCAGATTGATAAATCGAATTAACGGTTGCTAAATGTGACATATTTCTCAAATTACTTTAAACGATGTTTACTTGGCTAAATATCCTGTTTACTTCAGCATTAGACCATAGAAGTGGCACTGAGACAAACGATTTTTTTCAGTAAAACTTCGCTGATTAATTTCGTCATATGAAGCACAATAAGGACGAATAACTTGCAGCTTTTATAATTAGGAAAGTTGTTTGCTTTCTTTGCAAAGAGAGAGAAATTGTGTGATCATATTATAAAAAATAATTCTTAAAAATATAAACATGATCAAAAGCACGACTAAAAACTATTTATAAAGCAAAATAATTTGTATATTTATTTAAAATGTTATACAATAAAAAACAATTATTCAAGCAAAAAGTACACTTTATTTACTAAAATACATCTAAACTCAAACCAAACATGTTCACCTGATATTGATTTGTTCGTATAAATAAATCTATTGCAAAGTCGCCGCGCCGCCTATGACGAATTTCGGCGGACGTTATTATTGTGTGTATTTTCATATACACCAATATGTTTTAATTTTGGTGACGAATATTCGCGGCCAAAAAATCTTCGTTCCGAAAATTCTGAAAATTTCTTGTTGCCACCTGCTAACAGATGTTGCTTTGTTACTTTTTTGGTGAAAACTGGTCGTTTATAGCGATTTTCAACATTGGAAAAGTTGTGATTTAAATTAAATTCGTTTTAATTGTTAAACATTTTTAATTTACTTTTAGCAATTTTATAATTTTTTTTTAGAAAATATAAATTATTGTTTTCAAAGAAATAATGGGAAAATATTTTATGGCTGCACAGAAAAAAGTTTTTTATCAATTCAAAAAATGGTTTAAAAAGTATTTAAATTTAATTAATGTGATAATTAAATCAATATTTTTTTTGATTTGAAAGAAAATTAAATAAATGATTTTGATTTAATTAATATTTAAGTTGTTATGAAATAAATTTTTAATTAAAATATTAATTAAATATCAAAAAATTTTACTCTATTTTTCGTTTAAAATAAAATAATTGAAACGTGTAGAGTTGTTGTTAAGAATTGTCAAAAACTGAGCTATATCTAAAAATCAATTAACACATTGTTTGAAACGGCAAAGTTTTTTGATCCTTTTTTTAAATTAAAAATATCATTTATTGAAAAAAAATTCACAATTTTACAATTTTTAGTAATCAATACAATCATTTTGGTTATATGTATTATGATATTATGAATTTGGTATAAATTTGGTGCAAAGACAATTTTTAATTTTTTCTGTGTAAACAAGCTGGAAAATTGATAAAAAAAAAAATGCCTAATGGCTAACCTCTTTTTTTAATGGCTAGACAAGGTGAAAAATGGCTAAATCTAGCCACTAAATGGCTCAATTGGTCAAACTGATCTTAACCATGAGTTGTTAGCCCACAGCATTGTTTGGCACCATTTATGTGTTTAAAATTGAACTATAATAGTTTTGGCTTTTTAGAAGTAACCATATACATGATATTAATGATCATAACGTGATCATAAGCAACTATTATATGCTTAAGGTTGCCTTATAAAGGTATTTTATATATGGTTGCTTTGACAATTATATGGCTGGTGTAATGTGTAAAAATTTTTCGTTACAAATGAGCAGGGAAACCGAAAATATGCAATTGCATATTTTAACTTTTGCGACCAATAAAGGCAGAAATAATTTATTTATTGCTTCTATACTTAAATTGATGCCAAATTTGTTTAAGCCTTTTATTTTTTTTATTTTTTTTTTTTGCATATTTTACCCTTCGCAGCAAATTTTTTATAGAGCATATTAAGGCCCTAATATGCAACGCCAAAAATTACATTGAAAGCAAAAACAAATTAAAAAATATTTTAAAATTTTGGTGTTGCTTTCTATAGAAAATCATTTTGCGTTTTAAAATTTTCAATGGCACAAGATATGCAGCTTTTGAAATTAACCACAACAAAATTATAAAATATTTTTGACTTTGCTTTTGCTTCCAGTGTAATTTTTGACGTTGCGTTGCGTTTACCATAACTAGGGCCTTAATATGCTCCATAAAAAAATTGCTACAAAGGGTAAAATATGCAAAAAAAAAAAAAAAAAAAAAAAACAAATTAATGCCAAAAGTCATAAGAAACTATAGAAGCGATAAATTAATGATTTCTGCCTTTATTGGTCGCAAATTTATGGTTTCCATGCTGATAACTAAATCCTTTGTAACAAAAATTTTTACACATTACGCCAACCATATAATTGTCAAAGCACCCATTTATAAAAAACCTTCATAAGGCAACTTAAACCATATATTGTCTGCATTAATATTATCTATATGGATGCTTCTAAAAAGAACATATTATAGGATGGCTCATAAAACCGATAATTCTTTAGGTAGATTATTTAGAAATATGAAAGATAGGACAGAGAAATTAAATATATCCAATATTATTTACAAAATACCCTGCAAGGCTAAGGATAGTGAAACATGCATTAAAGTAGATATATATAGATATATAAAACACATTGTGCAAATATAATCATGCACCAGATTTTAAAAATACAACAGAACAACTACAAACAACGCCACATGTTAGGAATGTTACAAATTATCAACATGCCAATAGGACAAAGAATTAATTTTAAAACAATAAATTTCAGTATTTTTATAAATTTTTAAAATAAGGGAATTAATCCCAACAAACAAAATCTTTTAATTTTTAAATAATAATTTTTAAATTTCTGAGGTAATAAGAAAAAAGAAATGTTGAGATGTGTTATGATATGGAAGAAAAAATATGAGAATGTTATAATATAATCTATTCACATAAATAATATTTTAAATTTGAGTACAGAGCTCATTGAGTACACATTTCAGTTGAATTTGGTTTTTGTTAACAATAGCCTTTACAGCATGACTCGTGACATTTATTTCTGCTACTTATTGCCCTTAAGGCTTTTTATAGCAAAGTCTAAGGGACAATAAAAGCTGTTAAAACTGTAGGCTTTTAGTAAACTTTGAAATAAGCTTTATTTGTTAACATTAAGCTTTTTTTTAATGTTAAATAAGTGGAGACTAGAATCAAAAGCTTTTGCAAAAGCTTCGATAACAGTTCTTGGGAGTTATGCTATAATCAAAGCAAAGAAAAACTTTAATTTGTATCAACTCACGACAACGTTTGACTGACTTTGTTTAAAAGCATGTGATTAATATTTTATTCAAAAATCGGTATTTCAAAATATCCACTAATAAAAATTGATTTAAAAAAAAGAAAAAAATATTAAAGGCCTTATATATAAAAAATAAAACAGATTAAAAAAGGGTTAATGAAACGAATATTCATACAAAATCCATTTTATAAACCATTTATTAACCTGTTTTAGTTTTAATAAATAACCGTAATAATGTTAGTAGGGAAATTGTAAATATCCATATGAATGTTTTTCCTTGTGCAACTAATGGATTTTTTTTTGCATATTTTAAAAAATAAATAAATTAAAATAACTTCAGAAATTTATATTTAAATCTTACGGTGTATTTATGGCCTAAGTTTCGCGCGAAATTTGATGTCGATTTTAGGAGCCATGAGAATCAAGAATTAAGTAACAGTCAAGCCATAAAAAGCGATATTCGATACGGACCTTAAAAGACGGTTAATATAAAAAACAAAAAGTACTGCATGCTTTTTTACAACTCTAGATGCTTTAATTATATAAAATTTCGTTCTGCCTGATGCAATTTTTTTTTTTGTTTTGTATGTTGATCTACATGGTGTAATGTAATATTTATGCGCAAAATAAAAGTGGGGCGTACTTTTGGGGCGTGGCATAAAAGTGAGCAAATTAAAACCTAGACATACAAAGAAGTGTAAGGGCTTTCTTGCCACGTCCAAAAAATTGGACATTAGGAGGAAGAATTCGAGATGTTATAAGCGGCTCCCAAAATTCGATGTTGGAATGAAAATTCACCATAAGCAAAAATTAAGGCCCTAATCATATAAAATACAACGCAACGCTAAAGAATAACATTGAAAGCACAAACAATGTCATTAATATTTTGTAATTTTGCTGTGGCTTCCTACAGAAATTCACATTGCGTTTTAAAATTTTAAACGCTTTATTGCTTGTGGCGTTGAAAATTTTAAAACGGTATATGAATTTCTGTAGAAAGCAACAACAAAATTACAAAATATTTATGACATTGTTTGTGCTTTCAATGTTATTCTTTGGCGTTGCGTTGGGCTTTACATGATTAGGGCCTAAGCCTTCACTATGGCTTCAATAATAAAATGCGATACAATTAAATTAGACTTTAAATATTGGCTCTATATAAAAAACAAAAAGTTCATTGTAATACATATAAGCAAAAACAAGTAAGCCTTATTATGTGGCGTGGCATAAAAGCGAGTATATTAAAATCTAGAAGCAAAAAGTTTTGGAGGGGCGTTCTTGTAACGTAAGTGGCAAAAATGCAGATACAGAGGAGCCATATATAAAGATATGAAATATGTTATGATCGGACTTGATATGATGACGCAGTATAGAAAAAACTAAAAGGGCGGTATCCAGAGGGCGGTATCCTAGGGAGTGACTGGTTCAACTTTTAATTTGTATGGGGACCAAAACTCTCTAATGCATATGTAACCTTTTAAAGTATATTTTGATACACACTTATTTTGTCATGCCTACAAGTGATTCTCAGCGGAACAAAAACAAATTGATTTAAATTTTAGTTAAGAGATACACTGATAGAAAAGTTCTTTTTTGACCTCATGACCCTCTACATAACTTAGCCTTACCATTACTTGGCCAAATTGTTATCAGGGTCAAAAATTTAAATTACGTCATCAATGGGATGGCACATTGGCATCACAGAAATGACGAATCGGCTTCGGTTTTATAAAGCATGTCATCAGTGCGATGACATACTGTTATCAAATTGAGACATTGTAATTGACCTTAAGTCAAATGGAGAGAATATCGTTATTTACTTACCCGTCACACAGCTTGTTATACTTTTGTTGTATTCCGCCATTTTTGAACAGAAGGACTCTCAATTATAAGACACCACCCAAATAATTAAATAAAAATAGAATGTGGGAATCTTTGCTTCTAATTTTACTTTTTAAAAAGGAAATTTTTGGCCTTCTTCATACATACATACATACACAGAAAAGGCGTCATAACGCTGATGTATTTAGTCATCAGTACAATGACAAGTGTCTTCGTTTTTGACCACATGACTATTTTTATCAATGTGATGTCAGCCTTAACATCATTCGGCCAAATTGTGAGATATTGAGATTGGCTTAAGTCAAAGTGGAGAATATAAATATTTACTTACCCGTTACGCATGTTTGTTTTATTGTATTCCGCCTTTTTTACAGAAGAAGTCTCAATTATGACACTAGCAGCATGTCCCATATGGTTTTAATAATCATTCTACTTTAAAATTTGGCGTATTTAACTATATAATTTAAAAAAATTGAATATGGGAATTTTTGCTTCTCATTTTACTTTTTAAGCATGAAAATAATGTTAACAATACACAAAATGTGGCATCGAATTGATGTCATTATAGTCATTGCATAGATGACGCATACAATAAGACAATATTGTAAGATGACATTCGTCATTGAATTGATGTCATTTTTTACCTAATTGATGCCATTTGTAAAAACATTGATGTCACGATTCTGATGTTAGGGCATCATCAATATGAAGATACATTTTTCTATGAGTGTACTAGTTTTGGATTACATATAAAGATTTTAGTTGAAGTCTCGATCAACTGAGTTTTTATTTGTTAATAGGAAATGTATTTTGTGAATATGTGTTTTGAGACCATAAGTATTTAAGAAACAAAATACCTTGCGACAGGTATTTTGAATACAAAATACATAAAAAAAAATTTAGAATTTTTACTTACCTATCAGAAGAAGAGCGGCAAGCGTTTTAATCATTAAACTTCTACTGTCAATACATTTTCAATAGATCTAGCGGTCAGCCAAATGTCATTTTTAGGTCGGTGGTGCTGAATTATTTCTAAAGGTTTGTTTCGTATAAACTGTATGAAAAGAAGAAGTTTTGACACAAAAAAAAAATACGTATTTCAAATACAAGCATTTGAAATACTGCTCAACTGTTGGGATGGTATATGGCTTCTCTATTTATGTATACCCAGATCACCACAGATGGAGAGAGAACTATACGTTTAGGATAATGTGTGTAACATATTTAAATATTGGCCCTGGATTCAGGTAACTTTTCAGCTACTGATCGACTTCAAATCATTTTCTGAATCGATCTAATGATGTATGTCCGGTTACTTGTCTGGCTGGCTAATGTACCTTGTGTGTTGTCTGCTAATGTATCTTGTGTGCGAAGTAGAGGTGGAAATTTCGAAGATAATTTGTTTAAATTTGGTAGACAGATCTTAATTGTCATCAGAACTAAGTCTTTTAAAAATAAGGAAAATTGGAAAGTGTTTAAAGCAAATTCTTAAGTCAATGGATCAATAAAAGCTTGTTATTTGGATATTCTTAACATGACGAAATATTCTCCGCAATCATGTCGAATTTTATAAAAACTAAATTTTTCTTTGCAAAATTTCAAATATATTTATATATTCTAAAAAAATTTTTGACTGTACTCTTTATTTAAGCCATGTATTTTTTATAATTCTTTAATATAATTGCCATAACAATTTGTTTAACCAATTTAATTGTCCATATACGTTTTTAAACTATTACAATAATTCCATTATCTAGAACTTTTTTGTTTAATTTATACTCTCTTTTCTATCCGCTGCATATTTTCTTATTTGTGTTCCGTTTCCTAAGCACAATCTTCCTGTTTTGATTTTATTTTTTTTCCAAGCAACATATTTTTTAAAAATTTCTATACTTTTATTATAGCCATTAGTCAATACACAGCAAACAGTTTAACAAAATCATTTCAAATTGGCCATATGATTTAGATAGTTGCATTTGGTTAAAAGTACAATGAAGAATAAACGGAAGTCATATGCAAATGGGGAGTATTGAAAAAAGATTTAGAGGAATTTGGTAGTGTAGAAAGTATTGTTGATTTTTTTTTGTGTTTTTTATTATTAAAACAACTAGAAGATGAATTGAAAATTCTTTTTTGATTTAAAGTTAATATATTTTTTTTAAACTGACGATTTTTAACCATTTCATCCTTGAGGTTTTTATAAAAGTGAATTATATTAACAACTATCAACTCATTAGAGACATTTAAAAACATTGACAATTGTATAAATGACAAATAATTATATAAATACAAGAAGTTTTTTTGTTCAAGTGTGGGTCCATAGAGAAGTCAAAACACAGACAATTATAACAACAAACAAAAAAAAAAAAAAAAATATACATATGTATATACAAAGGACCGTGACATGTTTTAACAATTAAACATCAAGGCATTTATGTTGATCATTATCATTAACAACAACAACAAGAATATAAAAAAATAAAAAATAATAGTCGGTCGTACGCAACAATACGATACCCTATACCACTATTTTTAATAAGGAATCACTATTGGGGCCTATAGTGCAAAAAGGACAAACAAAACACAAAATTTTGTTGTAAGACTAAGATATTATTTATTTATTTATTTATTTTTTTTTTGTTAATTTTGATTTAAACGTTCACCCTTATCGATGTTGGCGTTATTGTTAGCAATAATGAACACAAATACGACACTATTTACAAATTTATTACAAAAACATTAACGTGGTTGGCGTATTTATTGCAAAAACTGCCTTTTAGATTTTTAATCACGACAGTGCATATGTACGAATTTTCGCCACTATAAGGTTGATTATCTTCTTTAAAAAGTAAATGCTCCTTTTTAAGTGATTTTAGGGGAGACAACTTTATAACGCTTCCCTAGTACGATTCACTAACTTGTAAAGCGATATTCGTATTCGTTTATAACGAAAATTTTATCGAATTTGCTATTCAGTAACATTTGTTACGATATTCGTTGTCGGTTGAAGTCAGCTGTTACTTTAAGCACTATTATTTGATTATCTAAGTGACAATAATTTACGTTTGTTAAATCGATAATATGTATTTTGTGTTTAGAATGGCATTTGAGTATTTAAAGAGCAAAAAATAAAACTGACTATCTCTTTGATTCATTTTTAGTAACTGCAATCAACAATTTTCGCTTTTCTACCGATTTAATACAGATACTGGTTATATTGGAATTATACCTTAAAATTTATGTTACAACAACAATGAACAAAATTCACGAGGAGAGACCAAATGTATAGTTCGATTAGCGGTATATTTTTTGATTTGTTTTGGATGGTATTCCAATGTCAAGTACGTGGTGCAAAAACATCATTTGTCTATGTCATTGGTATTTGATCAGTCGTTCGTGTTTCAAAATAAAAGTTAAAAACAAGATATTTGTTGCAAAAAAATATTGATCGGAATTTTTTTTTTTAAATAGTAATAATAAACATTTTATAAGCTATTAAACGAAGTCACGTACGACATTGTCGTATTATGTTGGTATTAGGTTAAAATTTGATCAAAAATTATTTTTTTTTGCAATCTTTGTCATCTAAACAAATATAATTGGTATCGGTCCATATTTGACCATAGCACTTATTCAAATACTACTCCAGAAAATAGCTTTTAATGTTATAACTTTCTTATAAATGTTGGTATTGAAATAAAAATTATCGACAATAACTTTTACGATATGTACTATGTCGTGATAAAATGTTGTGCTGGTAGGTCAAAAAGTAACCGTAGGTCCCATATAAACTCCCTTCCTAAAATCTCTGAAAGGCAAGTAAATCTCATAAAGATGAAGATATCTAAATAATATTCGGCACAAATAACTTTTATATAACACTTAACGTCATAGCATAATTCTGTTCCGTCGACCATGATCTCAAAAATTTGTTATTAACATATTATGGTGTAAGGTATCAAATGGTCTGGCTTGGCCGACTTTACTATCTGACTTGTTTGTTTTAAGTTTTTGTATGCATAGGTAGGTAGAAAGGCTGGTGTGAAGTCTCCTTCACACCCTCACCCAGAGACCAATACGGAACATTGTGATGCCTTGTTTATAGATAAGAAGCTGAAAAAGAAGGTGAAGAGAAACAGCAAAAGCATTAGAAAAGATAAGAAAAGGAAGTTCTGACCAAACCCGAGAGAAAAGCCTCACTCAACACAACACCAATCCGCCCTATGTGCGGTTAGCTCCCAGTCTCCTGCTGCGCAGCCAGGCCATCCCCATTACGAATCCTATTAGACTCTCGAGCCCACAGCCCGGGACGTCCCCTAATTCGCCTAGGAATCTGCTGCCCAGCCACCTCAGCCTGCTGCACTGTAGCCTGGGACAGCGGCACAAAATGTGCTCGACCGTCTCCAGCTCCTCCGGGTCCTCACACAACCCGCACATATCCAACACGTCGGATCCCAACCTCATCGCCATCCTGCCTATCATGCAATGACCCGTGATGATTCCTATTATGGTCCTCACGCAGACCCTGCTTCTGCCCAGCAACAACTCCGAGTCGGACCTCCTAAGCACCGGCCACATCGTCCGTGATACCCGGCAGTCCGTTCGGTTCCCCCAGGCCCTATTGGTCGCGTCCAGAATCCATTCCCTAATCTTCCCAAAGTAGAATCCTATTGGAGGCCTAACCGCCTCTATGTGATTAGGATCCTCCATCTCTGAGCCCTGTCTCGCCAACTCATCAGCAATCTCGTTGCCGTTTATGTTGCAGTGACCAGGCACCCAGCACAATCTCAACATATAATCTCCTAAGGCTCCCTCCAGAGCCCTCCTTCTACCGTCAACTAGCTTGGAGTTCACGTAACAGCCCCTTACGGCTATAAGGGACGCCTGGCTGTCGACGAATATAGTGACCTCCGAGCCCCCATCACTGTTGTCCCTCATCAGTTCCACGGCCCTCAAGACCCCCAGAACCTCCGCCTGAAAAACACTGCAGTCGTCAGGAAGCCTATATGACATTCTGATGTCCAGATCCTCAATTTAGACCCCCGCACCCGTGCCTCCCATCTTCGAGCCGTCAGTGAAAATAGTAAATCCACTAAATAATCTGCTCCTACCTGACCAACTCTCCCTAGAAGGCGTTACCACCTCCGGCAACCGTCCGAAATCCACCCTGGTGCCCACGAAATCTGTGGAGCCGGATGATCCCAGGCAGTAACCTCCAGCTTCGATCTCACCCAAGATCCGTGAGTGACCCTGCGTGAAATTCCTAATCAATCCTAGTTCCCTCAGTCTAAGAATGCTTCTGGCTGCCATTTCCATAACATACTGCTCAATGGGCAGAAGATGTAGAATGACATCCAGTGCCGCTTGAGGTGTACTTCTCATGGCACCTGTCATGCCGATTGAAGCACACCTCTGAGCCTTAGACAGAAGGTTCCTTCGACAAGCTACTCTCAATGACTCCCACCAAACACAGCATCCATACGTAAGAATGGATCTAACCACCGAAGTGTACAGCCATCCCACTACTGATGGCCGGAGTCCCCAGCTCCTACCTATCGATGATCTGCAAGCATAGTAGGCATTGAGGCCTCTCTTAAGTATTCCTTCCCCACGACAGCTTGCTGTCCAGAAAAACTCCTAGATACTTAGCGCTATCAGATAGTCTAAGCTTTACTCCTCCTAGGTACCGGCAGCCTAAAATTCTCTACCCTGTACCTCCTAGTAAAGAGAACCAACTCGGTCTTCTCCGGATTAACTCCCAATCCCTTATCACTCGCCCATGCTGACAGTTCACCCAGCGCCCCTTGCATGACTTCGCTTATTGTCGGCAGAAACTTGCCCGATACCAATATCACTACATCATCCGCGTAGGCCACAACTTTCCGACCCATTCTGTCAAAAAGTCCCAGAACGACGTTGACAGCTAAGAGCCATAATAAGGGAGAGAGAACTCCCCCCTGTGGGGTTCCCCTAGTCACCAGTTTCTTTAAGCGCTCGTTTCCCCAGTCCGAGTGAATAACTCTGCTGCTGAGCATCAGAGTTGACCATTCGACCAGGAACAGTGGAACGCCTAGATCCACCAATGCCTGCCTCTATCTTCAAATTGTTAAAGGCGCCCTCTATATCCAGGAATGCCGCCAAGGTGTATTCCTTGTTTCGCAATCCCCGCTCTACATAACCCACCACATCATGAAGCGCACTCTCAACAGATCTACCCTTAAGATAGGCGTGTTGAGCGCCGCTGATGATGCCGGCGTCAATCTTCGTCCTCAGATGTAGATCAATCAGTCTTTCCAACGTCTTCAAAAGAAAAGACGATAAGCTGATTGGTCTAAAATCCTTGGGTTTAGAGTGACCGGTTCTTCCCGCCTTGGGTATGAATATATTTACCAAAAATATATTATATATCTTGAAAATACTATAAGAGAAAAATTTGCCACGTATGGTATGTCACGAACGATATTACATTTGGTTCATTATAAAACCATCCAGAAAAATGTTTTCTTTCCAATTACGGATTATAACGGAAAAATATATGGTTTAATGTTAAAAATTTAAAAACGGAAAAATACCTCCCACAATTCGCAGATTTTCGGATTTATATACATTCACCCCAAAATCACTTCCATTTTATGTCACGTATGATATGCACCTATTTTGCTAGGTATTTTGGGCAACAAGGTTCCGAATTTAATATTTTTTTTTCATATATAGTACCCTCTAAAAGAAACATAATGATAAAGAAGTTTTCCAGTTAGAGTTTTGCGCAAAAACTCTATCGATATTAAATTAAATGAATAAAAAAATACAGAGTTATACTATCGTTAAAAATAAATTACAGAGTCACATTACCGTAACTGTTAGCGAATATATACACGCAGAGAAAAAACATGTTTAAATATGGTCACCTCCAACAAAACCATTTGTTGTAAAAATTTTAAACATATTATGTTTAAATTTAACCATATTATTATTACCGACAACCATATTATGGCTAAGTGTGTCCTCCATCATGAAGCCACAACCATATTATGGTTGCCTCTTAACAGCTTATGGTTAAATATTACAATAATTTGTTTTTAAATTAACAATAGTATTTTCCTCTTCTCCAAGAGCAACATGCTATAGTTGAAAACCAACCATGCTATTATAAGTGATAAACATATTTTAGTTATTATTGACCAAAACATGTTCGGGGACAACCATAATATGGTTGTGCCTTCTTGATGGAGGACACATTTAATCATAATATGGTTGTCGGTGTTAATAATATGGTAAAATTTAACCATAATATATTTACAATTTTCTTTAAAAATTGTTTTGTTGGAGGTGACCATATTTAAACATAGTTTTTCTCTGGGTGTATGTCGGCAAATATAACGATTGTCGGTTCGTAAAAAGTTAATGAATCGCTCTACTGGTTTATTCTAGACTTATCATCACAACATTTTACTATGACATTCTAGATTTTTTCTTTAAAGTTATTTTCGCCACAGTATATATTTTTCAGGAATTAGCTAAGCCCGGTTCGCTTCGTTATCCCTATTGAAATAAAATTAGCTAAATGTTTTTAAAACAGATCTCATGTATTTTTAATACAGTAATATATACAAAATTTCAATTTTCTACTATTATCCTTCTCCTGATGTTGACACCATTATCTTGTCCTTGTAAGGGAGATTCCACGCTTATGTTTTGTGTTGAAACCAAAGTATTTGTTCCAAGTTAGAAAACTTTTGCTGTATCTACAGTATAGTTGGGTTGGTGTTTTTCCGTGCTAAGATCTAAATAGTGCTATTGACATTGCTATGTTGGTGTATTAATGTTTGTGTGCTGTGTTTGGTAGTCCCTTCTACATTTTTATATATGTTGATTTACGACAATAACTTTAGTTTTCGGTAATGACATATATAAAGGGTTATTCGTTGAGAGGTTTGATTTTCAATATGCTTTATTTACAGATCACGCTGTCCTCATACCAAACTGCTCTGGTATTTTTGTGCAGTATCGTTTGGCAGTCAACATGGAAAGACTCACACCACACAGAAACAAATTAATTTAAATTAAAAAATTTCTGAAAATCATTAAACAATTAATTAAAATTTGCAAAATTAAACAAATTAATAGTAAGAATTAAAAATTTAATTCACTTGATTTAATTTTTAATTAAAACTGATGTTATTTTTGATTAATGCTATAATTGGTTAAAAACTATGGACAGTTTTTTCTATGCACAACAAACAGCGTCTCCAAATTGTTCAGCTGTATTACGAAAATCAGCGTTCTGTGAAAAATATTTTTCCGGTCGTTTATCGTAAAATTTTGTTCAGGGATGAAGCACATTTCTGGCTCAATGGATAAGTTAATAAACAAAATTGCCGTATTTGGGCTGATGAACTATCCGAAGAGTACCAAGAGCTACCAATACATCCATTTAAAACAACGGTATGGTGTCAATATTTTTTTTTTTTTACTTTGATCCAACATTCAGAGGATGTCCCTTATTATTGCAATGCATTGTATTGGTATTAGGAAAATAAGTTATGACGGTGATGCCAGTAGAAATTTTAAAAATCCCTACGTGTCTGAAAAAAAACCATTTTTTCCCTACAACCACAAAATATTTTCCCAAGACTTTTCCCTACGTTGAAAATTTATTGCGTTTAGCAACAGGCAAACAAATACATATTTTGTTAACATATTGTAAATTTTATTATTAAATCATTTATTAATATTTATAATTTCATCATTTATTAACACGTGAAAAAAAAATCAATTTGCACATGCTATACATATGTAAACAAAAATTCAATTTCAAAAATAACACTAAGTGACAAATTTTAATTTATTCTTTTTGGCAGAAACTTCACTATTTACCTTTTTATCTGAAAACAAAACATAGTCAAACTGCTTGCTTTTTCTTAATAACAAGATTTATTTATAACGTGCTAATTCCCAATTTTCATTTTTGATAACAACACTGAAATGAATTGTTGAGGGAAAGCTAGTTTCTATGCGCATTTCGCTGCTGGTTAGGTCAGCTCGTCAGGAAGCTTTTTCCAAAAACTTTATAAAAGCTAAAAATATTATACAAATTAGACTGTAAAGCGAATAAGAATTTTAAACACTCAGGTCTGACTTGTAACAGTATCAAATCTTCAACAAAGCCACAATAATAAACAGTGAGTTTATCTTTTCTTACATTCCCCTACAATTGGCTGGTTTTTATTAAACTTGAATTAAAGTTGTAAAGGAGAAAAAGAAAAAACAAAATTAAAAAAACAAATTGCTTAATAAAGCAACTTGCCATTTCAGTTTTTTGTTTGCAAAGCACATGCAAATTTATTATCAAAAGTTATTTTTAGGAATACAAAAACATTTCCTCATATTTTGTCCTTTTTAAAGGACTTCAATATTTATTTTTCAATATTTAATTTTAATATTATTTTTTAATATAAGTATCTAATATTTTTAGTAAAGTCGGTAACAACAAAGGGAAGGCTCTTTAGAATTTAAAAAAATATTTACTTCAGTTCCCCTGAACAAAAATATAAAAAAAATTCTTTTACAAATATATCCTTCCATATCCTTAGAAATTTTCATTAAAAATGTTTAACAAATTCGATAATGTCTTGTTTTATTTCTCTTAGTTTAGAACGTGTGTTTGCTTTTTCTCGGTACAAAATTAATTTATATGTTCAAATTTTCTTAACAAGATATTCGCTTTTAATATTCGCATACATTTTAGCGAATGGGAGTGAGAATGCAAATAGCAAATATAAGCGAATATTTGGCTTAAATCTATGCTATTAATGCTATTGCATATGAAAAATTTTAATTTTTAAATGAAGATAGTACTAATATTTAAAAATTTTAACACGATATATTGAAAAAGAGATAATATTTTGAAAATTCCCTACATTTGTCTAAAAATAAAAAATCTGTCCTTTTTCCCCTACACTTGAAATTTTTTGAAAAAAATCCCAATATAAAGGGAAAATTCCCTACTATTGTCATCACTGGGTTATGAGGAGAAGGAAAGAGGGAGTAGTGTATGTGGACATTTGATTTGAACTTTTTCAAAATGTAGCCGACTGAGAAGACTTCTTTTGGGAGTATATTCCACATTCGGATAGTTCGACTGAGAAACGAATTTTCCATGTAATACGTTGTACGATACACTGGACAGTCGACAACGAATGGATGTGATCTGGTGGAGAGGCGGGTACTACGGGCATGCACCAGCATCTCAGGGATGAATTTGCCCACCTCAGCTGAACACTTACCGTGGTTATATCGATAGAACAATGTCGCACAACCCACGTTCCGACAATGCTCCAATGAGTCAATAGAGCTGGATACCCTACTGTCATTGATAGGTTTCATCGCAATCCCTTGCACCGGATGTAGAAGCTTCAAGATAGACTATGAAGCACCTGCCTAGATATTGGAGTTGTATTCCATTTTCCGTCGGATATTGGCGGTATAAATAGTGATGAGATCAGACGGAGTGAAGTAGTTATTGCACCGTTTTAAAAAACCAAGACACTTGAATGCTCCTTTCAACACTTGGAAGAACATGTTGGTTCCAACGAACATCATATTCACAGTGTCTGATTACTTAATAGCTACACCTCCCATGGATACAGAGGAATCTGACTCCACAAGACGTCTGTGGGTCGACATACAACATTGAGTCTAACGAGCATTAAAATCGATCCTATTCGCAAGACCCCACTCGGAGACTATCGTAAGGTCATTGAGCATGTCGTTCATATTCTGCCTCATTGCTTCAACCTCATTAAGGCTTGGTCTATGATTAAAGGAACATGAATGACAAATGCTGCTGTCATCTGCGATAGAATATATAGAATTGGAAGTAAGACCCAGCAGGTCGTTAAGAAAGATAAGGAAAAGTGTAGGAGTAAAAAGAGAGCCTTGTGGTACACCTGCTTTCAAGTGAAACTCCTCCGATGGGAACCTATCTATAACAACACGTATAGCGCGGTCCTTGAGAAGGCCCGATATAAATCGAGAGAAATCACTACCGACACCAAATGTAATAAGCTTCGAAACGAGAGCACCGTATCACACACGATCAAACGCTTTGGAAATATCTAGGCAACCACTTTGCTTTCTCAAAATTGATGAGTAGCACGACTTCAACATTGCGAGAGAAACGCTAACAGGTCTCACGTAGAACGACTTCTACGAAAACTAATCTGTCTACCACACGAAAGTGCATTAAACTCCAGGTAATATACCAAGTGGTGATTGATCATGCTCTCCATCACCTTCGGCAGCGCAGAGAAAATTGATAAGGGGGTGCTTTAAAACCATGTGAGATAAGGCCATGATGGCTTAATTGCTCAATTGAATGAAAGATAAAGCTATAATGGCCTTATTGCCCAATCATTGAGAGGTAAGGTGATATTTAAAATTTTGCGAAATTAGAGATATAGCCATATTTTTTTTTTCGCAAATGAGAGATAAAGCCATATTTTTTCAGAATATTGTTATGCATGGTGTAAACATTCTGTAAAAGGGAAAATCCTTAGTTATCATTGAAAAAATAACAACTAAGAAAACTTTATTCAGCGAAGCCACCTGCGCCGTCCTACTGGAGGAGAAAAACCGTAAGCCGCCACGCAGAAAAACTTTAGTATGCGAAGCCAGATTTCAATACTTAACTTTAGTGTCTCCGGGAAGACATTTTTTACAGAATGTTATTATTATTATTAATATTATTAGATTTTCTTTCATCAATGAAAACTATTGAATGGAAAATCATTACCTCTTAATTATAAAAATAAGAAAACTATTAATCAATGTAAAATGCAAAAGTTCTTCAAAACTGAAATGAGAGATAAAGCCATTTTCTAATATTGCTAATGTGATGGCCTTATCTCCCATTCAAATGAAAAAAAAGGTTTTATCTCCCTGTTGAATGAGAGGCCTTATCTCACATGGTATTAAAGCACCCCCTCAATTGGTGTTGGGCAGTTATTTTCAGGGTTTGTAGCACCACCCTTTTAAGATTGGCTCGCTTTGCCCACCAAGGTGGCTCGAACTAGGGTAGGAAAAAGTCCTACCCGGTACGAATAGCTAAATAATGTTGCCAGATGAAGAGACAACAATGCGCACTTCTTCAGGATTGCAGCCGTAACACCATCCGGCCCCGGGGACTTGTTAACGTTGAGATCTTCAAGGACCCTTTTAACTGCACGCGTTCGAACAAATATCTTGGGCATAGTAACGGATACCCTTTCGAGTTCGGCCGGTAGTTGATTGCCTTCCGAAAAGTATGTGTTCTTTGAAAACATGTCAGCAAAAAGGATGGCATTATCAATGGATGAACTAGTTGGAATGGATGAACTAGTGTTTTTCTTTACGTTTTTAACAAATGACCAAAACGTCTTACTACCGCGCGGGGCAGCAAGGAGCTTAGCGTGCAGAGCTGTTGAAAGAAGAATATCACGTCTGAGTACTCTGGCACATTTGTTTCTCGCCTGTTAACGCAACGCGTCGGTATCTGGGTTTTGGTCATTACGCCAAATACTGAACGTATCCTCTCTTGATCTGACTGCATTCCTGCACGTCTGATTAAACCAGCACTTATGTTTTGGTTTAGTCGAAATTTTCTTGTATGGAATGAATAATTTTATTCCCAGCTTTATTACATTCACCATAATTTCTTCCGCAGCGTTATCATTGTCATCAAGAAAACAGAGTTGCCAGTTGAATTGTTAACATAAGTCGTTAAGCTCAGCCCAATGAGCCTTTTCATAGATAAAAAAAGAGCGTTTCGTTGTTGGCTTTCAATCGCTACGAAGGTCCAAGGATAAATAGGATACAGAAATGAGGTTATGATCCGGTTTTCCAAGAGGTGCAAGTAGCTCAAATTCGTATTTGTCAGGATGCGAAGTGAGAAAACATCGATATTTCTTATTAAATTAAGAATGCTACCGTCAATGGTAAAAATTATCGCAACATTCTAATGGACTCTGTGCTTCTTGAAATTCAAGAGCATGGTCTCGGTGAGCTCTGGTTTCAACAAGACGGTGCTGAGACCCATACAACGCGTAAAACAATGACCTTGTTAAGAAATCATTTTGTTGAGCACTAAATTTAACGTTTTGCTAGAGTAAATTGGCCAAATAGATCGTGCGATATCACTCCTTTGGACTATTTTCTCTGGGAATATTTAAAGTCTGAGGTGTTCAGGTATATTCCAGCTACTATTGACGGTTTGGAAGCCAGCATTACTCGTATTATTCGCGAAATACCAGTCGCTATACTCGAATCAGTCACCCAAAATTGGAGCTACCGAATGGACCACCTCAGACGTTGTAATGGCCATCATTTTCATGATATAATTTTCAAACAGTTAATGCCATAAATTGTATTTTAACCGATAATAAAAATTTTAAGTTCACTTTTTAATTAATGTGTTTTATTTTACATTATAAATCAAACCTCAGGATGAATAACCCCTATATTATAGTCATATATCAACAGAATTTCATAAAATCTGGCAATAATGATAACATAAAACAATGTTTGGCAAAATGTTATGTAATTAACTACTTAACTTAAAGATATATAGATACAAAGGTTCTATTTTATGAGTGTCTTCATATGAGAGCTGGGCGAAATCATATATCGATTCTAAGCCCTTTTTGATTCTGAACATGTAATAGTAGCAATAATATGCTTACCAATAATAACAATATAGGCGTTTTATATAACATGTTGCTTTCTTTTAAAAAAGGAAAATGTTATTGTTAATTTAAAAGCATACACGCAGAGAAAAAATATGGTTAGGCATGATTACGGAAACTACACTATGTTTATTGTAACAATATATTGTTGCCGTACATAAAATATTGTTATTTTTATTTAATATCAACAATATTATAGTTACTGTAAAAATGTCAATGTTTATCGCAATTATAAATTTTAGTATGGTTCACTGAAAAATAACTATTTTTATAATAACTAAGTAATGATAACTTTGAAAACATATTATATTCCTCACGATCATTTAATGATATTAAATAGCCATAACACGATAATTTTCTATACGTGTTCTCATAATAGTTTAAGATGCAAACAAAATATCTTTACTCTAATAATATTTTGTTATCGCCATTTGTAAAAAAATTTTGCATCAGTCGTGTCGTTTGTTTTACATGTGTCTATCGAATTATTTGTTATTCATAAGAAAACCAAAATTAAAGAAATCAAAAAATAAAGAAAAATAAAATATCAATGCTAAAAAATTTAATATTGTTTGAAAATGGTGCCAAAATATTGACCATTGTTCTTTGTTATTTCAGAGAAAAAGAGTGAAAATTCTATAAAATAATTTATAAATAATTGCGACCTTTGACAAAAATTGGTTAAAAATATTATGTTTAAAGTTGCATCATATTATGATGTGAAATGTCTGTAACAGTTTAACGTTAAAGTTGCCAGTAAGTAAATAAGCATAAATACGAGTAAATATTACAAAAATTTTTTGGTTTTAGATTTAATCTATGATCACCTTATTATGATTGACATGATAATAATATGATTACTTCTTAACTTATTATTATTGACATGATAATAATATGATTACATTAAATTATAATATGACAAATTAGGATTAAGAGAAAAATATTATGATGATATATTACGAATTTATTTGGGTATAATATGATTCAATAATAATCGTTATATGTTGACTACAATCATGAATCTTATCATAATATGTTGCTCTTAGAATATGTTTACCACAACCATGTGTTTTCTTTGCGTGTACAGAGATACGCATCGGCAAGCTTAAGTCAATACAGAATCGATAGGTGTTTGAAAAGATGAATCCAGGTGTAATATCTTTATTCATTACAAACTTTAGGACAAACGCATATTACCCAAACAAACAATAGGGTGTAATAAATATACATATACTAAGACAATGACTATGATCAACAAATACTACGTACACACCAAGAATTTTACAAATACTGATTAGGGTTACTAGTTTTTCCCGGACTTTTTCAATTTCCTGACTACCCGTCTCCAGAATCCATCAACTTGGTACGAACAGCATGTAACACATGAATTCAGCTCGTGTAGACTGTTCATGTTCATGTTTTATCCATGTGCTGCCATCGTTGGCTTAACATATGTCTTAGAAACCATATTCGCCATGATTTTCGCCTTACCATGTCATTTTCTGTATCCAACCAAACACACAACAAAAAAAATTGTGGTAAATCAGAACATGAACATCAAAACGTATACGCCACATACAAGAACATGAACAAAATAATACCCTTGCTCTGCCGCCGTTATGTTCATGCCTTGTTCAAATCGATGGCTCATGGAGACGCGGAGGGAACGTTAAAACATTTTACTTTTATTTTCGTGAATTCCTAGGGGGAAAAATAATTTAAAAAAGCATATATAAGAACTATACAATTCATAAATAAGAATTACTGTTTTAGAAAACAGAATGCATTTTATTAGAAAGAAATAAGTGGTCTGTATTATGTGGTATCTGTTTCGATACTCCTGCTCAGTATAAATCGTTGGGCATTACTTTTCTCCCAATTTTTCTCCGCTTTCAAATCATGTTAAATGCACTCTCATTGCTCGTATTATTATGGATTAAATAAAAGGCTAACAGGAACGAATGATGGCACTTAATCTTTAAACATATTCGGGCTTATTTTTTGATGCATTTTCGGAATTTTGTGATTCATTTTGGGAATTTTCGGTTTACCAAAATTATTTATTTTGAAAACGTTTTGTTATGTTTTTGCTGGCTATTAGTTTAAACATAAAGCCAACTATTTCGTCTTTTTAAAAATCGTTCTAACAATGTTTCTATTATCTGATAAAATTTAGCCGATTGGCTTAAAAAAATTTTTAATCACCCCTTTGGCAAAAATTTTTTTTTCGGAATTTATTCCATTTTCCCTTAAAAAAAATGTGGGAAAGCAAAATAATTATTTATATAAATAATTATTTAAATATTATCTAAAATTTATTTGTTGTAAATAATTATTTACTATAGGCGGTTATTACTTTTTTCGACATCATTACAATAATATTTAATGCCATCAACCACTAAGTTTATGATAAGGATTTTATTGAAGAAATTCCAAAAATTACCCGTTTTAAACATTTCAAAGTTTTTAAAATATTTTTCCCAACTAGAACCCCTAATACACACTTACACATATAGAGAAATTATAAACTGTGAGTCACACATGTATTTTCGTAAGTGTATAATGCATAGTAAGCCAGAATATAAAAATAGTTCAAATTGTCAAATAATTGTCCGAAGTTTAGCAAGTGGATATTAGAAATGTATGCAATATTAAGTTTGGGTAATACACAGTGGTACAGAATAAATTTATTTTTTTAATTAAACAAGAAAACGAACACTCGGTTGGCAGATTGCGGAAAAATACTAGGCACACTGAATTATATGGGCGCATGAGTTTGAGACCTACAGGCTGGCCTACGATGTCGATTGACAACTTAAGCAAGTGACAACAAGATACTCATTATCGTTCTCTAAAGGTGGACAGGTTTTACTTTTCTAACGTTATTCATTATTTTTTTGTCAAATGACTGTATCAACAATTCTACAAATAATACTCTAGTTAGAAAATAAGAATCAGCAAAACATATAAATTAAGCCATCAAACTACAGCTCTGTGCTACAAACAAAGCAGAATACAAAACAAAGGAGTAAACAAAAAACAAGCAAAGCAGTAAACAAAAAATATTGAATAAAATTTTGTAAAAAATATTCTACAAAACTATATAATTTTAATAAAATATAATTATAAAAAAATATTTAGGCCCTAATTGCGTAAAACGCAACGCAACACAAAAATTACATTGAAAGCAAAAACAAAGTCAAAAATATTTCATAATTTTGTTGTTGCTTTCCACAGAAATTCATACTGCATTTTACAATCTTCAACGCCACAAGATATGCAGCGTTTGAAATTTAAAAATTCAACATGAATTTTTGTAGAAAACAACAAAATTATAAAATATTTTTGACTTTGTTTTTGCTTTCCATATAAGTTTTGACGTTGCGTTGCGTTTTATACAATTAGAGCCTAAGTGTTGGTGTGTAAAGAAAAATTTCGTTTAATATTTGAACAAAATGCCTCTGTCGACAACCACAACACAAGTGACAGATTTTGACATTTGTGGTCGCATAATATTTCATAGTGGGCCGCAAGTTTGTATGAAAACTGTTACGTTATCGTTCGCTTGCATTGTCGGTCGACTTGTCGTGCTGATAATTCTTAGTGATCCTCAAACCAGCTGTTTATCGTTGAAAATTAAAACCACATATAGACATCCTGGGCCAAGCTGTTTATACTTTGGTGTTTTCTTTTCTACAAAAAAATACCAACTTGTTAAAAGGTACATGTATAAAATGTCTTGCCAACTCTATAATATTGCAATTTTTTATTTTACTAGAACAAAATACAAAATTGGACCGCCCTGTTTTTAAAAGCTGACAAAAAGTTTGTTCTCCTAAATATTAAAAAAAATATGTACAAAAATTAAAAAGTTTGTTCTTTTTTTTTTTTTTTTTATTATTCCTACACTATATCCCGCGAAGCTTTTTGCTTGTCTGCAGGAGACCAGAGTCTCTGGCGGGAATCGAACCCGCAACCCCGGTACTGATAGACTACCTCACTACCAGCTAGCCTACCGGGGCACCCTAATAAAAAAAATAAAAAAAAAATATACATAAACCAAAATTTGTTAATAGATTGATATTAAATAAATAAATAAATGAACAAAATGAATGACGAAATTCCAGTTTCTTTAGTTTGTTTTTTATAAAATATGTAAACAAGAAAATACCTTTGCCAGATTGCTGATTTATTAACACCTAGTTTTTCAGATTTCTTGATTTGACGTTTTTTTTAAAAAACAATTTTATAACACCGAATACACTTAAATTTAATATCACTGACAACCTATCATTAACAATGTAATGATTTCTTATGTTTTTTACTATTAAATAATAGAAAAAATAACAATTAAAATTTTACATTTTTACTGTCCTGATTAAAGGCGATTTTTTCCCAACTTCGTGTGGTAGCCCTATATAAAAACAGAAGCCATCTTTTTACAGGGCACTATCAACACTGTCGACTTATACGGGGCGTAATGCCTTGTGCCATTAGTAAGGGTGATTTTTTTAAAATAGAACATGCTACCCTTTAAGAAAGCAAAACATTTTTAAGAAACGAGCACCAAATTGCAGTTCTTTTAATAAAATTTGACGTTTTTTGTAGAAAAAAAAACCATAAGCGTTTCTCTTAGGATGTCCCAGTAGGCTAGCTGGTAGTAAGCTAGTCTATCAGTACGGGGGTTGCGGATTCAATTCCCATTAGAGACTCTGATATCCTGCAGACAAGCAAAGAGCTTCGCGGGATTAGCGTAGGAATAACATATTATTGAGAAACGTTGTTAGTTATTTATAACATTGACGCTCTATAGATTAAGTCGACGTTATAAATTGATATCATATATAAAAAAAGTTTCAAGCTTAAGTTTTTCATGGAAATCCTTTAAGTAGCTTGGAAATTCATTATCAAATTTCATTTTTTTTATCCCACAGTGTTTAGCTGTTAGAAACACCTTCACAGATACATATATAAATAGTTTAAAAAGGCAATTGCCTGTTATGTTTTCTATGTAGGAGTATATTTTTTTTGTGTATAAAATGAGAAAGAAAAAATGTCCACAAAAATGTACAATTGTTGCTAGCGCAACATCTAAGTTTACCTTTGTGTATTTAACAATCCAAATTAAGTTGAAAAATAAATACACATACTAATTTTTAAACATATACATCCACACGACACTCTTAAATACAGGCCTGAAAAACCAAACCATATAGAGACATTGAAAACATTCGTAGCAACAATTAAATAACAAAACATTATAAAAATGTCATCACATGTTTTCTTTATTTATATTGCTTGTTAAAGGTCCTAACTAAGAGCTTGTGTCAGTATTTACACATTTCTAAATTCTTCACAACCCAAGAAATATAAAAATATAAACATGAAAGGGGCCTTTTTAAAAAGCCTTCTTTGCAGATATAAGGATATAAGGCTTTATCACAGGCTCCAAGGATGGAACTAGAGCTTTTGCTATCTTTTAAGTTATAAATGTAAGTTAAGTGTTAATTTAAGTATATGTTAAAGATTCTACTGTAAAAAATTTGTTTTACTGTATGTCTGTTAATAAGTGTAAATGTGTGTAAACGACATAACATTAGTTACTGTTATTTTATTATATGGCTACATGTGTTTGGGCTCGTGTTTGTCTTTTTATATGTGTGTAAATAAATGCCTTAATGCTTTTTTTGTAAGGCTTTAATTTTTATATTTTAATGTTTATGCTTTGACATTGCAGGATAATTACAGTATAACCCATAATTTCACTACGATAGGATCACAAAAATATGTCCGGGAAAAATTGGAACGGCAAAGAAATATTTTTAATAACAACAATATTAAAAAATTGGAGTCCAGTGATATTTTGAGACCTTAAACATTTTTTGTTTCAGTTTGCATAAAGTGTGTATGCAACAAAAATCAATTCTGATTAAAAGTGGAAGAAAATCTGTATTTGAGTTTTGGATAGAAAAACGAAATTTTGTTAAAGATGCTTAACCAAATCCGATCGGAATTGCAACTGCGGAATTAAAACCATTTCGATGGGAATGTGTGATAGGCCTATATAACTTCATTCATCAGAAGGGCTAACAATACTCGTTCTTACCGATAACTTCAGATTTTGATGGTGCGTTTTAAAATCAAAAAGTTTAAATATGATTTACCAATCCGGCAGAATATTACATTCGCATCCTGCTTAGGAGCTAGAGCTATCTTACGCCAACTGCATTAGAAAAGTCGCAAGCATCGGTTGAATATAAGTAGCACCTAGGCCGCACTTTCCCATAAGTGGTGAAAAATTAGCCCTCGAAGCAGACTGTTTAAGATATAACTACCAGGTGATCTCAGAAGGGTCCTCAATCAATAGCCAGGACGGTACTCTGTAACCGGGGGGTTACTGCCTCGCGTGGTGCCAGAAAGGATCTCTGAGCTCTACACCCAGAGAAATACTATGTTTAAATATGGTCACCTCCAACAAAACTATTTTTAAAGAAAATTGTAAACATATTATGGTTAAATTTAACCATATTATTATCACCGACAATCATATAATGGTTAAATATGTCATCCATCAAGAAGGCACAACCATATTATGGTTGCCTCCGAACATGTTTTGGTCAATAATAAGTAAAATATGTTTAACACTTATAATAGCATGGTTGGTTTTCAACCATAGCATGTTGCTCTTGGAGAAGAGGAAAATACTATTGTTAATTTAAAAACAAATTATTGTCATATTTAACCATAACATGTTAAGAGGCAACCATAATATAGTTGTGACTTCTTGATGGAGGACTAATTAAACAATAATATGGTTGTCGGTGACAATAATATGGTTAATTTTAAACATAATATGTTTAAAATTTTGTCTAAAAATAGTTTTGTTGGAGGTGACCATATTTAAACATGTTTTTTCTCTGCGTGTAGAGACCTATCAATTTGAAATTCTGCGGAATTCCAGGTGTTGCCGGTACCAGATTTCCCCAGGGGATACCACCAAAATGTGGAATATTCTTAAAATAATTCTGCAAACACATACCCCTGGGAGATGTGTGTCATTCCGTTAATTTCTAAATATTTTCTAAATAATTTCTGAAATATTGATGTTTGAGGTAATAAAAATTGTATATATTCGGCCCTTATGGGTAGCGAAGTTTAACGATGTACTTATCTGCTGAAATATAGTCCGCAATAGTTTGCTATTCAGTCAAATCGCGTGACAAATGGCTGACGTTCGAGCAAAAAACCACGACTGTTTTAATATTAACTCTCCAAATCTTTAATTTTTCTCAATAATACTTTACTTTTTTAAGCCTTCTTAACCTGACATAAACTTAGCAAAATACTAGTATTTAAAATTTTCAAAATCGGTCCCCCTCTTTTTCTTCCCGAAATAATGTGTTTGGTACAATAACGCCAAAACAATAAGAGGCAGGAGGCTTCTTTGTTAAAAGAGTATTATTTAATATCGAAAATGAGCTAAAATCGGGGTATTATTTCAACAATTCCCAAAACAAGTTTCATAAGAGAACCGTTTTTATTCTCTCATATTTTGTCGCCTTATAATGTCTATTTATTATTTTTAGCCAGGGAAAATTTTTTCTGCTATTTGCAGGAAAAATATGCAGGTGCATATTTTGAATTTTTTTCCCCAAAAATATATGCTTTGCATATAGGCATTTCCAGCGAAAAGTCCACTTTTTGTAACGTAACGCCAGCAAGTAATTAAATTGTTTCTCAAAACAATTTTATTTGTATAATTAACTTTTTTATATTTTGGCTTAAAGCGTAATTTGCTCTATATTAAGCAACCAAAGGGATGACATTTGACCAACATGAGCCTAAAATACAAGCTTATTTGCTTGCTAGCGTTACGTTCAAAAAGTAGACCTTTCGCTGGAAGTCCCCATATAAATAACAAAATAAAAAATATATGCATATTGGTTCTTTTCTTTCATTTTCATTTTTTTATATGCTCGTACAGCGAGCGATAACCCATTGAACTTGAAGACTGTATTGTTTCGTTCTATATTGTGTACTTTACATGAAAGTTTATCCGTCATAGAAGATGTTAAGGCCCAGCTTTCATATGCATAAGGCAGCTTAACCTGCTGTTAATTAATGGAAAGCCTATGAAGTGCATTTAAAAATCAAAAACAAAGTCTTAAAACAGCTAATTCCGTGTGGAATCTGCGATTAGTTTCGCACTGTGCTTAAATAAATGACAGTTTTATAAAACTAAACAAAAATTTCCTTACGTTCAATATGGTTTGACGCATATGATTAACATGTATGCGAACAGTTTCTTTAGCCACCTCATGAACATTATGGCTCAGCTTTTGGACTTTAAACGTTTAAAAACAACATACATATATAGAATTTTAGTAAAAGAGAAACCGATAAATAGACACACTGTATCCATGAGAACTAACTGCCTGTTTTTTGTTTTAAATGTAATTTAAATGTAAAATGTAAAGGCAGTAATATTATTTAAGAATGCTCCAGTTACATTGGCCGTTGTTGAACTTATATTTTTATGTATACCATGAAAAAACACACAATAATACTTCGCAATAAACATTTGTTCGAGTAAAACTTATTAAAAACTATTTAGTTTTTTCGCGAACATATTTTTGTGCATATTTAAAATTTTTTTGCATATATGAAACATTTTTGCACATTACTAAACTTGCCCCGTTTAATATTTAACATTATAAGAGAGGAAAATTGGATTTGAAATTACATAGGATTCGATGCTGTTTATACTAGGGTATTCATTCGGTTAACCGATTAATTACTACCCGATTAACTGATCGGTTAATATAAAATTGCCTATTTTCGATTAATGATTAAACCGATTTATTTCAGTCGATTAACCGATGTAACAAATTTTTTAACTTTTTGTAGTATTATTACTTATTTTTTTGTCTTTTTAATTACATAAAGTATGTGCTTAGAAAATATTTTTTCATACAAACAAAGGTGTTCAGTGATCTTTATTTGAAATAAGAGTTTGCTATCAACAGCTTTTTGTTTCATTTACTTTTTATGCGTTTTGTTATTTGCTTCTTTTCATATCTTCTCATATCAATCTTTTAGCAGAATTAACTGAAATAATGAGAAGTGTGAAAAATTTAAAAAAACAGGAAAATCCAGGAAGTTTACTGATAAATTAGATATTCTGTATTATGGGTGGCTTTTGATTTCTTGAACATCTACGATAAATGAAAAAAAAATTTTCAAAGTCAAGTTTTATCAAAACTAAAGAAAATAAAGTCCTAAATATTTAAGCCAAATTAAAGATTATTTTATAAGATTTTCTTAAAAAAAATAGAATCTGGGACTTATTTCCTTTTCATTAGTTACTTTATTATATGCAACATTTTTTATTTTTCGAATATATTCTATGAGTGTATAAAGTAATTCCTTAAAATTTAAGGAATATAACTATTACAAAAAGCTTTATAAAATGCATAACTTAAATTTAGCTCATAGAATAAATTCGAAAAATAAAAAATGTTGAATTTTCTTAAACGATTGAAATAACTAATAAAATGATCTTACAGCTTATTGACTAATTAATTCATAATATGTATTAATTAAAAAATATGTATTACATATTTATTGATTATTATTTTCCTTGCTCGTTTTAGTTAAAGAATTGTTAGGCTTGTTATGTTTTTGGTTTTTTTTTTTAATTACAAACATAACATATAATTAATGCATTTTTTTAAATTGAAAATAATTAATTTATAAAAAAAATTTTGTTAATCGGTTAACCGATCAATAACAAAATTAACCGAATATTAACCGATTCATCCAAAACCATGGTTAATTAATCAACGCCAGATTGGATGATTAACAAAACTTTTTTTTCATTTCCCCCATTTGGTGATAAATTTAAGTTCATTTCAAAAGGAACTTCCTGGTAAATTTGGAAATTTTTTTTGATTATTCCTTTAACGGGCTCTTTTTTAAGTTTTTTGACGCTCTTAATTGTGGTCCAAATTTAATATTTTTTTAATTATTCGTTTTTACATGTGTTTAATAGAAAAAAATACCAAAAAAAAATATTCCAAGCCTTTTGATTAAATTTTTGGATTTGAAATTTTAAGTCGTGTTTTTGAAAATGAGAGTATAATATAATTGGGGTATTCAAAAAGGTGTGCTATCATGGTTTATTGTCATAATGGTCTAACATTTTACAATGGTTTAAAAAGATTGTTGTTGGTTTGTAAACAAAAAGTGTCTTAAATAAATAGAACGTTTCTTGCTATGTTTATTGTGCTGTCGTAATTAATAGCACATTAAATTTAAGGGGTTGCTCACAACAGTCGTATTTTTTCATGTTATTATTTTAAGACATGTGACTTTATGACACCTTGTAAGTCCCCCAAATGTATTCTTGAAAATTTAATAAAACACAATCGGTATCTTAAATGAAAAAATTTTTTTTTTTTACATTTTTTAAAATCGAGAAAAAAGTAGTTATGGAGGACCGGAACGGGCTTAATAGCTGTTGAATGGATATCAGTTTAAAATTACGCAATTTCAAAAAAATCGAAGGATAGAGTCATTTTCGAAAATACGGCTTGAAATTAAAAATCCAAGAATCTTCATCAAAAAAAACTTGCAAATTTTTTTAATTTTTTTCTGTAAACACATCTTAAGACGAATATTCCAATTTGGACCATTTAAGAACGTTATGAACAAAACCTAAAAAAGGAGTTTTTCGTAAATGAGGAGCCGCAGAACAAAACGTACTTTTTCACACATTTAAAATTTTTGGGAAATTAAGGATTATTTATTTCGACCCCTTAAAAAAGTGCATGAACCTGGAAATGGAAACAAGTTTTTTGCTTACAAAAGATGAATCAAACTGCCGTAAGTCAACACATTAAATGTCAAGGATGTTTAATATCAAACCAATTTTATATCGAAAAAAGTACGTTTTGTTAAAAAAAATGAAAAAAGTACGCTTTGTTCAAAAATATAGAAAAAGGAACGTTTTTGTTGTGCGTTTTTTTTAGACGATAATATTTTAACTAAATGTTTTTAAACCTGAACCATTAAATTAAAAAATAAGTAAAATTAAAACTTTATTATTTTATTTAAAATTAAATTGAAAACTAAACAATTCTTTTTTATAATTTAATACAGATTTTAAAGTTATTAAGTATAATACATTTTAAATAGTTAAACTTTTTTCCCAACGTCGTTTTCAAAATGTTGAAATAAAACTCGCAATATTTACTTTTTTAGTATTTTTAAATTTTTGCTTTTTACGTATTCCCATATTTAAATTTTCTACAGATTCTTGTAATTCTTCCATGTTTTAATTATAGTATTGTATTAATTATTTTTTTCATAACACTCATTCACCAAACAATAGTTAAATTATTGGTGGATATTCGTGAAAACGCGTCGAAGAGATACAACTTTACATTAAAACAAAAGCAAAGTTTAAAAAATAGTTTTTGTTTGTCAAACATTTAACAGTTAATTTTAACGAAAATTAATTGACATAAATAAACGTCAAGCAAATTAAGAATATTAAGAAATGTTATGTTATTAAAATAACTACTCGAAGAAATGGCAAAAACAATGAAAAAAGCACGTTTTGAAAAATAAAAATGAAAAATGTACGTTTTGTTATGCATCAATTTTTTTAGAACCCATTTTCTTGGTAAAAAAAAAAAAAATATAATATGCTAACTAGATTTTTTCTTAAAGATTACAACCCAAATATTAAAAAAAATATCAAAAAACCAATTTGTCAAAAAATGCGAAAAAGTACGTTTTGTTCTGCGGCTCCTCAAATATAGTTATTTTACGAATAAATTTATTTTTAACATTTATGTTTGTTATTCAAAAAACAGACTACCAAAAATACTGTTTTTCCTTACTACTATTGTTATGTAGTTTGATTTTTTGATAGTTAAATTATATTTTTTTTAAAGCAATAACTGTTAAATTTTATGGAATATGTTGTTAGCTAAAAAAAAATTCAAAAATTTATGTAAAATTCATTTATTTTAAATTAAGTGTAAATTATTCGTTTTTAAATAAATTTTTACTTGTCTTAAATGAAATTTCTGTGGGATTTACATACATAATATTTTGAGTGTAATCAAAAGATTTCAGAATTTACCAGGAAGGCGCTTTTGAAATGTACTAAAGAAATTTTAAGCAATCCGAACTTTTATTTACTTGACTATTATTTTTAAATGTTGTTTTAAGTTTTCATAGAATAGTGGTGCGTATGATTAATATACATTTGTGGCATATGTTACTCATACGTAGCGTATATTATTATACCATCACTACAATGGTGGAGAGGCCATTATGTATTTGTGCTGATGTTTGAAACACCTTAAAATATTGATTTTATATCCACTTTTAAGTATACCAATCGACTTAAAAGCATTTTCTAAGTTGATCTAAGATTGTCCGTTCGACCGGCTGCATTTTTAATATAATTTCAGATATTCGCATTTTTAAGATAATTTGATGAAATTTCGTACATAAATTTCTATTGTCATAAGGACGAAGCCCGCTGAAAATGGTGAGAAGCGGTTTATATTTTAAGAAAGCCCCCAGACTGACTTCTTGCCGGAAAAGTCTTTGTGTCATTAAACTATCTTATAACAAATAAAAAGTTTTGTCGAGCTCGAGGCCAATTATTTGTAAAAACTATTTATTAATTATTCATTAATTTCTCCAATATTTCGACATACATCGGATATCATTATCAAGGAATGAAATATTGGAGAAATTCATGACTTTATGAAAAGGTTAAGCAACATCGATAAAGAGTTCAGAATACTATTTTCTTTTTTCAAAGGCTTCTCTTATCATGTTTATTTGCCAATGCATTTGTTTATTTGTGCTAAGTTTTCCTCTATATCCAAATTAATAGTTTATGGACATGTCTTCTATTACGGTAAGCCTTAAAAAAAAAACTTTTTTATTAAAAATATTTAAATAATCTTCGGTTCTTAGCAATAATTTGATAAAATCCCTTTTTGTGCATAAAATATCTGTCACTCTATTTCAGCAGGTGCTTGGTCTTGTAAATATATGCCCTAATGAAATTGTGTGTGTCTGTGTGTTAATGTGTTTGAGCGCTCACAGAAAACACTTTTCACATGTGCTGAGCTTTTGTTTTGATACGTATCTTTTGTTGTATTTTTTTGCGAGTTGCGTTGTATTGTTTTATTGTTATGTTTCTTTTGCGCAACAAACGCTTTTTATTTGGTTTTTGTCAACATGTTATTGCTATTCGAAATGTTGCTTATCTGTATACACGTGTATGTATGTGTGTATGTATTATTCTTGTATAAAAGATGTTTTAGCACGGTATTGTCGCTTTATTACTATTGTTGCTTTTGCCACAATGCTTGGTATGATTTTTATCCTTAGCCCTCTTTTGTTTCTCGTACAACAGAAAAAGCTAAAAAGAAGAAAAAAAAAGAAGTTTAGTAACCCATTTATATAAACGCTTTAATACTTTTAGCAGTCTTCGTATCTGTTGAAAAGTCAGTTAAAGTTTATGCTGTTTATTTCGTAAATATGATAATGCGGCAGGGATTTAAAGAGACATTAAATATGTTACGTTTCTAAAGAATTTAAGAATGTGTGATTTTGATTTTACAGATGGATTTGAGGAGAGGAAAATATTAATACAAGGAAATGTTTTGCGTATTTACCAAAAATCTTGAACAATTTTATAATTAAAAAATTGCGTTCTCATTTGAACTTAAAAGTTTAAAGAATGAGCAATTATGTGAGAACAGTTATGATCTTATTAGAAGTTTCTTTGTTTCGGTTTAATTAGATTTTTATATGTTTTTTAACTCTTCTTTCTCTCATCATATTTTAGTGGCTCAAAAGGAACGAAGGGTTTTAGAAAAGCCTATTATTCATTGTTTTAAAGATAATTAAGTTTGGCTTAAAATAGTATTCACAGAGCATTTTTAATTAATACATTTACTCAAAATGTCCCGTAATTAGTCCACCATTATCCCCTCTGTATCCTTTGTAGCTCCTAATTGTTAACACCACATGTATGCGTCATTGTTAACACGAAGCATCAAGAAAACTGTGGCCTTGGGCAGCACCAGTAGAACACGGATTACTTAAAGAAATATGGACCCATAATCATTTCGAATTATATTCCGTACCAACACAGAAAAAAGTGTTTTATCAATTAAAAAAATGGTTTAAAAAGTATTTAAATTTAATTAATGTGATAATTGAATCAATTATTTTTTTAGTTGAAAGAAATTTAAAAATTTCATTTGATTAAGTTAACATTTTAGTTGGTTTGAAATAAATTTTCAATTAAAATTTTAATTAAATAACAAAAAATCTTAATTGATTTTTTTTCGTTTAAAATAAAATCATTTTAACATGTAGAATTGTTGTTGGGAATTGTCAAATATTTAATTAAATATATTAACATATTGTTTGAAATGGCAAAGTTTGTTGATCATTTTTTTAATTAAGATACAAAATATCATTTATTTAAAAAATATTCACAATTTTACAATTTTTAGTAAACAATATAATTATATTGGTAATAGGTGCAAAATCAACAAATTGTTTGCTTGATTTTATGAATTTGTTATAAAATTGGTGATTAAAGAAAATTATTAATTTTTTCTATGAAACTATAAATTTTACGGGGTGCTATAGCTGACAGCAATTTATAGTCGAAAACATGCAATCAGACATTTTCTTCTGATATCTTGCTTTGAAATTACCACACTGCGATATGTTCGTTGCGTTTAAAACAACTGATCGAATGATTTCAAAATGAATCTCAATTGTTTAGATTTGCAAGTTTTCCCTACAACGATCGGAAAAAGTGCAATAAAGATTATCTAAAACTTAGAATGTTAGAAAGCAAATAAGCTCCTTTAATTTTATGGGCTAATATGTATATTTGCTTTTCAGAATATTTTGCTATACCTTAATCCGTATTTCCGCTTCCTTTAAAACCTATTGGTTATTTAAAGGTGTCATATATGATTTTATTTGATATTGGTGTCAGTTAGAGATGAGCGATCCCGTGATTTTTAAAGATCATCGTGATTAGTGAATGTGATTTAAAAATCACTGCTCCTTTAAACTGTGATTGTGATCACGGTTTATCAGTTTTCTGTTCTTTAAAGCAATTGCGGCCAAGCTATATGTACAATGCGCGAGCTTTTGCAAGAGCTTTTGTAAGCACTTTACAAAGAAACAACAACAAATTGTAAGAGCTTCCAAATCTGTTTACTTTCATATACATACATACCTGAACAAATAAATTTTGGCATAAAAAAATTCTAATAAGATAGAAGAGAGAATGAAAGGAACAGCAATATCATTCGACATTTCATTCAAAAAAAGCTATTACCCACACAAACAGTGAAATATCATAAATTTGTATATGTAACAAAATACAAAAAGAACGACTTAGAAAGTAAATGTTACTTGACAAATTTGTTCACAACTGTGATTCGTGATTTTTGAGTAACAGTGATTAAATCACAGGTACAGAAATATCGCTCATCTCTAGTGTCAGTTACTATATTTTTGGTATTTCTTTTCTCTCTGTCTTATACTCGTATTGAAAAAATTTATTTTTTCAATAACACAAATACATTCATACATGCATGACTGTCAGATGTCTAAGAACATCCAAGGTCAATCTTTACAAATTTTCACTTCTTTTTGCTTAATTAAAAAGTAAAAACAAATATATAAACGAATTAAATTATTCGATTGATTTTAGACTAGATATCAAAGATCTTTATATTTTTATGTTCACCACCAAAAAGATGTGAAGTGTACTGAATTTATTATTCCATTTGCAACACATCGAAATAATTAAAATCCTATAAAATATTTATGTTTCAGATCCTTGTAAATATAGCATAAAGCTATTATCATAATAGCGGCCGTTTGTAAAATAAATTATAAAAAAAAATTTATTAATTAACTCATTTATTAATGATGTGCTAATAATCCCAATTTTTGAATGAAAACACTGAAATTTATTGTTGTGGGAAAGCTAGTTTCTATTCGCATTTCGCTGGTTGCTTAGGCCAGCTCGTCAGGAAACTTTTTCCAAATACTTTAGAAAAGCTAAAAATATTATACAAGTAAGACCATAAAGTGAATAAAAATTTTAAAAAAACTCAGCTCTTACATGCAACAATATCAAAGCTTCAACAAAGACACAACAGTAAGCCGTCAATTTTTCTTTCTTACATTGCCCTACAATAGGCTGGTTTTTTCCAACACGAATTGTAGTTGTTTACTTTTTTTTTAGCTGTTCATCTGTTATACAGAAACGATCTACAGGTTATTGAAATGTTCCATAATATTGAATCCGGCTATTTCTTCAATATTGGAATGGTTAGTGTTGGGGTTGTCTATTAGCATAACCATAGTTTTCGATACATGGATTTGTAATCCCTATTTATTGCCACAAACTACCTAATTTTTTTTGTAATAGTTAACAGATCCTGAGCACGTTCATGAATACATGCAAGCTATTATAAGAATATCATCTGCATACTGCAGGTTGTTAGTTTTCAACTGCAATTCCTTAACTTCCTGGTGCTTTGTTCTTATTAAGCTTTAAAATTACCACTTGAATTTTTGATTTAAGGATTGTTGGGTGCTGGGTGAAGAATGTTAAATCTCTGGCAGAATTTTTACTGTTTGAAAAATCTTTCGGGATCGGGCTTTTTCAGCATATTTTTTGAGTTCTGCTCAACTGTTTGGTATGAGCTGGTTTTTGTCTTGAGTACATAGGTTAGGTTCCATGGGCTGCCATCGAGAGACAGATTACATTGGTCTTTCAGCGGACCCTTTGTGCTACCCAGGCCCTTCCCATAGAGCAGTTGTTCAGATGGCGTCAGTGCACAGTTAAGCCAATTCGTCTTCCTAATGAAGAGAAGAAGCAATCTAAGTTCTATTGTAGAGAGATCCTCCAAGCAGGAAATCACTGTCTCTCCCAGGTATTTTTCCCTCATGCCCCGTAACCCTGGGCATTGACAGAACAAGTGAAAGACAGTCTGCTCTTCCTCCTCATCATGACAACTTCTGCAGTAGCCATTGAACTTCACACCTATTCTCCTAGCATGAGTCCCAACAGGCCAGTGTCTAGTTACAACCGACACCACAATCCTGATTTGGTCCCTATTGAACCTAAGTAGGGATTTAGTTGTACGTTCATCATAACCAGGTCAACGTGCCCTCACAGTTCCATCCCTCTTGCGCAATCCTATAATACTCGCGCCTGGTGAGTGACTTACAGTGAGCCATTGGAAGGCCAATGAATTGATTAATGAGTGTGTCATCCATGCGATCACCTTCCTGGCCAACTCATCTGGTTTCCCGGTCAGTCTGAGTGCCCTTGTATGTTCAGCAATCTCATTCAAAGACATCCGGCATTCTACAGTTTACCCAGATGTCGTGTAGACACCCGCTAGAGAAGCAATGGCAGCCTTGCTATTAGTAAATATACGTATATCTCCCGATATGCGATAATATTTCATCCAGTTGGCCGGACTTTAGTACATGCTTGCTTTATTTGTTTATCCAGTTGAGTTTATACAAATGCCTTCAAAACGTATGCTATGTTCACACGTGGCTTTAAGGCATCTTGAACTTGATTAAGCTCTAATCACATAAAAATCGTGATTTGCTAATCACTTCAAATTTACATGATTAAAACTCAGTTATTTCATTAATCATACAGAATCCTCTAGGGATGTTCAATAAATATCGATGTGTTAAAAAATCGATATTTTAAAAAATTATACCGATACACGAGTATATCGCCGATATTAAAAATACCCATATATCGATACATCGATATTTACCTACGAGTATCGAATTCGATCTTTTTAAGATCTCTTTATAATAAAATTCAACATTTTAATCGTTGCTCAGCTGCTTGCAATACTGTTGTTTTTTAAGAATTGCATCATATGTTTTTTAATTAATATTTAGAAAATAACGGCGCTTTTCCATTGTAAATTTTTATAGATTAAACAGTTCAGTTTTGACAGCAAAAAATAAACGCTGAAAGAATATTCTGGAAAGGGTTCCTAGAATTATGCAAAGAATCGCCTTAATTATGGTGAAAGTTGGAACGTTAATAAGAAAAATAAATATTTTGCTTTTTTTTATTTGAGCATGTTCTTATATATTAAAATATTGCACAGTTTACTTGTATAGTATGTGTAACAAGTTTGCCGGCAGTATATAATCCGGCATTATATAATCCCAATTAATTTTTTTCTTTTAGATTTCATATGTCGAATAAATAAAATTTTTTTTGTATTCTTTACTTTTTTTTTATTTTTTGTTATTGTAGAATTAACTGTCGGTCCCTCGTTTTTAAACAAAAACTTCGTTCGCATAACTTACCTGAAAAACTAATGCCCTAATTATGTAAAACGCAACGCAACGCCAAAGAATAACATTGAAAGCACAAACAATGTCATAAATATATTGTAATTTTGTTGTTGCTTTCTACAGAAATTCATGTACCGTTTTAATATTTTCAACGCCACAAGCTATGCAGCGTTTGAAATTTTAAAATGCAATGCGAATTTATGTATTTAGAACGCAACAACAAAATTACAAAATATTTGTGACATTATTTGTGCTTCCAATGTAATTCTTTGGCGTTGCTTTACGTTTTACATGATTAGGGGCTAAATTTTAAAATTGGTGGTTTTTGTTTAAGTAAAAGTTAAACGAATGAAAGTTTCTTTCGAAATCGAGGGACAACAGTAAATTTGAAATTAAAAGAAACAATAATAAAAAGTTAGAATGAAATAACATGTAATACGTTTGTAAATTTGTAAATATGTATTGACATAGGTATATTAAGTTATTTTGGTAATAATTTCACCTTAATACGTTCTATAAATCGATTTATCGATATTTTTAATTAATAAATATTGAAACTCTTAAATAATATCAATACGATATATTTTTTAAATTTGCCCATCCCTAGAATCCTCTGAACATACCTCAAACTGAGTACAATGTAGCATCGGCCACAATAAACGTACTTCCAGGTGTTCCGCCGGCCACGATTTACTCTATATGTTTGTATTCTGTCCTTAAATATAATGAAATTGTAAAAATGAAATTTGATATTTAAAATTGATATGTTTTAAATCTCCTGCCAAAACTTTTATATGCTTGTGAAAAAAACTTAATGTAACCTTTAGCAATATTGTAATATCTCCGATTTCTCAAAAAAATCTACAATTTAACATTCGAAAACCTGTTGAATGTTCGTTTATTATTGTTTCTATAAAAACTTATTTTTAATAAACAACCTGAATATTTATACCGAAGAATAACTTCTTCAAGATCTAACAGAGGAAGGAATATAAACTCTATTCGTTACCATAGCCTTATACTAGTTAGAGATTTTTACGTCTCTACAATTCGTCTGTGGAACCGACTCCCTCTCAATATTCAAATCATTAGGAGTGCAAACAGTTTAAAATCTGCCATTTTTAAACATTTTTGTTAATTTTATTATCGAAGTTGTTTTTGGGAATACTATTATTTATTAAACGATTTTGTTTGTTAATAATTTTTATAACTTTTTAATCTTCAACATTTTTTTAAATTAATTTTTAAAATCTTTAATTAATATTCACAGAAAAAATTATTAAGTTACTCCAATCACCAAACTTATTCCAAATTCAAAATATCAAGCAAACAAGTTGTTGATTTTGCACCTCTTACCAAAATGATTATATTGATTACTAAGAATTTTTTTTTTTTATTTAAATAAATATTGACAATTCCCAACAACAATTCTACATGTATAAATTATTTTATTTTAAACGAAAAAATTCAATTAAGATTTTTTGTTATTTAATTAAAACTTTAATTGAAAATTTATTTCAAGCCAACTAATCAACATGAAATTTTTAATTTTCTTTCAACTAAAAAAATAATTGATTCAATTATCACATTAAAAAAATTAACATACTTTTTAAGCCATTTTTTTAATTGATAAAACACTTTTTTCTGTGCTCATTAAAACTCATTTTTATATTTGCCTATTTATTTGTATTAATTTTTATTTTTTTTATTAGTTTTATTGTATTAAATTTTATTTTATTGTGCCACAAATGTATAACATTATACTGTTAGATAAGACACCGTTCTTGTTGTACTGTCTTATCTAATAAAGAATCTATCTATCTATCTAAAATAATCTACAAATGACTTTACTGATATATTTTTATCTATTTTTAATACTTTAAAGACATATAAATTAGTTTGTTTTGTTTTATTTATTTATCAACTGTCATTTTAATCATCTCAAATGTAAAGTAAATGGCTTTGATTAAATTCATTAACATTTTGCTTTAACGCTTTCAAAACCTAACTGTGATTATATCATTAAAGTCACATCTGTTCGCCTTAACAAATTATAATCAAAATCAATTTTAGGAAAATTAACTTAGTTCACTATAAGCTACCAAATTGAAATTCAAATATTATAGACAATCTACTATATAAAGTTTTATTAGACCTTTTTGGCTTTAATTAATTTTTTTTTAAGTCCTTTATTTTAACCTTCAATATAAAACATGTGCTTTAATAACTTTAAACATTTAAAAAAAAATCAACATGAACAATTCCATGACAAAACTTTTTGTGAACAACAGCAAAATGATAAAATTAAATTATGTAACAAATATCAGCAGTCATGTAATTTTTCTTGCAGAAAAAAAAGAAAAAACATTAAACGTTTAAAATAATAAAAAAGCGTCATAAAAATGACAGGAAAAAGTATCAAACGACTAAACGATGACCCCGCTCTCAAAAAACAGCAGGAGGCCAAAGAACAAAAGGTTCTTTTTGTAAGTGGGTGAAAAGTGCAAAACTACAAGTATCCGTTAAAGAGAAAGTGTTAGAAAAAGGATGATTTTTTCGATGTGTTGGTAGGATATTGTCAAAAAACTATTTTTTTAAATTTTTGTGAATGGATAGTTTTGCTTGTTTGCAATTGGATTACATAAAAAAAAAATATATAAAAACATATTTTTTAAACTTAAAAGCTTTTATTAGCTAAAAATAGGCTTTTTCAGTTATTTTGTTTCCTTTAAATCTTTTAGAAATAAAGTTTCTAAAATGACGATCTATTTACCTTTAAATTGCATGCCTGTTTTAAAGTATTTTAAACGTCTGGCCATCTTTTGTTTCTTTTTCTGCATCATGACCTTTTAAAAACTAAACTATTAAAAAGAAGTAAAAGGGTAAAGTTGTTCACTTTGCCTTACAAGGAATTCAGCTTTTGGGGAACACTGAAACAAATCTTATAGAAAGTATTTAAGTAAAATTTTAGTAGAACATTAACGAAAAAGTATAAAAATCAAATTTTTTTTTTTTTTTAATTGAAACCAGTTTTAAATAAAACAACAAATTTAATGAAAAACAAATTAGAGTGCTTAATTTATTCTTCTTTGATACCCTCCACCGACAGGAGTTGGCTCAGTGATGCCAATGGTAGGAAATTTTCCATTTTTGTAGGGATTTTTTCGGAAAATTTAAGGCGTAGGGAAAAAGGGACAGATGTTTAATTTTAAAACAAGGAAATTTTCAATGTATCATATAATTTTTAATATATTGTGTAAAAATTCGTAAATATTAGTATTATTTTCATTAAAAAATTAAAATTTTTCATATAGAATAGCATTTAAGTACAAATGTAGTATTTTTCAACAGAAACCCTATACCATAAGCCCTAACAGCCTGGCAATCTTCAACAAGCGCCAAATCCATGTACGTATTTATTAGGGGGCGCCAACTATTCGGGTTCTCATTTGCGAACTATTCGCTTAGTTTTAATATTTGCATTCGCACTCACATTCCCTTAAATGTATGCGAATATTAAAAGAGAATATTTAATGAATGAAATTCCTACAGAGCCGAGGAAAAACAATCACACCTTCTAAACTAAGAGAAATAAAATCATACAAATTGGAATTTTTAAAAAAAAAAATTATGAAAACTTTTAAGGATGTTGAAAAATATATTTTTAAAAGGAATTTATTTTTTTATATTTTTGTTTAGGGGAACTGAAGTAAATATTTTTATAAGATTCTACACAGCCTGTCCCTTGATTTGGTACCGAGCTTGCTAAAAAATATTAGATAATATTAGCAAAGTAGTTTTTGGCAATACAATTATTTATTAAAAGATTTTGTTTGTTGTGCTTAATTCCCTTTTTTTTAATTATTGATAAAAAATACTGAAACTTATTATTGGAAAGCCAACTTTATGAGTGTATGTAGGTAATTCTTGTTCCCTCTGTAGTCTTGTTTGCTGATAGTTTTGGCTTTTCTAAAATTATTTAGGAGAACGTTTTCTGATGATCTGGCTTAAGCAACCAGTGAAATGCGCAGCTTTATTGTTGGAGGAACAGCTTATCCTCCAACAATAAATTTCAGTATTTTTTTTATCAATTATTAAAAAAGGGAGTTAAGCAAAACAACCAAAATATTTTAATAATATTAGATATTTATATTAAAAAAATTATTTAAAAAAAAGGATTCTTGAAAAAGGTTAAGTCCTTTTAAAAGGAAAAAAGATGAGGAAATGAAAATCAAACACGCAGTTTGACTTAGTTTTGACTCTAGATTGAAGGATAGTGGCGTCGCTGCCAAAAAGAAAAAAAATTTAATTTGTTTTTTTTTTTTTTTGAATTGAATTTTTATATGTGTAAATAAAGCATTGTGCATTTTATTATTTAATTTTGTTTTTTTTTTTTTTTTTTTTTTTTTTTTTTAATAAATGTTTTTATAATAAATACCAGCTAGCATTTTCAATCGTATAAGAGTCTCCTGGGAATCTCACGAAGAGTGTTTTTGATCGTCGACGAGCGCATTTTTTATCGCAGAAGATTCCTCGCACGGGAGAAACTGTTTAGTCCGCTGGAAAAAGAAGGATCGAGAATTAAATAAATTCTATAACGTGACCAAAATTTAAAAAATTTTCTATGAATTGAGTCGTCCGCTTTTTCTGATCATAGGCCCAAAACATATTTGACGAACAAATTTAAACAGTGATGCAAAAGCACGCGAACTTAAGATGTTTTTCAAATTCCGATGCCTTTAAAAGCTTGTTCCAGCTCTATTAAGTGTATACCTAAATCAAACCCAATATCTCTAGAGAAAACTCTACAGCTTATAACTTTGGCCATAGCTTTTAGAGCAAAAACTAATGACAATAATCGTAGACTGCCGATGTCCTCATAAATTTCTGAATCGAGCAGCTCTTCTGCATTTTTGATAAATTTTTGGGATGGTTAAATAAATTTTCTTCACACACCAGCAGGGTTAAACCGTCATAAAAGAGGTGATTTAAGAATCCATGCACTAAGTTAAGTTATGGTATGACATATTTCTGAATAACCTAATCGTTATCATTTTCTTCAAAAAGAGGTAAATTTACAGTACCGTGGCAATCTTTAGCGAATTTGTAACCTTTACACATGAAACAAAACCTCTTATAGTCAGCTATGAAATCTCCATACGTTTTTAATTTCATATATGCATAACTTATTGCTGGAAACCCTTGAACTTCATACATATTATCGTTTGGATCCCTACTCTCTCCTTTCTGATTTTTTTTTCCATTACTATTCTCTTCTTCTTTTTTGTGTTTGTAATAATAATTTTGTTTCAAGTCCTTCAATGTTTCAAAACAAATGAAAAGAGTTTTGTAGTCTTCTTGAATATTATAATATTGAAAATATATTATATTGTTGGATTTTAGATTGTACAGGGAAGTATGCCAATATGAATTGGTATGGTGTGGTAACACCACACACGACAAAAACCTACAGACAGACAGCAATACACCCAATACTAAAATGGACAATATTTTTTTAGCTATAGGTACCCATGCAGATAAAGACGTTATAACGATGGTATAGGGTTACAACTAACATAAGTTGTATTTACCCAAATTACAATGCATTCACAGTACTAAAATTATCCTCTTAATCTTGTTTTGAATGTTACTGTTAATTTAAATTAACAATTTGGTCACAATGTTAAATTTTAAACTAAATGACAATCTTTTGACTATTGCGTTCAAAGTCGCTAGAATACATTCATACATTTTAGTTTAATGCGTTAGTTTACCATATTGATGATATTAGCAATATATATTACAAATAAAAATATGTATGGCTATTCTTACTTTTTTTCGATTTGCTTCTTTTTTTCGCAACATTAATTAAAATAATTTTTTAATATAAAGTAGAAAACGTAACTTTAGAAAACAAGTAATAAAGTAACGACGGCCAAGCCCGACCATATGATACCCTACACCACAGTATATAATAACTTTGTTTATATTTGTACACTATTTGGGACCTATGGGCAATCATTGATCCGGCAGTACAAAAGCATGTTATGAGGCTTAGATTCATGGGAAAGTACTTTGTGCCGAATATTATTTAGATACATAAATTTATATACAAAATTTGTTTGCCTTTATGAAATGGGTATATATGGGACCAATGGTAAATTTCGGACCCATACAATAGTAGATATCGTAAAAGTCATTGCCGCCAATTTTTATATAAATACTTACATTTATAAGGAAGTTATGGCATTAACAGCTATTTTCGGAAGCAGTATTTGTATGGGAGCTATGGTCAAATATGAACCCATTCTAATTAAATTTGGTAAGATGATTTAAATTGCAATAAAATTAGTTTGCACCAAATTTAATCTTAGTACCAACATAATATGATGATATATTGGTAGAAAGACCCTATTCCGAAAATAAGCTTGTTTGTGGGCTATGTGAAATTATGGACCGATCCGCCCAATTTTCAATGCCAATTACGGCCTATGTACCAAGTTTCATCAAATTATCTCCAAAATTGCGACCTGTTCTTTGCGCACAAAGTTTACATGGACCGCCATCCAGCCAGGCAAACATCGTTCATTCGACTCAGAAAGTGATTCTGAGTCGATCGGTTACTTAAAGTTGGGTCTAGGACCATTGTTTATGTTACAAACATCAGCACAAATACATACCCAGTAAAAAAATAATTTTGTTTTTTGAAGCAGAAGCAGTTAAAAGAAAAAGCGCATAATCGAGCGCTTCAATAAGAGAGCTTTTATATAGCAGTAAATGATAACGAATAAAATATACAAAAAAGCTGCTATTTTAGTGCTGACAACGAAGAAGGGTTCAAAGCGAAAAAAAAATAAAATAAGAAGGCATTCAAACCAGTAAAATCAAAACATTTATGAATATGTTAATATAGATAGTTTGCCCTTAAAAAAGCAATTTAGGAGTGCTTGATTTGCATTTTTTTTATTTTCTTAAAAGAAGCGCTTATTGTCAGCAGAAAATGGTCCTCCAAGCGGGACCACTCCATACAAAAATCAGGCATCCCATCAGCAGGTTTGATGCGATTTAAGGTATGAATTCATACATAAAACCTGCTCCTTTTGGAGCACATTTTTTACTTGGTACATAATAATGCTTGGTACGTTTATAATGTTGTAGGTGAGCAGAAATACATACTTGGTATGGTAATGCTAAGCTTAAATCATACTTTTTATTAGTAGAACTGTGATGACACTACATTTGACTAAAATTCGTAATTTTTATTTATAATGCTACTGTTATATTTAGTTTTTGTTCAGAGTCACGATTTCAGCCTGGGCATTTACTAGGGAGATCGATTATACGACTTTTTTCAATAACCGGTTTTCGAATATTCCGAATAGTTGCTATATTAAAAAACCGGGTTTTTGGCTAAGAATTTTTTAAATAACCGGTTAACCGGTCTTAGTTCGAATACATAAATACACAAAAGTCAAATAAGTTCTTGTAATAAAAAGTTAATTTAAATAAAAACAAAACAATTCACAAAGGTAAGGCACCAACAAAATACGATAAAATCCAAGAATAGTGTGGCCCGGTAGAATGGGGTGCCACGGTAGGCTAGCTGGTAGTGAGCTAGTCTATCAGTACCGGGGTTGCGGGTTCGATTTCCGCCAGAGACTCTGGTCTCCTGCAGACAAGCAAAAAGCTTCGCGGGATTTAGTGTAGGTATAATAAAAAAAAAAAAAAAACCTGTAAATTGATCAAACTTTAGCTTAATTTTCAACAGTTTCTATTTATTTACTAAAGCTATGTTCACACCTATTAAATATTTAACGTCCTACACGTAACCACTGGTTTTGTTAAAAAATTGTTTGCTTTTCCAAAACGTTTCCTGGATCAAACATCATTTAACAGTTTCTTAATTGCATTATGCAATTATCTTCTTACACATAAAGATAACAAAGTGCATTAAAATTGGTAAAAATAAAGCTTAAGTTTGATAAATTTGCTGGTCATGTTTTTTGCATTTGTTCGTCAAATATTTGTTAGATCTGAAGATACCTTAAGCTTTATTTGTAAGAAGATAATTGTATAATGTAATTTAGAAACTGTTAAATGAAGTTTTATGTAGACAAGCGTTTTGCAAAAGAAAATAAAAAATTATAGGAATTTAATAAATTTATTATTTGAGTTATTCTCCCAAATTTATTTTAAATGAGTTTTAATTTGTTAGTGGTTAAGCATTTCTATATGAATCAGTAGTTTGTCTTTTCAATCCCGATCGAAATATATCTAGAGATAACATCTATAATAATATTTAGAATACTCTGGCACAAATTTCTATTTACTTTTTAACTGAACACGTTTTTGTAGAATTTTGAATTGTTTTTGGTTTTTACAAGAACACACGCTTCTACAAGTGATTTGTATTAACATTGTTCATAATGGTATTTGACTTTTGTTATATTTTGTTTTGACATTCTTCATAAAAAGTTTAAGTTTGCCAAAATTCAATTAAAAAAATACTTGAATATACGGGTACATTTACAACAAGAGTTAGGAAAACGTATATAAATGACACATTATTAAAATAACCGGTTTGTTATACCAAAATAACCGGTTTATTTGATATTCGAAAAATTGACATTTTAAAATAACCGACTTGGGCAAAACTAAAATAACCCGTTAAAACCGGTCGACTAATAACCGTTCGATATCCCTAGTATTTACCAAAGTCCCCTTGGTATAGAATTTTTTGGATGCGTTTCTCAGGCAAGCATGTGCCGTTGTTTGGATGAAAAGTTTTCATTGAAAATCTTCTGTTTTTTTTCAATAGCTAACAATTTTGTTAATTTTAATACATATTTATTTGGCAAGTTTTTTTAAAACATTATTGCCGAACCATTAAAATATATAAATTTAAATAACAAAATAGAAGAAAAAATAGAAATAAATATATTAAAAATAATAACATGAAAATTCCGTAAATCATAGACACAAACCACATAATATAGTCTAAAAAGAAAATTATTGTGTAAATGAATCGTAAATTCGACTACTTTTCTTCTTAAGACAAAACGACATAATTGTCTAATGGAATTAGGGTATTAGTCATACTAAATAAATAAAAGCTTATTTTTTCCGTACGTCTCTTTAATAATACTCTTAACTAACATTATAAGTAGTAGTAGTGCCAGTAGTACCACCTTCAGATTATAAACATCTCTTTTTTATAGGCAAATCTGAATTTTTGTCAAAATCTAAGTCAACCATACCGCACTCCAAATTGGGCGAATAATATTTTGAGAGCTAAGTATGTCATTGAAATTTTTAAGACCCCTTGACCTCCATCTGTCACTACTTTTACAGCGACAATTCCAGTTTGATTTCGTTTATTTAAAACTACACTAAATTAAAACAAAATTCGTTCTTTATGCACTTACGAACAAATTCCCAGTTTGTACGAACAAATTCCCAATAAATTTTTGTCGACACTTTTTTATACCTATCGCCGCTCGTAGCATATTGTCCAAATTGTGTCATAATTTCATAAATTTCTATGGAATAGCAAAACATGGCCTAAAGTTACCTCGTTTGTTTTCTAAAATGCACAAAAACGGCTTTTTCTACAAACTTTTGCAGTCTCATTAATGACATAAATATCTAAAACATCCATATCTATACTATATCTATATCTATACTATGAAAAATATTAAAAACCCGAATTTTGGCATATTTCCTTCTTTTTTAGCTTTTCTCAATTTGTCTCCAAACCAGACATTCTATCGTCATATAGAGATGAGCGATCCCGTGATTTTTAAAGATCACCGTGATTAGTGAATGTGATTTAAAAATCACTGCTCCTTTAAACTGTGATTGTGATCACGGTTTATCAGTTTTCTGTTCTTTTATAGCAATTGCGGCCAAGGTATATGTACAATACGCGAGCTTTTGCAAGAGATTTTGTAAGCACTTTACAAAGAAACAACAACAAATTGTAAGATCTTCCAAATCTGTTTACTTTCATATACATACATACTTGACCAAATAAATTTTGGCAAAAAAAAAATTCTAATGAGATAGAAGAGAGAATGAAAGGAACAGCAACATAATTCGACATTTCATTCAAATAACGCTATTACCCACACAAACAGTGAAATATCATAAATTTGTATATGTAACAAAATACAAAAAGAACGACTTAGAAAGTACCTGTTACTTGAAAAATTTGGTCACAACTGTGATTCGTGATTTTTCAGTAACAGTGATTAAATCACAGGTACAGAAATATCGCTCATCTCTATCGTCATAATTGTAGATAAAAAAGAACAGGGTTTCCGCCGGGAAGGTATACTACTTTGTTGGTTTATAATTTTTAATTAAATAAAAGAGAATGGATCTTATATTAATAAATGTTTTATTAAATGTCGGCAATTATGTATGGAATATAATATCAGATGAATGTCCGCCGCTGTTAGCCTCACAAATGCGGGCCCTTTTGATCATATTTTTCATTGCATTTTACGCGGTTTGAATTAATATCATCAGGAATATTTTGCTTGAGTTGCTCAAGCGTTTCTGGTTTGTTGGCATAAGCCTTGCTTTTCAGATATCCCCACAAAAAGAAGTCCGGGGCAGTCAAATCAGGCGACCGTGGAGGCCAATCAACATCACCATTTCTTGAAATAACTGGTTGTGGAAAGAGGTCTCTCAGTAATTCCATTGTAATCCTGGCTGTATGCATCTTGTTGTGGCACCATCTTGTTGATACCACATGTTAATCAAGCCCAAAGCATGCAGTTGTGGCGTTAAAAAGTTTTCAATTATATCACGTTTTCGTTTTTATTTTCAAAGAAGTAAGGTTCAATGTTTGCTCCTGACAAAATTGCACACCAGACTGTCACTTTTAATGGATGCAAAGGTGACTGATGGATAATTTGAGGGTTTTCCATTGCCCAGAATCGACTATTCTGTTTATTCACATATCCGTTCAGATGAAAATTTGCCTTGTCACTCATTATGATTTTTTCATGAAAATCGGGGTTGTCATGGGGGAGCTGTAACATCCCATTGGTGTACGGTGGCGTAAATGGTCTTGTGGAAGAAGTTCTGGTGTCAAATAAATCTTAAATGGAAACAAACGCAAATCCTAGTGCAAAATTGTGGCCAAAGTTGTTCTTTGAAGACGAAACTCCTGAGCACGGCGTCGAATTGAGGTTTATGGATTGTTTTGAATACTTTCTTGAGCAGCAGTAATGCTTTCAGCCGATCTTGCAGTACGTTGTGGTCCATGCTTGGGCTTATGACCTACAGACCCTCTCTCTTCGAAATCATTCACTACGCGATAAATAGTGCGTTTTGTTGGCACGTCGTTTCTCCCAAAAATTTCACGTAACTTTCTCATCGTCACAGTAATCGATGATTGATTTTGATAAAATGCTTTAACGATTTAACCACGTTGGTTTATCAAATATTTTCCCATAATAAATTTGCCACGTGTCCTCTTCACGACTGCCAAATATGAACTGTCAAGATATATGTTTACCAAAATGTCGGCAAAACAAAGTAGTATACCTTCCCGCCGAAGACCCTGTACTTTAAATATAGAATAAGATTTTTTTTCATTTCTGCGTTGTTCGTTTTACAATTTGTTTTCTCTAAGTGAACTGACTAACTTTTTATATATGTATATGTATGAAACAAATGTTAACTAATAATTATTTAAATAAATCTAAAGGCCATGTCAAACAAAACTTTTGCTTCGCGTTGCGTTACCGATTCGCTTTGACATCTAAGATAAAATATACATACTTATACGAAACATGTCACATAAAGTACTTTCAAAGCGAAGCGAGGCAAAAAGTTAGCCAACTCTCATCTTTTTGCGCGCTTTGACATTTGGCTAGTATAATTTTCTTTTTTTTTAATTTTTTTGCCAAATTCAATTCCAAAAAAACCGTCAAACTAAATTTTTAACTTTTATTTTTATAACAAATAATTAAATGTACAAATTACCAACCGCTTTTATAAGTAAACAAACAATGCGTGAGTGTTGTCAAAGTTTTCATTGTGTCATACACCTTTTGCTTTGCGTTTTTCTGCCAAAGGTAGAAACGTCACGCAAAGCGACAAAGTTGTATCTGACACGGCCTTTAGTTTGGCTTGTTTCTTTTATAAAATTTGACTAATTTATTATTTTACAAATTTCATTTCTTATTTTCCAAAATCGAAAGTATCTAGATTTTAAATTATTTTTAAATTTAAAGTATTTTCAATTAATATTATTTATAAGGTAAAAATTATGTTGCCATCTGTTGCCTGCATATAATAGAAGATAGAATAAAGCGCAGAATTCCTATTCGGTTGAAGACAATTCGATGGAAGAAACACCCAGTATTTCACATAGCGAGCAAATCAGGGCCACTTTAAATGGTACTTGAGGTAGCTCAATATATCCACTTAACAATAAAAAATATTTGGGTATGTGTATCTTGAAATTAATAAAGCCACTTTTTCACATATTATTGATTATATGATTGATTTTGTTATTATATTATTGATCTTCGTTTTTTTAAAAGCATATTACTTTTTCATTTTTTTCTGTGTATAAAATACCATTTAAAGTTTAGAAAAAAAAAATATGTTACAACTTTTTATATAGAAAAATGTTCAAAAGGTTATAAACAGGAAAACCGGAAAACATGCAATTTCATGATTTCTCTTATGCGACCAATAAATATAATAGAACAATTCCATATGAAAACGATCAAAATTGGCAAATTTTTGGACGACCCCTCTCCGATTTTAAAATAAATAGTCTCAATCGATTGCCCAGCAAAAAATAATGTACCTACATATTTTTTTTTTTTTTATAGTGACTGGTTTAGTGGTGGTGTACACCACTGTCATGTGACAAAATTGAAGAATTCTTCATAAGGGACCTCATTGAAAGTTGTTTTAAAAAAAAAACTACTAAAGCGATCGCAACGAGTGATAGCTCGTTGGAAAGGTATTGAATCAGGCTTTAATTGAAAAATAAAATTTTCCTAATTTTTCTTAGAAATTTACCTTTAAATTTTCCCAAGAAAATTAAATTTTCCGATTTTCCACAGAAGCTCCTAAATTTTCCGGCTAATTTTTTTTTTTTTTGGATTCCTTATAATTTTTGCTTTAAGAATCAGCAATAAAAAAATGGGCCCCGACTCCTTGTTTGGACAGGAGAAGAGCATTTAAGAGACCACCTTGTTAAAAATACATTTTAAAAATTATTTTACAGTTAAAAATACATTTATGAAGAAAAAATCTTTCTTATTTTGCTGCTTATACTTAATTACAATATTTATTAAAAATTTCAATTGTCTTGGCATCATTATAAAATTAAAGTAACTTTAAATTTAGCACGTCGGCAGACGAAGAGTACCGCTTTACATTAATTGACATATCAGAAATATTTGGTATGAAGCAATGAAACTTTTGCGGTCCGGTTATAGTTTTGACATTATTATATCTGTTTTGAATTCGTCGCTCCATGGCATCGTGTTCTTTTTGAGTGCATAAAACTGTGTTAATGGCAATTTCCTTGCTTTGAATCCACGAAAACAAATGTGGAACATTTAAGATCTGGTCAGTATATGGCCTTTGCAAACTTGCCTTAGTCGCCATGCGTTTTAGGGTTCCCCCTAACGCATCGCATGGGCCCTTACCGTGGGACGTCGCGAAAAAGTGCCACTCGACCTTGTAGTTTTGTTCTTCTTCAATTATGCAAAGATTGTAAAAATTTTTTTTATTCTTGTACTGAGAAGCCGCGCCGTCTGAGAAAAACGTTACTTTGTCGATTGCATCGAATTTTGATCTTAAGAATTCAAACAGTTTCATTTGAAATAAATAAACGGACACATAATTATGAGCTAAACTCTCCGCGACAACAACAAGGCTTACGGTCTGTAGTTCGTTATCTTCGTTTTTGAAATAAATGCAAAAAGGATGCACCGTGCACTGGTCGTTTGCCCAGTGATAAGCCTGAATTTCATCCTGAACGAGAAAAGTGTAATTCTCGGCAAAGTCGCTTATCACAATGAATTCATTTTGGGCTAATTTCTCCTTACTTTCCTTTAGAAATTTCGATTGCATCTCGGATATGAAATGGTGCGCCTTCAGTTCATTCAACTTGAATCCGAATTCGGACAATTGTCGCATTTGGACAGATGACAATTTTTCGTGGGGTATGCGCACAACGACTTCGACAGGAGGTCCCCATATGTTTCAATTTCACCGTGAAATACTTTCAATTTCTTGCATGGAAAGAAAATTAATTTGATGTTTTGATGAAACATGCAAACGCAGACTGAATGCGTTCCGTGCCTGTCTAATGCCAGCACGCATTATTTTGGTCGTAGGATGGCAAACTTAGAAAATCCCACTTTTTCTGCTGGGTATTTCTCATTGAACTGATGGTATGCTTCGGATTTAAAACAACTTTCAATGAGGTCCCTTATGAAGAATTCTTCAATTTTGTCACATGACAGTGGTGTACACCACCACTAAACCAGTCACTATAAAAAAAAAAAAATATGTAGGTACATTATTTTTTTGCTGGGCAATCGATTGAGACTATTTATTTTAAAATCGGAGAGGGGTCGTCCAAAAGGTGATCGCTTTCATATGGAATTGCTCAATAATAAAAATATGCATATTTTCGCATATTTAACCCCAGGCTGAATTTTAACTTTAATTCAACAAAGGATTTGTGCAGCCTTTTTTAAAGTGAATAGAGCACAATACTTGTTCATATGTTTTAAATGCTTACTTGGGATTTCGTAGTGATATAAAAGAAATTGTTTTAAATTTTCGGGTTAAAAATGGCCTCTTTACCTAGAGATAGGGAGGATATTATGTGTTTGTGCTGATTTGTGTAACACATTGATATATTGAACAAATTCATAGATCTTTCAGTCCGTTCGTCCGTCTGGCTGACTGATTATCTGTACATATAAACCTAATGCGCAAAAAAAAGGTTTTGGATATAAGTTGATAAAATTTTGAAGGTCATATGGACGAAACCTTTTAAGTAAGATGAGAGAATTTCTATAATTTTACATAGTTCCAAACAAACTTTTTTCCGGAATATAGGCTCATACTCATAGTCAAAATAATGTATACTTAAAACACCAGTTTTTCAAACAATACTTTAAAAAAAAATCGACTTTATTGTTGACTATGATTATCGGTCATAGTCTTTGTACCATTAAATATCTATTTATGTAAGTATTCCGAATTAATTCAGCCAAAAAATATTTTTCTGCTACCTAAATCATCTTACGAAACATTATTGGAATCTGACATTATTGGAATCTGATTTTACCCCTACCTCCTATATAAATACCACTCCACAAATACCTTTCAATGCTATAACTTCCTTATTGGTGTTAATGTAAATATCAAATTTCAACCTTTTTAAATAGCTTCTATGTCACGGCAAAATTTTGTAACGGTAGGTCCAAAACTGCCCCATATAAATCCTGTCCCTTAAATTAGATAACGACTAGAAAATCGTATATATAAATAAATATATCTATATAGTATTCGAAATAATTAACTCCTGCATTAATTTTAATCTCACAAAATGTTCTGCCGGGTCCATTACTGCCCATGGGTTCCTTAACAGGGATCACTGAAAAATTTAACTGAACATACTTTGGTGTAGAGTATTCAAGGGTCGGACTTGACTGACTATATTTTTTTACTTATAACTTTTATGCAAATATTTTTAAATTGTTAGATTAAATTAAATAGTGCAATTAAAAAAAAAATTATTATTATTGTGGTTAAATTATTGAACTGTTTATGGTTTTCAATCCAAAATTTCATATTTTTAATCAGGCTAAAGTTCATTTAATTTCATTTTCATTAAATTATTTTTAAAAAGAAAGGAATTTTACAACATGGTTATAATTACAATTTTATTGATAATTTTTCATTCTTGACTGACCCACGTTCACGGATATGTTGATTTAACATGTTTCAATAGTTGTTAAGTTTTTGCTGCATAAAACACTTTTTTTAGTTCATATATCCGGTTTCCCTGGACATAAACAATAATAACAAAATAAGTATCATCCTACACAGTTTTGTACTCCTACAATTTTTGTAGAATTTTTCTTTTTTTCTTTATTCAAGCAAAAAAATTCATATATTTTTATACCTTAAAAAAATAAATTTTTTTAAAAAAAAGTTGTAATAACTTTTTTCTTAGAAACTTATAAACACTTTCGCTTTTATCATTTTAAATAACAAAAATGCTCCTCTTTTCTCACTTAATACTAGCAGAAAAGAATTTTATATTAGTTTTTCTTTCTGAAGCCAAATATTGTTCTTTATTGTTATTTTGCTCATGAACTCTCTAACGCATTACTGAAACGAGTAACATACAATAATTGCAATTGTACCTTAAGTACAATATTTACACTCTATTATAAAGAATATTGAATTGTTGTATACAGTTGTTAGAATATGGTACAATTTTTTATAAGATTACTTTGATTTCAAGAACTTAAACAACACCTGTCTGAGTGTGTTTAGTAACAATAATACCTAAACTAAGAAAAAAAAAATTCTTCGTTAACTTCTCAAAATTTGAACACGCTCTCCATATACATATTTACCATTGAAGCAAAAAGTGTAAACTGTTTTCTTTACACAATAGTTTTCAGCAGTGAACAGCATTCATAGTCACCGAGTTACGAAGAAAGTCGAGTTACTGCCGTAGAATCCCAGCAGGAAAATATGGAATGAATTATATATAACGGGTGGTTAAATGGTAAGGGCCGATGTTGAATGTGAACCACACCTAAACGTCAAGTTCTTTTCTGCATTTCATTTAATATTTCTCAATTTCAGACTAACTCAATTTGAACAATGGAAAGACACACAATCGAGCAACGCGTTAAAGTAATTCAGGCTTATTATGAAAATGGGCGTTCAAATCAAAATCATCTTAAGTACTGAGGCACATTTTCACCTCAGTGGATTAGTCAATAAGCAGAATTGCCGCATTTGGGTGAATGATAATCCAAGAGTGATTGTCGAAAAAACAATGCACCCACAAACAGTGACTGTTTGGTGCGGTTTATGGGCTGGCGGCATCATCGCGCCGTATTTTTTCCAAAATGAGGCCGGTCAGGCAGTTACTGTAAATGGTGTTCGCTATTCAAATTGGAAGATATGGATGTGGACGATATGTGGTTTCAACAGGACGGCGCCACTTGCCACACAGCTAACGAAACAATGGCTCCTTTGCACAACAAATTCAATGGCGGTGTTAGTTCACGTGGTGGCGATGTCAATTGGTCGCCAAGATCGTGTGATTTGACACCGTTGGACTTCTTTCTTTGGGGTTATTTGAAAGAAAAGGTGTACGTCGATAAGCCAGCAACAATTCTAGAGCTAAAGGATGAGATAATTTGGCACATTATTGGCATAGAACCTCAATTATGACTCGAAATCGTCATCGAAAATTTGTACAATCGGATGGAGGTGTACCGCCGAGATCGCAGCGGTCATTTGGCCGATATTTTGTTCCATACATAATTTAACCATACCAATATTATCATAATAAAATGAAATGACAATAATTTCCTAAATAATTTGTGTTTTATTGAAAATCAACATCGGCCCTTAAAATCTAAGCGCCCTTTAACTGTTTATTTACTATATGATTTTGAATTTAAAATATAATGCATTCCCTCGGAATCGACAATGTATTTTGTCGTGACAAAGAACAATTTTGAAAATTTGTCAAAAATTATTTCGGAAAATTGAGGGAATAAAAGGAAAATCATCCTTTAAGTCGTTAAAAACTTTAAAAAGGCAATGTATGGCACGTAAATTGTTCTTCCTTGATATATATATATATATATATATTTATATTTAATTGCAGAAGTACCAAATCGTGAGGGATAAAAATAAACAGAATATGCCACGGATACAAAAATAAAATCGTAGAAAAAGTTATCAGTAGTTTTTTTTATCTATTAAAAAAATTGTTTAAAAAGTATTTAAATTTAATTAATGTGATAATTGAATCAATTATTTTTTTAGTTGAAAGAATATTAAAAATTTAATTTTAATTTAATAAAGATTTTAGTTCTTCTAAAATAAGTTTTTAATTAAAATATTAATTAAATTACATAAAATCTTAATTGACTTTTTTCGTTTAAAATAAAATAATTTAAACTTGTAGAAATGTTATTGGGAATTGCCAAAACCTCAAATCAATTAATACATTGTTTGAAACGTCAAAGTTTTTTGATCATTTTTTTAATTAAAACGAAAAATATCGTTTATTAAAAAAAAAGCAAAATCAACAAATTGTTTGCTTGACTCTATGAATGTGGTATGAATTTGGGGATTAGAGACAATTTTTAATTTTTTTTGTGATGAATAAATTATTTTTCAAATAAACATAATTTATTATTATTTAAATTATACCGTGGAATTAGTTATATAACTAATTGTAAATGATTAAATAATATAATGCTTTAAAAAGGATGAATTATAAAATTCGAAAAAATTCAAAGGCGCCAAAAAAAACTTCTTCGAATAATCACAGTCGCTCCCTGGTATGTTAAAAACTCTAATATTCACAAGGATCTCAATGTGCCATTAGTAAAAACTATTATTACGAAGTACGCAGCAAAATATTTAAAAAGGCTTGAGTCGCACCCAAATCCACTAGTTCGAAATATTTTAAATGACAGTGGCCACTCTAGATTAAGGAGAAGAGATACTGCAGGACTCATCCGACGAGAAGACCGCTAAACATCTACATATGTGAACAGAAACCGTGAGCAGAAAAATTTTTGTCTAGCATTGGCAGGACAAAAATAAAGTATTTGTATAAGATTTGATTAATTATTGTTAGTTCATATTTAATATATGAAGATTCAATAAATAAATAATGAAAAAAATAAATAAAACTCGTTCTCCGGCCACAATAAAATAATTCGTTATTTTCCTAGGACATCTATTTGTTAAGAATTATAAATTCTAGAATCGGCATATATTACAGCTATGTATAACCTACTAAAGTTAGGTTTTTTCTCTTTTTTAGTTTAGGTCAACATTCCAGCGGGAAAAGGTAATCAATAGGAACCTTTTCCTGCTGGGATGTCGGCCAAAATTAAAAGAGAGAAAAAACCTAACTTAGCAGCTCTGTTGACCACTTTTTCCAAAGCATATCGCCATAACAGAATGTAAAATATATAAAAAATAACTAAATTTATAAAATATAAAAAAATTATGCTATAAGTCGTTAAAAAAAACCTTTTTTGCAAATAAAATCAGTAGTTTACGGGATTTTTATAAAATTATGAATGAGAACTAAGTGCAATAGTGAAATCATGTAAAAAATACAGCCCTCACATACCAAAAATTAAAAATCGAATTTTTAATTGATTCTGATCTTTTACATATAACAACATTGCAAGGTACGTTTATGGGATCAGAAATTATAACATAAATGGTACTTACATTAGTATTACACCTTACTCTAAAAAAATATTCGGGGTACTTTTTGAAGATTTAATGAAAATAAGAACTTTAGTATTTCTTCACAAAATTATAACCACTCGTGAGCCAGGTCATCTTTTTAATCGTTTAAAATTCAGTCGACTCAGAAGAAATAGAAATTTAATTCAAATCAGACATCACACATTAATATCTGAATGGCAATTTTTCATATTTGCAATACGTCTTTGGAATAATATTACTACTCCAACAATAAAAGAAATCAGCAATGCGTTACAATTTAAGAATGAAATATTTAAATATTACTCGTAGTCAACAAGTTTATTTATAGTTCGGTATAGTTCAATATTTTTTGATTTTTTATATATGTATTTATGTTATTTTGATATGTAGTTTTTCGTTATTTATTTGTTTGGTTTAATTTCAATAATTTTATTTATATCAATTTTGTAATAACCATACCTAGACTTAAGTTTATTATTTTCCATTTTTCCAAAATAACACCATAAGATTTCTACTGTTTAAGACTGATGTTTTGTTGTAGAAGTTACAATTTTTTTTTTTTTTTAAATAAATAAATAAATAAAATAAATCAACACAAATGTCCATAAAACTTTTAAACTTTTAAAACTTAAGACCAAAATTAGCGATTTTATTCTTAAAAATCAAATGGTCCTATCGATTGCATGATAAACGCTAACAGACCTAATCCGCCGTTTGCTTAATATACAACATATTTAAAGGTCACAACAACTGGTAGGTTTTACTGTCAAACGTTTTATTCATGTTTCCCGATTAACTGACTCTCGCAGACGGAAAATGACACACTGTTTGTTTTGACAACAAATTTTTGCTCATATAGAGAATGTGTTTTAAAGCGAACAAAAATGATGGTATCAAACATACCTTTTGCGTACAGCTAATATTATGATTTTAATTGTATATTTGAAAATATATACATTATAGTAGCAAATATTTCACATAATTTAATATGTTTAGCTAGATCATGGTAACTTTTTAGGTGTAAAACGCCATATAATTTTATTATAGTGAATAAACAAATGTTAAGGAGAACAAATACTTTGGCAAGTTTAATAAGGATTAAAATAAGTTTATTGGGGTAAACATATTATGTAAATACTTATGTATAAAAATTGTCGTAGTGACCATTCATGAATCATGTTTTTTCTCTGCGTGTATTGGTCTAGTAAAAGTTCACCAAAGAAGAATTAAGAAAAGTTCTTTGATACACAAAAATACATAAAAATTAGTGAAACAATGGTGAGTCCGTAATTTTTTTTTTATATAATGTACCTATATTAGTATATATCATTACCTTCAGTCGTAAAGGATATAGTGCAATGTATAAATTTTATAGGAGAGAGAAAAAATTTCTAAGGTCTTTAGTTCTGAATATATTTTAAGTCTGTAAATCCAGTTTTGCTTCATTGCCGACTCTTTATTGGCTTGCAAACCAACTAAAACTAATACATTTATGTTTCACATAGCTTTTTGTGACTTATCACCTTTTCTATTACATATTTTATACTTTTAATGTACATTTTAGTATGTCAATTTGCAAAAAATAAAATATACTATAAAATTATTTTGTTTATTTCAATGTTGACTATTAACAATATTAACAATTTTTTTTTGAAATTTTCACATTTTAATGGGCCCTAGCGCTTTGTCTTTAGCATTTTTGGACTTAGAACTTTTACATATCGTTGCAAAACAAGAACTAGAAAAAAATATTTGTATTTTTTCCGCAAACGATGTATTTTTGTTTACTCTATTGAACTGCATCAAAAACATAATTTTCAAAAATTGTGGCATTAGCGCATTTACGACTGAAGGTACATATGTATGTATGTATGTGCAGCCAAAATTATTTTTGTCTTTCCATTGTTATAAGCTTTAAAATTCCTTTCTAAATAAAAATAATTTAAATAAAAAAATTAGCTGTAATCAACTTAAACCAGAATAATTATATATGTATCTTTAGAATAAAACCCAAACAGTTCGACTAAAATTCATAACTTAATTTTAAAATTAGTGAAGCATATTCCTTCTTCCAAAATTTTTTTGACAATTGCATATGTATTTTATTTGGTCGAAAAATTGATCAAACAATTTAGTATGATGCACTATAGGAAATTTTCCCTTTTTTTTGGCCAAAACTAATTTTTAGCCAAACGAGTGGGCCAAACTAAATTATTTTTTAGATCCGCTTTTTGGAAGTGTTCCTCCTAAATGATTATTTAGATTCGCTTTTTGGAAGTGTTCCTCCTTAAGCTAATACATTTTTAGTCACTCACCGTCACGGGGAAAAAAGTTTGTCACGCGTAAGTCTGCATTTGGTACGCTGAAGTTATCTGGAAAAATACGCTTTTTTTAAGACATATGCAAGAATATGCAGCTGAAATAAATTGCGAATGGATGACAACTTATGGCTCTATCGAAATGCGTAAGTGTTATATCTATCACTTTTAATCATATTTTTTCGGAGCTTAGTGAAGTTGAAATTTATTATTACAGTATATAACATCAAGGGGTTTTTCTTTCCTTCGATTTAACCAAATTAAAAAAAAAGTTGAATATCTTTTTAACTAGTATAAAAGTACTCACTTTTAGCATTATTGTTAATTTTTGACTTTTTTTACATGAATTTTTTGAATAAAAACTTTAAACTTAAATACACGCCTAATTTAATATAGTAACTTCCTCGTTTTGCTTAATAAACAAACACCATGTTTTTGCATTTATAAAATAACGGTAAAGCATCATTTATGCTTTATTCTTCGGGGATGCTATTTTTAGTATGTGTTTAAGTACATAGTGAAAAAAAAAATCAAAAACTCCAAGAAAAAAATTAAGTACTTTTGGCCAAAAAAAAGGGGATACTTCCTATAGTGTGATGTAGTCAAATAAATTGTTTCAAATAAAAAAAAACATTAAAATTAAATAAAATTATTTTTATAGCCAAAACGTTATTTAAAAAATTAATTTATTTTAATTTATATTGAACTGATCTTATATTTTATTTTGCCTTATTGTTGTGTTTTTTTAATATAATATAAACATATCGTTTTTAATAAACTTTTAAAAACAAATTTTTTACTTGTTTTGTATCATAAAAAATCCCCCCCCCCCCCCCCCCCCACTAAGGCTCAAGCTGGATCCGCGTCTGATCTCAATAAATATGTAAGCACTGTGAATTGATAATAGTGTAGCCGTATTTTATTCAAACTCTTAAACACTCCAGGAATCCACACATGCCATTGTCTCTGGAAAACCCCATTTCGCCCGCTAAAGAGTTTTCCCCCTAATAAGCTGTGCTCTCCCTCTTCCCGAGGTTCCCTGGTTCTTAAGGTACCACTATTATTCTTTAGGATATTTTTCATTTCCATTGAAGTAGCAAACATTTCCCCTATTTTTCCTTTAATTGTGATAATAGTTGTACACAATTAAAAAAAAAGATTTAAAGATGAGCATGCCAGAAAATTTATAAAAAAAAACCTTGAAAATAAAAAAATTTGTGGTTTTGTTATTGTAACTCATCGGATAATCATCAGAAGATTCTTTTAGGAGTTGTTTATGAAACATAATCGTCTTAAATGTTTTAAACATAATCGCCTATGCTAGCTGGATGCTTTCTTATTTCATTTCACACGTAAGACATTTTGAGAAAACATTTTTTGGTTTTGCTTTGAGAGAGTTTTGCTTCTAGTCAATCTTCTATTGCTGCTGACTTCTTTCAAAGAAGACTTATGCAATTCCCTTTAAGCAATTCGCTCTTTATGCCTTTTCCTGTAAAGAAGTAAGGAAATACTTCTTATAACATGTAAGCATGAATGAAATGCTTTTGCTTTGTCAGTATGAGTGCATTTAATATTTTCTTTTATTGTACACAGTTACCTCTACTAAATGTTTGTTATTGTAGTTCTAGAGCAAAGATTGAGTAGGCGAATATCACAAGAACGTGTTATGAATTTTTAATTGTCACTTGCAGACTTCAGGAAAATAAAACTTTTTCTAATTGATTTAAATTTATTACTTTATTTCAAGTTTGGCTTTTATTGAAACTTGGAAAGTAATAATTTTAAAATTTCCTGTTTTATAAAAAAAAACACTTATTAATATTTATTGGTTTTTAAAAGAAGAAGAGCATAAATATGAAAAATAAAAAAGATAAGAAAAGATGGCAAAGGAAGATTTGAATATTGTTTGCTTTTGAAGAATGGTAGCGTATGAGTAACGTTTTGATTTAATTAGTAGATACTAGGGATGCCAAACGGGAAATCCCGAATCCCAGGATTTATTTTTATGAGTCCCGGGATTTTTAACATATCAACTTTTATGTACAAAACTGTTCGTTTTTATTGAATTTTTATACTATATACAAACAAATTATTAAAAATTATATTTGAGTTATATTTTTTATTGCAAATAATTCTTATTTTTGAGTTTAATTTTTGTTTTTGGCACACAGCGAGTATATAAAATTTTTAATTTTTGTTTGATATATGACGACTATTTCTGGATTTTTGTATTTTGCTTAATTAAAACCATTATTTTAGGAAGAAACGATATTTAAAGATTCACATCTCAAGCCTTTTTTTGAAGTACGTTTAGCAAGTTCAGCTTTGCCTTAAGACATAATACCAAAATAAAAATTATTATTTTTATGCAAAATATAGAAATCAAGATATAATTGTTATATATCAAGCAAAAATAATAAATATCCACGGTCCAATTTAAGTTTTATTCAGAAACTAAAGAATAAAAGTTGATATAATTATAACAATTAAGTCGTTGATATAATTATAACAATTAACAATTAAAAAGCATACGTTAAATAAAATAATTTTTTTTATAAATAAACACTATCTGACGTATTCATAAATAAATTATTTAAACTTGAAATCTGTTTTAAGAAACATGTGTATAAACATTTTGTTTTAAAACAAATTTCAAGCGTACTTAAATTATTGATTATGAATCTCGCCCTCACCCTGGAGGTGTGCTGCACTGCAGTCGACATAGTTTTACAGTTTTTAACTCAGCTATCGAGATCGATGAGGGACTTCACTTTGCAGTGTGTTAATGTCACAACTTCATTCACATTAAAAATTGAATTGCTGTCAAAAAACCGAAATGAATTGATCTAGAAAAACTAAGAGCTTCTTGTTTAAGCTTCTTTTAGAATCTGATTAGTTTGATCATGGGTGAGGCCGGTGTTATAAACATATGTATAAAGAAAATTGTTTTGTTGTTTTCATTTTTAAAAATTTATGTTACGTATATAAAACCTTTTGAATATTCAAAAGTGTTGTTTATTAAAAAAAAGTAGCATCTTAAAGAAACACATTGATCCCGAAAAATCTCGAAATCCCGGAAAATCATGGGATCCCGAAAATCCCGGAATCACGAAAATCCCGAATCCCGGGATTTTCAAAAATCAGTCCCGATTTTTCGTTTTTTATACCCTTCGTCATTCCGTTTGCAATTTCTTCAATATTGATCTTAGACCCTAAAAAGTATATATATGCTGGGTCCTTGTGAGTAACCAAGTTCATTTAACGATGTCCGTCTGTCTGCTTGTTCGATAATATCGGTTTTCATGGGGACTAGGTTGTTATCAGTGTTGCCAAAACTTAATGAAGGAAAAATTCTAAATTTTTGTGAAAAAAATGATAAAAGAAGTCAAAAAATTCTTAAAAAAAGGTAAAAAAAATATTATTTACAAAATAAAAAGAAAAACGATCTAATTTCACATTCATTTGAAAATAATTAGCATGGTATAAAATTACATGAATTACGGCCAATTTAACCAAGTTCAGTTAAAACCAACTATTAATGTAACTTTCAGTTACGTTTTCGACAGTAATAAATGATAGTTAATTAAAACTGAACTTGGTGAAAGGCCGTTAGTATTAAATAGTCTATTACAATTATATTGGGAAATAATATATAAAATAATTAAGATTGATATATTCGGCTATGCCGAATCTCTAATGCCCTTCACTGTTAGTTCGAATAATTCAGAAATGGGCTTTATATGGGATCTATAAATTTTAAGCTAATCTTCATAAAACCTGAACTCACAGTAGTATAATTCCTGGCCTAAGTTAAATAAATATTCTGATTTGTTTCAAAAATATTATTATGCGCATTAAAGTGATTTTCAGGAGCAGATTTTATGTTAAGCCGATCGTAAATTATAGATCGCTCATCAAAAATATAAAAAAAAAATTTAAGTTAAACCAAATCTCTATACAATAATACAAATTTATAAGAATTTAAGACTTTTTAAATGATTTTAGGAAGGACGCTCTACATGGGGCCTATGGCAAATTATGGACCCATCTTCATAAAATCTAGTCATATAAAATGAATTTATTCAAAATTTAATGAGAATCGGTACATTCTGTCACCACTATTAATTTTGTTAATTTTGATAATATAAATATACATTTTTAAAGGAGGTTGTTCCACATGTGGGTTCATAACTCTTTTTCTTCTAAGCCGATTTCAGATAGATTACAATCCCAAACTGCTTAGGGGGACAAGAAACAGCTTTACATCGATATTGTACCTTTCTGTAGAGTCTTTCGAAAGAAAGCGTGTTTGAAGAAAATGAAAAGGCGTGCGAAAATGACTAAGTCCAACCAGAATTACACAATTATCAGGTGTCTTAGATGAATATTAAAAAAGTTTCACTCGGAATGACAAAGTAAGTATACCCTCATTCACCACTAGTGGTATAGGATATACAAATCACATAATTTCTTAACATTAAAAATAAAACAAAATAGATGACAATATGTATATTTTGTTAATAAAAAATATCTCAGCTTGTAAAAATGTATATTGAATAACATTTAAAAGTTAACTTGATTAAAACAATCAAATTCCATTACGTTCACAATTTATTTTTAAAATATTAAAATTAATAGCCTATTTCCAATGTGCGAAAGAATTCTTTCGTTCGCATAACTACATTCAAAACAAAAACAAAGTCTAAAAATTTGTTTATGTTTTCAATGTAGTTATACGAAAGAAAGAATTCTTTCGCACATCGGAAATAGGCTATAATAATATAATTTTATATCTGAAAAAAAAGAGTATTATTATATATGAATATAAAACTAAAAATTAATTAAAAGCAAATAAAAATTCATCACAAAAAATAGAAGTGCTAAATACTTTTGGGCAAATGCTGAAAAAAGTTCTATATGCTAGAAGCGTTTTTTTTCATGCTAAATGAGTTAAAAAATGCTCGATCTAGGATTCAAAATGCTAACTTGGCAGCAGTGTTTGTTATACATTTATGTCTTATATACTCCGCTTAAGTTTGATACTGAAATTAAGTGAGATCGGAGCACAAAAGGCTAAAATATGAGCAAAAACCTGGACTGCCTCTAATTTTACCCATAAGCCTTTGTTGATGTTTTTTATGTATATACAATATATCTGAAGAAGAGCAGGAGCCAAAATTTCCAAACTTTTGAGCTTGACAATAATCTTTAGAAATTAATTCCTTCAATTTATCAACGTCAAACTTTTATGGTTGTCCAACGCGGTCTTTGAGATCCTTGACAAAATCATCACCTCTAAAACACACAAATCATCTTTCATTTATTGAAATCGATGGAATAGAATACGTGTGAATTTCGGCTCAAACCAGTGGTCTGCATTAAGGTCGGCCCTGCAATTATTCCAGCTAATGCAAAATTATATTCTTAATCCGAATATGAACTTCGCTTTATCTTATCACCTGAGATTTTTCAAGTCCCCCGCTACTTTTTTTTATTAATTTGCGATAATTATATGGACGTTTCTTTACTTTAGAGGACAATAAAGCATTATTTCAGCCGGGAAACTTTTTCATAGCTTTTGATAAGTAAGTCAACATCTCAGTAGTTTATTTGCGAATACTGGTTATTATCATTAATTGAACGTTTTGTTTTTTTTTATTTTTTTTTTTTGTTCCGGTGCTTGAGAGACAGGGATGTTCAATGTTGTTTTAAGTTTTGTACCTACTTTCAAAAATGTACTTTTTGGACCTTCACGGTACCATTTGTTTTTTGATTCATTAAAACAACAAAAAAAAGTGCATAAAAATTCAATCGTACACAAAAAAACAAACCTTAACATTAACATACATTATATGTATAAATAAAATAAGGTACATAAAATTCTTATAAATATATGAGATCAAAATCAGGCACTTTTTTGTTAAGCTAATAAGCTATTTGGAATTTTTTCATCATAGCAGCATGAATTTGTCGATCTTGGCCAATCCTTTGTTTGTATGAGACTTGATAGTGTTGGCACATATAGTCTTTCCTCAAGCTTCGTAGAGACGGTGGTCAGATGTTACAATATTGTAAGCCGGCGTTGTCAATAGAAATATTTTTCTGACAATGGTGCCATTGCCAGATGCATTAATTTTATCAGCCCAACACAAATGAGCCTACAATTTTCTCACAGTAGCAAGACATTTTTAGTAAATTTTAATGCAATTAAAGAAACGCTGCTTGTGGCGTTGAAAATTTTAAAACGGTACATAAATTTCTGTAGAAAGCAACAACAAAATTACAAAATATTTATGACATATTTTGTGCTTTCAATGTAATTCTTTGGCGTTGCGTTGCGTTTTACATTATTAGGGCCTTAGTTTTTATTATATTTTGGAAAGAAAAAACTCTTTCCACATTTGCAAACGAATGTGGAATGGATAAAATTCCAGCAACGATTTTGGAAATGTCAGGTAATATATGGACATTCAGCTCATTTTGTAAATTAGCTACTGCCGACCAAAAACTGCAAATGTTTTTAATTTTTAACGACTGCAGTTGCAAGACATCAGCTAAAGCTCTTAATTGATTATTGATTGAATCAAAATTTGTAATTTCTTTCGGGAACATTTTTACTAGAAGAGTTACAATACTACTTTTTTACCTGAAACAACATTTTTAGGAGTAAATTTATGGAACCACATTAAAACTTCGTTAATAAAATTAACTTTCGTTCTTAAAACTTCGAAAAATATTATATAAAATTGTTTTGCATATTCTTTAATTTCTTTAACAATAAGAATATTGATATTATTTGTAGAAATATATAAATCCACTTCTGTTTCGCAATAAATTTCTTCAAAGGGCATGTGAGTTTTGTAAAGGTCTACGATAGAGATATCACATTCATCCAAAACATTTTAATTCGTGAAATTAGGGCTATTTGACGGAACAAAATTCGAGCATCTTCTGATTGCATTTCTAAATTAACCATGTTAATAAATTTAAGTACATATTGCATAAATAGGAAATGCAATTTAAAAGAAGAATTTTTAAATCCTGATGAAAGAAATAATAATTACAAAAAATGTATGAAAAGGACTCAATAATTTGTTTGCTATACTAAAAATTCAAATTGTACCAAATGAGCTACGGTAGTACCACGGTATTTAAGAAGGTCAAAATGTACCAAAAAAAAGTATCAACTTTAAAATCCCTGTTGAGAGATGATTAACATTGAAAGACTGTGAATTGTGATTTACTTCGAACATTGCTTTACTATTAAACTCTTTATCAATCAAGACATCTATCAGTTTGAGAAAAGATTTTCGGGAATCTGGAGTGCTACCAGGGGAAACGGAGTTATTATTCAGAATCAGGAGGTGATTTTACTTAGAAAATGGTGTAAGGACTTAATACTTTCTTTGTCGAACAGCAATGAAGAGGTGCTTCATCTTTAGATGGACTATATTAACTAAAAAAAAAATGATTAAATTTAAATAACAGAAGGCTGATATCGATTTGAATAAAAATATTCTTGATTTGGCGCAAAAATCACCAACATACCAAAAGACACAAACATTATTGCAAATGGCAGTACACGCTAGTTATGCTTTGACAGCTCTATACTCCTTAAGAAGGCGGAATAATTGTCTCAATGACAAGAAAAACAACTTTTCATCGAAAATCATCATGAGCTACGAGGCCGATATGGAACAGTGAACAAACAGAATTATCGCTGCCAGCGCATCGAAAATCCGCGTATAACACACAAAGAGCCATAACACCCGCTCAACGTTACTGTATGTTATGTTGTTTACACTAGAGACGTCACACTGTGCTCTGTCCCATAGGCAAAACTAAAGATTAATAAAGTACTTAGAATATTTGTGTGATATATACTTTTATAAGGCCGACAAAGTACCTTTAATAGATTTGGAAGTAAAGTTCATAATTGTCACTTTTTATGTACAAACAATTTTTGAGTTAAAATGTTAAATAAAAAATCCAATTTTATGTTTTACTAAAAAAAAATGCCAAAAATGTATTTCTTACTATATTCTTTTTCAAACTTAGTAGTTTTGTTAACCATTTAATGCACAAAAATGGAAAACTATTGTTGGTAAACAGTATATCTGGGAAAATTTTTTATAGTATCGTAAACTTTGAAATTTTTTTATTGGAACGCCCCGAAACTGCTTAAGTTAAGAAGAGTATAATAAATTTTTTTTTCAGAGTACCTAAAAGTTTATTCAAGGTTTAAGTACTTTTAAGAGTATTTTAACAGAATCTGCAAAGAAGTCCTACAAATTTCTGCCGGAAATATAAAAATTGCGTTTATTTATTGAGTCATATTTTCTAAGTTACCAAAAAAATTACACATAGGTAAGTTTATGGTACAAGCAAAGTTAAAAATTTTTAAGTTAAAAATCTCTTTTTTCTTCTTTACTATAGAAAATTAACTCAGTTTTTTTTAAAAAACAAGGAAAACTATGAAAAAATTTTAAATCCCTAATATATTATACAGTTTGAAGATACAAAAATTTATATAATTAAAAAAGGAGTGGATTTTTATTTTTGATTTAGATACAACGTTGGGAGGTTTATCGACTGTTATGAAAATATTTTCTTAAGAGTTTCTGCCGGAAAATAAATATTTAGTGTTTTTACGTTCTCAGAAACAGGGTACCCTGCGGGAAATTTGTGACAATTGCTCCTAAAGCACTTATCCCGTGACTAGTGAACAAAATTTTATAATTAAAAGGAACGAATTGTGATAGGTGAAAACAAGACCTATCACTTAACTGGTGATAATGTGTTTACAGTGTAGTTATTCCAGAGGAAAGGTAATTGGCACACAACTATTCATGTGATTGGGTTTTGTGTGGGTAGTGGCTGATTCTCTCAAGTTCTATTACTTTATACGAAGAGGATCTATCATATTGACATGGCTCATTTGTGACAATATCTGCGACAGGCATTATTTTAACCAAAATTGGATGTGTCCATTAAGGTTATTTCAGCGACCTGTTACAAAGTGTCAAAAATGTGCCAATTTAGCCCCTCGTAGAACATCGCCATGTTAAAGTGACTTGTCACGTGACAATTTTAGTGCTAGCTCCCTTTCCCGTAGGGTAATTTTACAGGTCTGCGATGAAAATTTTTTTACATAATTTCTTATAAAATATGTAGAGGCTGGTCCACATGTTGCAAATATGAGCTTCGTTTAAATATACCACGTGACATATATCACATAACGGTACATTTGTATTTATCGATTTATACTTCCCTTTCAGCCGCCATCCAGTGTCAAACGCTGGTTCAATTAAAATGAGTGATTTCTTGGCTTAAATGATGCTAAATAAGCGTAGAATAGTGGCTAATTGGATAAAAAAATACCTGAGTTATAGTCAATCAAAGCTAAGATTTTATGAAAAGTTTATTGCTTATCACCAATTATTGTCACTTCGGAAGATGTTCTCTACCACAGTTAATAACAAAATTTATAGCTTATAATTCTATTGTATAGTCCATTTGATTAAACGAATTTTAAGCCATATTGGGCTGAAATCGGATCAAAGCTCAAAATTCTATAATAAGAAAACAAAAGCAATATCATTTAATTTAAATTTTACTTAGTCCCACCATCATATTTTCGCATTTTTATCGAAATGTATGCACTGCATGAAACCAAATTTACAACAGAGCTTTAGCGCATTTCTTAGTGCATTATTTTCATAAATGTACCTAAAACATAGTTTTTTAATAGAAAGGATATATGGCAGGTAGTATGTCCTTGAACCCAATGTTACGAAATTTTCAACTACGCTAAAATGTGAAATTTAGCAGACAGATAGAAGTTTTTGCTAAGTTCTTATTTTAACTGTGGCTAAAAATCAAATGTCTTAAATTTAGGATGTATGGGAGGTAGGCAAATCCTTGCAGCGATTTTTCTCAAACGTTAAACTTTGTCGTTCTGCGATAAGAACTCTAGTTTTGCCGATTCACTATATGGGGACAGACCATCGCCATCAGCGGGGCGGACTACCACAACTGGTCGAAATCGAACTAGAGAATTAGGATGGAGCATACTGTACGGCCTATAACCACAATTCTGAGGGCTGCCTTTACGGGTCGACTAGCCTTTTCTGAATTGCATTGAGCAGCAATATTGCCCGATTTTACTGTTCTAGACTTCTTTTTGTCAGCATTTTGTCAACAAGCACAGACTCTAAAGTCCTCAAAGGGAACATCAGTTAGGAAAGCGAAAACCTATCACCGAGAGTTCTCGCAAGAATGATGAATTATGCCATAAATCAGTTCCGTATGATCATCAATTCCGGCGGTGGCCACTTTGCCGATATCATTTTTTCTACTTAATGAAAAAAAAGAAAACAAACACATTTTTGACATGAAATAAACACAACCCAAGAACAAAACTAAAGTTTTTCATTTATTAAAAACAGGTACAGTCAAAGAACATCGGGTGACAGCTTTTTCGCCACCTTGTTCATATAATTAATATTGAACTCATCATTACATTAGTTGATTAGTGTTTACATATTATATTATTTTACTAATGTCAATAAATTTCTCACTCCCATAGAATTATCACATTACACATTTATTAGAAAATTAAATAAAGTTAAGTTAAGCAAATAATCTAACTTAAATTCAAACAATTGACATCATTTGCAGAATATGAAAAAATAAATTCCCATTTCACTACAGTGATATTCTAATACTCGCACAGTTTGAGTGATTACAAGAAAAGCGAAAAGAAAAAAAGTCAACAATTAATTTTGCTGACATCCAGCGAAAATGGGGGGAAAAAAGTGGAATATAAATAGAAATGAGAGAGAAATAAGAATATTTCTTAGAAATAGGAAACTAAAAAAATTATATATAATCTTAAGAATTTATTATTGTCATTAAATAAACATTTTTAAGTTTTAAAAGCGTGGAAGTAAATTCTTGTTTCTCATACAGTTGGGGATATAAGATTGTGGGCATTAGGGCAAATATTTACTGAAGAGTAGATGCACATTTCTTTCACACCAAGAAATAATGAACTTGACTGTGCTTTTGTTTATAATCACATAAAACTTAATTTGAATAAAATATCATGATTCGCAACCGCTTGTCTGTACTGAAAGGATTTTCAGGCCGCAAATTTATATTGGACCGATAGTAAATTATGGATCAATGTTTCACGAAATTTTTTAGTACGATTTCTATTCGTATAGAACGAAGCTTAGCTAAATCTTAATCAATCCATGCATTATGCCACAAATAACATAAGTTTTTCTAACTAAATTATCCATTTTTTGGGGTAGTTGTTCTACATTTGCATCCACAACTCCTATTCTATTAAATCGATTTTGCTTGATTTCAATCCCAAACTGCTAAGAATAACTAGTAACGATTTGACACCAATTTTATTCTTTTCTTTTGAGTTGTTCCAAAATGAGCGTGTTTTCTACAGACGGATGAACGGATATGGGTTAATTGACTTAGAATTACTCAAGGACCCATAATATATATATAATGGTATGGTTTAGCAGTCGACACGATCGACTGCAATCTAGAAATAACTTATTTGTACCGTTATTTCTAATATTAACCATTCAAACGTCTGTATTAAAACTTTATTAAATATATATGAAGATATGTATTTATTTAATGTTAATGACATATCGCACTTGATCAAAAAGAGGGTATTAATTTTTAATTTTAAAATTCTCAGTAGAGCAGTACAATTTTTAATTTAATATTAAAGACATATGAAATTTAGTGACGATTTTTCTAATAATTTGAAAAAAATGTTTCGAGTTAATAGCCTTTTTATACCCTCTACCACCACTGTGGTGAATGAGGGTATACTAAGTTTGTCATTCCGTGTGCAACTTTTTTATTATACATCTAAGACCCCATAAAGTATATATATTCTGGCTCCTTGAGTAATTCTAAGTCGATTTAGCCATGTCCGTCTGTCTGTCCGTCTGTTGAAAACACGCTCACTTTTACAAAACGCAAAAGAAAAGAACAAACTTGGTCTCAAATTGCTTGTAGTTATCCTAAGCAGTTTGGGATTGAAATCCAGCAACATCGGTTCAGTAGGATCAGAACTATGAATCAAAATGTGGAACCACCACCCTGAAAAAATTGATAATTTTGATACAAAAACTAACATAAATGGTTTGATAATGCACGGAATAATATACAATTTTGCTCGAATTTGGTGTGTACGACTGCAAATCATGCTGGTTCGTGACGATCGGTCTATAATTTACAATAGGCCCCACATAAACCTATCTCGAGGAAAACAGTTTAGTACGCCTAAAACCGCAATAAAAAGGCTAGCATACTTAAATTTGGTACGTCACAGTTTTATAGGACCAGAAATCACACTGTAAAATTTTTTGAAGATCGGTCCATAATTGACACTAGGCCTCATATAAACCCTACTTCCGGAAAACAGTTTATTGCGCCTAAAACCAAATAAAGCTCACTTTGGGAAAATAATAAAGTTCGCCTTAAACCATCACAGATATAGATATTGCGGTAAAATGTCTTACTTAAATTCATATGGCCAGAAAAAATATCATGCAAATTTGTGAAATTTTCTGTTAACACTAAAACTAATTACACTGCTGTATTGAAATTTATTCTAATTTATTTTTTGTAATATCAGAAATCGGTCTTCAGAATTTTGGGATGATTGGTCCATCATTTACAATAGATCCAATACGAATAACCCTCCTAAAAATTATTTTAGTTCGGCTTAAACTTTTACGAATCATGATATTTTACTCAAGCATGTTGAAAGTTCTAACAAGAAACGCATAAAATTTTCTTATTGTCAGTCAATAATTTAATTCATATCTAAACCGCAACTAATTTTAATGCTGACGCTCGTTTTTGTGAAGCTTAGTTAATAATATATATGTATTTATCATATAGAGCTCAGTCCTGTCGGTGGAGGGTATCAAAGATTCGGCACAGCCGAATGTAGCACTCAAACTTGTTTTTATTAAGTACATTTTATATTTAAAGGTTGACATAAACTTAAATTTAATATTTATTTTTACATATGTATGAATATATTTTAAAATACCCTGCAGGAGAGTTAATTGTTAAAATGCCACTAGTACAATTAATAAAAAAAGAAGTACTGGTACTAGAGCAAACTGGGTTAGAGTTTTTTTTAATAAAAATAGTAGTGCTTATGCGTACCAGTACTTAATGTCGTACAAGGGCACTTCTTGTATACTGATAGAATTTTTTGTAAGAAAACTTAAATTCGAGTACATATTTGTATTTCGATACTGTTTCTTAAATTTGATTTCAAATCATTTATTTATGCAAAATGTTAAAATGCATAATGCCAATTTTGTCTAAAGGCAAGACCTAGTAACAAACTGGTTCTAAAGCACTCACTGTAGCCCTAGTGTACTAGTGCATGTCTATAACCAATAGTACTAGTGATTTTCCAATTACACTCAATGCTTAATAGAGCATTAATATGGTATAGAAAACTTTACTGTTTACAGAACTAGTACTGGATATTTTTGTACTAGTTTGGTACTAGTTTGGTACTAGTTTGGTACTAGTTAGGCAGGGTAGTTGATTTGGATTTCTAAATAAAAAAAAATGTATATGTATGTATATTTGTATCACATAAGTTCGCTAATCCCAATGTTTATAGCAAAGCCTTTTATATATTTTACATTTATATATGTTTTTTTAATGAACTAAATATGTTGTTATAAGCTCTTTATAGACTATATTTTTTGTAAATACATGATTATCATAAGTATAATAAAAGACCATGATCGGTAGTGTCTGTTATATAAAATCGCAGCACATCAAAAGCTCGCACTTTATTTAAAAAAAAAAGCAATAAACACATTCTTTACAATGTAATCATATTAATAATGTAACAATTAGTCAATTCACAAGGTATCCTAACATGTCATATTGTCAAAATGTCCTAATATTTCACAATGGTTTAAAAATATTGTTGTACGGCTCAGCCGCTCAGCGCTGGACTTTTCTGATTAATTACGACAGCACAATAAACACAGCAAGCAACGTTCTATTTATTTAAGACACTTTTTGTTAACAAACCAACAACAATATTTTTTAAACCATTGTGAAATATTAGGACATTTTGACAATATGACATGTTAGGATACCTTGTGAATTGACTAAATAACATTAAGGCACTAATCATGTAAAACGCAAAGCAACGTCAAACAATTAAATTGAAAGCAAAAACAATGTCATAAATATTTTGTAATTTTGTTGTTGCTCTCATGTACCGTTTTAAAAGTTTCAACATCACGAGCTATGCACCGTTTGACATTTTAAAACGCAATGTGAATTTATGTAGCAAGCAACAACAAAATTACTAAATCTTTATGACTTTGTTTTTGCATTCAATATAATTCTTTGGCGTTGCGTTGCGTTTTACATGATTAGGGCCTACAATTATTCATAATCAAAAAATTTAAGAAATCAACGGTAACACTTAAAAACCACAACTTTTCCAAAAAGAAAACAAAATATTTAAATTTTTCTTCCTCATTTTTATTTCTCATTGTCTACTGTTCTCCAATTTAAGGCATAACAGAAAACTCTGCATGTTGTTGTTCTTTTTACAATGTAAACACAAAAACAAAGCATACAACTTCTGTTATGTGCATTGCCCAATGCATGGTGCATGGTCTGCTCGAACCGCCTGCTGATTTTTTGTAGAGTTGTGTTTTTATAGTTCTATTGTTTTTGTAGCAATTGTTTTTGACATATTGATTTTACACAAACAAATGCATTGGGTTTTGACTAGGGAGATCGAACGGTTATTAATTGACCGGTTTTAACCGTTTATTTTAGCTTTACCCAAGTCGGTTACTTTAAAATGCCCATATTTCGAATATCGAATAAACCGGTTATTTTGGTATAATAAACCGGTTATATTAAAAATGCGTAATTAATATACATGTTCCTTACTCTTGTTGTAGATGTACCCGCAATTTAAGTATTTTCTAATTGAATGGGTCAAACTTAAACTTTTAATGAACAAAATGTAACAAAGATCAAAAAACATTATGAACACTGTAAATACAAATCGCTTATAAAAGCGTGTGTTATTCTAAAAAAAAAAACCAAAAACTTCAAAATACTACAAAAACGTGTGCAGTTAAAAAGTAAATAGTAATTTGTGCGAGAGTATTCTAAATATTAAATATATTTTTATATGGAGGTTATCAGTAGAGATTTTTCGAACGCGATTAGAAAGACAAAGTTAGGTGCTTGAAGTGCCCTAAAATGATAAGTTACAAAGGTTCTTCCATTTCACAACTTATTAATCACCGTTAATTAGTCTCATTGGTGAAATATTAGCCCATTGTGTTGCCGAGGACGAAATGATCTTAAAGGTACTAAAAAATTTTAAGTAGTTCTAGCATCTCCTCATGCTGAAAGCTACAACATTCCGGCGGAATTAACGATATGGGAAAAATTTCTACCAGTTTTATTTATTAAAAGACCAAGAACTAAAAAACAAAATTGAAGAAATCAAACAATGTAATGGAAGGTTTTAGATTGTTGTCGAAGAATTGATAAATATTTTACACAAAAAGCATGCTGAAACAGAATAATTTGAAATATATAATCCTTGCTAAGAGGTTCTGTTTGCAACTTTTCAAAAATATGGTTGATTAATATAGACATGCTTAACCACCAACAAATTAAAACTCATTCAAAATAAATTTGGGAGAATATTTCAAATAATAACTTTATTAAATTCCTATAATTTATTTGCTTTTGCAAAAAGTTTTTCTAGATCAAATTTCGTTCAACAGTTTCTAAATTACATTATACAAATATCTTCTTACAAATAAAGTTTAGTAAATCAATAAAAAAATTTTGAAAATTAAGCTAAAGTTTGATCAATTTACTGGTCCCACTTTTCTTGGATTTTATCGTAAAATATTTGTTAGGTCTGATCTAAGTCATATCTATGTATTTTGTTGGTTTCTTACCTTTGCAAATTGTTTTGCTTTTATTCAAATTAACGTTTTAATACAAAAACTTTTTTTATTTTTGTGTTTATATGTATTCGAATTTAACCCGGTTAACCGGTTATTTAAAAACTGCTTAACCGAAAACCGGGTTTTTCAAAATAGCAACTATTCGTAATATTCGACAACCGGTTATTGAAAAAAGTCGAATAACCGATCTCCCTAGTTTTGACATCTTTAACATTATTTACGCAAACAATATGAGTGTTGTTTTTTCTATTGTTGCATTGTTGTAGTTTTGCGCAGACCTCCTAATTGGGCCATGGTTATGTCCCAGCGGGAAAATTCAGAAGACCTTCTTTCTTCAGGCCTTATTAAAGGTAAGATACCCATTCCACACACGCTTCTATGAGAAGGGAGAAAAGAAGGAGTAACATTTTTTGTTTTGTTTTTTACCAAAGCAAAAGTAAGTAAGTAAAAGTTTTTTTTCTGGTTTTGCCATTCTTATGTACCTACCAGTGTGACCAGATCTTAAACATTTTTGGAGCTAAATCTGTCATTAGACAGGACCAAAAAATGATAAAAATGATTTTAAAAAATGCTAAAAATAATGCTACAATTTTTTTTAACTTTTTTTTATAAAATTTTATTCGAAACTTAATACATTTTAGTGACTTATTTCTTAACGAAATTGAAATAAATGCTAATATTTAAACAAGTGGGTAGATTTTGGTAAAGTATCTGATGCATATAAATATGTACTATAGGTAGTTGAGATTAAATGTTAAGCCTCTGATACCTGCAAAATTAAAACGATTTTATTTCTATGCTATACAACATTTTTTAGATCATTTTATTTCTTAAGCCTATAGTACACGGCATGTAAAAATACACATGCACATATGGTTCTGACGTAATTTTGACGTCAATGCGAAGCCACAATAAACATTGCGTGTTGTGTGATGACGTCAAAATTACTTCAGAACCACATGCGCATGTGTCTTTTTACATGCCGTGTACTATAGGCTTTATAGTTTAAGAAAAGTTGAATTTTTAAAATTTTTGTTTTCTTAGCTGTTTAGAGCAAAAAACTTTTTCAAGTATTTACACTATAGAATTTTTATCTAAATTCAAAGTCAAATTTCCTTGCATTTTACTATCGTAATATCGAAGGGTGGATAATTTTTACAATCAACATGATGAGGGCATTCCTAATATTCCCTTTCTTAACATAAGAATTATCCATTTTCATACGAAATTTCATTTTTAGTGCAACTTTTTTAATTAAAATGTATTATAATTTATGAAACAGTTTAAGTTAAATCAATAAAACTGCTAAAAAAAAAGCTTATAATATTTCATAAAAATGCTGCATCAAATGCCAAGTGCTAAATGAAAATTTTGCAGCTAAATACAAATTTTATAATGCTAAATTTAGCTGCAAAAATGCCAAAATGGTATGTTTTTTTGTAAATATTGTCAAACTGCAACCACCTCCTGCTGTTTTGTTATTAGCTCAGCTGTTGCTTTTATTTTACTTATCGATGCCATACTTTTTCAACCTCGTATCTTAACAAAATACGGTTTGGACTTTTTCATAAACAACGATTGTTTTTTTTTTGTGTTCTATTACTGCAACAACTTATTATTTCAATACTTTGTCTCAATTCTGTAAATATTAATAAATGATTGAAATAATAAGTTTTTGCAGTAATAGGACACAAAAAAAACAATCGTTTTAGTGGTACCTACCAAAGAAGCGAGAGTGGCAGGCCTACCCGCAATGACAACGCGTGTAAAAAAGATATGAGTATGGAATGGAGCGAGCAGGCCTTGTTCATCCAAAAGAAGGAGTAAGAGGCCTTCTAGAAGGCATTCTTACTCCTTCTGTTTCCCGCTGGGGTGTTGACATATTTTTTGCTTACACATACACGAGCTTTTTCTATGTATAAGTAACTTTTTTTAGGCCTATTACTGCTAATATACTGAACCGATTTCAATAAAATGTACTTTGCGCACTTCCGCCAAAAAATATCTTCCGAATGATGTATCATTTCTTAAAATCAAAGGTATAAAATATATTTCAAACAGCCTCAATAAGTTTTTTAGTGTTAAATTGTAAGATGTTGCCCTTATTTGAATGTTCCTTACTATTGCAGCTGCTTATTTACAGAAACATTCATACTTTCAATATGAATAAAAACCACTCAGCAATTTTTAGTTTTCATTTTTCTTTAGTCCTTCTCACATTCATTTATTCACTCACTCACTCATCCAGTCATTCATTTGCTTCTTGTGACAGACACACTGTTGCAAGGACTTTAATAAATAAGAATATAATATTCTTGTCTAAACTGCTTGCGTTCATTGCATTCCACTCCTGCAGCTTTTAATGCTTTTTATGTGCTTGAGACATCTTATTAGAATAATGTTGTTGTTTTTTTTTATTACTATCAATGGGTGGTATTGTTAATAATTTCATATTTAATTTATTTATCCAAAAAAAGAATCAAAAGTTGTTCAGATAAAAAAAAAATTCTACAACCAATGCTGTTTACCTTGTCTGTTAATTTCTCTCCAGCCGTGAAACGGTCTGTCTACTTTCTTTGCCCTTTTTGCAAATTATTTATCATTTTGTTACTTTTTTTTTTTTTTTTGATTAAACATTTAAATAAAGTTTAAATTTATCTTGTAAAAAACTTATTTATGATTCGTTTATTCTCTAAGTTTTTTTTTTCTTTTAGGAGGCAGTTACAATGTTTTGAATACAATTTCCTTTAAAGTAATTTTTCATTTCAAATTAGTGCTTGAGTTTTTGTAAGACTTTTAAAGTTACCTAATAACACAGTTTTTTTTTTTTTTTTTTTTTTTTTTTTTTAAACTTATTTGATTGTGTAAAAATATCTCTGATACACATGCTTGTTGGATGATTTTTGTGATGTGCGAAAGAATTTCATGGTAAGCCAAAAAGTGGCAACAACTTTAACGTTGGATCGAAAAGTTTAACTTATCACTAAGTCATTCGCTGAACATCATAAATCAAAATTTCTTTAACAAAACATACTTTTAGGCTGGCAAATTTTAACTTCTACACACACCCACACATACTTAAAAAAGCCTAAAAGTTTAAAAGTTTTTTAATCTGCAGAGAAGTAAAAGTGTATAATGTTGGAGGAATATTGTACCAAAATCTACCAGGACATCCTGCTTGCGTTGCAGTTTTTAGCCGTTAGACATTTGTTAGTAATTTTTATTTAGCCAAATGTTCTTTAAGTTTTTTAAATTTGTAGTCCAGAATATGTTATAAACGCAGCACTAGTTGTGTGTTTTTAATTTTATCAAAATTTCGATATTTAAATCAGGCCTAAGTTCATTAGGATTTTTCTTATTTAAATTGCATTTATACAAACAAAATAATCTTTAATGTGTAATTTTAGTGTTATAAATAAATTTTGTAAGTTTTTTATTAATATCACTGCGTTTTTTCTTATAAAATCTTGTTAAGTAATGTTTTAGCCATTTCTACTATAAATTAATACATTTTCAAAAGGGAGCAGTACGAAACACTGATTATTAGTTCCACGGTAAAACAAATTTTAATATCTACACCATAAAAAAAGTTAAATTGAACCATGATGTGTACCCCTGCTTCATTAGTTCAAATATGAACGCCTTTGACCGGGTTTTGCAAAAAAAAATCATATTGTGGCTGTGACTGAAACCCGAATCGCGGAGAATTAGTACTTTTACCAAGAATTTTTCTTGAATACCAAAGTTCATTTTTGTGTTTTTTTCTCCATAGCTTTACAATAATTAGTTTCCTTGTGGTTAATTGAATCGCTTATGATTTTTAATACAAGTTTTGATTGATCTTGTGTTATTTTCATTAAATTATCCTAATGAAGAGAGGAATTTTAATATAAGTATATATCATAAATTTTTTTTTTTTTTTAAAAATAATAAATTATTAATGTGACAAACGAATAAGTAATAAAAATTTGAATAAGAAATTGTTAAAAAATATGTATGTACATATGTAAAGTAAGTCGTTTGAAAAAATAATTCCAAAATAAAAATACTTCGAAATTGGCGATGGAATATTTAAAATATTGATTCGAAATTTTTACGGAATAATTTTCTTGCTATATTTAACCATCTAAAAGGTACTGCGTTAAAGAAAAAGAGTTTAAAGTCAAATAAGCACTGATATCTTATATACATTTAGCATTAAGGTAAGATAAGGAGTCGGAGTTGAAATTTCAGCGGTTGGAGTCGGAGTTAGTACTTATTGTTGACGACTCCACATAACTGGTTGTCAATGTTAAAAAAATAGAAACGCTTAATTTCTAAGCAAAGAAGTATAACAAGAAAACAGTACTAAAACGGACGTGGGGGTACCGTGGTATTTTTGAAAGGAAAAAGTACTGAAAATAGTACCATAGTACTGAATTTTCCATCACTGATGTGGATGTCCACTGGACATCCCATATCATCAGGTAACTGGAAGTCACATATCATCAGCCAACAATGTATTAAAATTGCCATCAGTGTGTTGACAAGCATACATTATTAGATATTATTAGAAGCATTGGTTTAACTCGTCCTTCAAATCACAGATAAAAACACAAAACCGAAAACCAGTTGCCAAAAACCAGGTATTCACGTTTTAATTATGCGGTTTAGTGAACAATATAAGCCAATTGAAATAATTTTCTTATACTAAATTTACTCCTTTTATAGAAATATCTGCGACCGACCTGTTCACACAGCTAGACAAGATATATCGACGGATCTGCCTGATATTCTCGAAAGAATAGAGGCCATCAACTATCATAAGAACAAAAAAGCTCCGGAATTGTACCACATTCATTCCGCTAATGCTAACACAATTTAGGCGTTCAGACAATCAAATAAGATATGTTATGAAGTAAAATAAGAGGTGATCATAAACATACTGAAAAAAGGAGATCTAATGATGTGCAAAAACAAATAAATAAATAAAATTATCAATTTACGTCTATCAGACGCCTTTTATCCGGTGCTACGTAGTGAACAAGTCGGTGTGCGTCCATACAGATTGTGTAAGAACCACATAAATAGGATACGAATTAGCATTGACCAGTCAGTAGAATAGCGCTCGCCACTGTATCTGGCTTTCATAGATTTTGAAAAGGTCTTTGACACCCTGGCATATTCGGCAATCTGGGACGCATTGACCTGCAGAGAAACTCCCAACAAAATCGTTGACATCATCAAAGACCTATACACAAATCCGACATGCCATATTATGCATGATGGAAGCGTCAGCCAAACAATCAACATAAAAACAGGGAAGACAATAATGTGTCCTTTTCCCATTGCACTTCAATATCGTTCTAGAATGTGTGCTGCAACCAGCCTTATTTATACCAAGATATATAACTTTGGGATTCAACAGAAGATTGGAAGACTTCGATGACAGTGATGACATCTGTCTCCTAGCACACAGACATGATGATTTGCAAAGCAAGCTAGATTTTGTGCAGGCAGAGGTACCTAAGGTTGGTCTTAAAATAAACATCGGCAAGACCAAAAGTTATGCGAATCAACGCATCAAACACTGCATGTCTTCAAATCAGAAATCATAACCTGGAAGATGTAGCAACATTCTGTTACCTCGGGCTCATAAAGACTATGTACGGCGGATCCAGTGCTGACATACAAAATAGAATAAGCGCTGGCAAGCAAACTTTTGGCCGTCTGAATCCTACTTGGCAATCGCTGAATATAACTTTTAACACAAAACTGAAAATATTCAACACGTGTATGAAATCTTAGCTTCCGTACGGAAGCGAGTCATGGAATTGAAAATGCCAACGCTATCCAGACATTTATCAATAGTTTTCTACGACGCATCCTGAAAATATTCTGGCAACGATATCCAGCCAATCCCTATGGCAGAGAACAAAGCAAACTCCAGTTAAAATGATAATTCTCCGAAGGAAATGGAGATAGATTGCGCATACCCTACGGAAATTGGAGCGTGACATTACAAAAGCAGTTATTGAATAGAACCCACAGAGAAGCCGAAAAGAACAGTAGAACAGCTTATATATGGAGTCACAAATAGAGAAAGTAGCTGCTGCAAACCGGATGAGTTGGAATTAACTGAAGTATTAAGCAACTATTAGCCGTCAGTGGAAGGAATTGGAAAGACAACATAATGAACCGATTTGCCACAGTTTGTTGAATATAAAACAATGTTTGCAGAGGTTTATCTCTCTAAGTCGACAGCTCAGTCGATAAGCCTTAAATGTAGATCTATATTTCTTCGCATATTTTTACTGTTGGTAAAAAATACCATAAAATTCAAGTTATAAAATAAAACAATGTAGTAATAAGTCAGAATTGTATAGTAAAGCTAATTTAAGCTAATTGAAAATTAATTATAGGCAGTGAAACCGTAAAGCTGTGGATTTCATGGGCAAGCGCCTATGTCAATTTTTGAGATATTGAGATATTGATGCCATATTGCTTAATTTTAAATGCTCTTTACACGGTTCTAAAAATTTCTGAAAAACTATAAAAAATTATTTTCAGGAATGAAATATTTTATTAATTAATTCATTTATTAATGATGTGCTAATAATCCCAATTTTTGAATGAAAACACTGAAATTTATTGTTGTGCGAAAGCTAGTTTCTATGCGCATTTCGCTGGTTGCTTAGGCCAGCTCATCAGGAAACTTTTTCCAAATACTTAAGACGTTATAACAATGAATGCAGCAACAATATATTTATCCATTTTAGAGCTTTATATAAAGTTCGACATCACTTTGTTAGTGCATATTGCCACGCCCACGGTGTATAAATTCACACTTTTTTCCTTTTCTTGTAAAAAACACTTTGATTGAGGAATGCATAAAGTTTCGTTCTAATATATTTAATAATTATATGAAAAACTGGAAAAAAAGTCTAAAAGTGCCTGGCCAGGCCCAGGAATACACTAAAGAGTTAAAGCATATTTTATATAGAAATATACCACCTATTTCGGATGGGCCTGGCAGAGGACCAGGAATGTAGACTATGCCGTGAAGAGGACGAAACTACAAAGCACCTACTGTGTGACTGCCCCGCGCTGGCATGGGCCAGAAGGAGACACTTGGGGCACGGTACGATGGCCCGTCCCGAGTCGGTGTAATACCGGCAAAAGACCTTCTTGGGTTTCTCTGGGAGGCAGAGGGTCTTTTGGCCAACTAAAGGGGGGTGCGTACAATAGACCTGGTTTGGTCGCGGTACCGTCTCCGTTGGGAGAAATCTCCCCGCTCTCTCTAAAAAAAAAAAAAAAAAATATATAATAAATATATAGAAATCTAGACCCATCTTTTAGTATCCCGATCAACTCAGAATCACTTTTTAAAATAATCTAACAATGTCCTCCGTCCGTCTAGCTGGTTGTCTGTCCATATAAACCTGGTGTAAAAAGTACAGGGTGCGGTTAAAATAACTATATGATTTAAAAAAATGGTTACGCCTTTGCTTGTGAATATTTCATATTTTTTTCTATTTTGGGAATTCAACTTTGGAGATAATATATATAATAGAACATAGAAAGTAAAACACTCGGGATAAATTAAGCTTTTTATTCTTACTTTAAGTACGAGTCGTACTCAAAAATTCAAGTACGAATAACAATATACTCAAAACGATCCTAAATAGGAAGAAAATACATTATTTTCATGTTTAAATTTTAATCAATTTTACTTTTTAAAATTTTAATAAGAACAAAGTATTTTCAACTTTTGCGGACATATATTCGCAACTCCGTCTGAAGCCGATCTGCATCGTCTCCCAGATGTGACTGAACTCATTTGACAATTTAAGTATTTCTGCGCCATCGTCTTAATTTTTGAGAATAACATTTATTTGCGACAGTAAACAAGCGGATCTGCGTCTCTAGAAAAATTAAAAAATCTAAGGTATATCTAGACTTCTTCTTAAGCTGAGCCATGGCGTAGGGTCGACAGAGGATCATTGTTCTCCAAATTTTCTTTTTAGAATTTCACAAATGCTCAGAAGGTCAGTTTTTGTATACTTATCAGAAATGTTACTGTGTGTAGGGGTTACTGTGTCTTTAACACTTTCAGAATGTAGAGTCCTGTTGAGTGGCTCCATAAGACGTTTTTCGATCTAAAGTCTTTAAAATTTTCTAACTTTGCTTCGAAGGCAAAGAATTGTAGATAAACAATACATTTCATTATAATGAAATAATTATAATTATATAATAATAATAATTATTATTCTCTAAATACTCAAATCTTTCATTCAGAGCTAATGCTACGTAAATCGGCAATTTTTGAGAAACTGAACTATTTCGCATCTCAGCTTATTCATTTATCGTATTTTCTAATAAGCTCAAAGACTGTTAACTAGCGAAATAGCGTCAGAAAATGTAGCAGTGACTTTCTTAATGAATTTTGGGGTCTCTTGAAGTAAACCAAAATTTGTGGCGTAATTATATTTATTTTCACAAAAATTATTAAAAATGAGAAGTCCAAAAAGTCGTAGTGTAAAGTTGTATTGACGAGTTAAACTGAAAACGCGTTAAATGCATTATACGCATCGAAAGCATGAAGTAGGCTTACTTTCTACTTTAGCAGCGTCTCGAAAAAAGGTAAAGAATCAATTTATTATTCTGTTTGATTTTTTGCTGTTAGTTGTTATGCAAAAAATTATTATTAAAAATTTAATTGTTTCTTCAAAAAAACTTTAAAAAAAAGTGTAGGCGTATCGATCTATTACTCGATTACTCGATATATTACACGCCGACGTGTGAAGTATTGTCGGTATATCGGTATCGGTGAAGTATCGCAGATATATCGGTATCGGTATTCGTTACATCCCTAATTTGAATACATCTTGTTAATGTGACGAAAAATTTTAAGAAGTAAAAAAAAAATCTAAATTTGATTGTATTTTTTTTTTTAGAAAACTAAAAAAAATGTTGAAATTTTCCTTATTCTTTGCTGGTCAATAAGTTCATTCTTTTCAGGTTCTTCTTTTAAATTGTTAAGTCAAAGTTTTTATATTGCAAAATAAACAATTTTTTTAGGCTTATAATAACTTAATTGTGTATTAAATTAATACCCTTACAATTATTATATAAACATATTTTTCATCTGATAAATTAACTATAGTGTTGGTAAGTTTATTAATATCACTTATTTTAAATGATTTTTAATAAATTTTCTTCATAAACATTATTTAAAATAAAAAACAAACTTTCACCTTTCATAAAACTTTACTTAAGGCACCTTGCTCACCTTTATAATTTGATTTGATATTTAATAAGAGTGTATGAGAGTGAGAGAGAGAGAGCGGGAGAGATGGAGGGTTTATGAGTGTATTTGTTTAACCAACACATACACAGATAATTTAGTATGCAATCAACGTAAAACCAGCTAAAATAAATTTAAACAAAAAAGATTAATTTGCAGCCAAAAAGAGGATGAATACAAAGACTGTAGAATTTCGTTAGGGTTTTAATATTTTTTTTTTTATTCATTTTTGGCAAAAACAAGACTTAAACTTTACACATGAAAATTATGCGAAAAAATTTTTTTCGTGTTGCTAAATTTTTCTACTTTTTCTTTTTTGGCAAACAACGAAGGAGATATTAGAGGATTTTCAACATATGATTGATGATGATGCTGAGGTCTAGGAAGCAATTTTAAATTAAGGGGAGGTATTTAAAAAAAAAATGTTAAGTTAAGAATTGTTAGAAAATAAGCAGGGCAAGGTTTTAGATGCACAAAAAATTTTAAAATATGCAAGCTAACAAAAAATGTGCCCAAAAATATGGAAAGAAGAAGCATAAATACGAATAATAAAATCGAAAATAAAAAAAACTATTTTTGTTATTTTGTTTGCTAAATTGCGAACTGAAAATAATGATAAATGTGTTTTTGCGTCTTTTTAATTTAAATTATCAATAATCGAACAGAGTTTATTTTTTCCCGCACTTTTTTGATTCACGGGAAAGCGGAAAATCAAAATCATATACCCGGGATTCCCGAAAAAAATTTGTTATTTATTTAACAACTTATTTTTCCAATGAAACTTACATTCCTTACTGGCTTAGTATATATAAAATTAAATCTAGTAGCTATTATATAGCAAAAACGAAAAATTTAATATTAAAGTTATTTTGAGGCACTTAAGAGACTATTAATGGCCGTAGAAACATAAAAATCAATATGGGTATAAACATTGTCAAATTTAGATCTCATTTGCATAATAAGAATGAAGAAAGTATTAAACTCTAAGGGGAAATAAAATTTCTGGAAGGGCGAATATGAACTGAAAGCTCAACAACACGAAGTAGGAATTCTGAATCCATTTCACCATTCAAAAAATTCAGCATGAAGAAAAAATTTAATTTGCCATATAATTGAAAAAAAAAAATTAAAAATAGTATTTTGATTTAATTAACATTTTAGTTGTTTTGAAATACATTTTTAATTAAAAAATTTATTAAATAAAAAATAATCCTGATTGATTTTTTCGCTTACAATAAAATAATTTAAGCTTGAAGAATTGTTGCTGGGAATTGTCGACACCTGAGCTATATTTAATTAAATCAATTAACACATTGTTTAAAATGGCAAAGTTTTTTGATCATTTTTTGTAATAATTAGTATTGTAGTTATTTTATTGAACTGTTAATGGTTTTAAATCCAAATTTTGATATTTTAATCAGGCTTAAGTTCATTGAATTAAATTTTTATTAAATTATTTTTATGAAGAAAGGAATTTACAACATGAAATGAATTAAAATTTATTGATAATTTTGTATTCTTGACTGGGCTGTGGGAAAAATCGCCCAAAGAAAAATGGCCCAAAAAAAGAAATGAAAAATCGCCCAAAAAAATTCCATGTAAAATTGGGCCTAAATTCATATGAAAAGTGACCTAAAATTTTTGGGCTATTTTTCGTTATTGTTGGGTGATTTTTCGTTTTTTAAATTTGTATGAATGTTGTATGAAAAATGGCCCATTTTTTTGATTTTCTCCTCTATGGTATAACAAACACCGGCTTCGCTTACTAAAGCTTCTCTGCACAGACGGCCTTCGGCCGGGCGCAAGGATTTTCTCCTCTATGGTATAACAAATACCGGCTTCGCTAACTAAAGCTTCTCTGCACAGCCGGCCTTTGGCCGGGCGCAAGGATTTTCTCCTCTATGGTATAACAAACACCGGCTTCTCTAAGTAAAGCTTCTAAAATCTGGCTTGTTTCCAAATGAAAGCCGACTATGCAGAGAAGCTTTAGTTAGCGCAGTGTCCATGGACACTATGACACTTTTTGGAGTGTCATAACGTCCATGGACACTGGACGTTATAACATGCCACCGGGAAAAAATTCGTTTTTGCTTTTTGGGTCATTTTTCATTTTTTTTTTTGGGCCCTTTTTCGTTTCTTTTGGGCAAAATTTCATATATAACTTTTTGGGTCATTTTTCATGTTCTGTTGGGCGATTCTTCATTTGGGCGATTTTTCATTTCTTTTTTTGGGCCATTTTTCTTTGGGCGATTTTTCCCACAGCCTCTTGACTGAGCTGGGAATTAAACCCAGGTTTTTACGGACAGGTTGCCCAGACTAGTTTCGGTTGTAACCACACAATCTCCTCAGTGGGGTTTGCCGTTTAGCTCTCACCGCCATTGACGATGGATGACGACATTAGTCAAACATCATTCTTTAAACCAAATGGTATTTTACCTTGGTAGATCGAAATTTGCTTTTTGAATGAACGATTACCTATATTAATTGACCTACATGTTCTTCCTTACTTCTTGTTTTTGTAATTAAAATATAAAATATCATTTATTGAAAAAAATAAATTCACAATTTTCTATTTTTACAATTTTTAGTATTTCATTCTATCAGGGCAGGATATCAGTGCGGGGGTTGCTGGTTCGATTCCCGCCAGAGACTCTGGCCTGTTTCACTTCAACGGGCTGAAGAACTAAGTTACTATTGCTCGAATAATTAGGTTAGAGTATTATTTGTAATTGTAGCTCTTATTAAATTAATAAATAAAAATATAATCATTTTGCTAAAAGGTGCAAAATCAAAAAATTGTTTGCTTGATTCTATGGATTTGGTAATTAGAGAAAACTTTTAATTTTTTCTGTGTAATCAGCAGTGGTGTATGTAAGTATACTTAGTTTGTATTCCACGTGAATCTTATTTTAATATACATCTTAGATCTCACTAAGCATATATATTCTGGGTCCCATCAGTAATTCTAAGTCGATTTAGCCATTTGGGTGTCAAATTGTTCTAGGCTGTTTGGGATTAAATTCCAACAGAATCGCTTCAGTAGGAAAAGAATTAAGACCCAACTATAATATGGATAAGTTGGCTTCGGCAACTGCTCGAATACATATAAATCATATATGTCAAACCATATTGTACTTAAGGAAACTTTTTGTTAAGTTTTTGAAAGTCTTTTTGTTAATTTTTATCAGAAGCTTGAACAAGCTTTTGCATATTATAGTTGGACCTTTATGCACCCAAATGTGGAACTCCCCCCAAAAACTTGACGAAATCTAACATCAATTTTTGATGGAATGCACCGGTTGTAATTAAATTTTAACAAATTCGTTTTATAAGTCACCAAAAATTTACCTAGGGCACCACGTTAAGACTCTCGGAAATCATGTAAGTATAGCTAAATGCGTAACGAATAATGCTTTTGTGGTGCAATTTAACTAAATCTACTTTAATAAGACTCGAAATGCTCCATATAAAACGCAATCTCGGTAAACACTTAACTATGCCTTTAACTGCAAAATTTTGTAATATTGTTGGAAAATTTAGCGCACTACAGTTTGCTTAGACAAGAAATAAAATTTCATGAAGATAGGTCTATAATTTACCATAAGCCCTATATAAAGCCCATTCATAAAAATCAGCCTTAACCCTAGGAAACTCGGTAACTTTTAACCACTAAATTCTGCTCTTATAACAGTTAAAAACCCAATTAAATAAAAAGTAAATAAATATATTTTTTATTGATCGTATGCTTATTATTTTAGATTATATGAATTTTTTTATATACTTCTAATATTTCATTATTTAATTCCACATGCATATCATCGAAATCGTTAATTCCGCATATTGCTTTTTCACCCAGCAAAAATGGCTTTGAATCCGTATTTTCATTTCGATCGATTTTCGTAAATCCGACAAATTTTAATTTTGTTATTTTAAGATAAATGTGGCTATATTGTGCAAACCAAAAGAAAATCTTTTTTCGCTCAAAAAATTAAAAGTGATATCATTCAGAGAATATTTATCGGTTTTCGTTTTCTAAAGAAGCTTTCTCGTAATTAAAAAAACTTTCGATCGAAATTTATATCTGTGACAGACCCGTAAATTTACATACAGTGTATCAATTTAGTAACCGGACAGTTGTCTATTTTTTAATAAATTCGTTTTTAAATGTAAACAGATTTTTGTTAAAACAGAAAAACCTTTTTAATTTCTTAAATCATCTATATAGTGTATATATCACTTGTATTAACACCACATTAATATACACAATTAATTTTCTAAGCAAAAAAATGAAATCTGGCAAAATAAAACATCAAATTAATAATCGGACATGTGGCAACTACCATGCTTAAATGTCATTTTATACCGGAATTCCCCGAACAAAGTTAGTTGGGAATTAACTGAAATTGTAAAAAAGCGTTACAGGGAGTTTTTTGCAAAAGAAAATTTTTGAATCTCTGACAAAAAATTGCGAAAAAGGCGATATGAGCAGCAAACGTGTTCAACCATCGATAAAAGTTAGAGAGTTGATAATAAAACATTATCAAATCGGTATGTCTGTACGTGAAATTGGAGATGCTGTTCAAAGAAGCCATTCTACGGTTCACGATATTATAAAGCGCTTCAAAACTAGCAATTCCGTAGAAATTGAGACCAAATCTGGACAACCAAAAAAGTTTACTCCATCTGATGAACGATGGATTGTTAATCAAGTAAAGAAGAATCCTAAACTCAGTGCTCCTAAATTAACAAAATTGGTGTCAGAAAGCTAACAAATAAGTGTCAATCCTGAAACTGTCCGAAATGTACTGCGTAAACACAATTTTCATGGCAGAGTTGCACGAAAAAAACCATTTGTAAATTATGTAAATCGGAAAAAGAGATTAAAGTTTGCTTCTGAACATAGAAGCCATGACTTTTCGTACTGGAGTAACGTGCTTTTTACAGACGAAAGCAAATATAACGTTTTCCGGTCAGATGGACAGGCGCACGTTTGGAGAAAGTCAAATGAAGAACTAAAGACTTCTAATCTATGTCCCACCATAAAGCCAGGATCTGGAAGTGTCATGGTTTGGGACTGTATGTCTGCCACAGGACCTGGACAGCTAGTTTTTATAGATGGTATAATGGACCAGTTTAAGTACATAACCATTTTAAGGGAAAATTTGGCTCCTTGCGTAGAAAAATTAGGCATTTCGGAAAACTATAAGTTCTACCAAGATAATGATCCGAAGCACAAAGCGCATAACACACGGATGTGGTTACTGGATAATTGTCCCCATATTATGGAAACTCCCTCCCAGTCTCCAGACATTAACGCGATAGAGAATTTATGACCTCATTTGGAAAATAAATTGAAGTCTCGGACAATTTCCAATCTCAGTCAGCTTAAGATTGCTCTAAAGGAAGAATGGGAACAAATCGATCCAGCTTACTGCAAAAAACTCGTGGAATCAATGCCAAGGCGATTAGAAGCTGTACGTAAGAGCAAAGGAATGCCCACAAAGTATTAGATTGGCCAAAATATGAAATGCACCTACCATATTAAAAAGTGTCCGATTATTAATTTGATCCTTATTTTTAACTTAATATGATTTTGTTGTTGTTTCTCTTAGAATTGAGATTTTTTTTAAAACATTGTTAGCGTTTTTATTAGCCAAAAATAAATAAGTGTGAATTACAATAATAATTTTTTTTAGTTTATTGAAAAAATCTTGTGTATTTACTCGAAATTATTATAACTCGTTGTTGTCCGGTTATTAAATTGAGCCACTGATATTAATCCACACATTGTTAATACAGTTCTATGCTATAAAAGATTTCAGAGCAATTTTAATTTGTTAACATTTTTATAAGTTAATTTGAAAGTACTTATTTCTTGTCTCTTTTGGTAACTACACATTTTTATACAACTTTTAAGTATAAAATAAAGCTATTATTTTTAAGGTTGTAATTGGCCAAATTATAAAGGATTACTTTTAGGACATCGCGAACAAAAATAAGTACTTTTTCTAGTAGAAAAGTAAGTACTCTCTTCCTCAAGTTCTCATTATTTTTCTGCTTATGTTGTAAGCAAAGTTTTCGCTGGGAAGCGCATAAAAGGCCCTAGTTTTGTGATTTTATTCAATTTGGATTCATTCGATTCAGAACATATCATTTTAAGAATTCAAGCGTCTGTTTTTTTTTTTTTTTTTTATATAGTGACCTATTTGAAAGATATTGCAAGCAAAAAATTTGGTCTGTTGAGCCCAAGGAGGTCATTTCATAGACTTTTACATAAAAATGAATTTTCACCCCACTAATTCACCCCACAATCGAATCCAAATTAGTTTCATTCGAATCAGAACATATCATTTATAGAAGTAACGTCCCTGTATTTTAGACTTTTTGTTATAATCGAAAAATATTGCAAGCAAAACACAAGTTTGGTCTGAACAGACCAAGACGGTAGGACTTTGGTTTAACTTATAGCAAGTTTTAATGTTGTGGTGAAATTTAGTTGGATAAAACAACCAAAGACACGAGTTCCACATAGATTTACTAAAGTTTTAAGAATAGTTTTTCTTCAAAATTAACCGGGAATCCCGCAATTAATTTCCGGGAAAGCGGGAACTGAAAACAATTGAAAATCCCGGGAATTTTTTACATTTCTGGTAACAAATGGCTAAATACTGGCTAAACAAGATTTTATTACAAAAAATCCATTAATATTAATAAAAAAACCGCATAAATTAAAAAAAAAACTTTCAAAATGTATTTACTACACATAAGAAAACAAAAGTTTAATAAATAATAAAAACAAAACAAATAACATTTTAGTGCGGACCTTACGAGCAGTATGTACAAATTGGACGATGTAAAAACATTGGACGATCAATCAAATGTACTTTATATTACATAAATATAACAAATACAAATTTTGTTATCTGAGTACAGTATTTCACCAAAATGTATGCGCCTTTGCACAATGACTCTTAGTAAGAATTTGAACCAGGACTGCCAGATTTGGAGTTCGTATCCCAAATAAATGAAAATATACTTGTTGAGAAGGATAAAACAATTTATTTTGGGTTTGGGGCTGTTATTGTGTATATCTATCTTAAAAATAAGATTTTTGGTGGATTTTGTATAAGTTTTGTAGTTTTCCTTTTCATCTTTGAAAAGGTAAAATTATTTTTAAACTTAAGTCCTTAACCTCTTCAGACCGTGGGTACACATATTTGTACCTGAACTTTTTACAAGTTTTAAAGACTAGCGACATCGTGTGATCACCAGCAATAGTTTTATAGCTTTGATCTACTGACATTAAAAAAACAATCAACAGATGGTGGTGCTTATAAGTTTAAGCCACTATTTTTGCATTTGAATTTTACAGTTTGAAAAATTTTACAGCTTGTATATTGTTGCTCACTAACTAATCGTCAAGACCTGAAGTACACATATGTGCACTAGAGCGTACCACCGTACTTGTATCTTTGCAAGAACGTTTCGAATTTTTTTTTTTAATTTTTCGTTATATCTTAAGCATTTACAGTCCGATCTTAAAGTATGGTATATCAATGTTTATGTTTCGAGAAGACCAATGTTTCGCCCTTTGAAGTCATTGACCTCAAGTATCTCGTTCTAGTATTTATACACCAGATCTCTGTTTGTACCACCCGAATGTCAGAAAATTAAAGATCGCAATAAACTATTAAACTTTGGCTAAGGAAGTAATTCGATAATTCCAGCAGATGCATTTTTAAATTTAATTAGAAAATAAAAGCTTGCCAAAAATCATTACAGTGTTGCCAAGGAACAATTACTGTAATTCCTGCAGGACAGTCAGCATTTACGGTCGGATCTTTAAATATTATGTAACGAAATCGTGCCTTTTTATCTACCCCTCTTGCTTCTCTTACCCATTCGCTTTCAAACAAAAGCATATGTTATGTTTTATTTTGCCTGTTTTTTCCAAGTAAGATAAAAATTTCCGTTTTGGAATTAACCTTGAAACGAAATAAAAAACTAAATTTTTTTTTGTTTTCAATATAACTTCTGAAATGAAAATTGTTATTTTTTTTCAAAAACAGGCGGTTAAATTATTGTGCATCACCGATGACCAACGCATGGGTCATATTTTTTCTAATTCCTTTGACAAGAACTGTGATCAAAAGAATATCAGGAGACGTGTCTATGATGCTTTAAATGTTTTAATGGCCTTGCAAATAATATCCAAAGATAAAAAAGAAATACGCTGGATTGGTTTACCCTCAAATGCGGTAGAGGAATTTTCACAGTTGGTAGATAGCCGCCAAAATTACAGCCAACTTGAATCACGTAGAATTATGACTGATTAAAATTTCCAACATTTTATTTCATCTTAATTATTTTTGTATAATAAAATTTAAAAATGTTTTTGTTGGTATTATCGAATTACTTCCTTAAAAAAAGTTTAATAGTTTCTTGCGTGCTTTAATTTTCTGACATTAGCGTGATATATTTGGGTTGTACGAACAGAGATCTGGTAGATAAATACTAGCAAAAAATCTTTATATTAGAGGTGGTACGGGGAAACTTTTTTTTGAGGTATGGTCTAATGTGTACCTCCGTTTTCTACCACTTTATATGAAAAAATTAAAAAAATAATAAAAACCGAAATTTTAATAACACCTCATAAGGTAAAAAAAAAATAGAATCTGGTAATCAAATCCTTTCATAAGCTTCTTTATTAAATTCAAAATTTTTAAGTTTTCGAATTTATTCTATGAGCTTAATTTCAGTTATGTATTTTATAAAGCTTTTTTGTAATAGTTCTATTCCTTAAATTATTAGGAGTGACTTTATACACTTCCAGACTATTATCTTGCATATTCCTGTTAAGGCCGTAGCGGGCTAGAAAATGCATTACATTCTGCTGGTGTCTTATAATTGTAAATTTTTCTGTACATACAATATACTTAATTGCTATCCAAAGGATAGCTAAGGTAAAATGTAACATGAATATACAAGATAATAATCTGGTAGTGTATAAAGTCATTCCTAATAATTTAAGAAACAGAACTATTACAAAAAAGCTTTATAAAATACATAACTGAAATTTAGCTCATAGAATAAATTCGAAAAATGAAAAATGTTGAGTAAAAAAAATATATAAAAAACTTTTTACTTAATCGATTTACTTTCAGGTTTTAAGGGAATAAACACAAATGATGAGTCAACTGGTATTTCCCTCTTTAAAAGAAAGTGTTTATACATATGATCGTTATTATGGCCCTAATCACATGCACTGGTCCATTCCGAAAATTTACGTTGCTCAAATCCGTCAAAATATATTTTCCTTACCTGTGCTTATTTATACTTAAGGAGCTGTACCTTTACTTTTGCAACATCCCACTGCGCAGCATAAACTTTAAAAGGAGGTTTAAATTAATAAATATTGGAGTTGAAAGAATCATATATAAAAATTTCAAAAACACGTTGGTAAGAATATCGTCGTGCCGAAGCTATTTTCACGTATATTACAAAATAAAAAAAGGGATAATACATTTCATGTAGTAAATATAACTGATCTATCGATGTGCGCAATCCCCAGATCTCTTTCTCTTATGGAACTCAGCGACTTGCTTATTTTCTCAAAGTTGATATTTTCAGTTCGTCTTCCTTTGCAGAAGTTTTATATTGTATAGACCCAATTTCCCAAAAAAAATTTGTGTGGTATAAGTGAAGATAACTTTGCCTCGACGATATGGTGCGGCTAAAGAACAATTCTTAAGCATAAGATTAAATAAAAATATCATTATTTAACCCTCTGCAACTGACATGACTTTGTAATAACAATTTCAATGACGTGGTAGGTAGTTACCAGGCTTATATCTTCCAAGTTCTGTTTTGTAAACATAATGAAATTATTTTTTACTCTATATTGATGCTATAACTTGTTTTTTGCTGCAATTTATTTTTGAGAACAAAACGGCAATTAATATAAAACCACATTTACAAAATGGCCCTAAAGAACTTACATCTATACAAAAACTAATAAAAACTAAAAATTTATTATCAAAGTTGTATTTGGGAATACTATTATTTATTAAAAGATTTTGTTTATTGTGCTTAATTCCCTATTTATATCCATAATAAAAATTGGGAACTAAGCACAACAAACAAAATCTTTTAAAAAATTAAAAATTTTGTCTTTGGTTTTTTAAAAGTTTTCACTAGGATGCGTTCACATCTGAACTAACCAGTATAAACAAAATTTTAATGGTTAAATAAAAAGATACAATTTATTTAATCTAGTGCATTGAACCAGACATTCTAACATGGATATGTCAAATTGTTCGATCCAAAGCTCAGAATCTGCTCATCACGGCTTTTAAAAGTTCCAGATGATGTTCTCTTAGAACAATGAAGAATTTGTTTTGTATTAGAGCGACCCATCAAAATAAAAATAATTGAAACAATTTTACTGACGTGTTGTTTAGGAGACACTACAAAAATATGACAAAAATATTGATGTGGTTGTTTCTCAGACACTTACCTTAATATTGACGTGGTTGTCTTGTAGACACTTTTCTGCTCAGCGCGACGCGTGCGCTCAGTTTGATCGCGTTCGTCACCCCACATCAGGGGTTTCCATTTCTTTGCACAATTGTGCACACCACTACTAACACATATTTTTATACTCTTCAATTCAGTCGTCGATGTGACTTCGACAAGTGTGCATGTCTAGCGGATGCTATATTATTTTGTTTCAGCTTACACTCAAAAAATATTGTGCGGTCAAAAATGCTTTTGGTAACATCCAATGCCTTGCGTGCAATTTTTATTTAGAGTTTAAATTTTAAGACTTAAATATAGAATAATGTAACATTTCATAAGTTTTCATGCAAAGCAAAGAACTTTGTAAAATAGTAATTATTTGAGATTTAAAAGCAATTTTTAATATTTCAGATGAAAAATTTCAAAATGTCTAACAGTCCTATGTGGAAGAAGCTGATAGTCACATTTATTTTAGGTTTTATTTTACATACGTATATGGATTCGGTTCTTTTAATTTTACAGCACTTTTTTTATTTTTTCTTATGCAATACTAAAAATTATTATTATAAATTATTATCTGATCACTAATTCCACTAACACCGTGGTAATCGTTATAAAACAGATTACCCAGTTTTGGTGTTTAAAAATATTAATGTGTTCTTATAAAAAGAATTAAAACCTCTGCTAATTTTTTTATTGAGTGTGATTATACATTATGCTGTTAAAAAAATTATATATTTATTTGATGAAACGTCATTTATAATTTTGTAAATAACTTAAAATTATATAAAAATACATATGTAACGTGAATCCAAATCAACAAAACTTTCAAATTTTCAAATAATATCTACATTGTTTTGCATTTAAGCTAACGATATGTGTTTTGTTTGTGAAAAAAAATCTTTGATGCCTGTAAAAGGGTCCATTTTTCTTTCGTAAAAAAGACGTACCTAAATGCAGAAATTATTAAGAAAAAAAAAATAGCCACATGAATTTGTTGGTATTTTGTGCATGTAAAAATATTTTTGTTTCTATACCAATCGCGTCGGTAGGTTTTTTCTTTGAAAACACTTTTTTAAGTAAGTAAAAATATTTAAAAAACAAGTTAAAAAAGTCTTGTTTTCCTACAATTTATGTGTAAACCTATACATAAAAAAGCAAATGTGACAGCAGGTAACATTTTTGGGTAAGAAGATGTGTTTTATTGATGTATTAATGAAACTTTATTGTTTAGCACTATTTTTATTGCTTACTTTTTTATGCTACAATTATATGACCGAGTCCAAAGAGTTAACCTTACTAATTCATGGTATTTATTTAACGTAACTTTGACCTGTTACAATGACTATACATTTTTGCAGGCAAACTCAGGTGCGCATTTGGTATTTTGTAAAAAGTTATGATATACTATTAGCTAGAATTAAAATGTATGCACAGATGTTTGAAGTATGAGTAACCCAACAACGTGAATACCCTTCTATTTTACTTACCACTATGAACCCCCTAACTTTTTACTAAAATAACTTTTTCACGTTATAATTCTCATGTAATTTATTTTATTTTTGAAAAAATAGACCAGGGAAATCCATTTCTATGCACAATTGTGTATACCACTACTAAAGGTACGTTCAGACTGGTGAAATATTTGAAAGCAAACATCAAATATTTCATTAACGTAGTCTGAACACAAAATATTTTTGAGTATCAAATAAAATAACAGCTGATTTTGAGCAAATAAAAGTATTTGCCGGCAAACAAATATTTGTCCAATGTGAACATAGTGTGAACACAAAAAATCAAATATTTTAGTAATTTTTGAGCAAACATTTATTTGATATTACAAAAAAATTGTAAGAGCAAACAACGACAAATAATTTTAGCCATGTTCCGGATAGAAGCAATTTTTCCTGTAAGTTTACGGATTCTTTACAATTTTAAAGATTTTTTATAATTATTAGACTTTGCTATCGTGCCGCTATTAGCAAATTTTTGCGAATTACCGCTAATTTAGCAATTTTTATAGAATTTTTGCCATTCCTTATAGTTTTAGGCACTTTTACTAAATTTTATGGCTTGTTTGAAATATTAAAATGGTTCGCGAATTTTCGCTATTTTTGCAAAATTTTTTTTTTGTTTTTCCCCTAAATTTTGTTTTTTTAACCGATTTAGCAATTTCAAATATATTTTAGGGTTTGTTTCCAAGTTTGCAATTTTTCGCGAATTTTAGCCATGCTCGCGAAGAAGCGATTTTTCACTGTAAATCTTTAGAGCTTTAACGATATTTAAAAATTATAAGGCTTTGCTATCATACCGCTATTATCAAATTTTTGTGAATTTCAGCTAATTTAGCAATTTTTATCGAATTTTTGCCATTCCTTTTAGTTTTAGGCACTTTTAATAAATTTTATGGCTTGTTTGAAATATCTAAATTTTTCGCGAATTTTCGCTATTTTTGCAAAAATTTTTTTTCCCGACATTTTGTTTTTTAACTGATTTAGAGACTTCAAATATATTTAAGGGTTTATATCCAAGTTTGCAATTTTTCGCAAATTTTAGCCATGTTCCCGTTACCCATTGTCTTCCAGTTTTTTTTATATTTTACATTCTCCTGTTCTAACACTATGAAAGATGCTGCTCCACAGAATAAAAAAAATAAATTAGCTTTTGCGCTCATTTTTACTATTTGTGAAATATATTATTATTTTTGAACACTTTCATTAAATAATTATTTGATGCAAATATTTATTTTAGTCTGAACGCATGGCAAACATGAATTAATTTATTTTATTTAACACTTTTTGCCAACTGTTTCATCAAACAAAAATTGTCAAATGTTTGAGCTTAGTTTGAACATTAAACAAAATATTTTTTTGTTTCACACAGTTTGAAGCAAATATCAGAACAAATATTTTCGTCAAATATTTTATTAGTCTGAACGTACCTCAATACATATTTTTGTTTCAGGTTAACAGAAAAAACTTTATGATGGCACTTAAAAAATATTGTGCGGTCAAAAACGCTTTTGGTAACATCCAATGCCTTATATGGTATGCAACATTTAAGGAAGGAACGGAATATGTTATTAAACGTGTGATTTGCGTGCAATATTTATTTTTAATGAATTTTTAAAACATAAAAATCTTTAATTTTTTTACAATTGTTTGATAAGATATTTAAAACTGATTTAGAGTCAAAAAGCTTCCGAATGAAAAAAAAGTGCAGTTTTAAAATCAGCGACATTGAATTGGTAAAGAATTGCTACAAATTTTTTATCAACACAAAAAATTTTTAATTTTGTACCTTTGTGTTATACAACTTATAAAATATATTACTAACATTTTATTTCGGCTGTAAATGAATGCATTCTCTCAATTTCTTTACTCTCTGGTACTCACTAATACACAACCAAAAAATTTTTGGAAATCCCTGCCCCACATACTCATGCAAATGTATAAAGAAGGTACTGAATGCGTGAGAGCCAATGTTTGTAAAAGAATGGAGAAAATCCCTTTTTTGTTTCATTGGTGCCTGTTAGTCAACCACGTCAGTCGCAGAGGGTTAATTATCGCTACTCTTGATAATGCTCATACTGAGAAGCTAATCAATACTGAGATAGATGAAGACGATCATACAGATTATTAAAATTTGTTTAATTCCAATCAATAACGATATAAATAGTATAAACTACTTTAACACACTGGTGGTATCTGTTCAAAAACTGATAAATATATAGAAGGCATAAACGAGAAAAAAATACTTCGTTAAAATTTATGCTCCCATATAGTTAATTAATAAAAGTACCAAATAATATTTTTTCAACAAAACTATTTTTTTATTTATTTACGACTTTACATTTAAATGTTTAAGTAATAAGTGACCTTAAATCTACATTGGTTTACATATTTATACTTTTTAAAATAACGGTTAAAGCTATTATTGATAATGTAAGACTAATATTTGATAATTATTAAATTAAAGGAAAGTTCAATAGAGATTAAAATAAAGTTAAATTATAAAACAAGAAATAAATAAGAAGGTAATATTTAGGGTATTCAAGTATGATTACATGTGACTGCGTTAATGAAGATTATAGATGAAAAATAAACCATGTGCTGTATGAGATTAACTCCAACATGATCAAAGTAAGGCGCATTAAGATACAACAACTGCGTTGGCTGGGCCACGTCGAAAGAACGAACGCGGATACTCCAGTACGAAAGATATTCGAGGATCCATAAAAAGAAAAGCGTAAACTGCGAAGACTGATGCTCCGGTGGAAAGAAAAATGGAACGAACTGTAGACAACGTACGAAAGATCGAAGCACATGGGTTGCACAACAGGTTGTAGTGCTATCTAGGTTAGCAAGTAAGTAAATGTTGCCAACCCCTATATATACATATTTTACAACGTTTTAACTAGATATTTAGTGCGAAAATGCTAGTTTTTTACCTAACCCGGGTAGCTTGCAGCGCAATCGAGGGTGCTTTGTCTTTATCCCGCACATAAGGTTACGATCCCAAGATTACGATCCCAATATAATAAATGACGCCAACAAATTATAATTAATTTATAAATTGTTTGTTTAATAGCAAACTTAATTCAAAACCTTGTAAAACACACAAAAACTGATTTTACAAACAAAAATATTAAAAAACTTTCCCTAATAACAAGAATCAGTTAAAGTGTGAAGTATTTAAGGTAAACCATAATTACAACATTAGACCTTTTGTGAACTTAAAGGTGTTAGGTCGGGTTTCCCAAACTAACTAATAAACTTTAAATATTTCCTTACCTTCCGTGTTTTGATAAAAGCAAAGAAATACCTTTTACAATTTTCTCTTTTTGTTGTTGAGATTTTTCCCCTAAAAATTTATTGTTTTTTAACAATATTAATAATCTTTTTGTACCGCTTTATACAATAGTTTTTATTATTTACAATTTTAAAAGCCTGTTAACTCTGTCATATTCATGCACAAACACTTGCACTAACCATCACCGTAGTTCGATTTGTGAAAATGTAGGTCATTTTAATCATCAGAGTGCTGCTTGAGCTTTGCTTTCTTAAGAGAAATGCTGCAGAAAATCGCCCTTGATGATTTAAAGCACTCCTGACTTTTACAATTTGTATTTTTTTTTTTTTTTTTTATAAATTTTTTAAAAAACTTTGTACCAAGTTTTACAGTGCAAGGAAACTTGTTCTAGTTTTGTCTAGTCTTCTTATGGAAACGCATTACTGTGAAGAATCTCCAAACTCATATACAAACACACTGAGTACTTTATGATTTTCCTATCACACATATGCACTTGCACACATCATACATCATTTACAACTACAATACACCACTACTGCAAGAGGAATTTAAAATATATATTTGGCTTTCAACAAAAGTGTCAATTACACCGGAAGTCATAGTCATGCATATACACACAATCGCACATTGGCACTTGCGTGTATCCTGCAAGCATTTTGTAAGATGAAAGTGAAGTGGAGTCACTTTTTCTCTTCTTCTGAGCGACTGGTTGATAATTTTTCACATTTTAGAAAAACAAAAAAAAAAAAGACTTGGAAGCACCTACCTCTGGCCGTTAAAGTTACAGGGAATAAAAGTGCAATCAATTCCTTGTCCGAAGCTTAACATTATAGATCATCCAGATGGCTATTAAAAAAAGAGTCTTATTAAGCAATACGGGAGCCATTAGCCCAAAGAAGATAAGAGAGGCCCGGGACTGGTGGATGTGATTTGATTTTCGCGGTGATATACGGTAGAGTTCAGCTTTTTTGGCTGGTGTCCTTTTGTGCTCTTACTTAAAATAAAGCTGCCTTGAATTGGAGGTTGAATAGCTCCAGCTCCTAAGCAAAGAATTTTTGGCTATCCCCGACAGTTGTGTATACAAGTTGCCACCTTTGTGTTTGTTGCTCTTGCATGGGGGCATTGCTAGACGCATTCTTTTTACCCAATTTAGGCATTTCATAGGGCGTACTTACGCAAATCTTGAACACATTTGTTTTCAGTCTTTTTCTACACTTTTTCTACAAAATGTCTAACAGTCCTATGTGGAAGAAGCTGATAGTCACATTTATTTTAGGTTTTATTTTACATACGTATATGGATTCGGTTCTTTTAATTTTACAGCACTTTTTTTATTTTTTCTTATGCAATACTAAAAATTATTATTATAAATTATTATCTGATCACTAATTCCACTAACACCGTGGTAATCGTTATAAAACAGATTACCCAGTTTTGGTGTTTAAAAATATTAATGTGTTCTTATAAAAAGAATTAAAACCTCTGCTAATTTTTTTATTGAGTGTGATTATACATTATGCTGTTAAAAAAATTATATATTTATTTGATGAAACGTCATTTATAATTTTGTAAATAACTTAAAATTATATAAAAATACATATGTAACGTGAATCCAAATCAACAAAACTTTCAAATTTTCAAATAATATCTACATTGTTTTGCATTTAAGCTAACGATATGTGTTTTGTTTGTGAAAAAAAATCTTTGATGCCTGTAAAAGGGTCCATTTTTCTTTCGTAAAAAAGACGTACCTAAATGCAGAAATTATTAAGAAAAAAAAAATAGCCACATGAATTTGTTGGTATTTTGTGCATGTAAAAATATTTTTGTTTCTATACCAATCGCGTCGGTAGGTTTTTTCTTTGAAAACACTTTTTTAAGTAAGTAAAAATATTTAAAAAACAAGTTAAAAAAGTCTTGTTTTCCTACAATTTATGTGTAAACCTATACATAAAAAAGCAAATGTGACAGCAGGTAACATTTTTGGGTAAGAAGATGTGTTTTATTGATGTATTAATGAAACTTTATTGTTTAGCACTATTTTTATTGCTTACTTTTTTATGCTACAATTATATGACCGAGTCCAAAGAGTTAACCTTACTAATTCATGGTATTTATTTAACGTAACTTTGACCTGTTACAATGACTATACATTTTTGCAGGCAAACTCAGGTGCGCATTTGGTATTTTGTAAAAAGTTATGATATACTATTAGCTAGAATTAAAATGTATGCACAGATGTTTGAAGTATGAGTAACCCAACAACGTGAATACCCTTCTATTTTACTTACCACTATGAACCCCCTAACTTTTTACTAAAATAACTTTTTCACGTTATAATTCTCATGTAATTTATTTTATTTTTGAAAAAATAGACCAGGGAAATCCATTTCTATGCACAATTGTGTATACCACTACTAAAGGTACGTTCAGACTGGTGAAATATTTGAAAGCAAACATCAAATATTTCATTAACGTAGTCTGAACACAAAATATTTTTGAGTATCAAATAAAATAACAGCTGATTTTGAGCAAATAAAAGTATTTGCCGGCAAACAAATATTTGTCCAATGTGAACATAGTGTGAACACAAAAAATCAAATATTTTAGTAATTTTTGAGCAAACATTTATTTGATATTACAAAAAAATTGTAAGAGCAAACAACGACAAATAATTTTAGCCATGTTCCGGATAGAAGCAATTTTTCCTGTAAGTTTACGGATTCTTTACAATTTTAAAGATTTTTTATAATTATTAGACTTTGCTATCGTGCCGCTATTAGCAAATTTTTGCGAATTACCGCTAATTTAGCAATTTTTATAGAATTTTTGCCATTCCTTATAGTTTTAGGCACTTTTACTAAATTTTATGGCTTGTTTGAAATATTAAAATGGTTCGCGAATTTTCGCTATTTTTGCAAAATTTTTTTTTTGTTTTTCCCCTAAATTTTGTTTTTTTAACCGATTTAGCAATTTCAAATATATTTTAGGGTTTGTTTCCAAGTTTGCAATTTTTCGCGAATTTTAGCCATGCTCGCGAAGAAGCGATTTTTCACTGTAAATCTTTAGAGCTTTAACGATATTTAAAAATTATAAGGCTTTGCTATCATACCGCTATTATCAAATTTTTGTGAATTTCAGCTAATTTAGCAATTTTTATCGAATTTTTGCCATTCCTTTTAGTTTTAGGCACTTTTAATAAATTTTATGGCTTGTTTGAAATATCTAAATTTTTCGCGAATTTTCGCTATTTTTGCAAAAATTTTTTTTCCCGACATTTTGTTTTTTAACTGATTTAGAGACTTCAAATATATTTAAGGGTTTATATCCAAGTTTGCAATTTTTCGCAAATTTTAGCCATGTTCCCGTTACCCATTGTCTTCCAGTTTTTTTTATATTTTACATTCTCCTGTTCTAACACTATGAAAGATGCTGCTCCACAGAATAAAAAAAATAAATTAGCTTTTGCGCTCATTTTTACTATTTGTGAAATATATTATTATTTTTGAACACTTTCATTAAATAATTATTTGATGCAAATATTTATTTTAGTCTGAACGCATGGCAAACATGAATTAATTTATTTTATTTAACACTTTTTGCCAACTGTTTCATCAAACAAAAATTGTCAAATGTTTGAGCTTAGTTTGAACATTAAACAAAATATTTTTTTGTTTCACACAGTTTGAAGCAAATATCAGAACAAATATTTTCGTCAAATATTTTATTAGTCTGAACGTACCTCAATACATATTTTTGTTTCAGGTTAACAGAAAAAACTTTATGATGGCACTTAAAAAATATTGTGCGGTCAAAAACGCTTTTGGTAACATCCAATGCCTTATATGGTATGCAACATTTAAGGAAGGAACGGAATATGTTATTAAACGTGTGATTTGCGTGCAATATTTATTTTTAATGAATTTTTAAAACATAAAAATCTTTAATTTTTTTACAATTGTTTGATAAGATATTTAAAACTGATTTAGAGTCAAAAAGCTTCCGAATGAAAAAAAAGTGCAGTTTTAAAATCAGCGACATTGAATTGGTAAAGAATTGCTACAAATTTTTTATCAACACAAAAAATTTTTAATTTTGTACCTTTGTGTTATACAACTTATAAAATATATTACTAACATTTTATTTCGGCTGTAAATGAATGCATTCTCTCAATTTCTTTACTCTCTGGTACTCACTAATACACAACCAAAAAATTTTTGGAAATCCCTGCCCCACATACTCATGCAAATGTATAAAGAAGGTACTGAATGCGTGAGAGCCAATGTTTGTAAAAGAATGGAGAAAATCCCTTTTTTGTTTCATTGGTGCCTGTTAGTCAACCACGTCAGTCGCAGAGGGTTAATTATCGCTACTCTTGATAATGCTCATACTGAGAAGCTAATCAATACTGAGATAGATGAAGACGATCATACAGATTATTAAAATTTGTTTAATTCCAATCAATAACGATATAAATAGTATAAACTACTTTAACACACTGGTGGTATCTGTTCAAAAACTGATAAATATATAGAAGGCATAAACGAGAAAAAAATACTTCGTTAAAATTTATGCTCCCATATAGTTAATTAATAAAAGTACCAAATAATATTTTTTCAACAAAACTATTTTTTTATTTATTTACGACTTTACATTTAAATGTTTAAGTAATAAGTGACCTTAAATCTACATTGGTTTACATATTTATACTTTTTAAAATAACGGTTAAAGCTATTATTGATAATGTAAGACTAATATTTGATAATTATTAAATTAAAGGAAAGTTCAATAGAGATTAAAATAAAGTTAAATTATAAAACAAGAAATAAATAAGAAGGTAATATTTAGGGTATTCAAGTATGATTACATGTGACTGCGTTATTGAAGATTATAGATGAAAAATAAACCATGTGCTGTATGAGATTAACTCCAACATGATCAAAGTAAGGCGCATTAAGATACAACAACTGCGTTGGCTGGGCCACGTCGAAAGAACGAACGCGGATACTCCAGTACGAAAGATATTCGAGGATCCATAAAAAGAAAAGCGTAAACTGCGAAGACTGATGCTCCGGTGGAAAGAAAAATGGAACGAACTGTAGACAACGTACGAAAGATCGAAGCACATGGGTTGCACAACAGGTTGTAGTGCTATCTAGGTTAGCAAGTAAGTAAATGTTGCCAACCCCTATATATACATATTTTACAACGTTTTAACTAGATATTTAGTGCGAAAATGCTAGTTTTTTACCTAACCCGGGTAGCTTGCAGCGCAATCGAGGGTGCTTTGTCTTTATCCCGCACATAAGGTTACGATCCCAAGATTACGATCCCAATATAATAAATGACGCCAACAAATTATAATTAATTTATAAATTGTTTGTTTAATAGCAAACTTAATTCAAAACCTTGTAAAACACACAAAAACTGATTTTACAAACAAAAATATTAAAAAACTTTCCCTAATAACAAGAATCAGTTAAAGTGTGAAGTATTTAAGGTAAACCATAATTACAACATTAGACCTTTTGTGAACTTAAAGGTGTTAGGTCGGGTTTCCCAAACTAACTAATAAACTTTAAATATTTCCTTACCTTCCGTGTTTTGATAAAAGCAAAGAAATACCTTTTACAATTTTCTCTTTTTGTTGTTGAGATTTTTCCCCTAAAAATTTATTGTTTTTTAACAATATTAATAATCTTTTTGTACCGCTTTATACAATAGTTTTTATTATTTACAATTTTAAAAGCCTGTTAACTCTGTCATATTCATGCAAAAACACTTGCACTAACCATCACCGTAGTTCGATTTGTGAAAATGTAGGTCATTTTAATCATCAGAGTGCTGCTTGAGCTTTGCTTTCTTAAGAGAAATGCTGCAGAAAATCGCCCTTGATGATTTAAAGCACTCCTGACTTTTACAATTTGTATTTTTTTTTTTTTTTTTTATAAATTTTTTAAAAAACTTTGTACCAAGTTTTACAGTGCAAGGAAACTTGTTCTAGTTTTGTCTAGTCTTCTTATGGAAACGCATTACTGTGAAGAATCTCCAAACTCATATACAAACACACTGAGTACTTTATGATTTTCCTATCACACATATGCACTTGCACACATCATACATCATTTACAACTACAATACACCACTACTGCAAGAGGAATTTAAAATATATATTTGGCTTTCAACAAAAGTGTCAATTACACCGGAAGTCATAGTCATGCATATACACACAATCGCACATTGGCACTTGCGTGTATCCTGCAAGCATTTTGTAAGATGAAAGTGAAGTGGAGTCACTTTTTCTCTTCTTCTGAGCGACTGGTTGATAATTTTTCACATTTTAGAAAAACAAAAAAAAAAAAGACTTGGAAGCACCTACCTCTGGCCGTTAAAGTTACAGGGAATAAAAGTGCAATCAATTCCTTGTCCGAAGCTTAACATTATAGATCATCCAGATGGCTATTAAAAAAAGAGTCTTATTAAGCAATACGGGAGCCATTAGCCCAAAGAAGATAAGAGAGGCCCGGGACTGGTGGATGTGATTTGATTTTCGCGGTGATATACGGTAGAGTTCAGCTTTTTTGGCTGGTGTCCTTTTGTGCTCTTACTTAAAATAAAGCTGCCTTGAATTGGAGGTTGAATAGCTCCAGCTCCTAAGCAAAGAATTTTTGGCTATCCCCGACAGTTGTGTATACAAGTTGCCACCTTTGTGTTTGTTGCTCTTGCATGGGGGCATTGCTAGACGCATTCTTTTTACCCAATTTAGGCATTTCATAGGGCGTACTTACGCAAATCTTGAACACATTTGTTTTCAGTCTTTTTCTACACTTTTGGACAAAGACACAGTTTCAACACTTCCCATTCTTGTATACACTTGTCAGACACTTTTAAATAAATCCACAGAGAGTGTTTTCTTTGTGTCGCTTGAAAAGTAGTTTTTGAGAGCCGTATGGGAGGACGCTTTTACGGGGAAAAAGCTTTTAGAACGGCATATTAGCGTTATTATAGTTTAATAAAATTATTGGCCATGTATTAATTTTTTTTTAACTTTCGCAGTAGCAAGTGCCTGCCGGGTATACGTATGGAATTGTATTTTCTCATACAACAAAAGTCCAACTCTTTGATTTCCTCTATTTTGCCTTTTGGAAAATTACAATTCCTGTCCTCTTCCATCTTTATTTCACTTCACTTCGATTCCATTTTCCGTCTGCATACAAATTTGTTCATTCATTCATTTACTCACTTATTCAGTCACTTCCTCAGTCTCAGTCAATCGTAAGTGTTCATTGACTATAAATATATGATTGATGAATTATTGGTGTCGGTAATTGTGTGGCATTGCTCGTTCCAACGCGGCTTCTTCATGTACGGTGTTTATTTTTTGTATTTTGAAGAGTTGTCTTCCTCTTTTTGCGTTTGAGTTTTTAAAGTCAAAGTGCTGTTGAAAGTACCACAAGTTGATTTTGTGTGATTGAGTGTAAATGTGTGTTTGTGCGCTGCGCTTGATATTAATTCATTTAGTTTTTGTATATATGGGTGTTTTTTGTTTATTTTATGGTTTAAATTTATATTTTTGCTTAAACATTCACACACATATTTCAAAATTAGTCAAAGGGTTGCAATATCAATGTAAGAATTCTAAATGAATTTTTCGTTTATATTTTTTTTTTTTTAAATTTGGCTTATTTATGAAAGATCAAGCTTAAAGTATTTCTATAAATGTATTTTAACCCATTAGCACCTAATTTTTGTTTTAAAGATTGTTTGCTATTTTATTTATTCAATTATTATATATTAAATTTGTTATGCATGTTCCCAAATGGGATCATTGGGCGCTAATGGGTTACTGACTTCTTTAATAGTGATGGGTCACAAAAAACCCCACTTCCGAAAATACTTTAATAAAAAAATACTCCTTTCAAAAAAAAAAAAAAAAAAAAAAAAAAGTTTTACACAATTTAAAATTTTAACTTCAGATAATTTTCACATATGAAAATAGGAGCGTTATTTGTCATAGATCCCATATAAAGTTCACATACGAAAACTTCATTTAATTCTAATTCTTGGTGAAGGGTACAAATGATTCGGTACATACAAACATTAAAGTGGACCCTGAATGTATTAACAATTTTAAAACTCATCTGTTTCAAAAAAGAAGGGCAATTTTGTACGATTTTTTTAAAATTGGCGTGACGCGCGAGATTTTAAGTCCGTGAGAACGAAATTGGGGGAAATGGATAGACAAAAGCTCGTAACTACTCTTGAGTTATCCCCAGAGAGGTAAAATGTATAAGCAACCCCGATTAATTTTGTTTTTCCCAATATTTCCCTAGAACAAATTTACCTTTTTATTTATTTATATTATATTATTTATATTCGTGCGGCAAGCTAATGTTTAACCGATCGATTACAAATTTTTGTAATTTTTTTTTAATCATATTTTCACACAAAAGTGGTCTTCGGTTTTGAAAAAGCGAAAATATTCAAAATAAGGACCACCTTAAGACGTGACTAGCTTTCCTATTTGTTTATTTAAGAGATTTATATTTTTGAATTTTCGAATATTTTGTTTGGCTAATGTCAATCTCATAAGAACTGTTGTATGACTTAGCCTCTAGGCTAAAACTAATATGGACTTGTTTAGGGGCAAAGAACTTTCTTAAAAATAGAACACAACATATTCAATTAAATTACCGAAATTTTGGCCTTATAAGCTCACAAAATTCATGGCATTCAATGTTAAAAAATAATTTCTGGCAACTGCGCCTTATGAGCGCCATATCGGCGGTTAAAATTAAAAAATTAAAAAGTTTTTTACATCGGTTAATCGACTAAAATTAACCGGCTTAATCGTTAATCGAAAATAGACAATTTGAAATAGGCGGATCAGTTAATAGGGTGTAACAATAAAGCGTGATCCATTTCGAGGTTCCCTACTTTTTTAAAGAAAAAAGCACAGAAAATTCAAATTTAATGAGGAATGTTTATTATCATTTGAAAGAACATTCTTTGGCATTTATTTTTGAAAGATTCAAATGTTGGCCGTTGCTACGTCGCAGATGGTCCATCCGTTGAGACCAATTTCCGATGACTCGTTCGAGCATTCCTCCAAGGCCCGAATCGAAGCGGGTTTGTTCGCATAAACTTTAGACTTTACATATCCCCACAGGAAAAAGTCTAACGGTGTGATATCACCCGATCTTGTTGGCCAATCGACCGGCCCAAAACCTGAAATTATGTGCTCACCGAAGTGTTCTCTCAATAAATCCATTGATTGATCGCTTGGGAAGGTCGAGTGGCTTCAGTTGTTGCACAAGCTGTATTTTGTACGCTTTCAATTTAAGATCTCGACGTAAAATGTGCCAAGTCGTTCCGAGTTTCTGCAAACGGCGCCGAATCGACTCTCCACGGTCTTCGTGTACACTCTTAGCTACGGCCGCTATATTTTCTTCACAGCATGCTGGACGTGGTCTACTCGGTCGAATATTATCCAGTAATGAATACTGGCTCTCAAAATGGGTGATGGTGTTGCGCTCAGTAGGCCGATTATGTTGACCATAAGTTGAGCGAAGTTCACGAAACACTTTCCTCACAGAACGTGAATTTTCGTAATAAAGTTGAACGATTTGTAAACGTTGTTCAGGCGTAAGTCTTTCCATTATGAAATGGCAAACAATACTAAACAAAAATAACATGATCGCATGACACGACTCACACTTAATCTTCCAAAAAATGGCTATTGAAAAAAGTATCTCGACTTGAATCATTCTTAAGTAATAATCGGCTAACCGATTAATGGTAAACCGAATGAATAGCCTAATACTTACGGCCAATTTCACCAAGTTCGGTTATAATTAACTATCAGGGATAGCTGTCAAAAACATATTGTTAACTGGAAGTTAAAGTAATAGTTAGTTTTAACTGAACTTGCGGAAATAGGCCGTTAGGATTTAAGATGAATTTAGCGATATTGACAGTCGGGTAAGAACAGGTAACCCACACGCAGAAAAAAAAATGGTTGGAGTCAACCATATTCTAAGAGCAACATACTTTGGTTGGATTTTGACAATGCTTATGTTTGCAGGCTGCCATACTGTGGTTAAATATAACCATAAAATGATTAAAATGAACAAACATTTTCCCGAAATTAACGATAATATGGTCAAAATTTACTATATTATGGTTTATTTTAACCACATCATTTTAATCGCATTGTGTTCAAAATGAATCATAACATGGTCAAAATTTTTCAGAATTTGTACAAAAGTATAAGGGATCAACATATAAGAATCAACAATAATAATGTCAATGTTAACCTTTTAATGGTTATTTATTTCAGCCATTTTTTTATTTAAGTTTAAATTTATAATTTTATTTAGTTTTTTATTCTTGTTACGTTAAACATTCCATTTTTATAAGCAATCCCATTTAAATCATTTTCCAGCCTAAGACGGCCTTCATTAGCACTCCTCCTGTTTTACTGGTTCATACTTCTCTGTTAACTTATATATTTTAAGCAGTAATTAAAGTAAATGAATATGAATTTTAAGCAACCAGGCAAGTATATAATTGAAAAGCATTCAACTATTGCCGAAAGAAAACAAATAATGATTTTGTTGCTTTTAAACGTATTATTTACAATTTTAAATTAAATATACTTAGTCAATTCACAAGGTATCCTAACATGTCATATTGTCAAAATGTCCTAATATTTCACAATGGTTTAAAAATATTGTTGTACGGCTCAGCCGCTCAGCGCTGGACTTTTCTGATAAATTACGACAGCACAATAAACACAGCAAGCAACGTTCTATTTATTTAAGACACTTTTTGTTAACAAACCAACAACAATATTTTTAAACCATTGTGAAATATTAGGACATTTTGACAATATGACATGTTAGGATACCTTGTGAATTGACTAACTATGTTTTAAAATATTATAATTTCAAACAAATTATTGTTATTATTTTTTATTATTATTAACCATAGCATGTTTGGAGATAACCATAATATGATTATGGCTTTTGGATCGACGGATTTAAATTCACCAAAATGTGTTTAAGTGTATGGTTGTAGTCTTATTTTATTAAAACATAATATTGTTAAATTTAACTATATTTGCAGTCTTAATGGAGATGAACCATTTATTGTTAAATACAAACAAAATATTTTCAATCGTAAGAAAAGCAATGTTCAAAGCAATAATAGTTTGTTTGTTGCCATTGCGTGGGCCATAATATGTTCTATTAATCATACTTTAAAAATATTTTTTTTCTGCGTGCATAATTTGGCAGTGTATTGTTTAAAAATTGTATGAATTATTTTACAATAAACCTCAATCTTTATATGAGAAGTGCGCTTTTTTAGTACAAAATTACTTACGTACACAAATTTGTCACACATACGTCCACAGTGGCTAAAAAAGGACTAAAATATGTCCAAAAGAATGCAAAAGGTATTTAATCAGTTAGAAATCTAAAAAGAAAAAATATTTTTTATATTTAAAAGTAGAATGTTCTAAGAAATAAATTTTAATCGATTAATTGACATAAATGGTTCGAGTTCTTCTTATTCTTATTTAAAATGGGCTTTTTTAATTATCCAATCAATCCAGGCAAATTTCTCGAATTAATCGAACAACGATAAATTGATTGGATACTCTCTAAATACTCATTAGGCAGGAGTGCGCTAAGTACTTTTATCCAGTTTTAATTTTTGGTTTGTCATTGTTATATTTTTTGATTTTCTGGGAATATCGGGTTGTGAACAGTCTCGTACAAGATAATCGTTTTTGTTCAAGCTGCGAAATACCTGACGAGTCATGCTCAAAACTTATGCACACGAAACATACAAAAAGTCACAATATCACATGGATAGTAATATATGAAATGAAGACGAGGATGGCCAAGAACTAAAAATTTTATTTAACAATGACTAAATTTTAAATGGGTGAATATTGTAATCAAAGGTAAGGTTGTACGCTAATGTTAATTAATTTAAAAAAATTAATGTACACTATCGCACACGTTTCATAATTTTAAGAAAATACAACCCAGTCATGATAAGTTGTTGTTGTATTCTAAAGACTTGTATGATTGTGTAAAAAGCCTTTAAACGTCTGATGGGTGAGAAGTTCCCTGGAGACCTTTTTATACCCTTCACCGAAGGTAAAAGGGTATATATAATTTTGTCATTCCGTTTGTAATTTCTACAATATTGATTTAAGACCATACAAAGTATATATATTCTGGCTTCTTATGAGAAGGGAAGTTCAAATCCGGTTGTCCATCTGTCCGTCCGTTGAAATGGGTTTTCCGAAGACCCCAGATATGATGAAGGCTAGGTTGTTATACATTTATGTCACATATAGTCCGGATTTGTTTGCTATTGAAATTCAGGAAGATCGGTCCATAAATGGCTGAGATATGAGCAAAAAACCACGACTACCTCTAATTTTTCCCATAAATCCCATGTTGTTGTTGTTTTTTAAATTCTTTTTTCTGCATATCTCGAGAACGGCAAGAGCTACGGCTTTGAAATTTGGTACAAACATCTTGCTTGCCAATACACAAACTCTCTAAAAAAATGGGCGGGATTGGATAAGTGGGTGTGGCACTTCCCATACAAAGACGTTATGTATTTCTGTATATCTGGAGAACGAAACGAGCTGAAGTTCCCAAATTAGGTACAAACATATCTGTTATCAATACACAGGATCCCACAAAATATGGGCGGGATTGGAAAAGTGGGCGTGGTACCTCCCGTACAAAGACATTATTGAAAATATTCAAAATGTAAAATTTTAGGGCTCTAGTATGACATATGAACACGTTTTAGATACCAGAATTTCAGAAATTTTTAGCAGAATATATTTCCCGACAACCCCGAAAGTTTTTTTCCCAAAAATGGAAAAGTAATCCCCAAAATAAAATTTTTTTTTTGAAACATATCCATCCATTACTTATAATCTAAGTAAATGGTAAATTTCTTCCCAAAGACGTCGGTATATAAATCTATCAAATCGGTTGAAAAATGCCCAAGTTATGACCAAATTACTGAAATCCAAATATTTAATTTTTTTTATATATAATTAAGTTGTTTCTTCCATTTTCTTTATTACAGGCACCAGCATCATGTCCAGCATGACTTCCGTTATCACTCTGCTTTTAAACTTTGATCTTTTTAAGGAAATAATTTCAACAAATAGAGATTGGGAATTTTTGCATCTTAAAAACTTCCAAAAACCGATAGATCTACTGTATGGCAACACGACAGTGGTGGTGGTGTGTTTCCCTTTTTCGCATATTCACCTTTCATACTCAAACAACAAACTCACACAAACATATTTGTTTATAAAAAAAAAACTTACACACGGCCTATTTACTTATATAAACGTTAATTTCGCATGCGTACCAGTGGTCTAGCAGTTATGTCACAAGTAACCTTCTGGGTGTTGGCGGGTTCAAATCCTATTCGATTAATTTTTTTTTTCTCGTGGTATTTATAAATTATTTTTAATTAAATAAAAAATATATTATTTTTTACTTTTATATGCTTTAAGAAACGCTCTTTTTTTTATAAAATTTAGAGTTTTGTACTATATAAATGCGCATTTCTTTTCTGTGGCTAATAATTTTATATAAAAACCAAACAATTTATTTTAGACAAAACCCTTAATATCTCAAAGCAAGAAATTTCGACTTAAGCCATTATTATTTAATGCCACAGATATATTACATATGTATGTATATTTATATAAATTATCCTTTTGTTCTTCACCATGGTGAAGGGTATATAAGATTCGGCATAGCCGAATATAGCACTCTTACTTGTTAATATTCATATTGATATGATTGTCCGTGGGAAGTATATCTGGCCCCCACATATTTCCCAAGGAAATCTTATCCAGAATCTTTTAAAAAAAAGTTCAAGGCGATCCGACTTATAGTTAAGTTTCTTTTGATATTCAAAGGTGTTTAGAACGGTAACGTGTGAAAAGGTCCACTAGGGCCTTGTACTGAAATTTCAAGAAATCAAATATTAATGCACTTTCCTTTGGCTTGTTTTATTGTTTGAACACATCATAAACGTGTTCTTTGAATTTAAGCTAGATTCTTTTTGGATTATTTTATTGTGTCTTTCCTTGAAAACATAATTAACGATGCTAGACCTGCACACAAAATATGTTGGACGAGGGACAATCTACACAACAATAGATTTATAGGCTTTTTTCATATAAAACTCATAAAAAATTAATAATGGTATTAAATAAAAAAAAATTATTTTCTTGAATTTATTATACGTGTATAATTATAAATAGCTTTGACATTTTTAATTAGGCTTAAGTTCACCAAATTTAATTTTCATTAAATTTTTTTAATTGAAGGAAGGACTTTACAACATGAAATGAATAAAAAAAAATTTGATAATTTTGTTATTGACTGAACTCAGGTTGAATTAACATGTTTCGAGAATAGCCATATCCTCATCATCAGAATTCTTTGCCGTCCTACCGAAATAATTTAACCCTTAAATGCCCACTCTATCTTTAAAGATACAACCATATACAAATTCCCATGAGCTCATTTCAAGTCAAAATAAATTTGAAACAACACAAGTATGTTTAGAAATCTCAAGAAATGCATCTTAAATAAATTTTTTTTTAAAAAATTATAAAAATTTCTGTTTTAATAGCAGTAAACATTAAAAATTATATTTTTTAAAAATTAAATCAAATGGGTTATTTACATCGTAATATCTTAGATCTGAGCAGAAATTGAGGTCCAGAAAAATAAAAGGTGCTTCGAATATATGTCCAGGCGCTATTGGGCATAATCTAAATAAATTGGGTTCCGCGGAACCGCTATAAATCTTTATCCAATGGTTGTATTTTTAAAGATACACTGAGCCCTCACCAACAAATTAAAAATTCGTTTTTGTTTATTTATGCTCCTCTTTATTATTTAGCTTTATACACATGCTGAGCTCTAAAGATGCATCTGGATATATTATTTTCGGCGGCATGAAATAACCCCCCAAGAATTAATTCCAAAAAAAATTTAAATAACCCCTAAAAGAGTGGGGCGTTATTTAATATGAAATAAAACCTCAATTTTGAAAATGAAATAAAACCTCAATGAAATGAAATAACGCCCCAAGCAAAAATGAAATAGCATCTTTATTTTTAAGGACTTATTTCATATGAAATCAGACTCCAATTTCTGCAATGAAATAAGATGAAATGGTTTTAAGAATCATGGATATCAACGATAGCAAGGTTGGGACTAAGCCAGGCTCAAGGATGTTCTCCTCTGTGCAGATATGCAGAGATGCTTAAGGAAGCGAAGCCAGTATTTGTTAAACATACCATAGAGAAGACAATCCTTGAACCTGGCCAAAGGTCGGTTATGCAGAGAAGCTTTACTTAGCGTAGCCGGTACTTGTTATACCATAGAGGCGAAAATCCTTGCGCCCGGCCGATGGCCTGCTATTCAGAAAAGCTTTAGTTAGAGCCTTCTCTAAGAGGTCGAACACATATTGAATCGGATATTCAAGATAAACGTAAAAAACCAAACGTTCCAATGTAGATTGGATAAAATTTATCATTGGCCAATAATGGATAAGAAGGGAAGATGTAAGCATCATAACTGCTCAGGACAAACCCGAATGTATTGTACTAAATGCAAAGTGAATATATACATATGTATATATTAATTTACATAGATTTTAGTTATATAACTCTTGAGCAATATAATTTTTATCATTTTATTTCTATTTTAACGTGAAACTTAATAAAAATAATAAATGTGTATATCATTTGCATTCTATTTATGTACTTTCCTTGTTAAGAATGTTAAAGAGGAGTGTCCAGTGTATCTTTTAAGATACAACCGCTATTTTCTAAATATTTAAAAAAAAAATTAGACAAAATTGGCACGCAGTTGATATTTTTGACCATTTTACACATCATAAGTTTTTTTTTTTTATCAAAATCAGTGGTCTTATGCATTTAAGGGTTAATATTAAAATTAAATTTGATGAACTTAAGTCTAATTAAAAATATCAAGAACTACAAATAAAAACCAAAAGTTCGATGAAAAAATTACAGTAAATAATAAAGCAAAACAAAAAAAATACCATACAAATAGAAATAGGTCCCAGTGGACCTTGTACTTCGTACAAGGGCAGCGGATTACTCAGTCATCAATTGCATTGTTTTAAATTTTTACTTTAAAAAATATGTTTTTTCGATTCTTTGAAAAAAGGGCATACAAATGTACTGACACCATTTTTTATTTTTATTTAGCCAGTTTCAAGTGGCATCAATAGACGTATCGTATTCAAGAAAATACTTATTCAAGAAAAGTATCTGACCGAGAAATTTTAAATATGTCTATCACTGTTTTAAACACATGTTTACATAAGGAATCACAAAGATTAATATATTTAAAGCAAAAAAGTATGAGCTTTATCAAATAAAAACATGTTAAATATTTATTACAAATGTATACACACAGATGCATAAGAACATCTTGATGTGGTGGTACGTTAAATGTAATAGAGAAACCCTGTAAACTCAACTGTTAAAAGATTTCCAGGTTTTAGGGACGGTGGTCAGAAAGACGGATATAAAAACGACAAACTCAGGAAAAAAAAATTAAAATAAATCTTAGACTTAATAAAAAAAAAAGAAACTAGCCAAACTAAGGGGCATTTTTTTTATTTTAACAACAAGTATAACATTGCTATTTACTGGGCCATATAAAATAACAAAGATACTACGATAAAAAATAAAAATAAAATGCTATTATTTAAATTTCTTTTCTCCAGACAAGACAAGTTGTAAATGTGTGTGTATGTTTTCCATTTTCCTTTTCCATTTAGTATATAAATTCTTTATTTGTTTTATGTATTTTTTCTAAATTTTTATACAAATTTTTTTTTCTACAGTTAGTTTCTGCCAGTGTCTGCATTTACTTTCAGAAAAGTACCTTTTTCTCTGGTTCTGTCCAAGTTACGAGAATAGGTTTTAATTTCTATTTCCGCAATAAATTGTTTTGTTCTTGTAACATTTTTATAATCGAGTTGAGTTGGTTTCTGTTTTCTAACTTTTTTTTTATTATTTTATATTCTTATACTATTTCCGGTTGTTCTCTTATGTGGATGTTAGTTTTTTCCATTTTTTTTTTTTAGTTTACTTAAAATTTTTTTATACAGTATTATAAATGTGTTGTTATTGTAAAAAAAAAAATAAAGAAATAAAATGAAATTTTTAGAGGTATTTGTATGTATGTGTTGTAGGTACTAAAATTTTTTTTATAACCAAGTCTGACAATACTGTAAAAAAAATGGTTACAACTACTAAGAAAAATCGTTTCCCATGAATATTCAACTAATTACATTTGCATAACTATGGTTAAAAGGAATTAAGAGAATTTTTTTCTTAATATATTCTCAAAAAAAAAAAAAAAAAAAAAAAAAAAAAAAAAAATGAGACAAAGAAATTTATTTTAAATATTTAAACGGTGGCAAAGTGAAATATGTTGTTAAAGAATTTAAGAAGAATTCAATTAAGTTTGTAATGTGTTTAATAATTGAAATACAAAAGACATGAAGGTTAAAATGCTACAACGCTAATTTATATACAGTTTACAGTTTTTAAGCTCGAGTTTATTTTAAATTTAAAATTATGTTTATTTCAAACTTAGTTCGAGTCCAGATTGAGTTATGTTCAAAACCCATTAACAATTTTTGGGTTTATTACAGAGTACGGAGAGTGCTCGAATTAAACTCGCTCGCGAGCGAGTCCAATTCGAGCGAGTTTTATTTTCAACTTTGAAAAGAATTATTCTTTACTGCTCGCGAGTTTAAAAAATAAAACTCGCGAGCGAGTTTTATTTTTGCGAGTTGAAAAATATTGCTCGCGAAAAGAATTCAAATTTTAAGAGTCAAAAATAAAACTCAACTCGCGAGTCGAGCTAAAAAGAATTGTTCGCGAGTTTTATTTTTGCGTATGAATTTTTTTTAACTAAAAATATATTTTTCCTGTTTATTTGTTTGTATGTGTGGATAAATGTGTGTATGTATGAATATTTCATCGAAACACAACACAGCATTAGCAAATGGATCAGAAGTAAGGTGGGAAAAGGTATTTATTGATACAGCAAATATTACGTTGTGACAAGTATAACTAACCATGAAGAAGAAATAGCAAAGAAAAGGATTCGTTTAAAAGAATGCAATCATGTTATACGTTTCGAAAATATAAAAAAGGCAGTTCATTAATTTCCTATGAATCGTAAACACTTCTATGTAAGTCACTAATGAACGCATACATTTTATTACACATCATTCAAAATTTAACATTTATACGTATTGCACATATATTTTAAATCACACTTATCTACCTGTTTATGAGCAGCATTCGCTTGTGTGCATTTTTTTAGTACAAACATCACTTTTACAACCCTTTCCCACACGTCTTGCCAGCCATTTTAACATAAACATTAATATAATAAGTTTTTCAGACCCATTGCACTGACATTTAAACACTCACTAGGGATCAAACAAACATATCAATGATCACATTTTCTATAAATAGTCGTGATTGTTTACTACCTGCTGATGTTTTCTATAAGAATCAACTAATTTGGTTGTCACAAGACAATTATGTGATGGCTTTTGCTACCCTAAAAAACTCTTAATTCATTTATAACACTGGTCTTCAAAAACAAATGTAAGTCTTTAAATAAAAACATATAAAATATAAAGATTTTGAAGCGGTTAATTTAAATCCGTTTGCAGTTTCAAATTTTTTTATGGGCTTGACTTATATTCCGCCCGAAATAAGGGCCGATTTTTATAAAAACACCAACAAATGATTATTAATAATATTTCCTTTAAGTCAAACGAATAACATTTTTTATATTTTCCACTGTTTCGGACATTTTCAGAAATTAGTGGCGATAAACTTTTTTTTTCAAGCAAAATTAGTACTATTTTTTGTTTTCAAAAATTTGTTAACAAATTTAGAACAATTTTTTTTATTATTTATCAGAAAGCCAGATATATTACGAATAAAATGAGCCATAAACCATGAAAATCGATTGACAAATGTTTATTTTATTTATAATTATTAAAGGCAGCTTTTATGAAAATAATATGTTACCAATCTCAAACACTTTTATTTAAGTCATTTAAGAACGCATACATTTTATTACACATCATTAAACATTTTGCAGGTTTACATATTTTTAAACAAGAAAACATTTATACATACAAACACACATACATTCTTATCAACATGGTTATGCCCAGCATTCATATGTGTGCATATGTTTTTATAACCCCTTCCTACACATTTGCCTGCCCTTCGTTTCTAAAAATTCATATGTATGTATATTTTTACTTCGCACAAGCAAACATTAATTTTTTTAAACGAGTTGCTCGATTTCAACTCGTATGCGCTCGTTTTCTGCTCGCATAAAATTTGTACTTACGAGTTGAAAAATAAAACTCGTAAGCACAAATTTTAAAACGAGTTGTTATCTGCTTACGAGTCGAGCACAAAAATCTTATGACTCGTAAAAAATTTGTGCTCGCGAGTTTAAAAATAAAACTCGCGAGCACAAATTTTAAAATGAGAGAGTTGACTCGAATTGTGCTCGCGAGTAGAATTTTTTCCTACCCTGGTTTATTACTTTAAAACTCATAACAGACGGCTTAACTATTACACATTGGTTTGTGTCTGTTATGTTTTTGATGAAAAATCTAAGTATATTCTATGAATGCGAAAAGTTATTTGTGGATAAAAAATAAGGATTTCGGTACACAGAAAAAAAATAAAAATTGATTTTAATTGCCAATTTCGTAGAACCAAGCAAACAATTTGTTGATTTTGCAGATATCACCCAAATAATTATTATTATTTTTTTTTTTCTTTATTTATTTACTAACAATAATTAAACAAATCTGCCTACGCCAGACGAAAAATTTTCTCCTCACGCTTGATAAAAATAATTATAATAATACTAAAAGTTGTAGAAATTAAAAATTGTTTTTTTTTAATATATCAATTTTGATTAAAAAAAAGTGTCCAATTACAAACAACGTGTTAATTGATTGAACTAAAAAAATAATTTACAAAATATCTATAAATCTTTATATTAATTCGAATATGTATTCTAAGTCAAATTACAATTTAAAAGGCTTTTATGCTTTGATAGTTTTATTCCTTTCATATTTTCCAGGAATATTTTCTATGCACTATCACAATTTTGTTTGTTTGTAAAGGAATTTCAGTTTGAGAACTAGAACTCCCAGATTCTATTTGTCAAAATATCTATATTAAATTTAATTACCTCAGGTAATTAATAATTAATTTAAATAAAAAATAATTAATAAATTAATTGAATTGAGCAAGCAAGTAATAAAATTATTTGTTACATTTAATTAGAATTTTTATTGAATGAATTGAAATAAATAATTTAAGTTTGAATCAAAAACAATTAATTTAGTAATTTTGTGAGGATTGGTCCATAGAACCCATATAAAACACTTATGGCGATTTCTTTTCTGAGAAATATGTTGCATAAATGGTACATGCTCTATCTCTTTTGTGAAGAGCATGTACCATTTATGCAACATTTTTCTCAGAAAAGAAATCGCCATTAAATACGTCTTAAACTAAATCAAAGTTAATGTTGTGGTGAAACTTGGTCCACTTTAGTTACTTGAGACTAGAAATCAGGGCTGCCAGACTTAGAAATTTATCCCCAAAGTTGGGGATTTCGTGCGAGCAAAATGGACAAAGAAAGTAATTTGGTGATTTTTTTAGAGATTAAAAAAACGGGGATTTTTTGGGGATTTTAAAATTTTTTAATATATTTTTTATAGTTTACGCTTATTTTTGTTTTTTTCGTATATAAAATATTAAAAAAAATTACCAAAACTTTTATCTTAAGGCCTCATTAGCTGTTACTTTCCGTTGCCGTTCTGTTTCGTTCCTTTCTGTAGCAAATATTTTGTAATTACTTTTTTTGTGAAAGGAATCATCTGCTTGTAAAAAGAAAAACATTGAAATTGTATAAAAAACTTTTCGTAAAAAATAAAAAATTATTATGTTGTGTCAAAAATAAGTAAATTTTTTAACTAAAACCAATTTTTCTAGCTTTAAACAAAAAATTACAGATTTTTCATATCACAACAAACTAATACATACACATTTTGGCCGTAACTTAACGTTGAAGTCTATATTTAACAGATTTGTCAGCAAAAGAACAGAACGAAAAAGTAAAATCAAACCACAGCTACAGACTTTCAATTGAACAAAAACAAAACAGCTGATTCGCAACAGAACAGAACGTACAAACTAAGTCTGCCTTACTCCTACCCGCAATTTATACGGTGTTAAGGGTCCAAAGTAAGATACAATTTTTTTTGTGTGTAAAAGGTACTTAAAAAGCTTTTGTTATTATTGTTGTGAGTGAGTGTATTGAAAAAGAGGAATTAAAAAAAGAATCTAAACAATTTTTGATTTTTTAAAAGACAATTTTCAAGCAAATATGGCTTTTCCCAAAATAAGTAATTATAAAAGACAATATAATAATGTTTGGGAAAAAGAATGCTGGGCTATTGGTAAGTACTTATAAAGCATCGAAGTATTAAATAAGTGACGGATATATGTATTTTAATTTAATTTAAAGAATGGCTAAAACCGATTGAATAAGCTCCAAATTCTGATACATAAATGGCTCATTCGTTTTCAACAATGAACTTGGCTAAAACAAAGCATTGTGATAAAATGCAGTACGAATTTTTAGAGGCACTACTAAGATAAACATCTACCTCAATAAAAAAAATGTTTACAAAAAATTTTTATTTGCGGATTTTTGGGGATTTCTTAATAATTTTTTATATTATTTTTTTCCTTAAGTTACATTTTTATTCGAACAAAAAATATTAACTTTTTAAGCGTTTTTTTTTAATTTGAGGATTTATTTTATATTTTTTGAGGACAAGGAAAAAAGTACCTGGCAGCCCTGCTAGAAATCGCACTAAAAAGCTTTTGTGATAGTCCATTCAGAATTCGTCGCAGGTCACACACAAAGCATCATTTCGTAAAGCACTTCAATGACTGAATGATGAGACCTTATTCCAGAGATGTTCCTTAAATATACTATGTAGAATAAACTTTAATATTATTGCCGTTCTAGTTACACCTTTTATAATTTGGAAGCTTTATCGGCAATTTCTAAGATTTTGCACAGAAAAAATTAAAAATTGTTTTCTAATCTCCAAATTTATAGAATAATATTTATTGATTTTGCACGTATTACCAGAATGATTATATTGATTACTAAAAATTGTGAAAATTTAAAATTTTTTTTTTTGAGAAATTATATTTTTAATTTAAAAAAATTATCAAAAAACTTTTCCATTTCTAGATTTTTTTGTTATCTAATTAATATTTTAATTAAAAATTATTTCAAAACAACTAAAATGTTAATTACATCTAGGGAGAACGATTATTCGACTTTTTTCAATAACCGGTTTTCGAATATTACGAATAGTTGCTATTTTAAAAAACCAGGTTTTTAAATAACCGGTTAACCGGGTTTAATTCGAATACATAAAAACCCAAAAATCAAAAAATTTTTTGTAATACAACGTTAATTCGATTAAAAACAAAACAATTTGCAAAGGTAAGGAACCAACAAAATACATATGTAGATATGACTTAGATCAGACCTAACAAATATTTTACGATTAAATCCAAGAAAAGTGGGAGCAGTAATTTGATAATACTTAAGCTAAATTTTCAACAATTTTGTACTGATTTGCTAAACTTTATTTGTAAGAAGATATTTGTTTAATGTAATTTAGAAAAAAGCAAATAAATTATAGGAATTTAATAAAGTTATTATTTGAAATATTCTCCCAAATTTATTTAAATTTGTTGGTGGTTAAGCATGTCTACATAAATCAACAATATTTTTGAAAAGTTGCAAACAGAACCTCTTAGCCAGGATTATCTATTTCAAATTATTTTGTTTCAGCATTATAGAAACGAATAGTAAAATAAACATGCTTTAACGAATAGTAAAATGAACATGCTTTTTGTGTGAAATATTTGTCAATTCGTCGACTACAATTTAAGACCTTCCAAGACATTGTTTGATTTCTTCAATTTTGTTTTTAAGTTCTTGGTGTTTTAATAAATAAAACTGGTAGAAATTTTTCCTATATCGTTGATTCCGCCGGAATGTTGTAGTTTTCAGCATGAAGAGATGCTAGAACTAATTCAGAGTTTTTAGTGCCTTAAAGTGCATTTCGTCCTCGGCAACACAATGGGCTAATATTTCATCAATGATTCATTTTTGGCCCCGAATTTTAGTAAAGTATTCTTTGTCGTCTCTTTAGAACAACTTTGAACTGAGTTAAATTTTATGTGGATCACATTAATGTCAAGCATGTAGACTAATTAAAGTTGATTAATAAGTCGTGACATGGAAGAACTTTTGTAACTTATTTTTTTAGGGCACTTGAAGCACCTAACTTTGTCTTTTAATTCGCGTTCGAAAAATCTCTAGAGATAACCTCTATATAAAAATATATTTAATATTTAGAATACTCTCGCACAAACTCTTACTTTGTAACTGCACACGTTTCTGTAGTATTTTGAATAGTTTTTGGTTTTTTTTTACAAGAATGCACGCCTTTATAAGAGATTTGTATTTACAGTGTTCATAATGTTTTTTGTTCTTTGTTACATTTTGTTTTGACATTCTTCATAAAAAGTTTAAGTTTGACCAATATTCAATTAGAAAATACTTAAATAACGGGTACATCAATAACCAGAGTAATGAAAATGTATATTAATTACACATTATTAAAATAACCGGTTTATTATACCAAAATAACCGGTTACTTCGATATTCGAAAAATGGGCATTTTAAAATAACCGACATGGGCAAAGCAAAAATAACCGGTTAAAACCGGTCGAATAATAACGGTTCGATGTCCCTAATTAAATCAAAATTAAATTTTTAATTTTCTTTCAACTGAAAAAATAACTGATACAGTTAGTACATTAATGAAAATGAAATACTTTTTAAAGATTTTTTTTTAATTGATAAAATAGTACTGATCATTTTTCCTGTGAAGTAAAAAGGCCTGGAATGGGCTACCTGGCATTTAGGTATCATATTCCATCATGGCAATGCTTGTTTATATGTCGAAAAACCAGAAAATAGTTATTGAAAAGTTTTGCTTCACCCGCCTTATAGTTTAGTCATTGTCCGTATGACTACAATTATTTTCGATCACTGCATAATGCTATTACTAAAATACGCACTTCAGAGTTCAGTGTCGTCTGCTGGTTCGTGTTCAGGTTCTTGGTAAGTGCATATTTAAGTTCAGCTTATGTTCTACAAAAGGATCTTGTTTAGGTTTCAGCAAGGTTTATTGCTTATTTTTAAAATTAGGCTCTAGTTAAGGTTATAAATCATGTTCTAGTTCAGGCTTAGGATTAATTAAAATTCTATTTCAGGTTGAAATTCAAGTACAGGCTCTAGTTCAAGTTAAACCAACGTAATTCTGTTTAAATCCCTAATTATGTTCTAATTTTAGACCTAGTGAGTCTTTGCGCCCTAGTTCTAGATAAATTTTTTCGGTGCTAGTTTATGGCCTCATTAAGATCATGTTTAGTTTTTAGTTCAGGTACTTTTCCATCTTAGTTTCTAATTTAGGTTTTAATTAAGGATCTTCAAATTCTAATTCTTCTGTCAATATGGGTTCCAGCTGTGGATCTATCTAGTTCAGGTTATAATTTTAGCTTTGTGTCACACTCTTATTCATTATCTAGCTTAGAATTTAGCTTAAATTACACTCTGCTTTAGGTCTTAGCCCAACATAAGTTATGTGTTTAAGATCTATTGCAGGTCATATTTCAGTTATACGAAGGGTGTTCCGTCGATTAATTCTTGTTCGATTAATCAAATGTATAATTTTGCTTACTGAAAAAATTTTCAGTAACCAGTAAATTTTTTCTGATAACTAAAATAATTGGAACAAAAAAAAATATTTTTAACCCTGGAGCCACATGTTCAATAAATCACTTTCAAGTTGTTCACAAAAACTGTTTGTCAAAACTTGTTTGAATTGACAGCTGTGTCACAGGCTCCACTCCCCCGACGAAGAAATAATTCAAAATAGTAGCATGACTCAAAGTATTTTTTTTTTAGAACATAATTTTCTTTAATAAAGCACATTTATTTTTTATGAAATATATTTTTTTATAAAGAAAGCGCCAAAGTTAATTTGTGGTCAGTTGTTAAATTGAACGTTAAATTGGGAAACAAATGGAAAGGTAAAATTGAGAGCAATCTCGTGGTCAATTAAAAAAGTGTGAGTGCGTTAGTAAAAAAAGTGAGAGAGAATGGCAAATCAAAAGTAAAGACAAAACTTGATTGTGTGGTTTCTAAGTAAAGCAAAACATTTAAACAACATTTTATTTTAAAAGATTATTTTAAAAGATCTGTTTAATTGTTTGTACATATAAAATTATATGATATCAATAAATGTTTTATTTTTTTTTTTTTTTATCTTTGTAAAGTTATTTCAATTAGTATGAATATTGAAATAATTGGACTTAATTATGTTTATTTACTCGATTACCAATTTTTTCTAAAATTATCGAATTATAACATTTCTGGATGTTGGATTATTCGATTAATTGTTTAGTTTAAAAATTTTATTCGTTTAATCGAATAAATCAGAAATACCAAATATCTAATAATCATTTAATCGTACAAAAAATAAAGCCGATCAATTGAACACCCCAGTTATATGTAAATTTATTATATTTGATAAGAAACTTATTATTTTCCCTGCGACAAATTTGTGTCAATTACTCTTAAAGCACTTATCCCGTGAAATAAATTTTATAATTAAAAGGAACGAATTGTGATAGGTGAAAACAAGACCTATCACTTAACTAGTGATAATGTGTTTAGAGTGTAGTTGGTCCAGAGGAAAGGTAATTGGCACAAAACTATTCATGTGACTGGAGTTTGCGGGTAGTGGCTGATATTCTCTAGTTGTATTACTTTATATGAAGGGGATATATCATATTTACATGGTTCATTTGTGACAATATCTGCGACAGGCATTATTTTTACCGACATTGGATGTGTTCATTAAGGTTATTTCAGTGACCTGTTACAAAGTGTCAAAAAGGTGCCAATTAACCCCTCGTAGGACATCGCCATGCTAAAGTGAATTGCCACGTGACAAGTTTAGTGTTAGTTCCCTTTCCCCTAGGTTTATTTATTTAATCTTTAAAGTGAAAACGACTCAATTCAATTACGTGGCCATCTTCGTTAGTTTTATTTAATACACAAAATCCCTAATGACATGTTTTTTTCTTCTGGGTTCATAGGAAAGTTTTAAAGAAAATGCTCACTGTACAACAAAATGAAATTTTTTTTTAAACGAAAAAGTTCCCGCACATGATTCTGGCAACCAAAGAAAATATAAATAAGTGTATTGGCGATAGTTACGTTGTGAAGTTATTTCAGAGGGAAATAAAATCCTTACGATTCATTACAGGAATCTGCCAAAACAGTGGAATTGATCACCCGACGTTAACTTAAACAAAAAATGTGGTGAAAAAGGTCAACAAGAAAAATAAAGACAATAACATAAAAAGTAAAATATGTACTTTGGATTAAAAGATTTGGTTTATTGTGCTTAATTCCCTATTTTTATAATTGATAAAAATACTGAAATTTATTGCTGGAGGATACGCTGTTACTATGCGCATTTCACTGGTTGCTTAGAACATATCATTAGGAAACGTTCTTCTAAATAATTTTAGAAAAGCCAAAGCTATGTGCAAACAAGACTACAGAGAGAATGAAAATTACTCACACTCAAAAAGTCTAATTTGCAACGATATCAAAGCTTAAACCAAATACCAACAATAAAACAATGAGTTTATCTTTGGATTTCAAGAAGAATTCTTGACAAAAAGTAGGAAAAACAGAAGTAAGGAAACATGTTCTTCCTTACTTCTGTTTTTCGTTATTAATTAAAATAGGTAATCATTAATTGAATGCAAATTTCGATCTACCAAGGTAAAATACCATTTGGTTCACAGGTTGATGTTTGACAATTGACGTCATCCGTCGTAAATGGCTGTGAGTACTAAACGGCAAACCCCTCTGAAGAGATTGTGTGGTTACAATCGAAACTAGTCTGGGCAACCTGTCCGTGAAAACCTGGGTTCAATTCCCAGCTCAGTCAAGAATGAAAAATTATTAATAAATTTTAATTCATTTCATGTTGTAAAATTTCTTTCTTCATAAAAATAATTAAATACAAATTCAATTCAATGAATTTAAGCCTGATTAAAATATTGAAATTTTAATTCAAAATGACGAATAATTTATATTTAGAAACTCGTAAAAATCTTATAAATTTTTTACTGTTGTTCAGTGTAATTTGTTTACCAAAAAAAAAAATTCTTTTCCTTCATTTTAATGAAATTTACATTTTAAATACCTCCTAGACACTCTGCCCTCAACTTATCAGGCATTTTATGAAATGAAAAATTTAGCAACAATTCACCTGTCACTGGCGAACTATTTAAACATTTAGATGAAGATTTTTCATCAGAGCAGGAGAATTACAACAATTTTATTCGGAAACTAGCAAAAAGAAAAACAACTTAAAGTGATTTGTTTGCATTGTATGGTGATGGATCAGACAGGAGAGAGAAAGTTGGAGGAAAAATCATTTTGTAGTTCATTGTACTCAATGTAAAACACTTTTGATAATGAATTTTAAAATTAATTCAGTAAAATTTTTAATGTACTATTAAAAAAAAATAAATAAAAATAATAATAATTGTTTGGTCGATTTTGGACCTTTGGTCAAATTTAAACACCCTTCTATTCTTATTGTTTTGCAATTTAACTATTTCACTCTTTCCTCTTTTTTTTATTGAACTTTTTTATTACTACATTGAATTTGTTTTCGGTAAATATTTTTAAACACTTCTGTAAATATCGAGCAGAAATCTTAAATAAATTCTATACCAGACTTTTTTTTAGTTGTTTAAGAAATTGTGTGATTAGGATTCAATTTTATATACAAACAGGAAAAAATCAATCGCCTAAAGAGCCAACACTTAAGAAATCGAGATATTTATTATTACCGCTAAATGGCTATAATTGTAGGGCACAGTAAATTAGTTCCGTCCTACAAAAATATTAAGAAATTAATCGCCATAGGAGCCAAAATAAAATAAAGAACAATATATTAAAGCCGCTAAAAAATTACAATTGTGGGGAACCAGTTAAGTGATTCGGTCCCCATACCAAAAAAAAAGGTGAGCTACTCACCCCTTAGGATTAAAGATTAGTTTAAAACCATTCTCTACGAATCTATAACGGCGATCTCATCACATCGAAAAACAATAAGCTCGCTATATGGCAACATCATTACTCCCTCATATTGTCACTGGATGTACGATACCCAAACCATTATGCAACTGTGCGAGTCATAGCGAGAGAGCGGACATTCACACAACCATCCCTTCCATATAAGAAATAATTGACACCATTTGTGTCGCAACATAATACAAAGCTCCTGGCCATGTTAACATTAGTTCACATTTTCTCATGGGAAACCTCCAATTAAGTACCTTTTAGTTCCAGAGTGTGGTACAAAGATTATGAAACAGAAATTAACTCTCCGACTAACTGAAGGAGGGCTTGAACATACCTAAGAAAAGTTAAAGGAGTGCAACAAATGGGAAAGGAATCACACTTCTATGCATGATCAACAAGATAAAATATTACATTATCCACAAAAACGCTAAAAAGAGCTTCGTTGCGAATAGGCTGGATTTAAATTCAAATAGTCCTCTAAATACCACATAAATAGCCTCCGAATTACGAGCAATTAGTGTAATAGAGACCCTCTCTTTACCTGGTCTTAACAGATTTTGAAAAGTGTTTCGACACAATTGAACACACTGCAATTTAAAGAGCGCTCACCTTTTAAGGAGTGCCAAGGAAGGCAAAAGAGATTATCCAGGCATTATACAAAGACGCAAACTGCCGTTTACTTCATCAAGACAGTATAAGTGATAAGATTTCCATTAAATCTGGTGCACGAATAGGCTGTACATTATCGCCGTTGCTCTTAAACGCAGTGCTGGACGCTGTTATGGGAAATGCAATAAGAACAACAGAGGAATAACGTGGGTCCTAAGCTGACGTCTAGCTGATCTAGGTTATGCAAACGGTAGTAAATGAAGCTGCAAAGGCAGGTCCCGGAATAAATATTTCTAAGACAAAAGTAATGAGAACAAATGATACGTGCGGAAGATCATTCTTTGTGTCCAAGACTGGCAAGTATCATAAAATCGAAAGATAGATCTTCTGATGACGTCTCATACCGCATTATGAGGACTCATAGAATATTTTGACATCTCAGCAGAGTGTCCATTAATCCCCACTTCAAATCTATGGGTGCAAAATGTGGAATATGTCTACCAGAGATCTGAACAACTTTATATTTTTCACCAACAAATTCCTAAGAATTATATTGAAAATTTTCTAGCCCACATAGAAAAAATTAAAAATTTTCTCTAATCACCAAATTCATACCAAATCCTTAGAATGAAGCAAACAAGTTGTTGATTTTGCACCTATTACCACAATGATTTTATTGATTACTAAAAATTGTAAACATTTTAAAATTGTGAATATTGTTTTTTTTTTCAATAAATGATATTTTTAATTAAATAAATTATCAAAAAAACTTTGCCGTTTTCAATATTGTGTTAATTGATTTAATTAAATTTAGCTTAGGTTTTGACAATTCCCAACAACAAATCTACAAGTTTAAATTATTGTTTTTTAAACGAAAAAAAATCAATTAGGATTTTTTGTTATTTAATTAATGTTTTAATTAAAAATTTATTTCAAAACAATTAAATCAAATAATATTTTTAAATTTCTTTAAACTAAAAAAATAATTGATTCAATTATCACATTAATTTAAATGAAATACTTTTTAAACTATTTTTTAATTGATAAAAAACTACTGATAATTTTTTCTGTGCAACAGAATATCAAACTCAAAACTCTGGGCACGAATTGATCAAAGCTAAAGCCAAATACAAATAGAAATACTGAGAGGGAAATGACGATAGATTGGTCATGCATTCCGAAGATCAGCTGGAATGTAATCAAGAACGTTGCATCAAATAGAAGTGATTGTTGAGGACACATGCTCCTTATAGGAGTTAGAAGAACCAATATATATTCCAGAAATACTTCTTTTATTTTTTGCCACGCCTCTGGATACTGACCCATAAAAAATTAAAAATTGTCTCTAATCACCAAAATTGTACCAAATTCATAGTATCAAGCAAACAAGTTGTTGATTTTGCACCTATTACCAAAATGATTATATCGATTACTAAAAATTGTAAGATTGTGAATATTTTTTTTTCAATAAATAATATTTTTATTTTTAATTAAAAAAAATTATCAAAAAACTTTGCCATTTCAAACAATGTGTTAATTTGTTTAATTAAATATTGACAATTCCCAACAACAATTCTACAAGTTTAAAATATTTTATTCTAAACGAAAAAATCAATTAATATTTTTTGATATTTAATTAATATTTTAATTAAAAATTTATTTCATAACAACTCAAATATTAATTAAATCATAATTATATTTTTAATTTTCTTTCATCTAGTAAAAGTAATTGATTCAATTATCACATTAATTAAATTTAAATACTTTTTAAAAAATTTTTTTAATTGAGAAAATACTTTTTTCTGTGCACTGCGTTGCCATTTGTAGTCCGATCATAACATAATACATATTATTATTCATGGTTTAATATTTATCTTCGGCGACTACTAATCCGATATAAAATTGTGGGCGCCACTTATGTCATATCGAATCCTTCACCTTAACACCAATTTTTCTGCATGTTTCAAGAAATCGCTTATAAAACTTTGGGCGTCTAGCTTCGAATATACTCACTTTTATTCCACGACCAAAAAGTACGCCCCATTTTTCTCTTACACATACATTCTACATTAACCAGGTCCATTACCATTCAAAACAAAAAAATTACATCAGTCTTGATCTAGAATGAATGTTATGCCAAAGAAGTCTCTAGAACTGTAAAAAATAATTTTTGCGACCCCCAATTCCCAATATAGAGCATTTATTTTTTTACATACACATATACCGCCATTTAAAGATCGATATTATCGTATCGCCTATCGTTGTTGTTGGCTTGACTGCTACCTAATCCTTGTTTAACTGGACATTACAATCCGGTCCACACATATGCCATAAACTCACTATAACATTCATAGTTTAATTTCTGAAGATTAGAAAGTATCAGGTTCCAACAAGTTAAATATATTTTGACAGCGACGTACAATGGTGGCGCTTAAGTCAGGCAATTGATCAACCAAAAAGCGACGCATACACATCAATTGCAAAGTGGGACAATTTACTTAAAACACCTTAAGCAAATAAAACAGCTATTAAATTGTTTAAAATCTAAGACAAGGCACTAAAAATTAAATATTTTTTTTTAAAACAGTTCACTAAAGAAACTTAAAGTTTGCATGAAAAATATTTATCTTCCCAATTTAATAAAATGTGTGTGTGCTTGTTTGTGTTTAATATCATTTATTACAACCACATATTCAACAGATTTGTCTTTTTATCACTCACTTTTCTCTTTTTATCTTGTTTCTTAAACCAGACAATAAAATCACGTTCATCATTATGTTGGTTTTAGCCCGACATCAATACAACAACATGCATGCATACTCTTGCTCGTACATGTTTTATACAATAAACACATCTGCACCTTTCAACCTTTCGATTCAGCTACTACTGTGCATTTCTTTTTTGCAAAAAATTACAACCAAGTAAACTAGAATCAGTACAATAAACTGAACTCTAAATAGAACTAGAAACTAAACTGGAATTTGGACTGAAACCTAAACAGCAACATGAATTTAAACAAAAACCTGATATTGAATATAATATTAACCCTCAATTTTAATCTGAAGCCAAATATAAACTAAGAACTGGGGACATATTATGGCATCCGATATCGATAAAAATAATAATTTAAATGGGAATTTAAATTGACATCGATTGCCGTAATATGGCCCCTAACCTAAAACGTGTTTGCGAAAAGTGACTGTTGTTTAAATTGAGTCCTTTTTGTGTAAATGGTTACGTTGTGTGTGAACACCTAATTTTTTATGTAAAAAGTAACTTAATGTATAGAGTGACTTTTTGAGCAAGAAGAGACCTTTTGTGTAAAAAGTGACTTTTTGGGTCAAAAGTGACGTTTTGTGTAAAAAGTAGGGAGTTAACGATACGCCCTTGCCGATACAATATCGATATATATATATATATATATATATATATATATATATTCCTTTTACTTCTCTGGGGAGAATAGAGTTGCTACCATACCGATACCGATATGCAAAAAGAAATATTGGCGTTATTGAAAACGGTACGAATACATCTTAAATTTGTATTCAAGGTCAAATTAACATAACTCAAGTAGAGTTTATAGCAGGCGAATATGCGTCTCCAGAATAATTAGAGGACCTAAGGTTTCATTAGACTTATTTTCTAGCTTAGCCCAAACGTAGGATGGGCAGAGAACAATCATTTCCGAAAATTTCTTATACGATTTTCAGAAACGCTACAAAGGTCAGTTCTGGTAGACTTGTCAGAACTTTTACTATATGATTTTTGTTTTATTGATGTTTTAATTTGTTATGTGCCAACATACCTGATATCCGACCGTCCTCTATATCTTCATTTCAAGATAAATAATCGACTGCTATATGTTGCAAGGAATTAAAAGCAACATCATTTTTATTTTCACACTTTATATAATCCATATCCAGATCAGACATTTTGAACTATTACAAAAGTTTATTAATAAAATCTTATTATTAAACTAAATGTTATACTTACTATTATGTAAGTTTATCACACGATAATAATATTTTAATGACCTACAATTTTAAATATCCTATAAATTAATTATTTTCTTGACAATAATATCATAGATGACACTTTAAAAGAGGACACATTTTTTAAGCAAATTCCAACTTTAACCATTTATTTTTATGCCATGGACATTATATTTTCCAAAAACAAGCATGTAAAATATTTTCATGGTAATTCAGTTCAGAATCGCCTTTCGCTATTTTGATAAATCATTAAAAATGTCAAATTCATGTTCAGCTTGCAAAAAATAGTAAAAAAAACATGTATTGCAAGAAAAAGTTATTCCAAAAAATTAATTATTAGAAAAGATAGAGGGTTTTGCATTCAGAAAAATTAATTGAAATTAATTTTGATCAATAAATTTTGAAGAAATTTTGCTGTTTACACGAGTCTGAAGCATTTTGAAGAGCAATTTTGAAGAAAATTTCAATCGTGTAAATCTAGCTTAAGATAGAGAAAATACAAAAATGCAAATAAAACAGCAAAAAAAAATATGTTTGTTATGAAAATCACACCATACATGAGGGTTGTTTTACCGAACATTTTACCATTAAAAAGTAATTTTGGTGAAAATCAAAGATAGAGGGTCTTGAATATACGCCCTCGATATTCAAAATTTTTAATAAAAAAATTTTAGTAATCTATATAATCATTTTGGTAACATTTAGGTGCAAAATCAACAAATTGTTTGCTTGATTCTATGAATTAAGTATGAATTTGATGATTAGAGACACTTTTAAATTTTTTCTGTGTTGTTTTTCAAAAAAACTATTACAAAAGTATCGTCGTATCGCCAATAAAATATCGCTGATACCAATGTATCAGCAAACCCGAAGCATTGCCGATATATCGGTATGCGTAACATGCCTATTAAAAGGTGACTTCTTGTACAATGAGTGATCTTGTATAAAAAGTAACGTTTTGTATCAAAATATCGTTTTTGTATAAAAAGTGACTTTTAATATAACAAGTGACTTTTTGTACAAAAATTAACTTTTTGTATAAAATTAACTTTTTTTTGGAACGGATCCTCCTTGAAAACTTCCCTAGAAATTGCTGTTATACGTTTACAAAACATGTCATTGGTATATAAAATGCTTATCATCACATATTATGCATTATCATCATTGCCCGTTATAATGACACTATTGCTCTTAGATGTTAATTATGTTGATATCAGCATGTATGTGTGATTTCATTGGGTATGTGTATGTATTTCTTATTTATACATGAATATATGTGTCTCTCTGATAATTTCATTTTTTGTGGGTTTTACTAATTTTTATCTAATTTGACTAAAAATGTAATTAATTGTTTCGTTGTTTTTTAATAGCTGCTGTTGAGAAAGATTTTATACGGTGCATTTGGGAGTGATGGTGATGATGACGCTGATAAACCATCAACATGATTTATCACATTCCTCTACAAATTTTTCATTTCTCCTTAAGTGTTCTTTGTGGTCCAGGTGGTGACTATAAAATCCGGATAATTTGTCATTGAGTTTTAGAGTGACAGATGTTTTTAAATGAAGATTTTGATTTTTTTACTTTAAGTTTTTTCTTTGTGGATATTCTGGATCAGAGTAGTTTTTGTAAAGAGCAAACTGAGGTGTATAATGAAATTAACTAATGGTCAAGGAATTATATTTAAAAGTTCATTTTAGGTTTTTTTTTCTTACATTTGGTTTTAAAATTTTGGGGGAGTTTAGTTTGTATTAAAAATATTTAAAGTTGAGTTATTAAGAAAGTGATTAGTAGGGAGGAATTATAATTGATTTATGTACTTATGCAGCAAAATCAAAAAATTTTAAACTGAAAAAAATATTTCATTAATTAAAAAATAAATTAAATATTTAGCTTATATTAAATGGGAGATAAGAAGGATTTTTAGATATATTATATACATTAGAGCGACTCACCAAAAAAAGTGCTCGATGTACTCTCTTAAAAATGAACCTTGGACTTTTTTAAGATGACATTTAAATATTTCGGCTCCAGCTTTGATCTCTCGTGAGCTGGACCATTTTGAAATAGGGTCTATTTTTGTATGTTTTGCTAATTTTAGAATCTGTTTCCTTACTAAGATATATAATATGGGTATCATAAGAATGGGTTTTTAAGGCGCGTCCAACTGTATGTACAATTTGTCCATGGACGATCATCCATGTCCTTTTTTTAAGGATATTCTGTAAAAAAGAACGGGTTTTGAATTTTTTGTTCGGGGTTGTTTGTAATAAAAATGCCAAATTAACATATTTTAATCTTTAGTCGATTTTATTAAATACGGGTCCCACATTTTTTTGAAATTCGTGCTAGTTCGCGTTTTGACAAAAATGCAATGGGGTGGTTTTAAATAGGGCAATATGGGTATCAAATTTTTTCTTTTGCCAAGTACATCATCTTTGTATGTAAATAATTTACTTATACCCCCCATTAGCTGAAGTGGTTAAAATAATGAAATAAGTTTTTCATTTCCTGGCTTAGTGTATGAAAAGTACTAAGCAAAATGAGTGATTTTCATACAAATTTTACTACACAATCAATTGCCTGTCACCTGGAAACAGCACATAAGGCTAGGATTTTGAGATCTCATTAAACTAGATTTAGTTAATCTGAAAACAAATTTGTGCCGCCCCTTCCAAGTTTGTACACAAAATTTTGATGGAACAGCCTAGGTTCGCTTAAAATATTGGTCTTTAATGAAGTAATAAATAAAAATCCAATTTCGCCGGAAAAATCCGAGTTTCAGAGTACGTTAAACTAAGTTTAAACTTAGTCCGCATCTGAGAAACTAAGCCTAAGAAATGTCAATCTTATATCAATAAAGTATTTATACTGGGCTTTTGAGTGAGTTTAGTTAGATTACAGCATGTCCGTTGTCCTACATGACCCCCGAACGACTCAACACAAATAAATAACAGATCACGTCTATGTTAAAACTAAGTTTAAACTTAATCCGCATCTAAAAGACTCAGCCTTAGAAATGTCAATCTTATATCAATAAAGTATTAATACTGGGCTTTTGAGTGAGTTTAGTTAGATGTCCGTTGCCCTACTTGAGCTACAAACGACTCAACACAATGGAATATGGACCATTTCCGAAAAAAATTATAAATCTTAGTGAAGGGCATCAAAGATTCTGTACAGCCGAATATAAACATCTGATTTGTTATAGGTGCAACTGCTGCAAGAGAAACACTGTGCGTTATATTAGAGTATGCAATTACATTTAATCGATATCAAAACTGTCTTTTCTAAAAGGTGTGGAGAATTTCGAGCCTTTTTATAATCATTTTCAAAATTTGAGGTTTTGTCCTGAAATACAGTTTAATAAACATTAAAATTAAGAACAGAAGGGGTCACATTATTAAAGTTTTCTTTAAGAAAGTCTGAGTTTATTTGTGGGAGAGAAGATAAGAATAGTATTTTCTCTCCCCCTCGCACCAATAAGTTAACATTTTCTGAAAAAAAAACTCTAATAGCTTGAACGTTCTCTACAGACTCCTAAGAAAATTCTAATAGCTTGAACGTAGACTAAAAAATTTATGTTATTATATTTTCTCTACTTGAGATTTGACAGCATTGATAAGGAAACTGTTAATGATAATAGATTTTCAAAACTCTTAATTTTTATTTAATTCAATTTGATTAAATTCAATTTTCCCTTAAAACTTTAAATATGTCTGATACACTACAATTTAAGAAATTACGTAGACATATAGATGACCTATATATTTAATAAGATCAAAGCACTTTGGGCTATACAAAAAAAAAACATGATTTTAAATATGTCATCTAAGAACTATTTGAAAAACAGTCTCACATTCTTTCCGGTCAGTATCAGAGATCAGCAATGAATCGCTTTTTCGCTACTCATACTAACTCATAAAATTTTAAGTATAAGTGAGTAGAAATCATTTAAACTCAACTACTCTGATTCACTCACACTCACAAATATGAGTGTGACGTCGACTCATACTCACACATTTTAAAATGACCTCAATTTGATTTGTAATTTCAGGAAAATACTTATAATACTCACATTGATTCAGCTCATTTAACTCATCCAAGTATATTTACAAGTTTAGTCATTTAACAGTTTCTAACTAGTATAAAATGTATAAAAATATAAAAAAGCATAAAATTGTAAGTTTATACAGAAACATTTTGGGGATATTACATTTTTTTTTATTATTATTGATATTTATGAGCAGGTTGTAAAAAATGGATAGAAATAGTGAGATAAAGAAAAAAATAAATAGCGGAGTTTTCCAATTAGTGAAAAAACGTAAGGGTAGAAGCCCATTGTGGACTCACATTTTGCTTCGCTTATACACATTGAGTTCTGTTGAATCTAAATCAACCACTACATAAATGTTCTAAGTATGAGTACGATGAGTAAAATCAAACTTCTGAGTGAATATGAGTTTCGATCGAATTACAATAAGTATGAGTGCGTATAAGTACAAGAAATTATGAGTCATGATTCGGCTCTACTCACTTTTTCACTACTCATTGCTGATCTCTGGTCAGTATGTTTGTCGGACTATATGTTTGTTTGTTTACACATATGTATGAATAAATTAATCTATATATATATATATATATATGGGGGATTTCATGTCAAGTGACCCAACTTTTGCAATCTATGTCTTCCGATTTGAAGTTGTTACAGTTACCGCAGCAAAAACGAGTTTTTCTGAGGTTTGATTGTGGTTTTACAAATACCCAGCAAAAACTTAGCTTACAAGGCTACTTTTAATGACTTCATTACTTTGTAGCTTTATTCGGCACTTTTTGCATTATTAGTTATATATAAAATAATAACTTTATTATAATATCATAATTATACATTACACAAAATTACTTTGGTATAATGACTTAAATAAGTTATTATTATATGATTTTAAGAAATTTTTTAAATCAATTTGCAATATATTATATTAATATTTGTAAGATATTCGGTAGTATTATAAAATTTTAAGAATAATTTCGATGTGAAATACATAAAAAATCCGAAAATCAATTAAATGAATGTAAATATATACATAAATATGTTCCCAAAATTACCAACACAAATGAATGTAAATATATACATAAATATGTTCCCAAAATTACCAACACAATATATTTTCGTTATTAGTGATATCAATCTAATTTTAACGATGTTTTTTTAAAGAACATAATCAGGCCTGTCACAAAAATTGTTCGGAATTGCTTTGAATCGGTATTTTTATTTCAATCGATTTTCGTAATTCTGACAAATTTTAATTTTGTGATTTTTAAGTTAAATGTGGCAATATTGTGCAAACCAAAACAATAACTTTTTTCGATCGAAAAATTAAAAGTGATTTTATTCCGAGAAAATTTATCGGTTTTCGTTTTCTGAAAAAGCCCTCTCGGAATTAAAAAAACTTTCGATCGAAATTTATTTCTGTGACAAGCCCGTATAATTACATATATTAATACACACATTGTTATTATAATGTGAGAGCTATAAATGATTTTGTGCAGCAAAATCACTCTTTATTGTGTACACTTTTTCAACATCAATTCCATAAGATTTCAGAGCGATTTTAATTAGTGTGTTTTAACCTTTTTCAAAGTTAATTTGAAAGTACCTATTTCTTGTCTCTTTTGGTAACTACATATTTTTATACAACTTTTAAGTATAAAATAAAGGTATAATTTTTTAGGTTGTAATTGTCCAAATTGTAAAGGATTACTTTTGGAACATCGCGAACAAAAATAAGTACTTTTTATAGTAGACAAATAAGTACCCTTTGCCTTAAGTTCTCATTATTTTTCTGCTTATTTTGTAAGCAAAGTTTTTGCTGGGTAACGCACAAAGAACGGGAATTAGTTGAACTTGACGGGCACGATACCGCTTGCACATGCTCGGATTGCGAGTTAAGATTTTATATGAGCTAAAAGTGCAACCCTGAATTATAACATGCACAAATTTTGTTTTGTTTTATAAATAAAATAAGTTCTGTTAAAACCACGTAACATCATACTCAAGACCCTGATTTGATTCTGAAAAGAAACGATCTTAAGAGTGCCGAACAATTAAATAGATGATCACAACTGATTTAATTATACTAATTTATAAGAAGATAAATTATTATGGTCGGTGACGACGATATTGTCAGTGCTACCGCAGACGCTGCTGCGGACACCAACATACAACAACCTGTTGCAAATAACGAAGCTGCGCAAATTGCAAGAGTATCAGTACGTATTCCTACATTCTGGCATGACAAACCGTCTCTATGGATCGCACAAATAGAATCTCAGCTTGCTGCCGCTAGTTTAACTAACGGCAACGCGCAATACCATATAGTTTTAGCAGCCATCATGTACAACACAATGAAGGCACGCCTCTTGGGACATTATGCTGTCTCAGAGCAGAAACGCATAAAAAAAACTTTAACATTATTTAAAACTTGGCGACATGCGTCTAACACAATCTCTGCGCGAGATGCGAGATTCTGTCGGCAACGAAATCAACGACAATATGCTTAAATATGTCTGGATGAGCCGACTATCACCAAATCGTACTTTAAAAAATTAGTGAACCGCTTGACAAATAAACTATACTCGCAAACAAAATATTTGAGGTAAGCGATTCAGCAAACGTCAATGCAGTTTCTGTGCCACAAAACGTATCTTCAGCACAATCAAAACTAGAATAACAAATCGGTTTACTTGTCCAAAAGGTGGCTGAGTTGAAAACAAAGTTTTCCCAATATCCACGCAGCAGATTCCGCCCCCGTAAAGACGAATCAAATGAAGTATGCTGGTACCATCGCAAATACGGCGACAAAGCAAAAAGTATTTGAAAAAGTCTTGGAAAACAACAACAATCCAACTACAACAACTCCGAGGAAACGACTGTTTAGCGGAATAAGCAAAGTAAAAATTGTTAGTGCAAAAGCAATTATTCAAAAAATTAACCTGTGATCCAGCCAGACCATAAGGTGCACTTAGCGAACTTTTTCTTGTGGGAGGGTTTTCATGCCCTAAATTTGAGCGAAACGATTCCAAATTTGATTTATTCGAATTAGGACAACTTACTTGTAGAATTCATAGACTTCGTTTCTTTATACTTTTGCTACAAAAAAAGATATTGCATATTAAAGTCAAAAAAAAAAAAAAATATGGCCTGGCCAGATCATGTAGGACATCTAAGGGTTAAAGCGACACGGCAATTCCCTTTGTAGGTAGCAGGTTTGTGAGGGAGCATATGAAGGAATAACGGTAACTTTCAAATTCAGTGTGTAAAGCTGATCGCTACATTCAGCAATTTTTATATGTGCTGAACAAGCGCTTTCTGTATCAAAAATGTATTGCTTCAAAGTGAGAACACGCCGTATACATTCACTTCGTCAGTACGCGAGATGGTAAGCGAAACTTTTATGCCCATTTCTTGTTGGGGAGGAACAATTTTGGTGACTAATTATTGAGCCATACTTTTTTTTATTTTCTCCCCCAATATTTATTTTCTTCCATCTTAAAATTTAGCAAATTTGACCTTAAAAACGCCTTGCAATCTGGGCTTAAGAATTCTGAAATGCTTAAAAGAATGTTTACTAAATATCATTAAGTTACTGAAAAATGTATAAATAAGTTTTGATTCAAAATTTTATTACATAAAAAAAATTATTAACTTTTCAATAACTTTTAAACTTCTTATAAAAAACAATAAACTCTAAATACTTTTTTCTTAAGCCTTCTAGTTTATTTAATGAAAAAGGCTTAACATTTCATTGACAAGTCATTGATTTATATGATTATTAGATCTCTGTTTAAGCCCTTATATTATTACGAAATACACTCGATAAGAAGAAGAATCACATACAAATACATTCATACATACCTAACACTTACATTTATCTATTCATGAAACTTGAAACAAATTGTACTCAAATTCACATTTAGGTATTTATTTGTTACACAAGAATATTATCGACAAAAGGGATTTAAAACGAAATTACATAAAATCGTCCTTAATGACAGCAACTCAAATATCTAAAGGTTTTATGTCAAATAGCAGAAATCGTATTATGGATGCCAGAATGCAAAGATTTCATGGATTGATAAGTTTGTAGCACAAGCAAATTTGGGAAGGTCCTTTTTATTAATTTTTTTTTATTTTTGAAAAAAAAAACAGATATTTTTTACAGATGTGTCTAAGATTAACGTGGGGTACTTGCCCGGTCGACATAACCTGAAAGTGCTTTCAAAACTGGGTGGATATAATTTGTATTTGTATTTATTAGGTACCTTTCTAATGCAACAAGATACAGTTTCTTATAAGTTACAGCGTTTGAATCCGATTAGTTATTAAATGGTAATGAAAATTGCGCACATAAGTATGGACTTAAATCTTCATGCAATTGAACATTAATAATTTTAGCATTAATAGTTTGAAGGATAATAATAATAGATATACAAAATTTTATGCCGTAATAAAATAAACATTTTACCGGTAATATTCCATTAGTCATTTTTTTTAAACTTTATTACGTTGCTAGTGAATTGTATGTTTGTGGGAAGATGGTTTCAGAGATTAATGGTGAAAATAAAAAATTAATGAAAAGATGCTGTATCTCGATACTTAAAAGTTCTGATGGAATTATTGCTGGGTGAAGAAGTAAATGTTGGCTTTTCATATAAGTAGCTGGGGTCTTTCGTTGTTATAATTTTGTGCAGAAAAACAAGATTTGTCTGCTTTAAATATTCATCAATAGAGATACCAACGATACGTTTAGAGTACAAACACACTTTTAAATCCTTTTAAACCAAATATATAACGATGTTTGTTATTAAATGTTGTGTTGATTTTTCTCTTGTCATTACCATTACAGCTTGCAAATATTTCCGAGGAGTAAAGGAGTGTGTGTATAAAGTATGTTTCAGCTAGCATCATTCTTATCTTAGGTGATGTGAAGTGATGGCTACACCATATATGTACATCTTAGCATACTATATGTTCTTCCACAAGCTTGGTTAATATGAGCAGTGCAGGTGAGCGAGCTATTAAAAATAATTCCTAGATTTTTGGCAGACTTAACCAATTCAATTTTAGAGTCTCCAAGATATATATCTATTTCATAACTGATCAGAACCGACTTTAACACGCAGCGAAAAAACATGGTTGAAGTATGATTACAAAAAAAATCCCAGCAAAAACTTGGTAATGACTTGCAATTACTGAACAACGAACTTTTCAATGACTACTTCATACCATTTGCATTACATGGAATTAGATCAGCAACGGCTGACATATTATCTGATATATAAGCACTTGTTTATGAGTTCATTAACGAAATTTATAATTAATCCATAATAAAGTGTATTTAAGGTTTTATATGTTCAAACCTAATACAAATTGATATTTAAATATTTGTTCTTACAATTTGTTTTTTTTTATTTGTTATAAATGAATATGAATTTGAATATAAAAAATTTAAATACTTAATTGGTTTTGATATGTATTTTGAAATTGAAATTTTGAATAAAAACTACACTAATCAATCAACCAAACGATATTATAACGAAATCGTCTAGGTGATATAAATTATAATATATGATATCGATCTTGTATCATAAACTTTAGTATTTAAATTGTACCTGTCCTTTTAATATCGTTTTTCCATGAAAAGATCATATCGTTTTTGCACTCATATCGTTCTCTGGTTTAGTGGGTGTGAATATGTCCTTGATGTAGGGTAGTAAAATTTTGCATTAGAAAGCAAATTCAATTAAAGACGCAATTTGTTTGACAAATTCAGTTTTGTTGATAACAATGTGAAGTGTCTATTTGTAAGCAAATGTAGAAATGACTTATTTATTTCGTTACCTAAAACTCAAAAGGTCCTAACTAGTCAAAAATTTAAATTCAACATTTTCATTGATAATGTTGTATTGCATCAACACAAATGTCCACAACAAATTTTGGAATCTTTTGACCAAGATTAGCGATTTTATTAACAAAAAACAAAAAGACCTATCTACAAAATATTATACGATAAACACTAAAAGACGTAATTAAGAGTAGGTTTGACAAGAAAATTAGAAGAACAATTTATTATAAACAGTTTAATGCAATTTATCATTTCAGATAGTTTTAAGCTTCTCCTGTAATATTTTCAAAATGTAAGAAAGGGCCTTTTGAGTTTAAGGTAACGATTTTTAAGCGAATGTGGTAATGACTTATTTAACTCCCTATTTGTAAGCCAGGGTGGTAAGTACTTGCCTCCAATGACATCAATGTGTTAAACTAATGAGTTAAAATGCCAATGTATAAGTAGTGAAGAGAAGTTTTTTTAACTCATTGCTTTGCAATGTAAGTTAATTCTAGGTTATTTAAGATGGTGTCTGTTTAATTCCTTGTTTTTTTATTAAATTAAAAAAAATATATCATTTGATTATATTTACCTTGAAATTTATTTTAACTAGAAAAAAATTTTATTTGTTTAAATTTTTTATTTGTTTCAATCCCAATAAGCACTGAAATTTTAAAAATTCAAGTGCTTTAAATATTGCTAAAATCTAGTTTTAATTTATCTCATGTTTTCAAGTAACATTCCTGTTCATACAAAAAAGTTTGAAACAATTTTTTTTTACTTTTGTATTGCTTAAGCTATCGAAATATATATATATAAGATGATTTCCAATGAAATTGTTGGCTTCATTTATATTGGTATTACAGGTTTGATTTAAACTTGCTTTAGTACTTGAATTCAAGTATAATTATTACGTATTTGAGACTGGAATTTCACTGTAATTCAACGCTTGAATTTCACTGTATTTGCATTGTTGTGTTCGCCGGTATTTCCAGTGACCGTTTTGCTGGAGAATGCAATTGAATTCCACTGTAATTCAAGTAAAATTTAAGGCATGAAAATGGAAAACAGGGCTGGAATTAAACTTGATTCATACTTTAATTCCAGCAAAATTGCTTATGGGGATTGGATAAGATATTCAATTAGGTTTCAATAGAAATAATTTTCACACAAATATTTTAAACTAATTTATAAAACCAAAATACGAATCACATCAGTTAGATATTTTTCAAATAGTCGCCCTGAAAGAAAAAAACGTTCCAAATATATCTTTTATTCTATTAGAATTAATTCATTGCGTTTAAAGCAGTAATCTTATAAATCTCCAATACATTTTCTTATCGATTTTGAATTTAGCTAATTTTCCAAAGTCTATATAAACTATTTTTGAACTTGCTACTTTGGAACAGGATTAGGTCATGTAGCATTGAAGGATATGTGCTGTGATTAGGCAACCACGAGTGTATTCCTTAAATTTAGGCCGTTCTATAACCAACATTTTTATCGGCAACTTTAAAAAATGCTATCTTATTTCATGTTTTAAATACTGTTTTTTTATTTCAAATAAATAAACCACATATACTTTTCGTAAGAAAAGTCAGCATTTAAAAAACTGCTGCCAAAGTTGAAAAACTGCCACTTCTTTATTTGTCATTGGCCATTGGCAAAAAAAAAAAAAACTGTTGACTTGCTTGTGATTCATTAAATATGAACAGTCGCTGTCAATCCAACTAAAAAGCGAAAAGTTGTACACAAATTTTCGTTTTTTGCTCGATAGTTTTTGGTTTCGTCCTTTAAACCCTGAGAAAAGTAACAAGAAGAGATTTGTCGAAAATCGAGGAAGTTTATTGACGTTGTTGGAACTAGATGAATGGCCAGAAAAAATCTTTAATCAAAACTGAAAGCCACAGTACTGTTTTTATTTTTGCAAATTTTAGGTCTAGAATGCTTCATTGAATAAATAAGGCCTAAAGTAAAATGTTTTACGCTTGATTAGGTGAGTTATAACTCATTCGTTACATTTTAATCGACCAAATAAGTAATGTTTCTTTGATTCCGAAGTATTTTGGCATTCTTGATTACTAACTCACGAGTTGAAAACTTGCAACTAACTGAAATATGGAAAAAATAATAGATTTCATTTTGGAACGAACGAGTTTTGCTACGAATTTTCGAAAGAAACGAGTTTTGCTGCAATCAATATGGGATCGAACTTGTTTTGCAACACTCTAAAGCCCACCAGGAAAATAAATCATTAAACTTTAGTATATTTTGAAAGTTATATAAATTTTTTTAAATTGTTTAAGTGGTATAAAGTCTAAAGCTATGTTCACGACTATAAAATATTTGACGTCTTACACGTAACCACTAGTTTTATTAACCCTTTCAGTGTTTTTGTCGAATATATTCGACATTACATTGTACTCTATTTCAACGCCCTTTTACTGTACAAAAATGTACAGTTAATTATATTGTTTTTTGTTTTATCTGAAAGAGAGATACTTTTGCTATTTTAAATTGTTATTATAGTCGGAATAGACTTTCTTTTCTTATTATTGAGCGCATTTTCGTACACTAGTCAGGAAATTTGTAAAAAGGTTATATAAAGGAAGAAGAAAAAAATTATTACGGTGATAGGACGATATTATTTTAAGTATTGATACATGTGTAAATAAGTATTTACTTAAAAAAATATTGCAAAAATAAACTGTAGGTTCTATTGTGGACCTTTGAAGGCAAATTTGGAATATATTCGGCATTCCCTAAAAACCAGGGGAGCTACATGCGGCGAAAACTATTATTTCAGCGCCATCACATTACCTTAAATACAAATTTTCAGATTTTTTTCTCGCCACAAATTATTTTTGACCCTGAAAGGGTTTAAATATTATTTTCTTTTTCAAAACGTTTGGCTAGATCACACATCATTTAATAGTTGCTAAATAACATTATACAATCATATTTTCACAAATTAAGTTAAGAAAATCAATAAGTACATAATAAAAATAAAGCTAATGTTTAATCATTTTACTGGTCACGATTTTTAGGATTTTTTTTCGTAAAATATTTGTAAGGTCTGAACATACCTTTACCACAGTATTGTAGGTGGGAGATAATATACACCAATTCACATTTTTTTTCAAAATAGTTTTTTTTACTGTTGGAATCAGATGTTAGAATTCCAATAAGTCCTATATAATGTGATAATCTAAGCCATTATCCAGAGATTTAAAATACAACAGTTTTGAGCAAAGAAAATAATTATAAACGTAGATTTATGTTAGAAAAATTTTGCAAGTTATAAAGGTACCGACAATATCGAAAATTTATTTTAAGTTAGGCACTGCAAAATTTTTTTAAATTGTTTAAGTGGTATAAAGTCTAAAGCTATGTTCACGACTATAAAATATTTGACGTCTTACACGTAACCACTAGTTTTATTAACCCTTTCAGTGTTTTTGTCGAATATATTCGACATTACATTGTACTCTATTTCAACGCCCTTTTACTGTACAAAAATGTACAGTTAATTATATTGTTTTTTGTTTTATCTGAAAGAGAGATACTTTAGCTATTTTAAATTGTTATTATAGTCGGAATAGACTTTCTTTTCTTATTATTGAGCGCATTGTCGTATTTTGCATTTTTATTTTCACAAATGGAGTTAGGCCTCACCAGCTAAGTATATATAAGCAAATATACAAATATAGAATAAATATTTACCAGAAAAGAGTCAATTACCAAGCAAATATACTTATACTTTCTACAAATATACTCATCGCTTTGATTTGTGGGTTTTTTTAATTTTTGTATGAGTACAATCACTCACTCCAATTGCAAATGGAAAGTTGCTTGCCATTTTATGTGAGCATCTTTTATTTTATCTTTATTTTTCGGGAATTTTATCCACTCGCTTGCTTTGACAGATATAATTTTCGCAACTTCCGCAATAGTTCGCGACTCAGTTGATTGATGGACTCCAATATCTGTGCCTATACCATTTTAGGATCTGCTCAAAATCTTAAATATAGTCGAATTTTATCAATGTTGCTGAGGGCACCACCACGTCTTTCTTCTGACTTAACAAAAAAATAATTAGCTAACCAGCAGATGCTACTATCATCAAACCTATGTATTTATCATTTTATTATTAATTATATAAAAAAAAAATCAAAAATTAAGAATACAAACCTGTATAACTTTTTATCCTCACTTGCTAAATTTGTTTTACGCTGTTGATAACATATTGTATATCTTTGTGGTACAAAATGTTCAGCAATGATTCCTTTTTAGTGTACGCGAGTCAACTATAAGGCAGGCTCAACAAAATTTGAGCAAAAGCTCACAAAAGCCTGTTTTTATGCATATGGAAATGAGCACAAGCTCATCTAACTTAGTTCAAACTGAGCAAGACGAGATCAAACGTTAGCAGTGAGTAAAAGCAAATACATCAAATTTTATTATGCATACGACAAGCACCTTTTACTCAATAAATCGAGACCGAGCTCAAGCTCACGTTTTATGCATGAGACCCAATATCAAGCAAAAAATTCATAATATCAAGCAAAATTTTTCAACAAATGATATTTTTAATTTTAATTAAAAGAGTGATCAAAAAACTTTGCTATTTGAAACAATGTGTTAATTTATTTAATTAAATATTGACAATTCTACATGCTTAAATTTTTTTATTTTAAACGAAAAAAGTCAATTAATAATTTTTGTTATATAATTTAATTGAAAATTTATTTAAAAACAACTAAAATGTTAATTAAATCAAAATTAAATTTTAAATTTTCTTTCAACTAAAAAAATAATTGATTCAATTATCACATTAATTAAAAAAAGCATTTACTTTAAACCAATTTTTTAATTGATAAAACACTTTTTGGGAAATAGCAGACCTTTTGTTCTTGAACTTGGTGGGGATTGAACAGAACCAATACCATCATGGGAGATAAGGAATACCAAGTCTATTTTAATAAGTTCAATTAACATTATAGGACGTAATTTGTTTAAGAGTCATATAAGCCATACAAAAGATTCGGACAAAGGCAAATTTTTAATTCATAGGTTGAAGCATTTGTGATTTTCAAAATTTGACTTTGTGTAGTTAACCTCACACTTGCAGAGTTAAAAAAATATGAATTTTTAAGCAAGTACTCGTCAGTGAACTCGTTATTGTTTTTTCCGTTCCATAACCATTATTGTCCAAGACCGAAATATTAAATGTCAAGTCTTTATTTTCTCTCAAGTTTTCCCCAAAGTGAGTAGAATAAGTATTCTCAAATCTCACTTTCTATTAAACAACTTTAACGACTTAAAGTACAAAGATTATTTAATAACCTCTTTCACAATTTCAATTAAAAATTCAAGTAAGATATAAAATAACAATATTAGCAACATAGCACAACTTTTTATTACCCCTAAAATTGTGCTACTTAATATAACCCAGTAAAATTTTAACATTGATGTTTTGAAGAGAGTAGCAACTTTTCAATTTTCATCTAAATAAACATCACTTTCTCCCTTCCTTCACTATCTGCTTCAAAAGACACACATAACTGTCACATTTTATGTATACAACCACTGTCATAACTTCATCTAATTGCCATTGACACGCAGAAAAGTATGGCCATTAATTTGTATCTACAAGAAAAAAAATAAATAAAAGAAAAAAACTTAAATAATAAAGTAAAATTCATTGCAACCATCGTTTTTATTTGCCACACTCATTATGGCATAAATTAACTATAAAAAAAGAAACTTATAAATAATATTTTTAAGTAGAAAAGTTATTGATTTCATTTTTATAGGCCTCCTAATTATAACAAGCATCTCTGTTCTATTCCAGGCAGATGGAGATGTAGCAGCAAAATTTAATTAGCTGAGTTTTGAACAGAGGCAAATAGACACACTAGTTGTTTTTAATAGAACTTTAAGAAATAAAGATAAATTTTGCAATTAGCTTTAACGAAAAGGGTCATTATTAATAAAATTTTCCAGTTTATATAATTTTTTTTGGTCTCATAGAAATGATTAAACTTAAAAAGCTTTTACATGTTGTTATTAGTTCAAATGATTTGCTTAGAGATGGTTGTTACTAAAGGGAAGTTTACACGATAACACGAGTGGTACGTATTTTGACGAAAATGCATCTCTGATTAAATTGTTGTTTGAAATTTTTCGAAAAACAATAACAACTAATCATGGCAGGGTAGCATTTTCCTCAACTCAACTGTAGCACTTTAAAAATTTTAATTTTGAAATAACAAGTTGGCAAAACCGTCACTGACAATCCAACAAAGCACGTCTTATTTCATTTGTTTCATTGAAGACTTTATTAGGAGTGTATGAATTGGCAGCAATAATTTCAGGATATTTTTCGCGATATTCTTTATTTAAGACTATGTTAGGAATCTCTTTGCTTTAATTTTTCAAACCAACCGTACTTGCCGAAAATATGTTTTTTTGCAGTTGATGATGTAGATGGTAGTTAATCAAAGTTTTTCATAAATCCTGAAAGCTTTATATGCAATAGCATTGGTATCAATTGAGATTCGCTTTTAAATTTGATCTTCTATACGGATCATGAGTGACTTTTTCATATTTGCAATTGTAATGTCACGTTTTAATTCCGCTGGCTCGTTTTAATTCCAGATGCTACACTTCCCTACTTATGTTTTTCTTTTTTTGTCGCTCCGCGGGTCTCCACCACCAAAGACCTATTACGGGACTTCTGTGGTGTCAGTTTGCTTCCTTCTAGGGAGGCAACTAGTTGGAAGACTTTACTTGGCACATGATATAACTTATTAAAATTCATATGACGTATACTCCATGAATAACAGAGCGGTAAGAATCACTTAATATTTTCTCACCTTTAAAAATATTCCATTTAGACTCCTGTTCCAAAATGACCATAACGTAGTTTTCCATACCAATCAGGTTGTTATTCCTAATTTCTTTTCTTTCCCTTAAGTATTTCACTTTTTGTCAAAGACACATAGACACTTAGTGTTTATCCTTCAAAATATTGTACAAAACACAATCTCCTTTTGTTTTTTTTTTTTTTATAAAAAAAAAATTCTGAAAACTTACCAAAATGTAATATTGTAGAAAGTAAGAAAAATGAAATCAACAACTAAAATCATCTTAACCATTCTAGACACTTAAAAATTCAGTCTTTTTTATTTTTTTATTTAAAAAAAAGTTCTCTGTTTTTATTTCTTTGTACCTGTCCCATTAAATCTTACATTTTCCCCAGTGACCAAAGAAAATGAAAAACATATAAAAGAAAAAGTTGACAGTTTTTGTAATTTTTTTTCTTTGTTCTTGTTTTTGTCCCAACAACACAATCACACTGTCACCTTGAATGGCTATCAAAGTTTTTCAAATTCTTTTTTTGTTTTTCTTAGCTCTTTCTCCGGGTTTTTCTTATATTTTTTCCCTGAAAATGTCTCGAAGACTTGGTTGGTTGTGGCTGTTGTTTTTTAACTTCTTGACTGCCTAACGGTTCATTTTAGTGCTTAAAATTTTGCAGTTTGAGCTCTTTTTTTCTGCACATCTTGGTGTTTTCTTGTGTAGGGTCTTGTGGTACCCTACTTTTATTTTGCAAAAAAGAGCCTAAGAAGATTATTGAAACTAATTTTTTTATTCAAACCACTCAATCCTGTAAGGGATATAAAATCACTCACCTCATAACAATTAAACAGTCAATTTAATTATTGGCTTCCATTGTGTGTTTTCTTTGACTTCACTGACCGTTCAAAATCTTAACTTTCCTTTTCTCTAAAGGGTACCCCATATTCTACCTTGATCCCTAAAAACTTTTTTCTTTGTTCATTCTATTATCCTGCTGTTTGTTGTTCTAGTAGTTTTGGCCAAATAGACTTTAAGCCACAAGTGTTTAGTTGTTTTTCTTAATTTGCATTAAAACAAGGAAAACGAAAAAGTTTTTGTTTTTTTTTTGTTGTTTTTATTTTTGTCACTATTATTGGCTTCTTACAAACTACATTCTAACAATATAAAGATGAATGATTGCTAAGGACTTGTGAAACCAGGGGGGAATAGATAAAGTTTTGACAAGGATTATGGAGTTATCAATAGTTTGATTTAAAAAATAAAGGCTTCTATGGTGTGCAAAAACAGTTAGGAAGTGAAGGAATCAATAATGTTTAACTAGATGGGCAGTTTCTTTAAACACACCGGCTCTACAGTCACATATTCGAGTTCTGAACATACGGAAATAAGCTCCTTTCTGGTGTGTTATACGCTGCAGTATTATAAAGCCTTAGGCAATACAGCCATATGGTCTTATTTAAGATCACATATAGAAATAAGACCATGCTGGTGTTTTTTGATTATGGTGTTTTTTCTTACATAAAATTAGTTTGTTTAAATAATTCTTGGTCCTACGAAAAGTGACCCCAAAAACAAATAAAATTGACCCAAAATTTAGGGCTGTTTTTTTCATTATGCAATGTACCCCAATTTTTTTTTAATTAAAAATAGCCCTAAAAATAAAATAAAATATGCCCCTTAATTTAGTGTAATTCTTTTTAATGACAAATCATATGAACTTTTTTTTTATAAATACTTACCCCAAAAAGTTAAAATTAAAAAAGGGATAGTATCAAAATCCAGAATTTCAAAATCCTTATATGTGACAGCGTATAGAGAAAGGGACCAGTAAGGTAAAGGGAACAGTAAAAACCAAGTACACAAAACAAGAGGTAGGGACGACCTACTCGCGTTTTCAAGGTTGGCCAACACGTTCCTGACGTCATGAGATGTGTCGCTTTCAAGTGAGACCAATACAAACACGCTCAATGATGGTACACCAAAGATACACGTATTTATATCTTTAAAATGACTCTCCTGAACAAAACCCTTAGGTCCCTTTTTATTTTGCGCGTCACATATGTAAAAATCCTGAATTTCAGAATTCTGAATCTCAAGATCCCGAACTTAATAATCCAGTTTGTTATACAACAGAGAGAAAAACCTTGCGCTCAGCCGATTGCCGGCATTGAAGTGAAGCTTTAGTTAGCGAAGCTGTTGTTTCTTTAACAAATAAGAGAAAATCCGTGCGCCAGGCCTAATCTTTAGTTAGCGAAGCTGGTGCTTATTTTGCCATATATTGATCATAATGATTAATAAAATGCTTTTAGTATCAAAATCAAACACTTCTGGAGATGATGGAATACTTTGGAAATTTTTAAAAATTGCGTTTCCCTATAATAAGTGAATTTATTTTACATTTATTTAATTGTATTATAAGTACTTGTGTTTTTCTGGAAGAGTGGAAGTTTCAAAAGTTGTTCCAATTCCTAAAGTTGGTACTTCATACGATATTGACAACCTAAGGCCTATAAGTATTTTATCCATATTGTCAACACTATCAAATATGTATAAATATAGAACACTAATACTTCCTTAACGAAAAACAAACAGGTTATCGTCAGGGTGAAGTACAACATCTGCTTTGGTCATAGCTACTGAGTCTATAAGGGACAACTTAACCCTCATACGTTCCTCAAAATAACTTGCAGGAAAGTTCTTCGGGTGAAGAAGCACCCGTACTGATTATTTAATGAAAATATACAGAGTTTTCTTTATTGAAGGTGTTTTTATTTTATTTTTAAGAAATAGATTAAGTAGTATTCAAGGAACTTTTTTCGTAACTTTTTCGTAATTCTTCAAATCAATTTGTAACGTTTAGATATACAAAAAGAAAACTTACTGTTATTAATGCAATATTTCAATTAGAAATAAGTCTCATTTAGATCCAGCGAAATGTTTAAGAGAAGTTAAGGCCTCGTTACTCTTACGTAAACGTATACGTTGATGATCAGCTGTTCCGTTTTCATTACCAAGTCTATGTATAAATAGGTACTCTTACGTAAACGTAACGTTGCGTTGCGGACGAACCTGATAATATTAAAATTTCTCTCCGTTTTTACGTATCCGCTCTCAAGAATTTTATTTTTGTTTTCAAGCAGTGTTGTCAACAAAACGTATTAGCCGGCGGTTTACTTTTAGATTTTTTTAATAAGATTCTCTTTTTAAAATATAAATTTAAAGAATATAAACATTACATACATACATACATATACATATATAAATAAATATAAATATATATATATTAATTTATTTGTTTTTGATTAAACTTGGTAAGAAGATAGAATGTTACAGCGAAATTACTATAGGCTATATTTTTCCGGAATTTTGGAGCAGGGAGGAATAAAATGGTTAAAAATTAGCAAAAACCGATTTTTTGGAAATAACCCTACAATCGTAAATCTAAATTTTTTTCGTACGAATTCCTAATCGGAAAATCGGCATTAAAAAGGCAAATTTCAGGTCAATTTTAATCAATTATTTTTTTGGCTTAAGCTACCATTAGGGATATAGGTTTGAAAAATGTTAACTTAAAGGGACAAAACAGGGTAAAACTTTGTTATAAATATTTTGGCGATGTTTGAATGAATTTTACATTGTCGCATAAAAGTACATTTTAAAAGTCGTCGCCTTTAAGGTTTACCCCCTTAAAGTGGGTAATATAAGGAATTTTTGGAATATTTTAATTAAGCTCATTTATACTGCAAAATTTGAAAAGTTTACGGCTTATTTCCGATGTGCGAAAGATTTCTTTCGTTCGTACAACTGCATTCGTACAAATTCTAAAGTTTGTTTCTGTTTTAAATGTAGTTGTTCGAAAGAAAGAATTCTTTCAAACATCGGAAATAGGCTATTAATTATTTCATGCTAAAACTATCACTAGGGACATACATACATAACAAATACTAATACATAAAATACTTTCACATAAAGGTAGCAAAGAAATAAAGTACATTTTAGGGCAAACAGGCTAAAAATTCGTACTCTTGGTACTTTTTTGTGAACTCGTTTTTTGCAGTAATTTTGACTGTTTTCCCCGGGCATCTCCGGAATTTATCACCGTTTATACACATATATAGGCGAGAACTTTTTACTGATACCCATATAAGTGAGGTCAACTTTGTACTTAAAGAGATATTAATAAAGTCTGAAAAATTTTTTAAGGTCCATAACTCCTTAACTAGCTGCTTAGGTGCAAAAACACTATATCAAAAGTTGTTATGTTATAGCATTTTTCAGTGCTGTACATACAAACATATCTTCTTTTTTAGAAAACCGTCGATATCGTTATGTGTTGGCGATTTCAAACAAGAACATTAACAACATGCTTTAAACCAACACTGAGTGCAAAATCAAAACAAAACAAAACAAAATTTTTTATTTCATTCTCTTTGTTTTTTTAACACACTTTAAGAACATATGATACGTTTACGTATTTTTAGTAACTACCAACCATTGACGTCGACCGCAACGTTTACGTATCCGCAACATTTACGTGAAGAGTAACGAGGCCTTTAAACTTTAAAATATAAAATATAAAATGGGTAAAATTTCACCCGAAGACCGGGTAAGGGTTAAACAAGGGCGAAACCAGTATTTTAGTTTCGTTAGACTTATCTAAAACTCTTGATCGCTTTGAATACGTTAAAATGTTACGGAAACTTTACGCTGAGTTTAGTTTTGCAAATAAAGCTTGCGCTCTTTTATTCTCTTATTTAACAGGCAGAAAATAATTAGTATCATTTAATGGTCGAAGCTCCCATATAAATCAGGTTCAATCTGGAGTGGCTCAAGGGTCATTTATTGGACTATTTTTATTTTCAATGTACTTAACGACTTGTTTGGAATAGTTGGGTATGAAAGATGTTCAATAAATGCTTTTGCAGATGACATACACTTATTATTTCGAACAGTCAATGGCATCATTTCACAGGGACATTCATGGGACAGAAAACCAAATTGTTAAAAAAATAAAAGTTACACTTTCGTCAATAAAACGATTTTTTACATTCCTTCAATGAATTTTGGCATTATATTTGAGGCAACCTAGCGTGTCATTCCCGCTACGAAAAACTCATTAAGATCGAAATTGTCATAGATACAATGAAGTTTTGTCATTAATTCTATGACAATAAGTCTACAGCGCAGACTTAATTTTTATTCTTCATATTTATATTGTTACTTGTTATTAATAAACTGAAATATCATAATTTATTAAAAAAAAAACATTGCGTCCTTAATACAGTGAATTTTTTAATTGTTGTACGTTCATTTATTGAAAATGTAAACCGATATAGTGGTTTTTATTTCAGCCATTTTTCCAATATGCGTTTTGAGTTGTTGCATTTTTATTTTTCTTTCATTCCTGTTAGCACAAATCATGTTATAGTTTTATTTCGTTTTTATATTCCTGTTACTTTTATAAGCTCATATTTATGATCGACAGTGAAGTAAATTGCATGTACATAATTAATTTTCCAGCCCGCAGGTCGCTTCATCAGCATTCTCTTCGTTTTACTAGATTGCACTGCTACGAAAATTTTGTAAATTTTAATTAACAATTAAAGGAAAAAGAATGTGAGAATTGTTGCTCGTATTTTTTCTTGCTCGTTGTTTAATTTTTGTCCATAAATAATAAATTAATTTATATAGATGACAAGATCATTGAATTTACGACACAAATAATGAAATTTTTTAAAATTAAAAGATTTTATTTGTTGTGCTTAATTCCCTATTTTTATTCTTGACTAGCATTTAAGCCGCTAGTTCGTTAGCGTCTCCTTTTCTTTCGTGGACATATTTTTACGCCAAAGTTTATGTTGCATTCACTCAGGACCATGCATGTTTAATTTTATGTTCATAGGTCCAATATTAACGAAAATTTAAAAAGTACGAATTAAAGAACGAAAAAGTACCAAAAAGATCCATCTAACAAATTTACATTCCGTCAGAACCTTGAAATTCAGAAAGTACCAGTCGAAGAACTCAAAGTACCAAAAAGTTCCCTCATAGATTCTTATCCACTCAGGACATTGCATGTTGAAGTTTATGTTTCTAGATTTAATATTAACGATAATTAAAAAAATTGCCAGTTGTAGAACTAAAAAGCTAAAGTAAGATATTAAATTTTTCGTATTTCCCCTTTTTTGTACTCTTTTCTCTCCATTGAAGCGTACAAAATTTCAATATTGTAGTGGGAGCCCATAATTTAATACGTATATGTCAATGAGTGAAAAAAATGTTTTGTAAAAAAGTACCAAAAATACACGTCCGAATTTCGAAAAAGTACCAAACTTGTTTTTGGATTTTTTAGATAAGTTTCAAATGCGATATAACTCTTATTTCTATGTTTATGGGTTTAAAAGATAGATGGGGTGACAAAAAAAGTACCAAAATACAGGTTTTACCCCGTTTACTACGTTAAAGGGCTGAATTTCCAAAGAGTACCAGACACCTTTCCGCTTATTTTTCTAAAGAACAACGATAAGTACTAAATCTTTTTTGTATCTCTTTTAGTTTTGGAGATATAAGGTTACCGAATTTAACCGTTTTTACCCTTTTTACCCCCTAAACATTCGAATTTCCAAATCGATTGGGGGAGAGACCAACCCCTGGTCCAAATTTTAGCTTCAGGCCTTTAGGCTGTGCGATGATGAATCAGTCAGTCAGTCAGTGACGTTACAATTTTATATATCGTCGGTTGATAATTTAAATGTCGTATGTGGATTGTTTGCGATTTTGGGTTAAGATCAATTCCATAGGTCTTCCGACCTGATCTTTCATTTGGCGTAATCAGTTTTTCGATACCTCATACGGTTTTCGAGATATGGAGTGTCGTATGTGGTATTTGCTGAAGCAATTTTCAAATTAAATGTGTTCAAACTCAACTTACTCGAAACTATCAGAATCCACATACGACAATTAAATTATCAGCCGACGATATATAGATAAAATAACTGAAAATTTATTGTAGGAGGATAAACTGTTTCTATGCGCATTTTACTGGTTTCGTAGGACAGATCATCAGGAAACGTTTTTCCCAAAAAATTTTAGAAAAGCCAAAAATATCAGCAAATAAGGCTACAGAGGGAATGAGAATTACAAACACTCAAAAAGTGTTATTTGCAACGATATCAAAGCTTAGGTGCTGTTTTACAACACTCAAAAAACTGAGTGCTTTTCATATAAATTTTACTACACGTGAAAACAGCACATTAAACAAAATAAAAAATAAAAGTTGTTTAATCAAGAATAAAAATAGGGAATTAAGCACAACAAATAAAATCTTTTAATAAATAATTGTATTCCCAAAACCAACTTTGATAATAAATTTTTGCAAAGGGCACGTGCATAAAAAACTGAACTGGCAAATTGTTTTCATTTTAATTTGAATAAATGCAATTTGTTTTTGTTTTATATAAAAATCACTCAGTCTTTTGGGTGTTTTTCATATAAATTTTACTACACGTTCAATCACTTGTAAGTAAAAAAAATACATATTTATTTTTCTTTGAGCAAAGAAAAGGAAAACAAAATTGGCCGTTTCTTCATCTCTATACTAAAGTGCTGCCACCCCCTTCAGTGCAGTGATGTATACACTGCTGCCCATGGAAGTTAGCACATTCGCCACTTTGTGCGCGCGAACAGTCAAAATTGTCCTTAAAATTAAAAGAATGGTTAAGTTTAAGATCGAGGCTTGCAGTTGTAAAAATCCATTTGGCAACAATCTATTTATTTAATTTCTAGTTTTGCTCTTTATATCTTCATATATCCGTATTAAGACGGTGGACCTGAGAGAAACTTTAGTGTTATTAATTTTTTTTTTAAATAAAACGTCGTTGAGGATATTTTATTAATATTAAGTATTATCTTAAACAAGTTAGTAATTGTTGTTCAAGCTACAGAATGCTTGAGAAATATCTCAAAAAATGCACCAGTTAATTGGCCGCCTCATTCGTGCGATTTAACGCGTCTACACTTTTTTCTTTGGGGCTACGTCAAATGTCAATGGTCAATGATAACCAGCTGACGATGTTGGAAGAACTCAGAGCCAACATTGAAAGCGGAATGGCGGCCGTTACGGCAAAAATGTTTGACCGATGGCCATATGAAACAAGTCGAGTTCCATTCATAAATATTTTGATTGTATTTCAAGTCGCTCATAAGGTTTTGGAAATAACTCAAATGGTTTGCGTTTCATCTAAAAAAATGTTGTCAAATCCTTATTGGAAAACCCTACACGCAGAGAAAAAATATTTTTGGGCATGTTTACGGCAACGACACTATGTTTATTGTAACAATATATTGTTGTCGTACACAAAATATTGTTATTTTTATATAATATAAACAATATTAAAATTACTGTAAACATGTTAATGTTAATCGCAATTAAAAATTTAAGTATGGTTCACTGAAAAAAAATCATTTTTATAACAACTAAATAATACTAACTTCGAAAACATATTATATTCCTATTAATTAGCCATAACATGATAACTTTCTATACGTGTAACCATAATATGTTTAAGATGCAAACAAAATATCTTTACTCTAATAATATTTTGTTATCGCCATTTGTAAAATAATTTTGCATCAGTTGTGTTGTTCGTTTTACATATGCCCATCGAATTACTTGTTATTCAGTGGTTAAAAAATTTAAAAAAAATACCCATTAAAAACCAAAATTAAAGAAATTACAAAATAAAGAACTTGTAGGTAAATGAAAAAAAAAATTGTAAAGTGTCACAAAATAAAATATCAATGCAAAAAAAATTTTAATATTATTTGAAAATGGTGCAAAAATATTGACCATTGTTTTGTGTTATTTTAGAGATAAAGAATGAAAATTGTATAAAATAGTTCATAAATAATTGCGACCTACGACAAAAATGGGTTAAAAATATTATGTTTAAAGTTGCATCATATTATAATGTGAAATATCTGTAACAGTTTTACGTTAAGGTTGCCAGTAAGTAAATAAGATTAGCATTATAATATGAATACTTCTTAAATTATTATGATTAACATGATAATAATATGATAACTTCTTAACTTATGATTAACATGATAATAATATGATTACATTTAATTATAATACGATGTAATAAAAACATATTAGGATTAAGAGAAAAATATTATGATGTGATATTACGAATATATTTGGTCATAAAATGATTCAATAATAATCGTAATATGTTGACTACAATTATGAATCTTATCATAATATGTTGCTCTTAGAATATGTTTACCACAACCATGTTTTTTCTTTGCGTGTATATAAGAATCAATAACTAAAACATATTTTTTAATGATTTCTTAAAAAATAGAAAAATAATGTTTTCTTTGTCAACGCAAAACTTCATTCGGGCTACGTAAAAATATCATTAGAATTTGAAGGGTGCTGTTATTTCTAACCAGCGACCGAAAATATCAGTTATTTTGAAATTTTCAAAAAAAAAGCATATAGAAGTAAATACTGGCAAACTGATTCAAGTATACCATATTGATCTCTATGAACTTTTTATGATAAAATATTATGATTTTTAAAGTTTTGATTTTTATTTTTCGATTAAAAAAGTACAGGTTTTTTTTTATTTATATTTTTTTGGACAAAAGTAACAGTTATTTTTTATTTTATTTTTTTGAACAAAAATAACGGATATTTTTTTAAGTTTTAATTTGTCGATCAAAAATAAAAGTTACTCTTTACATAAATGTACGTGTTATAATTATTGAGTTGTCTTTAAATATATATTTAAATGTCTGATCATCATTATAACACGTACATTTCTTTAAAAAATAACTTTTATTTTTGCTCGAAAAAATAAAAATCATAAAATAACTATTATTATTGTTCAAAAAAATAAAAATCATAAAATAACTGTTACTTTTGTTCAAAAACAATAAATATCAAAAAATAACTGTTATCATCCGACTTTTATGAAAAAAGGAATAACTGTTACGGTCCCTGATTTCTACCATTATTCAATGAATAACGATATAACTAACGATTTACTAAATTACTTTCTTAATGGAAAAGCTAATTATACATTTTATTTTATTCAACCTTTACTTTTTGAATAATTATATAATTTATTGAGCTTGAGGTTTTTTCTTTTTATATAAAACATTTTATAACATTTATTTTATAACGCCAATATTTCGATACGGCAATGTGTATCATCATCACGATATAACTAAATAAGAACGATATAACTAAATAACTTCCTTAATGGAAAAGTTAATTATACATTTTATTTTGTTCAAACTCAACTTTTTAAATTGTTGTATAATTTATTGAGCTCGAGCTTTTTCTTTTTCATATCAAAAATTTTATTTCATTTATTTTAAACCGCCAATATTTCGATTCGGCAATATTCATAAAAAATATTTTAGGCTTATAGCAGGTTAATGAAATGAATTTTGTATGAAAATTTGCCTAATAAACCTTATATTAATCAAAAATATTTTTTATGAATATGAGGGTACTAACGTTAAAAAAAAATTATTTACAATTAAAAAAATTTTATACAAATAATCTATTACATTCCTAATAATTTTTAATTTTTTGTTTTGCTTTTAAAAACTAACTGCCGTATTTATAAAAAATAAAATAGATTTCAAACGTGTTTTAAAACATAATTTCCATACAAATTTTTCTTAAAACAGGTTTCATATCCATTTTAGTTTTTTATGAATACGGCAGTCCATGTTCTTTGGGGATATTGCAAGGTCCTTTCTAGATGTATAAACTATTAAGCATTAAGTGATGAAAAATATCCCAATCACTATATCCTTCAAATTCTAAACATGATGAAAAATTACGACTGTATTTCCGGTCGCATATCCTGCTTATTTCTTGGCCAATGACGAATATTGTCTGTAACGAATCTATTGTGCCCTTTATAGTCCGTTTGTGCTTATTTTAACCGATTTATTCATATTAAATAAGATCAGTAACTTCTAGTTCTACCGAATACAGAACATACCCGTGACGCCAAGGATATTCAGCTTTAGCATATATTTAGCTGTTGATCAGGCTTCACATATGATATCACGCAGTTTGGGCTGTCAGAACAAATTAATTTTATATCGCCAGCAATAATAAAAAAAATAGGCAGCGTTGCTTTTTAACGTGTCTTAAGTTAAACTGCTATAACACCCAATTTTCTTGCTTTTAAATGAATACTGCTGCTTTCAAATGTTCTAAAATAACTGCTTGATAAGCTCCTAAAGTTGTGCATGTTTTTCTTAAATTTTACAATAAAATTAATGGAATAGTATTAGAAATTTACCATTTCTAAATTTTTCAGCCTGGGTGATATTTGTCTTCCGTCCTTTAGTTACCAGTTCTGAATGACACAATATATCTCTCACACATTGAAATCTATGAATCAAATTCCCAATAAGATTCTTTGAGCAGCTTTTGAAAATCTGTTTTTCTAATTTTTTTTTTAACTAAGTATTTATATATATTAAAAACTACTTTTTAATATATATGTTGTTGAAGACAAAAACGATGCGTTACAGATGCGGTATTTGTTTTAAGTCCCACATTTTATCCAATCTGAATTTTGTTAAGAGTACAAAAAAAAAACCTTAAAGAAAATTTTTTACCCATTTAAAACTTGTTGATTTTTGACACTCAAAGGTTTTAAAAAGCACATCTTATGGCGTATGATTAATATTTATATATTTAAATAAACATACGCATATTTATCTCAAGTCAGTTTTATGTTATTAACAATATTAAAAATTAAAAACGTTCGTTCTTAAGAATTTTTTGTCATGTTTAATTTAATATACACCAGGGTCTTTTTTAAATCTCAAGTTATTTCAATTTCATAAATATTTCAGTATTACAAACTATTGAAATCTTCTTTAATATTTGTTCCACTTCATGGATTTTTTTCAATAATCTTTATCTTCATTTGGAAAATAAAACGAAACGTAAGGTTTTTCAAATCAGGCCACTAAGCAGTTTAATAAACAAACATGAATTTAAAAAAAATTGTTTTACAGCACATATCCTGTCTGAATGACAACTTTCCTTTTTTTCTTTGACCAATGAAAAAAAAACAAATGGCAAAATTTTTAAATTCCGTAACCACCTCCAGGTATTATTTAGTTGTGAACTAAATTTACTCCAAACTATTTAAGAAACTGTGAGCAGTGTCCCAAAATTTGGCTTGAAATGAGAAATTTGGTACGAAATTTCTAAACTTCAAAAGAGTGAAAGGAAGTTTATTCAACTTAATTTTACTCTTTGCAAGAGAGATAAATAATGCCAACTAACATGTAACTGTTAGACGGACTGTAAGTTAACATTGTTGTTTTAACATTAAACGATAACAGGGTTGGTTTAACTTTACAGTTGCATGCTAAATTTAACAGTTTATAATAATTTTTGTACAATAACATGAATACATAACGATGTTAACTTTAAATGGTATACTTTTAAAATTTAATAAAATCTCTTAAATTATAACAGTTTTTTTTATTATACTGTTAGATTATTTATTACTGTAAGTTAATGAAAGAGAAATATGTATATTAACATGTTTCTATCAACAAAATCATATTATTTGTAATATATGGTTTAAATAGCAAAATTTTATTATTTGTAAGCAACCATACAAATATTTTTTTTAGGATTAGAATGAATCAAGCCAATTGCGTACACCCTGTTAAGCCGTTTCTTAGTAAAAGCGTTCCACATTGATCAAAACCAACCTTCGTCAGATGGGGCAGGGTCTGGTCTAGTGTAATGTTCTAATATGTAAATAAAAGAACACAAGCGCAAGCCATGATCAACGTTAAATAATTGATTTTTATTTACAACTTATTTGTCTTAAATACTACCTATGAGAATAATGATTAACCTAATAATTGAGTGGCTTTACAAAATTCCACTCAATTACGTACTTAGCACTAACTTACATACAAATATACAGTATTGTAACAGGCACACAGAAATAAATGAGTCATTTTATTAATTTCAATATTAATGTATTTTTACTTTGAGCGGTGTTCAGTGTATCATATAATTTCTTCAAAGTGAAGAATTTGTTAGTTCAGCATAAATAGTTAAAATGTACTTTGAACTATTTATGTCGGTATTTTTGTCAATATGAGTAAGCGAGCGTTGACCGTAGTTCATTTAAAATATCATATTGCCCAAAAGAATTTATGCTTGCGACAGAGTAAAACAATTTGGGGTTTTTACTGACCTATCTTAATACTGCAAGTCAATTTGTTTATATTCTACAAGAATGTATAAGCGGTACATTTTGTTTAACAAGTGAAAGAATCTGTTTGTTTACTATTGCAAAGAATGTATTAAGTAGAATTATGTGGATACACTACACTAGAATGTATGGCAAAATCTGGATCCAATCACAATTTTTTTAAGAAGCGTTTATCCGGGTTTAAATATTAGGCCAAGCGTTGTCGTAATGGAAAATTCGGTTTTTTATAAAAAAAATTAAATGTGTAGTATAGATTCCCTGTAATTTCATCGACTAATTTTTTCAGCTCACAACAGATGAGACAACTCCGGTCCCACGAATTAGAGAGTATTACATTGGCACCAAGGTAATTCGGCTGGATAGACACGCTCAACAATATCTTCTTCAACAATATCTTCTTCCATCGCTTGTCATAATGGATCCAATTTTCATCGACAACAATGATTTGATGAAAAAGTTTAATGGCATTTAAGAAGCATTTCGGACAACGTCTCTTGGTTTTAACAGAAGTTGTACACAATTTACTAGCTTTTGGATGAATTTTACTTGTAGAAAACGTTTTACTAGCTTTTGGATGAATTTTACTTGTAGAAAACGTTTTAAAACAACTGTCTGAGCAGCTTCAAAATATCTTGCAAGATCTTTATGTGTTTGACAACCTTGGCTGGCTTTACATTTTATGGGGCTTTAGATCAATAATTCAGTAGCATGTCATAATGTCAATTGACATTAATTACATGAACATTGGGCACGTTCATAAGGTGTAACTGTTGTGTAACCGTTTAGTGTTTGTCTTAGAAACGCATAGTTGAGCACTTTCGCTCAACACAACAGTTGGGTATTTGAGGCCATTTATTCCATCATAAAATTTTTTAACTACCTAAAGTCAACATGTTGTGCTCAACCACAAACTTTTTTTTTCAATTGTTTATGTTTATCAGCTGTTAATTCTGCATTATACTCATAATGCCGTTTCTAAGACGAAAATGTTCGGCTCAACTGTTATCAACAGTTTTCTAGCAGTTGAGCTCAACAGCTACGTCTTATGAACGTACCCATTATGATATACCTCAAACTGTAACGGACATAAAAAAAATCTATTAAGAATATAAGGCCTATGGGCACTGCGATAGTATCAGTGTAATGCCATTTTCAAATCTCAGGCAATGCCATCTCTTAACATAACAGAAAGAAATAACGTTATAATTATATGTTTATATATTTCTGAATACTTTCATTGAAACATGAGCACTTTCACAGAAGTATCACGTTGCGCCACCCAGCAGTTCATCTTGTATTTTATTGTTCTATTGTTCCTTTCTTTCAGTAAATTGCCCCTAACACCAAAATAAAATAAAATTAGATAATAGATAAATTATTCTTAAAGAAACAATCTAAAATTTTTGGCGGCGTAACGTCCCAGTAAAAAAGATTTGTATTTTTTGAAGCACGCAAGATAAATAGCGCATAATTCAGCGTTTGAATAAGAGAGCTCTTATACAGCAGTAAAATATTATGATTACGAAAATGCTTGAAAAACGCATTTAAACTAGTTAAATCAAAACATATATGAATATGTTAATATAGTTAGCCCTTAAAAAGCTCTCTAGAAGTGCTTTATTTGCATTTTTTTTTATTATGTTAAAAGAAGCGCTTATTGTCAGCAGAAAATAGTCCTCCAAACCAGGAACACCCTATACAAAAATTACGTATCCCATCAGCAGATCTGAAGCGATAAGGTATGAATTCATACATAAAATCTGTTCCATTTGGAGCACATTTTTTACTAGAGTTGCTGAAAGTAGACCTTCCTGTGGAAATACCCCTATATGGAAATTCTTATCAACGATCTGTCTACAGTAAGGACTAAGCAAGGTTAAATTATAATTTTTTTTTATTGTTTTTATTTTCATTTTTGAACAGATGGCTCAAATTTTAAAGTGTTGGCATGGCATCAATAATACATTCCGTGGTTCCACAAGGCATATAACGCATTTAGGGACTTCTGCGGTTTGTCTAAAGTCTAAATTGCTCTCTTGAACATCATTTTGCTATTTCAGCAATTGTTTTAGATAAAGGGTGGTCCAACTATAATGCACGATGCTAACGTCAAGTTTTTTGTCCAACTTAATTTTACATTTCTTTGTTTCAGTGTTTTACAAATCGATGCCTTACTTTCTCAACCTCGTATCTTAAAAAAATACGGTTTTGGCTCTTTCATATAAAACGATTGATATTTTTGTGTTCTATTAATGAAACAACTTACTATTTCAATAATTTATTAGTATTTACAGAATTGAGACAAAGTATTGAAATAATAAGTTGTTGCAGTAATAGAACACAAAAATATCAATCGCTTTATATGAAAAAGTCAAACCCGTATTTTTTTAAGATACGAGGTTGAGAAAGTAAGGCATCGAAATTCAATAATGGAGAGGTATACAATTGAGAAGCACGTTGAGATTGTTGAACTCTTTTACAAAATAGGCGATCAAATCAAAATGCATTTCGTGAACTTCGTGATTTTTTTGGTCAGCATAGTCGACCAAACATGTCCACATTCGGGAGAATTGTGAGAAAATTTCAGCAAACCGGATCTTTAGAAAAAGCGAAAACACTGCTATTGTTCGCTGTAGTGCTGAACTTCTTCGAAAATGAGGTCAGCCAAGTAGTTATCGTGAATGATGTTCGCTATCGCAATATGATAACGGACTTCTTATGGCCAGAAATTGATGATATGGTCCTAAACGATATGTGGTTCTAACAGGATGGTGCCACTTGCCACACATGTTACGAAATAATGGGTCTTTTATGCGAGAATTTCAATGACCGTGTTATCTCACGTCGCGGTGATATTAATTGGCCGCCTAGATCTTCTGATTTGGACTTTCATTGGACTTCTTTCTGTGTGGATATATTTTAAAGAAAAAGTGTACGTCAATTAGACAAGAACAATTCGAGAGCTAAAGGATAAAATAATTCGACACATTAACGACATTTCTCTTCAATTATGTCTCAGAGTCATTAAAAATATGGACCATCGGATAGAGGTATGCCATCGAGGCCGTGGTGAGCATATGACCGATATTTTGTTTCACACATAGTTTTCATAGATCATAATAAAATATATGAAGACAATTCTTTAAACATTTTTTGTTTTATTTACAATTAACATCGTGCCTTTCGGTTGGACCTTTGTAATTTAAAATATTTGTTATTTATGAATATTGCAGTTACTTTTTTAAAATTCTTGTTCAAAAGCTCTTTTGTATCCCAATGTGGATAAAACACATAGATCATGTTTAAAAGATCAATACTGATTTTATATCATAATTTGTAAGTGAAATAATAACAAATTATGAAACAAAACTTCTTGGTTAAAAAAAACTAATGTGTTGATATTTGTTGAGGGATGAACTTTAAATTTTCAGCTCCTCAAATTGTTTCACGGTTCACTTTATTTTCAATTAAATAAAAACAGTTGGTATTTTTGTATTTTGTTTTTGTATATACGTGGTTTTATTGACTTATTTGTTGTTTTTGTTTCTATGTTTGTTACAATGTTGTTATTTGTTAAATGTTTTTGTTTTGTCACAATTTAAATGTTTTTCTTTGTCACTTTACTTGTTCACTGTTTAACGATCGAAACTAGAGTAATTTTTAATGATTTAAAAATTATCTTACAAGTTAAGTTTCAGTACAAAGAAAAATGGTATAATGACAAAATGGGGAAAAGTTAATAACAATTTAAGGACCGTTAGTATTTTACAGGGTGCTGTGTTTATAATGAGTCATCATTAAACAATCTTTTAATCCTTAGTTTAATCCTTTTGTTAAAAAAAATCATTTACCCACAAATTTAAAATAAAAACTGCTATTAGGCCTGTTCTAGAAATCTAAATGAAGTGGATTTAAAATCGTGTGAATTCTCCTTTTTATCTACTCCATTATTTGAGAACAAATCATTTTTACAATAACAACTCATACATTCAGGACAATCTACGGTCATGTCGGAAACATTTGAAGTTAAAAGCCCGTTTTATATCAATGTCACTTCATTTCGATTTCTAGAACATGCCCGTATATATTTTGGAAATCGAATCTAAAAAAATTAAAATAGAAAAAATGTTGAAAACAATTGGGATTTAACATTCCTCACTATTTTCATTTTTATGCGACACATTCACATTTCTCGGTCTCTCAGACCGATTTCAAGTATTTCTCGGTATCTCAAAACTATTCTAAAATTTTCAAAAACCTGTGCAGTAGACTTATTTAACAAACTAATCTGAAATAACTGAAGTAAGAAAAAAACAAAATTTTCACAAAACACAACATTTATAAAATGTTTTTTTTCTATTAACATATATCTTAGCAGTAAACAAAAAAATAAAATGAATTCAAGAAAAAACAGGAACACTAAAAAAAATTGATTTCAAAATGCTTAAAATATATGCGTCATTATGAGGTTAGTCTTTCAATCAGTCGTTAGAGCTTTCGTAGCATTCAATACAAACCATTACTGCGTGTTCTAGACAAAAGAATTTGAAACATTTCTTACAGTTTTATCGACTTTTTCGATTTTTCTTAGACCCGCAGTATACGCACCGACCAGGGTTGGAGCTTGACGGAATATAAGGAGCGGGATGCCCACATATTTGTTGAATTCTTCCTTTTGTACGTAGTGCGGTGTGTCGAAGAGAAGCTCTTCTTATAATATGCGGCTTAATTAAGTCATAAGAAAGCTCCTCAAGGAATTTGCGACGACATTTTTTTTCTTCTGGATAATTGAATGCGTAGATAACAAACGAGTTAATGGCCGATACATTCATTAGACTGTAAAAAATCACAAGTGGCCATCTATTTGTACCTCTGGCACAATTGTAGGCTTCACACATTTTGTTTAGTTTTGTCTTTTCCAAGAAAAAAGTAACTGTGACTCGATTCAACATCACTTTCCTTGGAGTCTTCTTGTTCAGTATCAGTATTTGCTTCATACACATCAATATTATCTTCGTATTCAGTACCACCCTCCACATCAGAATCTGGATCTGAATCGATTTCATTCAGCATAGATCTTATGCGCTCAATTTCTGCCATATCTAAAGAAAATCTCACGATAATTAATTTTGAACATAATTATTTTATTAAATCATACACACTGATCGTTAATTGTCCATTTTCATCTAAAAATTTCTAATTTATCAAAACCAACTTACCGAACGAAAATGTTACACTTAATTATAAGTCGGTCTCACAGACCGTCTGATTAGCAATCACCGGTACAACACTTCAACTCAAACGCACTTGTTACACTAAATGTTGTATAATGAGAAATAATGAAGATACTGAGAGAATGACGGAGTTGACATTTTTTGTTTTCGTGAAATTAACCCAAAAGTAATTCATCGGTCTCACAGACCGACGAAATGGTCAGGAAGGTTAAAAGTAAGAAAAATACGTTGTTCTACATACTTCATAAATCGTTTGTCGTTTATCTTTACCAGAACTACTTTTGAAATAAGAAAAAACTATTTTTAGCATAAGTACATTTAAGTTAAACACTGAAAATAACTGAACATTCCTGTTTATAATTCGGTAAATCTTATTTAAGATTTTTTAAACTCAGGCCCTAACTATGTAAAACGCAACGCAAGGCCAAAAATTACATTGAAAGAAAAACCAAAGTCAAAAATATATAATTTTGTTGTTGTTTTCTAAAGAAATTCATATCGCATTTTAAGATTTTCAACGGCACAAGATATGCAGCGTTTGAAAGCAACAATAAAATTATAAAAAAATTTTGACTTTGTTTTTGCTTTCAATGAAATTTTTATCGTTGCCTTAAGAAATTTTTTCGCTATGCTCAAACTGAACCAATAATTTTCCAATGTGTATTAGTTTTTATTAACAATAATAACTTGTTGCTTCGTTAAGTCTTTTGTCTAAGACCTTCAAAATAACAAAAATTAGTTGATTATAACATACCCTAATAGTATCGTTATGTCCATAGACAATATGACATTTCGTTAATGGACCTTAATACTAATATTTTTAGGTATTACACACTTGTAATGAGTGAGGGGTGGCAGGATCACCATGTGATATGTGAGGATCGGTAGGATCTCTATGTAATGTATTGTGTGTTTGATTTAAAGTGATTTGGTCCCTTTAGCCCTTGGTTATTTTAAATAGCTGTCAGGGTTTCAGCTGTTAACTAAGGCGTTCAAAAGAACTGCCGAATTATTGGTGAGTCTTTCGATTAAACGCAAGGCAGGTTGTTGCCGATATTGTATTGTAATTTCAAGTCTACTTTATTTTGGATTTACATGCATTTAATTACTATACATGAATTTTTAACTTAGCCTTTCTTACTTATCCTACTTATCGATAAAGTTCTAGTTGTCTTTGTAGATATTATGGACATATGCATAATTACCCTGATTACAATTGCTTTGACCAATAGGAATATTTGTGGTTACACTCATTCCTATTTGTCACTCAATTTACAATTCTTATTGAGTAGAATTGTTCGTTTGTTTTTACCATACTCATACCCCAATTAACTTGCATTTTAATCAATGTGTGTCGATTGGTAAATGCCGTTATTTGATCTTGCATAATTACCCTACTCTATTTAGGTTGGTATGTATAGATTTAAGAGTAGTTTAAGGGTAGGCAGTGGCAACTTATGAGGTACACTACACACTAAATGGCAAACGCCTTCAGGCTGTTATAGTGAAAAAGACCATATTTTTTTGGCGGGCATCGAACCAGTTATCCTTAGTAATTGATGGATAAAAAACATACAAAAATTGAACAAAAATTTTAAAACTACCACAAAATTTTACATAAATTGCTAAAAATCTGTAAAAAGTATAAACATGGAGAAAATAAATATAATACAAAAAAAATCGACTTATGCAAAGAAATTTAATAATATATAGAAGGAAATTTTTTTTTTAATTTTCCATACGTCCCAATAAAAAACCATTAAACCAAAAATTACATTAATGTTTTAAGTTCTATTTTCTTAACTTTTTATGGATTGATTCCCCCCTATAAATTGAAAAACTTTTTACTACTCCTTTTGTCAATAAAATGAAATTTTCTGTTAACCAAAAATATTTTCAAGTGCTAATAAAACCTCTTTTAAAGCCAACCAAATATCTTATAAAAAAAAATTATGTTTATTGCCCAAAGTATTTAGTATATAAACATATGAAATTAACATGGCAACCAAAAGAAGGCTGTTGCAGATTTTACAGTAAATTGATTTTCTTTAAAAACAACAAACCGTAAGAATAAAACGTAATAAAAAAATTATTAAAATAATAATAATAAACCTATATATGAAATACATGAATATAAGACATATACTCATCTGCTTGTGTAAGATACAATACAAATAAAAACTTGTATATGGTGTTTTTTCGGAAGCAGAGAATTAACTTTTAAATAAAATAGAGACAATGTATTTTATATCCATACAATTTGCATTATTTATTAGACAATTTAATGGTATAGGTACGATTGATTTCATGCATTTTGGCGCCGCACTGTGGCTGAAAATTGAATTTCATCGGCGAAAAGTCCATTTTTTTCATCGCCGATTTCAAAAATTTTAATGCCATTCGATGGAAAACATGTAAGAATTAAGGTCTCCAATACTAACCAAGGTATTTAATTGGTAATTGTGGGCGTGGCATGCTGCTGGAAACAAATATTATATGTTGCTTTGGAAAAAACTTAATTTTTGTAAATTTGATCAGAAATAAATCATGATTTCTCGCAAACTATTGTCAATTATTGATTGAATTTTCTTTTGTTTTATTAGCGGTATAGCAGTCTTTTAGAAATGGTTCGTTGTATTACTGTACCGCTTATACCTGAAGTGTTATTAACTGTTTTCCCAGGTTCTATATTTTAGCTAAATCCGAATTTCAGAGGAGTAGAATTTGTTCCGGTCAAGAGGGGTTAAAGAGATTTTAGTACCATCAGAAACCTGAAAGTGTCCTCTTTGACCGCATATATTCTTTTGCAACTGTTTAGAATTGTCTGCTGAACACTTTTTCATTTTAATGGAATTACTCGCAACATTTGTTTGCCATTTTTATTTAACTGAAACATAACACAATGGTTTACGAACGTTTTGTTTTGAAAAATATTTCTGCAACTGATGCAATTCTTGAAACTGTCATACCCGGGCAGCTTTTGAGTTTATTTGAAAGAAGACGGTTCCATAGAAGGTCGGGAGAGTGACATGTGGACCTCTAAAATTGGTAACCTTGGATAGAGATATTCGAATAAAACGGATTGTTTGGGTAGATTTTTCAACGATTTTTCGAGTTTTTTAATCGGGTGGATTATGTTGAATATCATCAATAGTTTTACTATCCCACCAAAAAATGGCCATGTTCTTTCGCCGATAAAAAATTTTTTCTCCAGAAATATATAAAAATGCTTATATTCGACAATTGTTTCTCCCACATGCCCTATTAAAAAAAAAAATTTATTTAAGTAAAAAATTCTAATAATTCAACACACCGATTTAAATAAAATAAGAACGGTAATGTTTGTAGTATGCGCATCATTCTCTGGAAAATTCTGACCAATATCGAGTGGTAAATAGTGACAGTATGGCCAATTTTGTAAAAAAAAAAATATATATATTTTTTTAAAAGCGTTTTTGCGGGATTGGAAATTTGGGGTATTTCTTGATAAAAACTGGGAATGCCCTGCAGTCCGCTGTTTTAAGATTTTTTTGGTCTACATAATCTTAAAATTTCTTTGTGTTATCTCTATCCATGTCAGATTACTGGAATGTCAAAAATTAAGATTATTATTTCTATGGTGCAAATGAATTTTTAAGTTTGACATTCTATAAATCTGACATGAATAAAGATATCATAATGAAATTTGGCAGTTATGTAGATTAAAAAGTTCTGAAAACCGTGAACGTAAAAGCATCCCCTTCCTTGAATAAAAAAAATACCACAATTCTCAATCTTAATCAAGCGCAATTTCGTACTAAATACTAAAAAACATCAAAAGTTCAAGATGTCTTCTCTGCAGGAAAAATTGCAAAATTATCTCTATCGGATCAAAAGTTACAGAGTTTTGGCCGATGAAAAATGATTTTCAGCCACTGTGCTCCGTAGCGAAAGGGTGCATGGCCAATATTTAAGGCCCAATTGTCACAACACCTTTGGAGTCCATAAGGCTGTATTTTGGCAATAACGCTTCAAAGAGCTCCAGTAAATCTGCTTAGACCTGGGATTATGCAAATCCAAAGGATAAATTATATAATGGAGTCAAATAACATGAGTGAGATGACCAATTAAGAGTTTCATTTCGTGAAATGATTCATTTGCCAAACTTTTTTCTCATGTGGCCCCATCGTTTCAAAACAAAGTTATTAGTATTGCGAATGTTTTATATACTAATACATTCTAAACGATGAAGGAAAAAGTTAATTAGTATATCTTTATGCCACTAATTGTTGCCTGTATCATTCTGACCATCGTTAAGTGTGGACCAAATGCGGCAATTCTGTGAACTGACTTAATGTACTTCATTACAGAACAAAATATTCAAAAGAATTTTCCCGATAAATTTGTCGAATTAAGCACTGTTTCAAAATAAATTTAAATAATTTATTCGTATTGACCTGCCAAACCAAACTTACCTCAAAACAATCGAGAACTGTTCAATCAGCTGTCACATTTCTAACGATTTTAACTTCTACCCCTCTAAGAAACACCCGATACTTTAAAAAAAAGTCTAGCATATTTTTAGGTTGTCATATACTACTGTTATTAGAATTTAGTACCCTAATTTTATTATTTAGTATCCTCTCTTAAAAACATCAATATAAACATGTGAGTGGGTAAAAGAATATGAGTCTGAGATCAAAGTTACTCTTAAATCAGAGGCAGGCATACAGAGACAATGGCCAAATAAATGTCTATATACAGTAAGCTATTTTTGTTGTTGCAACTTTTGTCGGTTCTTCTTTAAAGTTGCATTTGTTTTGATAAATTTTTGGCACAGCAACAGATTTGTGACCGAACTGAAATACTGTTTTCGTCAAATAAGAGAAGAAATGATGGAACTAAACTTATCGAAGGGTACACTTAGGTGTGCCAGAAAATTTTGATAAAAAATCGGCATTATCGGCACTTCAATTCAATAAAATCAGCAAAAAATCGGCAAATTAAAAATATCCCTTTTAAGAACAATAGAACATATTCTTATTAACACAAAAAATAACAAAACTGAATAATTCAGCATTAACTTACATGCGAGAATAACCCATATAAAAACAAAAAATTTATAAAAGAGAATATTTTTATAAATAAATTGTAGTTAATTAAAAAAAAAATTTGTACATTAGGTTAATATTGTTGTTATAGTTGAAAATTTATTTTCAACAATTTATTTTAACAAATATTTTATAGATAAATATATCGTCGCTATTTTAACTAACCGACCTAACTAAAATTTAACAAATCTTACAGGAGAGCACTTTTAATGTTTTTTGTCTTAAATGTGTTCATTTCCTAGCCAAAATATGAATGAAATTGGGTTAATGCATTATTTGTTATTAAGTATTTGTTATTAAGTATATTTGTTATTTAGTATAAAGACAAATATTTTTATTTTTGCACTTAACTCAATTTTCAAAAAAATTTTGCATTATTAAATTTATTAGAAAAAAGAATTTCTTGAAAGGATTAATTTTCCAGGGAACATCGAAATTTGGATTTATTAAGGTTGACTCGGCTAAAAATTGTTTCCACATTTGCTGAAGAATGTTGAAGAACCATAATTTGCTGTACAAACTTTGACAGCACTGTAAATGCATCCGTAGAATCCCTGCGTTTTAAGTCTGAAATTTTTTGCAAAAAAAGTTTAAAAATTTTAACTCCCTAAATTCAGGGTCTAAAATTTATTTTTCTTATCAGAAATAAAGCTGGGGAACTTTTTAAGAATTTCCAAAAAAGACATATTTTCCTTTTTCATAATTTTGTTAGGGTTAATCATATTTAAAGATTTATAAGATTTTTGTTCAAATTCAAAACGTTTTAATATTTGATTTGAAAATTCTATATAAAAATTAATACAGTTATATACAATTTTGTTAATTTCGCTTATGTTGAGTTTTGATTACGATAGAAACTCATTAGCCATAAAGCCCAAATGTTCCTCATCAAAGTTCAAAAAATTCTTTGTGTTGATAAATAAAATTTCAATTTTTAATTGTTTTTGATAAAATTAGTTAATGCAGTTTAAAAACACTTTCAATTTGGTTGTATAGGTTATGATAAGTGCTCCAAAGTTACCTAAAATTAATAAATTACACGTTAACAAGCAAAGTTACCGTGGTTTAAGAGTTTACCAAAAAATCGGCATTTTTGGAGCAAAAATCTGCAATCGGCACTTTGCTAATTTTAAGGCAAAAAATCGGCAAATTGCCGATAAATTGGCAAATATGGCAGGCCTGGGTACACTCGCTTGAGTACACCTTTTAGTGCCTCTCTCCCCTCTTGATTAATAAAGTAAGAACCGCAGCGACAATAAACGTTGAATGTAAACAGGCACTTAGAATATTTTTTTTTTTTTTGAACAAAATAACATGATACGTATACTAACTCTCTTATAAACAAAGTTTTGAGATTTATTAATGTTTGTATTGTCTGTATGAAAACCCGATTCCGTTCGGCTATATATAAATGCCGAAGCTCTCTCTAAATTCCATCCGTTTCAAGTTATAACAACAGAATAAACACATTTCTAACTAACACAATCATAAAGCTAGTTTATTTTGACAGCTTAGCTTAACGTAGTGTTAAATATTACCGTAAAGTCTGTCAAATACATAAGCAAATAAAAAAAGAATTTAAGGAGGCCATAATGTACATACACAAACTTAAGGTCCACGCTGCATATTCGTGCAATATGTTATTTTCTTGTAAGTTCTGCAAATTTAAAAGTACTAAAAATTACAGCCCTGTATTTGCTTATGTAATGTTTTATTTAATTTGCGAGCTACGTTTTCAAAAGACAAAAATTGGTGATTATTGTACATAATTATCATACTTATTATACTTATTTTTTTAATAATAAATAATTAAATGGATTTAAAATAAATATACGTAAAAACCTCTTTTTCTAAACTCGGAAAAAATTATTAAATTTCTCCAAAAACCAAATTTATACCAAGTTCGTAATATCAAGCAAACAATTTGTTGATTTTGCACCTATTACCAAAATGATTATATTGATTGCTAAAAATTGTAAAATTGTGAAAATGTTAAACGAAAAAAGTCAATTAAGATTTTTTGTTATTTAATGAAAATTTTAGTTGAAAATTTATCTCAAAACAACTAATATGTTAATTAAATCAAATTTAAATTTTTAATTTTCTTTCAACTAAAAAATAATTGTTTCAATTATCACATTAATTAAATTTAAACACTTTTTAAACCCTTTGGTTAATTGATAAAACACTTTTTTCTGTGTACTCTTATTTTTCTTTGTCCATTGCAATTTTTTTTTTTTAGCAATGCATAAACAGCTGATTCCGTACGGAATGTGCGTTCAGTTTGGCACTTTGCTTAAGCAAATGCCATTTGACGAAACTTAACGAAAAGTTTCACTAAGTACATTATAGTTGGCCGCATATGTTTCATATTATAGTCGCACGGTTTCCTAAGTTGACTTAAGCGACCTCATGCATATTATGGTTGGGCCTTATGTTCTCTCTCTTTCTGTTCTAGTCATTATTCTTTGAACGCAGCCTTTCTCTGCTTTAAACTTATTTAATATATCATCATAAAAGTAATTTATATTTTTTTATGATTGCGGTTTCAATGTTTTCATGTGTAGGTTATTTTTTATTAAAATTCATTTACTGGTTCATTGTTTATCATGCATCTTTGCTGTATGTTATAAATTTTTTTTATTATTAAATTAAAAAGGAAAACAAAGGTAAGATTTAATTTTGGAAGAAAATTATTATTTTATCATTTTTTATTTTAATTTAATAGAGGATAAAATTAAATTATAACATGGCAATCTTTTTTATGTAAATATCATCATATGTATTTGTATATACTAAGAATTTATTTATACCTAAAAAAAGAAATTATTTAGACAGGGTTTATAGATAATTTAAGAGAAGTGAAAGAAGTTTTACAATAAATAGAACAGAAAAGGGGAAGAAATAGTCTAAAATGTAGCAAAAAAATAAATGGGAAATAGGTTAATAACACTGTGTGTAATTTTTTAAGTCATGGAAATGTAACCTAGGGATGGGCAAATTGAAAAAATATATCGATATATATCGTATCGATATTTTTTAAGAGGTTCGATATTTATTAATATCGATTATTGAACGTATTAAGCTGAAATTATTACCAAATTTAAATACTTATGTCAATCCATATTTACATATGTACAAACATATTATAAGTAATTCCATTTTAACTTTTTATTGTTTCTTTTAACTTCAAATTTAATGCCTGTCCCTCGATTTCGTACTAAACTTTTATTTAAAGCAAAAACCAATTTTAAAATTTAGATTTTAAGGTAAGTTATGCGAACGAAGTTTGCATTTGAAATCGAGGGGCCGGCAGTAAATTCTACAATAAAAAATATTTAAAAAAAACTAAAGAATACAAAAAAGTTTTTATTTATTCGTCATATGAAATCTATATACTGCCGGCAAATGAAACTTGTGATACATACTATACAAGTAAACTGTGCAATATTTTATTTTTTTTATATAAGAACATGCTCAAATAAAAAAAAACCAAATATTTGTATTTTTTTTCTAACATTCCAACTTTCATGGGTCTATTGCTGCTAATACGCGATAATTAAGGCGATTCTTTGGATAATTCTAGGAACACTTTCCAGAATATTTTCCGCGCTGAACTGTGTAATCTATGAAAATGTACAATGGAAAAGCGCCGTTATTTTCTTAATATTAGTTAAGAAAAATAATTAGTATTGTGGTTATTTTGTTGAACTATTCATGGTTTTTAATCCAAATTTTTACTATTTAATTAGGCTTAAGTTCATTAAATTTAATTTTCATTAAATTATTTTTATGAAGAAAGGAATTTTTACAACATGAAAGATTAATTAAAATTGTTATTGATAATTTTCATTCTTGACTGACCTGGGATTCGAAGCCAGGCTGGCTGGCGTGTGATTCGAACCCAGGCGGCTGGTTACCCTGACATGTTTCGACCTCAACCACTAGGTCTTCTCAAAGGGATTTGCCGTCTTACACTCGCAGCCATCGATGACTGCTGACGTCAGTAGTCAAACATCAATCCTTAAACCAAATTGTATTTTAACCTTTGGTAGATCGAAATTTGCTTATTGAATGATTATCCATTTTTAATTGATCTCACATGTTTTTCCTTTACTTCTGTTTTTTCCGTACTTTTGTCAAGAATTCTTCTTGAAGTCCAAAGTACATTTTTTGTTTATCATGTTTTTTGTCTTTCTTTTTTCTTGTTGACATTTTTCAGCACAACTTGAAGGACAAATGAACACATAGAGCTTGTGCCTTAGCTTTAACAATAATTAGTATTGTGGTTATTTTGTTGAACTATTCATGGTTTTTAATCCAAATTTTTACTATTTAATTAGGCTTAAGTTCATTAAATTTAATTTTCATTAAATTATTTTTATGAAGAAAGGAATTTTTACAACATGAAAGATTAATTAAAATTGTTATTGATAATTTTCATTCTTGACTGACCTGGGAAAATTAAATTTAATGAACTTAAGCCTAATTAAATAGTAAAAATTTGGATTAGTTAAGAAACATATGATGCAATTCTTAAAAAACAACATAATTGTAAGCAGTTAAGCAACGGTTAAAATGTTGAATTTTATTATAAAGAGATCTTAAAAATATCGAAATCGATAGTCGTAGATATATCGATATATGGGTATTTTTAGTATAGGCGATATATATAGATTATAATTTTTTTAAATATCGATATTTTGATATATCGATATTTATTGCCCATCCCTAATATAACCATATACGGACACCACTACCTGAAAAAACCGTGTCTCCCAGTTTTGCCCAAAGACATGCACTTTTTTTATGGGACCCCAAAGATTTTGGGCCTCGGTGTAATTTTTGCAAAAACAAGTGATAATTTTTTCAGGCTCATATCTTCAAACCCGGTCTCTGAGGCAAAGTTATAGCCCTTGCCATAAAGAATAAAAATTGTGAACATATAAAATCAAAAAAACCTTCATCTTCAAGATCAAAATCGCAAAAAACTTAGAAAAATTCGATTTTTTTTACCTTTTTTCCGCTGTTCAGGTCTATAGGTAACAAACCGTTCAAAATTCAAGGAAACAATCAACTACAAAAATTTTCCTAAGATCTAAATAAACAATATGAACTAGAATATATGAACTTCCTACGAATGATTCTTAACATCGTTTAGGTAACGCTTAAGTAGCCGCAAAAGTGAAAAAGTTCCCGAAACTTTTTTAATTTCATTTGTTTTTTCTTTACTTCAACATTGAGCTCCTATGCTATCTGTTACAAAAATAAAATATTGGTAATACGCTTATAATTTTGATGGCCCTGGACTGGCAAATCGCACTCTCTTAAGTTGTGGATTCAAATCGTCGGCCGAATCTGACTCTGATTCATAACTTATAGTGTCCACAGGCACTCTGCTTCTAGACTGCCCTCCATCATCAGCTTTTTCTTCTTCAAATACTTCATTAACATCATACAGGGTGATCTTGTGACTCCACCAACATATCCGAAATGAATGCGAAAATAAATCAAAAAAGGAATGCAAAACAATGCATCAATAAAATGGATATTACTTCTGCGAGCAATGCGTCGAGTTTTTTGCCTTTGTACAATTTTTCCATGGGCATTGTGGTTTGGGGAAGCCATTCTCCTTGCTCTTCGGATTCGTTAGGAAGTTGTTTGAGAAAGTCGTCAAAATGAAAATTTAGAAAATACAGCTTCAATGTCATTGATGTGCCAATTTTCTCAAAATAATACAGCATTTTTTGCACCCATTCCCTTGCTTCCGGTTCCGCGTCTCGATCGCCTCCCAAGACTCTGGTGCATAAACGTTCAATGTAAATCCATGGCATTGAATGATTTTCATCAAATGATGAATCAAAGTTGCTCTTGAATAGTTTTCTAATGTCAGGGCCATTCAGTACGCCTGTTAAATGAAGACAAAAAATTAAAACAGAAAAGAAAACCTTAACATAGTGTAAATAGTACAATACGGCGAACAAAAACTCTTTTTAAATTTACTACAATACCTTTTTTTAATTTTGTCTTCGCTACGCTTAGGCAAAACGCTTTCCAAATAGTCGAATGCGTTTGGACAATTTACAACGGCCACTTCGATGAATTTTTTAACCATTCCCAATTTTATGTGGAGCGTTGGCAGCAAAATGTCTTGAGTATTATCAATTAAAGGTTTGTTTGTTGTTTCATTTGTTCCTCCACACTTCCTCTTGGTCTCCACAAATAACATTGGAATTGATTCAGAGGTGAGCGCGAATTCTATGCGGCTTATGATTTCAGCGCCGTTTCATTGGACCTTCACTTCGTATAGCCGTATTGAGTCCCCAACAAGAATCATATTCTATTGATGTTCTTAAATGAATATCTATAAAACTCACCCCAATGTATATAGTAGAAAGAAGGATGGTCTAAAGTCATAAGACCTATTTTGGAATGTCTTCCGTCCTTTGTGAATAAAGAAAATCTTGAATGTCGTCTATATTAACGGAACATGTGATAGACGCTGCATTAAAATATATGTTCTCTTTTACATCATCAAACTTGTGTGGTTTTTTATGTGGCTTTAACTTTAGCATTAAAATGTTGAGATTCAAAGCATCTAAATAAATTTTTAAAAGTATATAAAAGCAGATTACAAAAGCAGATACCAATAAAAAAAAACAAATTTGAAAAAGCAGTAGTCAAAATTCTAATCAAAAGCCCTTTTTGGGTTTAAAGTTTTTATTTAAGTCGTTAAAAATTGTTATCGCTACAAACTGTTGAAGAAGAATTGAAGAATTATTTGAGTGAAAAGAGAATTTATGCTCTTATATTTTCAAGTTATATAATATAAATACAAATATTCGTTTAGGAAACAATTTCTTATTATTCGTGTTTTTGTTTAAATTTTAAATACTTATTGGAAAATAATTTTTTTTTAATTTTTTTTAATATCCATCTCCAAGGTCCTATTACATTTTGGTTCTGTAATGTTTTTAGTTTTAATTATGCCAGTTATAATCAATTGTTATAGGAGTGTATAGGAGTTGTTCTTAATAATTGTAAACAAAAACTATTTTAAAAGTTAGTATTGTTATTTAATTTTTAAACACTTATCTTTTATCCTTAAACTGCAATATATTTGGATAAAATCTTTGGATAATAAAATAGTTTAGTTTTCATACTTAATACAAAATATATTATGCTCCGATTCATAGCAACCAACAATTACATATTACTTGTCATACGAACAGTGAGGCCATTTTGTCATTTTTGCAGCTCAATTTAGCATTAAAAATTTCTATTTAGCTGCAAATTTTTCATTTAGCACTTGGCATTTTATTTAGCATTTTTGGAAAATGTTTTTAGTTTTTTTTAGCATTATTTATTTTAAAAATTTGGACAAATAATTTAATTGATTTTACTTAAATTTTTTTTATAGATTATAATAAATTTTGACTAAAAATAGTGTACCCAAAATTAAATTTCGTATGAAAATGAATAATTCTTAAGATGAAAAACATATTACCTATCTTGTTAGAAAAAATTAAATATTCAAGGAATATCAGAAATGCCCTTATCATGTCCAGGACTGTCAGATGTGGCGAGTTCTCGTCAAACATGGCGATTTTGAAACATGTTTGGCGACTTAATTTTCGATTTGGCGACATGGCGATTTTTTGGCGATTTTTAAAATAGTTTGCGTTTTGGTTGGCTATTTTTGACAAGCCAGGAATTTGTTTTGAAATTTTTTAAATTCAATACGAAGAAATAATACTTTTTTATTCTAGTACGAGTATTTGAATGTATGAAATTTGATGCATTCGTATGTATGACCAGCAGTGTGACGATTTTAGCATTTTGCAGCAAAATTCAGCAATAAAAATTTTTATTTATCTGCAAAATTTTCATTTTTCCCTTGGCATTTTATTTAACATTTTTGGAAAATGTTTTAAGCATTATTTATTTTAAAAATTTTGATTAAAAATAGTTGTACCCAAAATTAAATTTCGTATGAAAATTGATAATTCTTATGTTAAGGAACATCTTACCTGTCTTGTTAAAAAAAAAATAGAATATTTCGGGAATATTAGAAATGCTCTTATTATGTTGATTGCAAATATTATTTGCCCTTTGATATTATGATAGAAAAGTACAAGGAGATTTCACTTTGAAATATATACATATAAATTTGATAGTGTAAATGTTTAAAAAAATTGTTTGCTCAAAACTGCTGAAAAATAATTATTTTTAAGCTTAAATTTTTCTTAAACTATAAAAAATTAAATGACCTAAAAAATTTTGTATATCATAGAAATAAATCGTTTATATTTTGCATATATCAGAGGTTTGCAGGCCCCCTAAATTTAACATATAATCTTAACTTCTTGTGCTACATATTTATATGAATCAGGTGCTTTAGCAACATCTCGCCATTTGCTTAAATATAACCATTTATAATCTGGGAATTATTTCTTTTCATAAGCTACTTTATTATATTCAACATTTTTTATTTTTCGAATTTATTCTATGAGCTAAATTTCAGTTATGTATTTTATAAAGCTTTTTGTAATAGTTCAATTCCTTAAATTTTTAGGAATGACTTTATACACTACCAGACTATTATCTTGTATCTTACTGTTACATTTTACCTTAGCTATTCTTTGGATAGCAAAGAAGTATATTGTATGTACAGAAAAATTTACAATTATTAGACACCGGCAGAATGTAATGCATTTTCTGGCCCGCTACTGCCTTCGTCAGCATTCTTTGTGGATAGTGATACTTTATAAATTGAATGTATTTAACTCAACTTTTTTAACACAAATAAGTCACTATAATGTATTTAGTTTCGAATAAAATTTCATACTGGTAATAAATTTTTAACTCAAATCTTTAAAAAAAAAATTTATCATTTTTTAAAATCATTTTTAGCATTTTTTGGCCCTGTTTAATACCAGATTTAGCTATAAAAAATTTTTAGACCTGGCCACACTGCATACGAAACATCAATTTATTGAAATTGTTTCCTTTTTTTGCAATAAAATAACATTCTTCTAAAATAATTTGTATGTTGCAAAATATTTTGTGCACAAAATTTATTATAACTAGACACAATTATATTTCAACTAAAAATAAACAAATAAAAAATGTAGAAACATTCTCACGGTTATAGAGCACTGCACACCTCCTTACCAGCACAAAATTATATTGACCATTTTTCAAATATTCGTGTACTCATCTGCATATACACACTTACATACATGTGAAACATACATTACAGCTGCATTAGGACCTCCAATATGACAACAACCATCATAGTGCCCTTAGCGATACAAATATCCATTGGGTTTAGCAATTGGTTTTGTTATATTGGTTAACAAAGTTATGTCGAAAATTTTCTACCGCTTACTCAACATAGATAAATATTTTGTATGTACGAATTGACAACTAAATTGACAGGTGTGGCACAAAGTGGCAGCAGTACTATTTCCAACTTCCCGACAATTGTCTAGAGTTAAAATAAATGGTCTAGAATCGATTTAAATTGAAGAGAGTTGAGTCATCAGAAATAGACTTGAGATTGACTAAAGTTAACACTAAACAATGACTGCTTAGATTTTTCTTTAAATTATTTTAAGCCTTTCAAATATCTCCCTATTTCTGTTTAATGTACTATACTCTGTACTGCATTCTAACTGTACCAATACTGTATTCTAACTGTAGTTTAACTGTATGTTTACTAAGTGGTAACTGTTTTTTTTTATTATTTTGTAAGAGTAGTATACACAAAAAAAAAATTAAATTTATTTCAATTAAAAAATTTGTGTTATTAATAAAAGTAATGATTAAATTTGCACCTGTAAACAAATTAATAGTATCAATTAAATACTTTTTGAGATCAACAATCAGGTATGTGATGTAAACCGATTTCAAATCGATAATGTCGTTTCCATTATCTTTAAAAATTTATTTCTAATTTCTTTTTTCCTATCTATATTCTTTTGAATTTTCTATTAAAGAGAAAAAAGTGTTTTATCAATTAAACAAATGGGTTAAAAAGTATTTAAATTTAATTAATGTGATAATTGACCCAATTATTTTTTTAGTTGAAAGAAAATTGAAAATTTAATTTTGATTTAATTATTATTTTAGTTGTTTTGAAATAAATTTTCAATTAAAATTTTAATCAAATAACAAAAAATCTTAATTGACTTTTTTCGCTTAAAAAAAAAATAATTTAAAGATGTAGAATTGTTGTTGGGAATTGTTAATATTTAATTAAATAAATTAACACATTGTTTAAAATGACAAGGTTTTTTGATCATTTTTTAATTAAAATTAAAAATATTATCATTTATTGAAAAAAAATATTCATAATTTTACAATTTTTAGTCATCAATATAATAATTTTGGTAATAGGTGCAAAATCAACAAATTATTTGCTTGATATTATGAATTTGGTGATTGGAGAAAATTAATAATTTTTTCTGTGTATATATGTATGTTGAATTAACTGTATTTTGAACAAAAATTAAGTGATTTCGTTTTTAAAGAAGTAAAATACGAAATAACTTCCACTTTCGATCGGAATTAAATTCTGTTACAGGCCTTTATTATTCAGAAATGGATTTCAAAATCGGTCAAAATTCATCACACCTGCTAAAAACGATTTTCATCACATACCTGAATATTTTCTGCAGTAATGTTGTTGATATAAGTAAACGTTTAATTCATTGGATTAAAACTGATTTTATTTTTGATTTACGGTTTAATTGAAAAACAATTGGAGAGAATTTTTCTGTGTCAGTTTCTTCTAACTCTAAACAAATCTTTTCCAACTAAAGAGGTAAAATGTTTAAGTTAACAAGTTTAAAAATTAATAAAGAAGACAGGGAGGCGACTATTAAGACCGCTTTCTTTCACGCAAAGCTTAATCTTCAAAAACTGAAAGTCCATACCACGCCTTCTATGCGCTTGATACTTTCTCGAGATTTTTTAAGAAGGATGCGACGCATGCAAAAGTAGAATATAATCCTTATTCATGTGTTCGATACGTATGTGCATGCTACGCATATGCTGTGTAATTTGCCAATAAAATTTTACACTGATTCACCTTTTTTGACTGGTGCATAAACAGGTTAATGCATTGAACGTATTGTGTGGTCCTCCAGAGAGAGAGAGTGATATCACATTCTGTTTTTCTTTCTTTCTTACAAGCTCAAGATTTTGTAATCTAAACATTGCGTGTTAGAAAGTGGTCTAAAATTATGATAAAAACAACAAAATTCATCATAGGGGCCAAAGGCAGTCATAATACAGATTAATTAAAAAAGCTTCAAGAATCATCAAAACTAAAAGTACTCGCATTAAGTGCACAAAATTCTACAGGTAAAAAATAATGTCAAGTATGTAACGATGCTTTATTAGTGTCGCATTAGAATGAAGCATTGTGAGGAAAAAAACCAAACAGAGGCCAAAAAAAAGCCAAAAACTTCGCGTAATTAAATCGTATTTACCCCACGTAATTTTCAAAAATTAATATATCAAACAATGTTCAGGTATTTATTCAAGTACAGGTATTCGGCCTTATTGTGTAAGGCGTTGTCGTTAACGAGTGAGTCGTTTTTTGCAATAGTTTAAAGTAACACACAACCCTTGTTCTTTAATCTATTACAAACAACGACTTAGGTGATAACGATAACGCCTTACACAATAAGGCCGATTAATTCAAATGTGCTGCTTATATTTGTAAAATAAATTCGTTGTAGAAGTGCTTCCGCTTAATGTTTTTGCTGTAATTTTTATTAGAACTGTGCAAATGTCCCGATTGGTTACGTATTAGTCATGCGTGACCGTAGTTATATTTATATTTTATAATGATTTAAAAAAAATTGCGTGGGTGATTTTAAAAATTTGATTATAAGGAACTCATGAGTTAACTTTTTTAGGCTCTTTTTCCTATTGATCAATTATTGGAAGAAGCCTGAAATAAAAACTTTAAAAAATATAGGGAGTTTTATTTAAGAAAGTTCCGCCATGCAGCCACTTATCAAGATATTTTGAACTTTGTTTTGTTAAGCTCTGATCCTTATATTTCTAGCATGTTAAAATTGTCCAAAAAACAAGGTTCATACTTTGTCAGAGCAGGCTATGGATTAAAAAACAAAGATAATGGTGACAATGATTATAGTGATAGCTTCGCTGAAGATGACACCTATATTGATGATGAGTGTTAAGCACAAGAAAATACCTTATGATATTTATGTTAACAATCATGTAACCTGTTTTTTATCTGAAAATTTTAATTTTTTTAACAAAACAACTTCCATTTTTAATAAGATTTCTCTATGACTTGCTAAATTCCCAAGTTTTATTATTGATAAATACAATGAAATTTATTGTTGAAGGAAAAATCTAGTTTCTATGAGCATTTAACTGGTTGCTTAGGCTAGCTCGTCAGGAAACTTTTTCCAAAGACTTTAGAACGACTAAAAATATTATACAAATAAAACTGTAAAGCGAATAAGAATTTTACATGCAACAATATCAAAGCTTAAACAAAACAACAGCAATAAGCAGTAAGTTTATATTTTCTTACATTCTCCTACAATTGGCTGGTTTTGTCCAACTCGAGTTGTAGTTGTAAGTGGATAAAAAGAAAAAACCAAATGAAAAAACAAATTTCTTCATTTGATTGTTTGTGTTATATAACCAAAATAAAACAACTTGCCAGTTCATGCATATGCAAGTTTATTATTAAAAAGTTATTTTTGAGAATAAAAAATTTAGTATTAATAATATTTCTCCAAGTTTTTACTTGAGAACTACTTGTTTTGATTTAGTCTAAAGGCATTTAAAAAATACCTGATGAAAAATCATCAATAATACGTATCCAGTAGAGTATCCACTCAATAAATCGTTGTTCAATTAATCGAAGAAAATTTTTGGCCATTATTTGATCGAATAAGTAAAAAAGCCAATTTCAAATAACGAATAACTCGAACAATGTATGTCAATTAATCGATTAAAATGAATTTCTTAGAAAATTCTACTTTTTTAATAGAAAATTATTTTTTTTTTATTGTCTATATCTATTATGTTACACGCACTTCTAAACGTATTTTATATCCTTTTTAGATGTGGGTGTGTGTGAGACAAATCATGTAATAAACGATTCACTACTAATTCCATACATTAGAATTTTCGTACTAAAATAGCGTTTTTTTATATTAAATTTGATGTTAATTCATCAACTTTTATAATTGTGTAAACAATCCACTGTCAGATTTTGGGTTACTAGTTTTTACCTGACTTCAATATCTTTATTACCTGTTACCATCCAAACGGCTGGATGAATTTTGACATTTTAGGTATTGTATGATGCGTCTTAAAAACCGAAGTGTCCTAAGATAGGTAGTTAAAAACAAAATCGCAGATTGTTGACGCAAAATAGTAATTCGTTAAAAAAACATATTACCCAATTCTATAGAGTAGAGCTTTAAAATAAAGTTATCAGCCATGTTCGGTAAATCGAATACATATGTGTGAAATTAAAATCTAACAAACTTTGAAAACGATTCCTTTTAAAAAGTTTATATAAAAGTTCCTTTTATTTACTTCATACTTTGAGTTCTTATCTTAAAGAACTTCTCTTAAAATCAGGTGATTTAAAAAAAATCAACTGAGAATCTCCATTGATTTCAATTTTACTTGGTTTTCAGGAACAATAAATTAGTTAAATTAAATTGCAAATAATAATTTGTTTAGAAAGGCTGGACCTCTTATAAAAATGCAGCGACAAATAAGTCTAAAATAAAATAAATAATTAAAAATTAATTTATAAAATTATAAGGTGAAAGCCTATATTGAGTTCCCTTATTAAGTTTAGCATGCGGGACATAATTGCAAATTATCAATAAAATAAAATTATTGGACCCCGATTGCTTATGAACCAAATGCATGTATTAAACTTTGGCTTTCAGATCATTTTCATCCGAAGTAGTGTTTAATTTGTTTATAGTTTATTTTTATTTCATTTCCTTAGTCTTGTTTCGGTCTCTTTAGCGCCTTAAAAACTGTATGTTTTGCAGCACAGTTTTTGATTTTTTTTTAATTACTTATTTTATTTACAAGCTTTAGAACTGTATACGTGGTATAAATGAATTGTTATTTTATTGTTTATTGTTAAACTATATTTTAATTTTATTGCCTATTTCTGTTTATTAATATAATGAAAGTATCAAATCAAATAGACTTGTATGTTTTTCCCATTGATGAAATTATTTGAATTATTCGAGTTATTCGAGCATATTAAAACTCTTATTCGATTAATCGAGCAAAATTACAATTTAAAAATCGATTAATTCCTTACTCGAACAAAACCAAGAGTCAAATAATTGGATACTCTAGTATCCAGAGCGTGCGTGAATAAAAAAAAATCATGTTTATTAGTTTATTAATAATTACCTTGTGTGGGGGTACTCGTCACCCTCGTCCTATGCCTTTATAATTTTGTTGAAACATTTAAGTTAGTTTAGTTAAGAACAATTTAGTTTACCGCACTATTGTTGTTCTGCGGACTTAAGAAAAATAACAATTACTATGTTGAGGGTACCCATCTCCCCTCCTATACTACCAAGATGCTGATGGAATATACCGTTTTTTTTTTTTTTGGAAGTTACCCTCCTAAAATTCAGTATGACTCACTATTTTAGTTCTGCAGGTACATGAAAAATAATAATTACCAAGTCTGGAGGGTACCCGTACCTCCCTACCAATATCTTCAAGATTATTATTAGTGGATATATATTGCTTTGCTAACATTTATGATTTAGCTATATAGTCAATAAGTTGTCAACAAGCCATAGGGCGATATTAACTTTAATTCTAATCATACCCACATAAAATATTACAAATCCTACCAACATGTGTCCCGAAGGCAAATACGGGAAAAGTTAAAGAAAAAAGTTTTAAATCAATTAAAAGCAAGTAAATTTAGAAAAAAAAAATTACTAAACACATTGCAAAAGTTTTTCTACCATGTTTATTACAAGCATTATTATAAAATTTTTGGCAGCATTGTTTAACTATATGAGTTTTATTAAGGGAAAACACATTTAACATCTTTTGTGGTTATTTGTTCCACAATTATTTGCATTTGGTGCAGCAGCTCCTTCCTGAAGAATTTCTTGCACTTGACTAAAGGCCGTTGTTATTTATTTTGTGATCTTTAGCGTATTTGGGGAGCAATAAGTACATCAGTGTCTATTGGACACATATCGGTAGTTTATGTTGCATTTTTTATTTTGGATTATAGGTTAGGTTAGGCTGAAGTAAACTTCACACCATCACCTAGATACCAATATGGTCCATTGTGGTGCCTTATTTATTGATAGAATTCTAGTAAGAGAAGAATAGAGAAAATAAAGAGAAAAAGCACAAGAAAAGAGAAAGAATTGGAAGACAAAAATCGTGCACAACAAGCGAACAAACCTGCTAAACAGAAAACTGCCCTAATGGACACAATAGAAATGTACGTAATAGGAATGACCTGGCTGCGCATCCCGTCACATTCTCGAGCCCGCAGCACGAAATATCCCCCAATTCGCGCAGGAATCAATTGAATTACCTAAAACTAGAAGAATTTCGTTCGAATTTAAAACCTTTTTTTTTGTGTAAAATAAAAGTCAAGCAGTTTGATTGCGATATGCCGAATATTTTTGTTACTACATTGAGTAAAACATAAAAATGTGTTTTACAGACGCATGTTGGTCAGATTAGGGTTAATAATGTGGAATTATTGTAACAGCATATTTCAGAAAGCTTTAGTTGTTGTAGAAGCGAGACCAGAACAACAGGTGCTGCTAAGTTGAAAATTCTCGCTCGTTGCTCGTTGAACTCCGAGTCGTTCCGATACGCAAAACCGATTGTCATGGGAACGACAAAGTTCTATGTCAATTACAGATGCCGCAAAGTGTCGCTTTTTATTGCTCGGTTTGGCCGAAAACATCGCTACTGTTGCGGAGAACGTCAGAGAGAATCCGCAAGCATTATTGAGACGGCGATGCATACAATTATTCATAAGCAGACGTATGTTGCAAAGAATTTTGGTTAAGGAGTTCCAAATTTTCCTCTCAAACTATTTAAAAATTGCTGCCTGCTAACCGGCAGACAGGGTTAACTTACTGACATGTTGTGTTAATCTTGCTGCAAGAAGAGGACGATTTCGTTTCAAAAATTTATATGAGCGACTTACTCCATTTTCACTTTAGTAATTATAATAACAAACAAAATTGGCACTTTAGGGCATAGGTGAGAACCCACAGGAAGAGCCATTGCATCCCCTCAAAGGGACTTTTTGGTACGTCATTGTAAAACGCCTTTAAATAAGCGAAATTATGCATAATCTCGGCTGGTAGCCATTAAGGGGATATACTTTTTCAATAAAAGAATTTCAGATTAACTTTTAACGAAAGAAAGGTCCTTTTTTATTTATAACATTATGGTAGCCAATTAAAACTACAACATTATTTTTGAGCCACCTTGTATATGAATGTTTTATGAATTTATTTTTTGTGAAACATGTGGGATACAGAGTCGGAAAATTGTATTTCTTCTAAATTTAATGAAAGAAGCTGAATTTATCGTTTTCTATCCAAAAATTAAGGCGTGCATATATTTTTGTTGATTCATTATCAAAACCTATTACATAATGACAAACTGCTGAGTTTTTCTCTAAGTGCATTACCAATAAAAAAAATCACACTTTTAGCTTCCACTTTATATTAAAAGTCAAATAATGTTGTCATAAGTTTGAATTCGAGCAGATAGATTGAAAAAAGATACAAAAATTATTTGCTTTTTTTCTGCTCTTCTCTGTACTTTCGTCTCACACTTAAATGTAATGTAGTTAGTTGTTTTTGTAATTGTTGTGTTGAATATACCAAATGCTTTTATGCTGTTTAATTGTAATGCAATAATATTTGTTTGTGATAACAAATTTTTTTTATTCATTGGACTTTCGGTGTAAGAGGTGTGTTTATAAGCTCAATTGGAATTTGTTTTGTCAGTTCTAGTATTTTACTGGAATGCGATATTTTGGAATATCCATGGTGTGTTTCCCAGTAAACGTAGATCCAAATGCCTTAATATGTTTGCGTATTAGTGCGGATGTGTTTAGATTTTGTGAAATTTTGACAAGTTATTTAAATTAGATAACATGGTTTTGTTGTCTGTGCATTTTGCAGCATATTCTGCTACTCGATATATCGGTCGCTGTATGTGTGTGTGTTGTAGGACATAATTAGTTTAGATTTGGCATCAAGGATGTTTAAATTCAAATAGCAGCAAATGAATAGAAATATTTGAGGGTATTAAGGAAGTTTATGTTTATGTTGCAAAAACAGCGTTATTGAGGAGGTCACGGAATTTTTATTTTTGGAGGTAGTTTAATGATTAAAAATTAGTTTTATTTTATTAATAATATAACAGAAAAATATATTTGCCCCAATGGTATGAATAAATAGTGCGTGATTCTTTTCCTAATTATTTTAAATTTTAATTCATTTTGTGTTTTAAAATTCCTTTCTTCATAAAAAATAGTTTAATGAAAATTAAATTCAATGAACTTAAACCTGATTAAAATATCGAAATTGGATTAAAAGCCATTAACAGTTCTATAAAATAACCACACAACTAATTATTTTGATTTGTTTTATAAGTACCATTAAATATTTTGCATTACAATTTTAATCTGTTTTCTTCCAACTCTTTGTGTATTTTATTTAATTTTAACCTGTACAGAAAAAATTAGCAGTAGTTTTTAATCAATTAAAAAAATTGTTTAAAAAGTATTCCAATTTAATTGATGTGATAATTGAATCAATTATTAAAAAAAAATTCACTATTTATTGTTGTGTCTTTGTTGAAGCTTTGATATTGTTACAAGTAGAGCTGAGTGTTTAAAATTCTTATTCACTTTATGGTCTTACTTGTATAATATTTTTAGCTTTTCTAAAGTATTTGGAAAAAGTTTCCTGACGAGCTGGCCTAAGCAACCAGCGAAATGCGCATAGAAACTAACTTTCCCACAACAATAAATTTCAGTGTTTTTTATCATAAATTGGGATTATTTGCACATCATTAATAAATCAATTATTTTTTTAGTTGAAAGAAAATCAATAATTTAATTTTGATTTAATTGACATTTTAGTTGTTTTGAAACAAATTATTAATATTCAACATTTTTTATTTTTCGAATTTATTCTATGAGCTAAATTTCCGTTATTAATTAAAATATTAATTTAATATAAAAAATCTTAATTGACTTTTTCGTTAAAAAAAATAATTTAAACTTGTAGAATTGTTGTTGGAAATTGTCAAGCCCAATCAACTTATTGTTAAAACGGCAATTAACACATTGTTTTTACAATTTTTTTAATTACAATTAATAAAAAATATTATTTATTGAAAAAAAAATATTCAAAATTTTAAATTTTCAAAATTTTTAGTAATCAATATAATTTGGTAATAGGTGCAAAATCAACAAATTATTTGCTTGATTCTATAAATTTGATGATTAGAGACAATTTTTAATTTTTTCTGTGTGGTCTCAAGCGAGTAGAAAAATTTTATCCGGATGGAAGTCCGACCGGGTTTATTGATGCAATTTATTTTAGTACCTTTTTAAATTTTTAACCAGCCTAGAGGCAAGATCCTCTGAGACATTAAATGAATATATTGCATGCGATGCTAAGAACAACTAAAGAAATCCAGCTACTAAGAAAATCGGCCATGCCCAACGCCCACGGCCCATAAGACCCAAATGCTGTTATTCTTCCCCTTGTTGTTAACTACAAAATAACAAAATAATCATTTTCTGTTTTTAATTATCTCCAAGCACTTTCTTCCATCAATTCTTATTAAGTTGTTGTTAAATACTAATTTTTTCCCATGACGTAAAAATAAGATCAGGTTTAAAGAAAAATGTTTATACCATAAGAAATTTACAGACATTTTCTCTCGTTTTATACATCAGTACTTATTATGTTAAAATATTTCAATAAACAACATTTTCTTTGTCAAAACATACATATAAGTTTTCAGCAACCTTAAGCAACCAATATTAAACTGTCCATATAAAGAGCAAGGTGTATCTAAGTATATATATTTAAAGCCTATAGTACACGGCATGTAAAAAGACACATGCGCATGTGGTTCTGACGTAATTTTGACGTCAATGCAAAGCCACAATAAACATTGCGTGTTGTGTGATGACGTCAAAATTACGTCAGAACCACATGCGCATGTGTCTTTTTACATGCCGTGTACTATAGGCTTAAGCCACTGGCCTATATGTTCTCTGTATGCCAAATTTATCAAAAAGAGAAAAGGCAGCTTAATTACATTATAAAAAATACCCTAAATTTAATTTAGGAGCATATCCAATATCTGTACCAAATTTTTCACAAAGAGAAAAGGTACCAATGGTGAAAAGGTACCAAGAGTACCAGCTTTTCCTTATATGAGGCCCCCGAAAGGGTACACTACATGTTAATGTAGGCTATAATCTGTATGTATTAAACTTATCGAGAAGAGAAAAAATGCTAACTTTATCTCGTTTTTACCCCTTAAAAGTGCCAATTTTATCCCATAAAAAGTGCCATATATTTTAGTAAGGACTTTTTGCAATCAGCATACTTAATTAATCAAAACAAGTTTTTACATCTGAAAAAGTATCAGATATCTGAATCTGGGTCATATTTTTATAAATAACAAAATAGGAATTATTCTTTTTCTCCAACACATACATATAAGTTTTGAGCACTCGATACTATTGAGCAACCAAAATCCATCATACCATATGAAAAGCAAGGGGTGTTTCAATATGTATGCCCCGACCACTGGACCATATCGACAGCTCAATTCCAAATAATGCTTTGTTGACTTAGCATGTTTTTATATTTTTAACGTTTTTGAATTCAGCAATGTTCAACTAAAATTCTATCATATTTTGGTGTTGATCAGCTAAATTTATCCTAAATGATGTACAAAATAATAATTAGCATAAAACTGAACGTGTTATGGCCTGAAAGCTTTAGGAGCTCCTCCTGCAGAACTCACTTTTTTTACATATTTTGGAATTTAAATGTCGATATGCCGTTTGTTTTTATCAAAAAGGGGAAAAATACAAAAGTACTAATTTTTTCCGTTTTTTTCTCATTATTAAATTTACCCTTATTCTGAATTTTGGCCATATGCTATCCGTCCACCAAATTTCATCGAAATCAATTAAGCGACTATCGCGTTATTGAGTCCCAAACTATCAAACATAATTCTAGTCCTTCTTAATAACGAGACTGGGATAGTATTTCTGTCTTATAAGTGTTCATCTCCTCTCAGTACGCCTTTTGATTAATTCATGCCACGCAATTAATATCTTACTCTACTTTACTTTAACTCTACACTAGCTCGTGTTTCACTCTGCTCCAATTTTACAGAAATTATATCTACTAAAGGCAACATCAGAGGGAAAGGTCATATTGGAGGGACTAAATGTCCTCTTGGAAGACCCACTCTATGCAGATGACATTTGCCTACTGACAAACCGGCACTCGGATATGCAGCGAAAAAATTTGGCTTTGGAATAAATGTTCCAAAAACTAAGAAGTTGACTTCTTCTGCTGCCTCGGCAGCATCATAACAAAATCATGGGGCTCGGACGAAGATGTTTTAAAACGGAGAAATAAGGCAATAAAATCGTATGGCCAACTGAACTCGATGTGGAGATTTTTGATATATTTGACAGTTGTGCAAAGGCGGTGGTGTTGTATGGATGCGAACCATGGATAACTGCCAGTAAAGATGTAAAAGTATATGCAAGCCGCTGTCCCTAAAACACAATTGTAACCAACAACTATGGGTAATTACCCATCATACTTCCCTACATACTCGTATCGAAATCAAGTGCCGATGAAATAAACAGAAATTCTTTTGAATGGAATCCACAAGGTATTCGAAGAAAAGGACGCCCTTGTCACACGTGAAGACGACAAGTATACACAGAGATAGCCCTTGCAAACAAATTATGGAAGGAGCTAAATATGCTTAACCGAGTGAAACAAATTTGTTGAGGCACCATGTTCCTGGTAGGCACCAAAGGAATTTAGGTATACATACATATATATATATATATATACATATATATATATTAGAGCGACTCAAAAAAAAGTGATTTTGTTACCCCTCTGAAAATAAAGGTTGATATGTTTTATTATGATTCCAAAAACATTTTGGTTCTATCGTTGACCATCCGTGAGCTGGACCATTTTTAAAAAATATCTTTTTTTTAGTTTTTCGAATTTTTTTGTACTTTGTTCCAAGACGACATAAATAAAATTTGGTACTATCGAAAAGGGGTTTTGAAGCAGCATCCAATGGTATATAAAACTTTACCACTTGCGACCTACTAATTGAGATATTTAGCTAAATACATATTTTCGTTTCGGGTTTTCATACAAATTCTTTTATTTTATTAATTTTATATTTTTTATTGTATTTTTCACATTTTGATAAATTGAAAAATTAAAAAATTTGATACCCATATTGCATATATATGAAAAAAAGATAAAATATGTGAATAATTACAAAAAAAAATATATTAACATTTTTTTAAAACAGATTCAACTTGATAAGCAGAACATTATTTCCACATACGTAGAATTTGTATGAAAACCCGAAGCGTAAATATGTATTTAGTTAAATATCTCAATTAGTAGGTCGCAAGTGGTGAAGTTTTATATACCATTGGATGCTGCTTCAAAAACCCTTTTCGATGATAACAAATGTTATTTATGTCGTCTTGGAGCAAAGTACAAAAAAATTCGAAAAACTGAAAAAAAACCTTTTTTAAAAATGGTCCAGCTCACGGATGGTCAACGCTAGAACCAAAATATTTTGGGAATCATCATAAAACATAACAAGCTTTACTTTCAGAGGGGTAACTAAAACACTTTTTTCGGCTCCATACAACTTGAGTCGGTCTAATATATTTATACTTGGGGAAATATTATTGTTTTTAATTCTGTTAACTTAAATCGACAAGTTTTATTATGGCTTTTTGCCTAAACGTTATTCCCCTGTTTAAAATAACCCTTTAAAAAATATCGTTATTACGATTCATTACTCTTGACTCCTGTAAATGAGCTTATTAAAAATACAAAAGCTTTTACTTCGCCAAACAAAGCCTTACAAAAGCTTTGTACTTTTAAAAATAATGGTTTACAAAAACACTAAATCCATATTTCCAAAACTTTCAGTATCCTGAGATAACATCCACAGAAATTTAACCATAAATTTTTAATAAAGCTTTTTGACAGTTTTTGCCATGAAAACCGTAAGGTACCCACTTCAGCAGAGGCGAATTAAAAAAAAGCGGATGAAAACAAAAGCATTGGAAAGCTTTTGTATAACACATGTTTACTTTAAATCCACATCTAACAACTGTAGTTATTCCAAAGATTTTTGTGACAAAAGCTTAGAGCAGTTTAATTGTTGGTTTTAAGTGACATGGACGATTTGTTGGCTCCAAGTCCTAGAAAATATGATGTAAAAAACAAAAATAAAATATACTAAAATCCTAACAAAATGTTTACCTTTGTTTTACAAATTTATAAAGTAAATTCATAGGAAAGTGCCTCCCGAGGATGGTACGTTTTCCAGAAATAAATTTTTTTATAATTTTAAAGACCTTTAGCAAAACAGTCTTTATAGTTAAAATATTAATAAAGAACGCAAATAAAAAGTGGGTTATTTTGTAAAATACTTCACCTCACTTTATAAATATTTTCATAAAAATTTTTAAACATTAAAAAAATTGTATGTCAAAATTTTTTAAACGGACGGTGAGAGGATTTACAAAATAACCCACTACGTTTCTAAGTGCATAAGAAGCCTTTCTAAAAAAAATAACTGCCTGTTTAACGATTTCGAACGTCAACGATTGCATAGAAAATTATATTTAAATCAAAAACACTATTCTAAAAACCCAAAGCCTAAAAGGAATTTCCAGCTTTATGGCTTGGGAAGGGGTACTGTTTAGAACTAAACTTTAACAAAAAAAAAAATTGTTTTGTCAACAATATTGGCAAAATTCTAAGAAAATCGACTTAAACAGTTTTTAAAAGTGAAATTCAAAACCATTAAGAGAGTTTTGCATTAGCATTGATTATTTAACCAGAAATTGCATGTTACTTTTCGAGTTTTGAACGAGATTGATAAATACTAGGAGGGGCATTTAAAACAACAAATAATATGGAGGCTTTTAAAGAATTTTAATTTTTGTAGTTAACTCAGCGGTTTTTGCAAGTGGACTATTCATATTATAAATAGGAAACAAGTACTTTAAAATATTTGTCTATAAGCACAAGTCTTTGAAAACGTTTTTCTAATTATCTAAGAAACAGGAAATATGCAAGAAAGATTATTTTTCCAAATTCTGAAAGACCTATTAATCCTGATCACAAAGATATACTTATTTTCAGGCACCATAATTAATTATTATTTTGAATTTTTTTAGGAAAAAAGCAACCACCAGAAAATAACAGAGAGCCAAGTCATAAACAGTATTTTGCTTTAAAACTATATTGTCATAAAATCGTAAGCTTTTTCATTTTTTTATTTCTTTTTTTCATGGCGAACATATTCGTTAATTAAATATGTGATGAAAATCTATCGATTTTCAAAAAATCATCTGCTATAAATTTTGTTTCAAATTATTACCTTTCCAAGGAGCAATTGTACGCTTAAAACGACGGCGATAGCAGTTTTTCCAAAAAAAAAAAAAATGTTTTTCTTGAGGTCTTGGACGAGTTTTTGTCGTAAAATTTAAATTTTTATGCGTAAATTTTAAAGTTTTTTTAAATATTCAATATTTTTTTATTTTTCGAATTTATTCTATAAGTTAAATTAAAATGTTGAATATAATAAAGTTGCTTATGAAAAGAAATAGTTCCCAATGTTTTTTTAAATAGGTATGTTAAAAAATATTCGCGATGGCGTTTTAATTTTTTCGAAAAAAATTTCGGTTGTTAGACGAGTTTTTGTAGAGTATTTCGACGACTATTTTCGCAAACCATAGATCTTCCCGAGTCCAACTTTTATTACAAAAGTGAATGGTTAATTTCTTCCTAAAGAGTTCGGTATATAAATCTGTCAAATCGGTTAAAAAATTACCGAGTTATGACCAAAATACTGAAATTTTACATATTACCTTATTTATAACTTTTTTAAATACTCCAAATATACAACAACTTAATTATATAAAAAAGAGTAATTTCAGTATTTTGGTCATAACGCGACCATTTTTTTTTTTGCCGATACCAACGTCTTTAGGATGAAATTTACCATTAACTTTTTGTCAGAAAATTTAAATTTGGGCGCGTCGAAAATGATTTTTTGATATGTCGTAGTGCATAGCTTTTTCCTCATGCCAAAAGCTATCGAAAAATCGATGACACAATATTGACAAATTTTTGTCCTTAAAAATCGGCCCGCTCTAATATGCATCCTAATGGCTTTAATAAATATTATTTATTTATCTAAACAATTTTTATAGTGGAGCATTTGCGATTTCTTAACTATTATAACATAAAATGTTAAAGAATAGACTTGGAATAAAGGACAACTGTATTGTAAATCAATTTTTAAGGATACTATTTAAAATTTTTTTTTTTTTAATTTTTTCTTTGCAGATAAACCCTATTTCTTTAATATCTATATCACTTTCTCTTTTTTTTATTTTTAATTCTTTTAAAGTTTTAATAAATTATTTATTTGACAGCCTAAGAATGTCCATTGTGAATTCCGGAGCTTTATGGAAAAAAATCAATAATAAACTTTTATTTCTGCAATAAAAAAAAATAGATAAATAACACTGTACAAGTCGCAAATTTTAACAAGCTGGACAATAGGGTTATGACTTTTAATTTTTTTTGCAAATATTAAATTGTACCTGCCATAGCCAAAATGTCCATAAAAAAATATTAACAAACGCCATCTCTCTTTTTCGCTGCTTAAAAAAACTCCCCGCACCAAACGAGTTGAAATTTGTTTTATATTATAACAAGTTAAAGTGTTATATTCGGCTGTGCCGAATCTTTGATACCCTCCACCGACAGGAGTGGGCTCTATATGATATCCACATAAATATTATTAACTTATATTCACATGAACGAACATCAGCATTAAAATTGGTTGCGGTTTAGACCTATATTAAATTATGAACCGACAATCAGAAAGTTTTATGCGTTTCTTTTTAGAAATTTGAACTGGCTTGAGTTAAATATCATGATTCTTAACAGTTTAGGTCGAACTTAAATAATTTTTAGGAGCGTTATTTGTATTAGACCTATGGTAAATTATGGACCTATCATGACAATATTCTGTAGGCTGATTTCTGGTATTACAAAAAATATATTAGAATAAATGTCAATACAGCAGTGTAATTAGTTTTGGCATTAACAGGGAATTTCTGAAGGCTGCTTAATATGGGATCTAAGGTAAATTATGGACCGTATATAACAAAATTGCATTATATTTTTTCTGGCCATATAAATCTAAGTTGGAAGATATTTTACCGCAATATCTATATCTGTTGCGGTTTTAGGCTAATTTAATAATTTTTCCAAAATGGTTTTAGGCAATATAAACCATTTTCCGGGAGTAGGGTTTATATGGGGCCTAGTGTTAATCATGGATCGATCTTCAAAAATTTTACAGTGTGATATCTGCTCCTATAAAACTGTGACGTACCAAATTTTAGTATGATAGCGTTATTTATTACGCTTTTAGGCGTATTAAACTGTTTGGTCTTATATGGGGCCTATGATCAATTATAGACCTATCTTCACGAAATTTAACAGTATGATTTGCAGTATATAACAAATTTGTGCAAAATTTAATAATTTAATCATCAAACACTTTGACACCAATATTTTTCTTTTTTTTGCGTTTTTCGAAAGAGAGCGTGTTGTCAACAGACGGACAGACAGACGGACATGGCTAAATCGCCTTAGAATTACTCAAGAAGCCAGAATATATATACTTTATGGGGTCTTAGATGTTTAATAAAACAAATTCACACGGAATGACAAACTAAGTTTACCCTCTAGTGGTGGTAGAGGGTATAAAAAAAATAAACTATTATATTTAACATTGTCATAACTGTAACGGTTAAAGTATATCGTAGCTCTTTTAAGAAAGCTAAAAAAAAAAATTGGCATTATCGGCAGTTGTATATAAAGAAATCGGCTAAATTAAAATACAATAACCCCTATTCTTATGAACAAAAAATAACAACACAGAATAATTCAGCATTAACTACTGTTTATAACCTATAAACTACCATAAAAATCAATCAAAATATAAGTTTTACAAACAAATTATAGTTAATTAAAAACAGTTTATTAAGTTTTTTATATTAAAGCATATTCTATAAATACATATTTAGGTTTGATATTTTCATTAAATCCTTTTTAATATCAGCATTGAAACATTTAAAAATGTTAAATTTCATAAAATCGTTTACATTCCTATACTCACGCGTTGGTCTGAGAGACGACGAAATACTTTTCTATGCATATTTATTTTTCTAGAAACACTAGAAAGTTGAGTTTGCAGTAAGATGCCGAATTTATAGCAAGTCTTATTTAAGTGCACTCCACGTGTTTGTATGAGGCGTCCGTGCTGGTGTATTCAGTAATTTTCGGTCTGTGAGACCGACGCGGGTCGGTTGCTGTATGGCCAGATTTTTATTTTACGGCTGACTGCTAACTCAACCTTTGATTTATATATTGAAAATCAATTGTTTTTAGGATTGCAAAAGCTAATTTTGGTTTTTTTGTAGTATCCAAAAAAAAACCCCATCGATTTTAAAGGGTATTTGGTATAAGAGTGTTAATCAATAATATTAAAGAAAATAAATTTAATGCATAGTTTAGTTGTTTTATTATATCTTCAAGTTAAAAAAAAAATATTTGTTAAGGTTTTGTCTCCAAAAAATCTGCAAATTAACTTAAATTCCTGACATAAGATTAGCTATCTTAAGTACATGCATCCACCTCAATTGCGTTATAATCTTAAAAGAATAATTTTTTCATTGATAGTGAATATAAATTTATCTTTGCTTTGTTTTTTTTGCAAGTTCCCATCCATTTTCAAACACAAATATGTTTTTATTTAATATTTTCCTTATAGATAAACACATTTTAATTGAATTATTTTAGAATTAAAAATTATTTCTTCTTTTAGCTTTGGTCCTTAATTCTTAATAGTGAACATTTTTTCAAATAAAAATGTATTAACCCAACACATATTTAATAACCATTTCCCATTTTTCTTTAGTAGAAATGCTGACTTAATAGCAGTTGTTCCTTTCCCCTGTAATACGTATTTCAGTATCGCCCAAAACTATTAAATTATACTGAATCAAACAAAAAATAACGGCTTTGAGGGTTTATCGAAAAATCGAAATTTTTGGAGCAAAAATCGGCACTTTGATCATTTAAAGACAAAAAATCGCCAAAATGCCTATAAATCGGCAAATATGGCAGGCCTGATGCTATTAACTGTCATCTAATTTTATTCCAACATTACCCTAATATCTTCTCTTAAATTACTGTACCTTTATGTCAATGGTGCCCGTAAACACAAAATCATAATTATGTGCATGTGGTATAAGGAGTAAAACAAGACGTTTAAATTTTGAGTAATATAGAAAAGCTGCGTAGCGAGATCACACTTTAATGATATTTGAATGGCAACTAAGTTGATTCTCCTTTTTTTATTTGCAAAAGCAAATAAAACACCAGCAGAATGTTCGTCATCGGCACTCACACAAATAATATTAAAGAGCACTTGTGTCGATATCAGTGCTCTATCGAAACTATAGGATTATGAGAAGTGTGCGTCACTGTTTTACATTATTTATACTCTAGATCAGCCAATACCAAAATTGTTTTTGTTAATTTTTTTTGTTTATTCCTATATTTATTTTTTTTTTGGTTGTTTTTTTTTTGTGTTGGTAGTGAGCTAGGTATTGCGGGTTCGATTCCCGCCAGAGACTCTGGTTTCCTTTCTGCAGACAAGCGTAGAACTTCGCGGGATAAGCATAGGAAAAAAATTCACTTCGGAGCATAGGCCTTCTACAATCAAATTCCAACTAATTCTAAAATTACAAATTAATTTGATTTCATCAAAAGATTTGGTTACTTTCTTAAGCTCATTTAAAATTGTTCTACGATATGTGTATTTCGGACGACCGGAGTGCTGACTTCCTTAGGGATTCCATTCTAAGGCGGCTCTCATAAAGCCGCTAAAAAGTTTACGGAGAGCATGATTGGACATGATCTCCATTTTTTTCTTGTTTTTCGACGAGCTATTGGGTTTTCCTTTGCTATCCTCCAGAGCTCTGTGTTTGTGATTTTCGTAGACACTTGTTTATAAATACTTGGAGTCTCTGTACTATAGTGCTGGTCATCAGCCAAGATTCGCTTCCATAAAGCAGTGTAGATTTAGCGGAGGGATTGAATATGTGGACCTTCGTGTTTTGTGATATTTGTGGACTCCGCCATTTTTTGTTTAGGCGACCAAATGCCATGCTATTTGTAATCTACTTAACACATCTTCCTATACGCCACCATCAATTGACATCATGAATCCCAGATAACAAAAGTGTTTTAAAACTTAAACCATCTAGTTTTGTATTCTTAATTGGTTATCGGTGGCGTTATTAACACGCATTTCATGTGTTTTTTCAGTGTCTATTTCTAAACCAACGGCCCTTGCTAACTTGACAAAATTGTCCACTCTAATTTGCATGTCGTTGAGTTCGTGCAAAGCACGACAGATATCTACTGTGAAATCCAAGTCTTCCAGATGTTTGGCGGAATCCCTATACAATACCCCTTTTCTTCGCTCATAGCCTTACTATTATCTAATCAAGTACCACGGCAAAAAGCAATGGGAAAAGAGAATAACCCTGCTTCTACACTGCGTTTATGCTGCAGGATTTACTTATAATCCCATTGTTATGAACTTGTAGTGAGGAGTTGGTGTATATCGCCTTGATGAGATTTCTTAATTTCGATTGTACGTCTTAAGCTCTTAATGCTGCCCATATTGCGCCACGTCTTACAGAATCGAATGATTTTTTGAAGTCTACGAAGACTTTAAAAGGCGGCATGCGTCACTCTACATACTGTTCTATTATGACACGCTTTCGTTTTTTGCTTACAACTGTGTTCTATTGCCCATGCCGCGTACTGTAGGGTATACATAAGCCCGTGTCCTTTCACACTACTTTTCAACTCACATGTTGAAGAATCAGTAGGTGTTTGTTGTAGTAGTATGTGTGTATTAGATTTGATTTTTATTTTGTAAAATGTTAAAGAGTGACAGTAGTAAAAAAAAAAATATATTTTTATAATATAAATAAACATGCAGTTGCACCAAGAGTGTTGTGCTTCAAAAATGTATAAATTTATTTATTTATACAATAGCAAAAGCTAAAATCGAAAATGTAATAAACTGCAAAATAGAAAAACTTTAATACGTTAATACTGTCCAATATAATGACATTTCAATTTATTAGAGAATTTTTGGTGAGAGCAAGGGAAGACAGTTTTTCCATTTGAGTTTAAAATTTAAGTTTTTGTAGAAGTTCAAAATAGTTGTTTTAGAATTTGTGGATTTGATACAAAAAAATTCTCGTAATTTGTTAAATCCTACAATTCATATTTTTTTATTTCCTTATTTCATTAATAATCCTTTGAATTTCTCATTGCCAATTTAAGCCTTTGTTTTATTATTTAAAATGTTAAACAATTGCTTAATATCTTAAATAAATAAATAATCCTTATAAATCGCTTTTATGCATGTTTATAAAGTTATTTGTATTGTTTTAAGCCAATCTAAAATTAATCGAACAACTTCGAAAAAGAGAAGGATTGAATTTTTATTTTTTTTTTTTTAAGTATTTTTCAATAGTTTTGTTTTCCTGCAAAACGTTTAATAAATGACCCAATAATCGCTGGAACACAGACCAAAAATGCGAGGAAAAAAAGAGAAAAAAAATTTAAACTCATTTTTAAATATACAACTTTACATTATTGTTGTTATACCCTACACCAGCATAGGTAAAGAGTATATTAGGCGTTTCTGCTGATATTTGTAACATTGGTTTTAAGCCGATCGATCAGAATCTGTCCCAAGGTAAACCTTTTTTGCAAGGTATAGGTAATAATTTTGAATAATTTTAATTTTAAAAAGGGAATTAAGTACAACAAACAAAATCTTTTAATTTTGAAGATTATTATTTATTATTTGTTGCTTTTACGCCATATCGTGGGCGCATAGTGCCAACACAAAATTACTCCAATCATTTCTATTTAAACTTAAGGGTTGTATTTTTTTTTAAAGTGTAATATTTGCAAAATATTAAATTTTAAAAATGGAAAGTAAAATTTTTTTTGGCTGATTTTTTTTTTATATAATACCGTAAACTGTTCTTTAAAAATCCTGAAACTTTAAAGGAGGTGTTTTTTTTTCGTTTTTAAGACATGATTTTTTTTCTTTCGCAACCTGTAAAAAATAATCCTAAAATAAAATTTTTTATTGTAATTTTAAGCAATAAGTATTTATTAAATCAAATTTTTGTGATTTTGGGTGTTTAAAAAAAAGTAACGACATTGATGAAGTTTCTTTTATTGTAAATGTTGGCACTTCCAAAAAAAAGTGCACGTTTTTCCACGTTACGTCTCCAAGAAATTTAAAAAATTAAATGTCAAAAAAATGTTTTAAATATACTGTCTTCTCTTTAAAATGAGATACAAATCATCTTCGTGTGTGAAGTAGTTTTGGAGATATTAAAAAAATAAACTCAACACATTCGGGTAATTCGGCGAAATTGTGAAATTTTTAATATTGCATAACTTTTGAAATAAATTTTAAAATTTTTTTCGTTAATATATGTTCCTTATAGGATGAGAGAAACCTTCACAACAAATTGCATTCAAATCGAAAGGGGTCGGGTCCCACTCTTGGTCGATTTGACATGGAATTACCCATTTGATATATACAATTTAATAGGCAAATTTTTTGCTGTTAGATTCCGCATGGACGATAAGTGCGATATTAAACCCATTCATATAAACAAAAAAACTATTTTGTTCAGCTCTGCTGTAGTATTGCAAAGTCAATTGTTCCCGAGCTCATATTATATAAGCGCTATCTTATTAAGGTTCTTATACCGGGAGCATATTTTTTTGGACGCTACGTGAAATTATAGATGAAATTCGAATTTATTAACCTAATAAATCTCATATGCAGTGTATATTTCATTACTTAAATAAGTATCTGAGCCAAATCTAGCCCTCCTATTTCATATGACATTGCACGGTAGTCGATTTTGCCCCAAAATCCATAACTTCCTCATTTCTTTATGTAAACAGTTAGAATTCTGTAAGCAACTTAAGAATAGCATATCTAATCTCAGGGATTCGTCGTACTGTTTCACTCGAAGCCGATGTGAAGTTGCAGACTTTGAGAACGCCAGACACACATACCGTTGACGGCGACAAAAATTGACAAAAATTAAACAATTTTCAACGACGGCGGCGAAAATACAACCGTCTTACCAAATTGCTTTGACAAAATAATTAAACAGTGGAAAAATCTGCCAAGAACAAAATACTTTTCTCTTCCGTGTAAATATGTATTGCATTTTTAACTTATTTTTTAGTGTTAACAGTTTTTCTCACCCCTTTTTTATGCGTCGAAAAGTTTATCGACGCGGGAGAAGATTTATATATTCGAATCACCGAAAAGTACCTAAATGAGTTTGGGAGCTTCTTAGGAGAATTAAAATAAATTTTATTCCTATCTTTATTACTTAAAGAGATAAATGGGTTACCAAAAAAGTACCAATATTATATTCTTACCCTTTTTCGTCCCATAAATGTAAAAATTTCAAAAAACTAGCAAGCACATGACAATTTAGCTTTTGATTCAATAATGACTTCTTTTAATTTTACGTTTACCTCTGTTAGATCAGGAGATATAAGATTACCGATTTTACCCATTTTTAACATACTTCTAACCCCTTAGGAATTAACCCCTTAGGAATCCTGTAATCCCTACTTATCCGTTCTACACACTGTGAGGGGGTCTAGATACCAAATTTCTCAGTCTCAGTCTTAAGTTGTTTCGGCTGGGCGATGATCACCCAGTCAGCCATTCCAATATTATATAAATAGACGAAGTCACTAAAAATGCTCTGGTTACGAGGGTGTCACGTGGCGGCAGCTGAAAATAATAATACTTAGTTGTGATACTTAATAGCAGTATATGTAATTAGCACTTTTTTGTGGTGAAAAAAGGAGTTATTTGTCTATAACTAGGACATTTATGGACCGATTTTGTTATTTTCACTACCAGTTTTTTTCTTCTTCATTTCCCCCTTTTGGGAGCATGTTATGGGATCCACAAATCATCTCCATTTTACACGATTTGTTGCAGTTGTTTTCGCGGCTTCCCATGTAGGATTTCACTGTCCTAGTTCTTGGAGTAATTTTCTATTCAGTTTTGTGATTTTGCCTTGTATCAGTTTCGTTAACAGGTTGTTGTGCCAGCTAAGTAGATGACTGGTCTTCTGTAGGAGGTAAGATTGTCAGATTTACCTTCACAGTTCTTGGAGTATCGAGTATCGGTCAGTCTATTGTGATTTTGCCTTATATCAGTTTCGCTAATCGATTGTGGTTCCAGATAAGTAGATGATTAGTCTGCTGTAGCAGGTCCTAGGATAATGGGGCTGCCAAATGTCGATGCCAAGAGACAACGCCCTCCGTGCATTTGGTGCAGTGGCGGGCAACCTTCTTATTCTTTGATTCCTACCTTTTTTCCACAGGTGGCGTTGGCTGCCTGACCTTTGCCATGATGTTATCCTCTTTCCACGGGGTGGTTAAGTAAGGGGGCTTCTTGGTTGGAAAGTTTTGAGGGGGGTTGAACCCACTTAATTTTTTGAAACTCAAAAGCCATGATGAGCATTTTTTATCCTCTGCCTGGGATCGAACTAAGCACCCCTACTAAATTGAAAACGTAAAGGTTTATGGGAAAAAATTAGAAATCTATGGGTTAAACTTAAAAGCAGTCGCAGATTTTGGCTACACCTCAGCCTTTTGTGAAACAATCTGGCTGAATTTTAACATCAAGCTATTAAGAACTATACGTTCTAAGCATTATGTGGGATAAATATATAACAACATTGTCCCTATTATATCTGTGGTATAATGGAAACCCATTTCACGTACACACCGACTGACATTTAGACGTTCATGCGGACATTGCTAGATCAACGTCGCTCGTCATAAGAACCCAATATATGTATATATTTTTTAAAGGGCTTAGATTAATATCGTAGAAATGAATAACGGAATGACAAACTTACATATACCCCTTTTAGCTTTTCCCAGGGGTAAGCACGGAAAGGTGAAAAGGTTATTCCACCTTCTGTTATTACATCCTCTGGAAAAGCAGGTGCTTCCAATACCTTAAACTCAGCAGAAATCGATATTGACAGAGATCGCGGTGAATCAGTAGCACTTGGTGGCACGAGACTGATTATTGTCTGAGGGACCTTCGGGAATAACGTAGTGGTTATGGCTTGGACCCAAAGTTGAAGGAAGAGAGATTTAAAAGCCTGCTTATAGCCTGCTTTACCGGCAATACAATCTCAATTCACTTCATTTTTCTTTGTTTTAGTTTTTTTTTTTTTTTTTTTTTTTGCTTGCATATTGATGGTATTAATACACCAACAACTACAAAAGCCTGCAGAAAGAGATAGAGAGTGTGTGCGTAGTTAACGTCGAACTGTCTGTGTGCAGCAGTGTTGCCAATTTGTGTGTAATTACAAATATTGTGTGCAATTTTTCTTTGAGTTCTAATTTCTCAGTAAATTTTGACAGCTAAGGTTTTTTATTCGAAAAATGTTGAAGAAATAATATGTCTGTTCATTTACTATACTTGTAGAAACTTGCAATCAAAGAGTTAGTTTAAAATTTACAAAATATGTCTCCCAATCACTCAAATAATAAAGTAAATGAACGGTTTACCAGCAAAAAGTAGCAAGATAGGAATATCGACACTATTCTGCAGTTAAGGTACAAGATTATTTCTTAATAAAATCATTTGTTTTAAACTATTTTCTCAAGAATATTAATTATTCCATAGTTTTAGAAAAATTAATATTTTATTTTATTGAAAAATTAAGAAAACTATTTTTTTCATTTATTTTTTTTTTAATTGGTATTGTGGTTATTTGATTGAACTGTTAATGGTTTTTAGTCCAAATTTCGATGTTTTAATCAGGCTTAAGTTCATTAAATTAAATTTTCATTAAATTATTTTTATGAAGAACATTGTTAACAGTTAAGGCACGAGCTATATGTTTACATTTGTCCTTCAATTTGTGCTGAAAAAGGTCAACAAGAAAAAAGAAAGACAAAAACATAAAAAACAAAAAATGTACTTTGGAGTTCAAGAAGAATTCTTGACAAAAATTACGAAAAACAGAAGAAAGAAAGAACATGCAAATAATTTAAAGTAGGTAATCATTCATTCATATATATTTTTTTTTTTTTTTTTTTTTTTTGTAAACAAAAACATGAAGCAAGGAGGTGGTTGAATAATTCTTGCTAGTAAAAATTATTATTATTATTAGAAATTTTCAACAAATTTTTTGTCACTCAAATTTGTATGCTCTTTTTTCACTCTCTCGTTGCAAGTTTTCGAGTACGTAAACACTCACTTGTACCATTTATTGAAAATAAGCAAACATTTTCTGTAAATGAACACACCTAATGTTTAACATAAACTGTTGAATGTGATTGTCATTTCCTTGATATTTGCCCGAGTTACTAATAAGGTGCATTGTATACATGCTTCATAAATAAATAAATATTTGTTCAATTTATTTTAAGACTATCAGGTGGGCAATACAGAATGCCCGCAAGTCAATTTGTCTTTATCAAATAGAAAAATTTTCAGCGCATTTAAAAAATCTTTGTTTCTTAAGCTTGAACATAAAAATTGTTGTACTGTTCTTATGCCTACGTTATTGCTTATGTCCAAGACGTAACGTTAAAACTGTGCATCTATTTTGCTTTTACTTCAGCAATCTGTATGCGTTGCCGTTTTTTTCTAAACATAACCATTTAGTTGAAAACAAAGAATAGTTTAAAGGTGATGCAGGGCGAACTAATTTTATCAAAGCAATTTTTTTTTGATTTGTGTGGGTTATTTTCCTTTAAATGTGGAATTTAGGACACAGACATTTGTAATTTCCGAATTCTTAACTGGTGTGCAGTGTTGCCAGAACGATGATTTTATTATATTGTGGATGATTTCTCGACCAAAATATGATATAATGATTTCTTTTCTCAAATGATGATTTTTCACTTTTAGAAATTATGATTTTTTACTTTTGGTATGTTTGATCAAAAAACACAAGTTTTCTACAATTCCTATAATCCGTGAATTTTGAAAACGAAGTTTTGTATCAGCCTGCTTTTGCATACTTTACACTATTGTACCCGGAGTCTCGCATACACAAAAATGCATCATGTGTCTTGGCATACAAAATATCTTAAAAAAACCTGTTACGTAAAAACCGCATACAAAATATTTAAAACCTCTTGGAATAGCGGTTGATTATTTTGAGAATATTGTTCAAAAAATTTATTTGTGATAAAGGGACTTAGAAAATAATAAACTTTAAGTATTTCATACCAAAAGACAAAACTAATGGAATTCAAGAAGCTTTTAGTTTTCAAGCTAAACAGGTACGTGATGGAAATCGATAACGATTTTTCGGACACTTGTGTAATAAAGTCGTCAACGACTTGCTTGGTCTTTCGCCAACGATGTCTCCAAGACATGGACAACCGGGTTATGTTACAGTCGGAATTTGTTGCAATATGAGGGTTTGTATGTATCTACGTAAAAACTCTGAAGGAAATGTAAAAATTGTTTTGCTTACACATTTAAATAAAACATTTATCCGAAATCCTGTGTTTCACTTAATAATTTACTGGCTCATTGAAACGGCCTCGTAATTATAAAATATCAATATAAATATTTTAATTTTTAGAAGTCATACAATTGGTTTGGGAGTTTTGACAAAATTTGTAAAAAAAACCCTATTTGTAATTGGGTAAAACTAGAAATGTCCTGTTAAAGAGATCAGCGTCTGACAAAAATAAAGCTCAAGACAGACATGTGATCAGCATACTTAACTCTTCGAACTTTTCATTAATTTATTTAAATGATCTTTGCAATGCAGAAAAATATTATTTAAAAATTTGCATAAAAATTATTCTCCAGTTACAATCTCCAGCTGGCTTTTAGAAATTCACCATCAGGCTGCGGTATTGAGTAGAATCAATGGTCACTGATTTACTGGCTTCATGTTTAGCGACAGTGAACTAATAATTCTTAAGGGTTATATTGCAACCAAACTGATGAATTTATTTACCACGATGAGTTAACTTACTATAGACATTTAACATAAGCATGTCATTGGAAACCTGCTACAGACGTAGATACTATTGGCTTTTTGGGCCATATGCAGACATTGGAAGCAGGGAATCACTAGAACATTTAAGATAATCTAGTCCACACTTTTGGTACTTTTTTAAAGTAGATGATGAACTGAAAATTGCATATTTATTAACATTTAATTATTTGAACAAATAGATATTGGGAATTGTTTCTTTTTCATAAGCAACTTTATTATATTCAACATTTTTCATTTTTCGAATTTATTCTCAGAGTTATAAAGTCATTTTTAAAAAAATTTAAGGAATAGAGCTATTACAAAAATCTTTATAAAATACATAACTGAAATTTAACTCATAGAATAAATTCGAACAATTAAGAATGTTGCATTTAATTATTTTATAAAAAAAAATAGATTCGAGTTCATAATAATTTTTTTTGTATTGAAGGCAACTATAAAAGTTTAGACACTTCGTTGACAATGTCGCCGAAAAGTCACCAAAATATTCGACAAAACTGGTGACTTGTAGATACTTGCACTAAGGTTCCCTTCAGGGTACAACCAGTAAGTGTATATGTTCGATTTAAAAATCGTCCAATTGACAAGGAACGTCGTATTCTAGGGATCAAAATAAGAAACTCGTGCACAAACTCTTTGAGGCGTGACCTTTTTTTCACAATAAGTCACATTTTGTTCACTTCAAGTGTATTTTTTTCACAAAAAGTAAATTTTTTTTTTCAAAAAAAGCGACTATTTCCTAAAAAAAACAGTAACTTTTTCCAAAAGTCCGTAAGCCTTCACCATAGTTTTTCAATAAAATTAGAGTAATTAGAGTAATTATTAAAATCAATTTTTTTTTTGCCAAAAGTATTCTACAAAAAGTCAAGAATTTTAGAAAAAAGCTTAATTTTACATGACATTCTTCAAAAAAAAGCCCTACTTTTACATAAAGTCTTATTGTTGCGCTTATTGCTTTTTTAAAAGTACGATTTATTAGTTGTACCACATGGCGTATGGATGTTAATAAATTGGAATTAAATAATACTCATACGTAACCAAGTAACTTGACAGATGTATTCCTTGCAGTTTTTTCTTAAAAAAAAAAATAAATAACAAATATGTACAATAGGGCGGGTCGATTTTAAAATCGCCTTAGTGACAAGGGTGGGTCGGCCCTCCAAAGTTAATTGGGGAAGGTCATGCATTTAGACTCGATTGGGGCACTTTAAATGGGTCAAAGTGGGATTTTTCATAGTTAGACCTTTGGGTCAAAATAAGGAACATTATAATTCATTTTAGAGGTATGTTTGCTTGGGCAAAGTTTCTTATTTTGAAACCTAGAATACGACTTTGCATGCCACTTTGGCGATTTTTTGCATCCCTATCTATTTTTAGTAATACTGAAAGCGATACTTTTGCTTTTAAATCGTTTGGTTTTTTAAATCGGTTTCCATCACAAATCTTATAAAGCTTTAAGGTTTGAAAATTAAGTTAATATGTGACATTTTCCATGTATGTGATCGAATTGAAGCAAAGTATATATAATTTGAGAGTTCTTAAGAATATATTTTAAATGGAACTTAAAAATTATTTCTAAATTTCACCTATTAGAAACTTAGTTAGGAAAATCCATAATTATTAATAGAATGTGAAAACAAAACCATAATAAATTGTGGCTGCAATAAATCGATTGTTTCACGTGCTGTGTGGCAGCTGGCACCATCATGCTGAAACTACATGTCGTCCGGATTCATGCTGTCCAGTTGAGGTGACAAGAACTCCGTTACCATGTTCCTGTAAGAATGCCGTTCACAGATCGATGCCGAATTTATGTTTTCGACGACACTTTCATTTACATCAGAAATGTTTTCAAGAGATACACAATAGAAACAGTTTCTTAACATTTTTTTTATCCACTCTTCGAATGGTGAACCTTCTTGCCTGAAAATTCTTCGAAGTTTTAGAGCGGTCTTATCTTAACTTTCCAGGTTTTTGAAATAAATGTTCATAACGTATTGTCCTTCCGAAAAACACTTCATTTTTAATAATCGGAATAAACATGTGTGACAGCAATCAAATTTCAAAGTTGCCACTTGAAAAAATGAACAAAATTTAAAAAGTACACTCTTCCTGAGACACCCTTTATAATATTGACGAAAGTGTAACGCTGATTTGGAATGGGAAAAGGCTTAAAAATGGTAAAATTTATGAGCCTTTGTAAATTTCTGTCCTATTTCTAATAATAATAAAAAATTATTAGTATTGTGGTTATTTTATTGAACTGGTAATGGTTTTTAATCCAAATTTAGATATTTTTTAATTAGGCTAAAGTTCATTGAATTTAATTTTCATTAAATTATTCTTATGAACTCTGGAATTTCACAACATGAAATTAATTTAAATTTTTATTGATCATTTTTCATTCTTGACGGCGCTGAGATTTGAACCCAGGCTTTCACGGACAGGTTGCCCATACTAGTTTCGATTGTACCCACACAATCTTGTCAGTGGGGTTTGCCGTTTTACAAAAAAATGTACTTTGGATTTCAAGAAGAATTCTTGACGAAAGGTACGAAATAACAGAAGTTAGGAAGAACATGTAAATCAATTAAAATAGATAATCATTCATTCAAAAGCAAATTTCGATCTACCAAAGTGAAATACTATTTGGTTTAAGGATTGATGTTTGACTATTGACGTCATCCGGCTTCAATAGCCGAGTGAGTAAAACGGCAAACCCCACTGACGAGATTGTGTGGTTACAATCAAAACTAGTATGGACAACCTGTCCGTTAAAGCCTGGGTTCAAATCTCAGCGCAGTCAATAATGAAAAATTATCAATAAAAACTTTAATTGATTTCATGTAAAATTCATGTCTTCATAAAAAATAATAAAAAAAAAATTATAAAAATTAAAATATGATTTTTTCCGACAGCTTCTGGCAACGCTGTATCTGTGTATGTTGTTGTTTTAAAATTAAGTAAAAAGAGGGAGAATAAAGGAAATTTAACAGTGTTCGCTAAACAATAATAGTTTGTTAAAGCGGATTTAAAAGTATTTAAGTGCTTTTTTATGGGTAAATCATTTGCTTACTTGATGTTGTTGTTTTAGTTTTAGTTCACTTTTCGTATTTATTCACTCTATCTTTTAAAATCTGCTGTATTTTTTTTAGCAATAATAAAAATTGCAAGAAGCACATAATACAATTATTGCTTGATTTAATAGAAACCGGAAATATACTTAACAAAAAAACTATTGCTGTTATAATAAAAAATAAAGAGGATATTAAAGTATGAAAAATAATGTCGAAAGTAATAAAAATAATAAAAACATTGTGCTACATCAGAGAAATGCAGGACTTCTCATACAGCAATTATTGTTCATAGGAGTCCATAAAGAACGGAAATACCGATAATTTGTAAAATCGTTTTACTAAGTAAATTTTTTTTGAGAGCTAAGGCTAAGGGTTTTCAACTAACAGATTCGAAAAACCATTAATTTCTTATACTATATCAGATCTTAAAATTATGTTTTTTTCGGTAGATGGGAGTTTTTATATTTACAATAAGAAATTTGTTTAAAATCTGTTATTAAATGCACGTAAAGAACTTTTTTTTGTGTATGGCGGTAACCAATGAAGTCACTAAAGAAAAAAATTCAAACATGGTATGGTTATTTCAATCATTTGTTTGTAATTTGGAAGAAAAATTTTAAATTGATTATATATAAAAAAATTGAAATACGTACACATACTGCCGTATTCATAAAAAACTAAAATGGATATGAAATCTATTTTAAGGAAAATTTGTATGGAAATTTTGTTTTAAAATACGTTTTAAATCTATTTTATTTTTTATGAATACGGCAGTTAAGGTTTAACTTACTACTGAATTAAATATTGCTCATTCGCCTCCACGAAGAAAATAAAACAAATAATAACAATAAATCAGAGCATGGAGAGTGCTCGAATTAAACCCTCTTGCTAGAAAATTTAATTTTTCACATTAAAAAGAATTATTATTTTCTGCTCGCGAGTAAAAAAATAAAACTCAACTCGCGAGTCGACCTGAATAGAATTGTTCGGGAGTTTAATTTTTTTTTTTGGTTTAATTTTTTTAAACTAAAGATATTTTTCTCTTGTTTATTTATTTGTATATGTGGATAAATGTGCGTATGTATGAATGTTTCATCGAAGACACAGTTATGTGTAAGCATAGGACTAGCGAAGGAAAGAATTACTTTAAAAGAATGAAATCATGTAATACGCTTTAAAAATATAGAAATATAATGGAAATGGGGTTCAGTCTTAAATTGGAAATTCATATTTATTACCATTGTATTGAAAATAATTGTTTCATTGTATCTATCAGTGTTGCCAAGGGCCGCAAGAAAACGAACGCTTATTCGGTTTTTTTTAAGCCTAAGTCACACAAAAAAAGGTATTTTTTTTATTAAAAAACTTAATTTTTTCTTTATTATATAATGAGTAAAAAATACATATTTTATTCAACGAATACATTTTCTTTTAAGATTCCGTAACGATAAAATAAATGGAGTATACTAATAATTTATAAGAACCGTGCTATGAAGTCATAATAAGTCTTGCTTAACAATAAAAATAAATGTAATAAATTTTTGCGACCCATTGCACTGACGCCTCAGCACTTACAAAGAAACTAACAAACTGATCATTGAATACCTTTCCGTACACTTAATGTAGTGGCTATTGTCAACTACCTGTTGCTCTTTTCTATAAGAATCAACTAATTTGGTTGTCATAAGAGAACTATGTGGTTGCAGCCATATAAAACTCTTAATTCATTTGTTGCAATGATCTGAAAAAAAACAAATTATTTTTGTGCCTTTAAAAAAATACATGGATAATAAAATTTAAAAGCGTTTACTTCAAATTTGTTTTAATTTTTTTTTTTTTTTTTTTATTGGGCTCAGATTTTTTATGAGTTTGAATATTATACCGCCCGAAATAAGGCGGATATGCTCATACATTTCCTATATAAATATAAATTTTCTTTATTTTTAGCTGTTTCGGAGTTATTCAGAAATAATTGGCCATAAATTGCTGTTTTCTTGCAGAACTAGTACTATTTGTTGTTTTCAAAAATGCATGAAAAATTATAAGAAAATAATTGTTATCATCTATCAGAAATATATTACTAATTAAATAAGCCGTAAACCCAGAAAATCAGTTGACAAATGAAGCAAAGCCGCGAATAACGTTGTAAAAGCCACTTTTTGAAAAACGGTTTTTTTTTTGCAGATTATCGTTTAAACTACCCTCTTACACTGTTTAAACATCAAATCACCCACAATTATGCACCTTAATGTCGTCAAAATGCGATACAACGAGTCAGGCAGTGGAAGAACGTTGTAAGTTACAAACAAATTGATACAAATGAAATGGTTTTGTAACGTGGAATAACGTTTTAAAAGCCGCTTGCTTAGTGGAAAACGACATAAAATGACATCTCGATTGTGGATATGAAACGTTTTACTACTAAAAAAAACATTATAAACTGCAATTTTGAATTCGATTTTCTTGATATTTTGCATAAAAGTTTTGATTGTCATTATTTTTGATAATCTAAAAAGAAAAATTAAAAAAAAAATAATCCTGCCTGTTAAAAACGTTTTTTTGCTCTCCTGAAAAATAATTATTTTGTAACTTACAACGTTGTTCGCGGCTGTGCTTCAAATGTAGATTTTATTTACAATTAAAGGCAGTGTTTAAGACAAAAAATATGTTGCCAATCACTTCTACGTTACTCACTGAAGAACACGTACATTTTATTACACATCATAAAACATTTTGCATGTATATATAATTTTAAACAAGATTCTATACATACATACATATATACATACATACAAACACGGTGAAACGAATCCTACGTTTAGTAGAGATAAATAAAACTATCTCCAAGTGGCAACGGTGGCTGAAGAATTCAGCAAAAGGTTGATGGACACATAAGCTAATACCTAATGTTAATACCTGGCTGGCCAGAAAACACGGAGAGGTTAATCTGACTCAGTTTCTATCGGGGCATGGAGACTACAGATGGTATCTACACCGTCTCGGACATGACACCTCACCAAGGTGCCCAGCATGTCCGTGCAAAGACGAGACGGCTGAACACGTTACATTTCACTGTCCACGCTTCAGGAGTCAGAGACGGCAACTGGAGTCATTTGTAGCTGATAACCTAACAGCAGAAAACATTATTGCATCCATGCTTAAATCAGCAAATAACTGGGAAGCGGTTGACAAATTTATAGAGTTCGTGAACCGGTCATTAAGACTGGCCGAAAGACTCCGCAAGGCGGAAGGAGCTACATGGCCATAAATGGGGCAAGGTGAAATCGATTACAGCGCCAGCTCATCCACTCCGCGAAGTAATACCAAGCAGCAATTCCGCGGAGCAAAGGGTTGGAGGAAGGGGGTATGTTTTAGTACGTAGGAATCGTGCATGCTTCCAGTACGGGCTGGAAGAATATTTTTGATGATTGCACACCTCTGCTTTCTAAAAAAAAAACATACATACATACACACTAAAGCCTAGAGCACACTGAATGTAAAAACCCACTTGCGCATGTAATGTTGGTGTAACTTTGACATCATTAAAAAGTCACAATGGCCATTGTGGGATTGTACGCTTAAAACTACTTTGCCATATAAGACCTTCAGAAATATTCTAACTCTCGGTGGAGGAGATCAAAGATTTGGAAGTGCATTTGATAGCACTTTGGCTTATTTTTGATATTTTTGTGTAGAAAAAAAAGACAAACAAGCCAACAATGTGCTCTTAAGTTAAAATTGGTTTTGCTATTAACTTTGCGTGATCATGTAATTTTAAGAGATAATGCCAGTGCTGTCAACGAATTCATTTATTAAATAAACGAAACTTTAATATTATATTGCTGGGAGGAAATAAGTCACACAATTTAGAGAAAAAAATTGTATTAAATAAATGGAAATACTGACTTGAAGCCAGTGAGTAAGTTAATAAAAGCTAAATTTTGCTTTTTTAATAAAAAAAAAATGTCGTAAACTATATCTAGTATTTAAATCTAAAGACTTAGTATTAAATTTATTTATTTTAGATTTCTTGATGATGAGTTCAACTAAAGTTTTCACCAATATGTTGACCTTAAAGATTCAGTGAAAATATTTTTAAATAATAGCTTATTATTATCAAAATTTATTATCGGGAATGAAATATATATTATTAATTAATTCATTTATTAATGATGTGCTAATAATCCCAATTTATAAATGAAAACACTGAAATTTATTGTTGTGGAAAAGCTAGTTTCTATGCGCATTTCGCTGGTTGCTTAGGCCAGCTAGTCAGGAAACTTTTTCCAAATACTAGAAAAGCTAAAACTATTCTACAAGTAAGACCATAAAGTGAATAAGAATTTTAAACACTCAGGTCTTACATGTAACAATATCAAAGCTTCAACAAAGACACAACAATAAACCGTAAATTTTTCTTTCTTACATTCCCCTACAATTGGCTGGGTTTTTTCCAACACGAATTGTAGTTGTAAGAGGATAGAAAGAAAAAAAAACAAAATTAAAAAAAAAATTATTTTTCCATGTTTAGCAACTATTTTTTATTTTAAAATTTTTCCTAAACCATAAAAAAATTGTTTATGTAAATTTAGAAAAAAACATTATTTACTTTTATGTTACAAAAGAATAAAATTTAAGCTTATTTACAAACAAAATATTTGATACATCTGTTATTCAGTCTTAGTTTTATTTACCTAAAATTTACACAAATCTCTTTATAAATTTATATTGTGTATTTAAAAAATTCATTATTTATTTAAGAACTTAAATACATCACAAATAAATAATAATTAAAACAATTGAATTTAAAAGCCACTTACATTTAGACTACAAAGAAAATATTAAAATTTTGTATTTTGTTAAAAAATAAACAGAAATTATAAAACAAATTTCTAAATCCCCTTTCTTTTTGTTGCAGTTGAAATGTTTGTAGGTCTTCTTTTGGAATAGAAATCCTCCTTTTTATTTAAATAAAACTTTATGCAAACAAAAATATACCTGCCTGCATTTGATTTAAAACCAAAAAAAAAAAAAACAAAGAAAAACATACACAATAAATACAACAAAATCGAGATGGAGCGAAAAAACTATTTTTTTATTTTTTCTTTCTCTTTCAGAAATATGTAGTAACAAAAGAAAAGAAACGAGGTAGAAAAAAACAAATAAACTAACCTTGTTGGGGTTTTTAGATTAGATTATTTATGAATGTATTTTATTTATTTAACCTTCAATAGTTTTCTCTTTTTTTTTTGTTTTTATTATTGTGCATTCAGAAAGAAGGAAAAATCATTAAATTTAAAGAAACTAAAAAGTTTGGACTTTAAAATTGATTAGGTATGTATACGTAAACTTAATATTAAATTTACTACCGAGTAAAATATTACTCATTCGCCTCCGCAAAAAACAACAAATAATAACAATAAATAAATCTGTCCCACATTGGAAAAATTGCTTATGTTGAAAATTGTAGTGTCAATATATCCTTAATTTTGTTGAAGTTTTATTCGAAGAGCTTTTTGCTTTAAGTCTGCATATTATCGTATAAGTAACAAATTAAAAAGATGCTAAATCTAAATGTTATAAATTTATTTATGTAAATATATAAAAACACATACATACTTTTAACTTGTAATATCTTAATTCTGTCTTATATCTACTTAAGCAACTCTCTTTTTGAAAATAAAAATCAAAAATAGTGGCGCTTCAAAACAAGAGCGTTTTCTAGATGTCAAAAATCCTCATGCCCATACAATTTGTATGTAGCATACCGAAACAACGCGGCGGCAAAGCAGCGGAAGCGCTGTGCAATTGGAAAATCCTATTTTGACAATGGGTTAAATTAAGCTGGGTTGTTATATTTGTTGTTTTGACAACCCTGATTTTAATTCCATTTCTTAGTTCCCATTGAATGTCAATAACCGATTACACCCAATTTACTTTTTCATATTACTCTTGCAAAAAAAAATTTTTGGAAAATTAGAAACCCTAAAGCGAAGAGTAATAATGTGATACAACATAAATTTTCTTAATTAAGCATTTAGTTTACGGTAAGACAGCATATCAATCATAGCAGTATCCCAGGAAAAAAAATTTGTGTTTTTTGAAGCACTTAAGAGAAAAAGCGCATAATTGAGCGCTTCAATAAGAGAGCTCTTATACAGCAGTAAATGATAATGAATAAAATATACAAAAATAGCTGCTATTTTAGTGCTGCAACGAAGAAGGTTTTAAAGCGATAACAAAATAAAAATATGTTATGGTTTACGAAAATGCTTAAAAAAGTCATTTAAACAAGTAAAAGCAAAACAAAAATGAATATTTTAATATAGTTAGCCCTTAAAAAAGCGCTTTAGGAGTGCTTTGTTTGCGTCTTAAAAGGAGCGCTTATTGTCAGCAGAAAATAGTCCTCCAAACCGGGAACACTCCATACAAAAATCAGGCATCCCATCAGCAGGTTTGAAGCGATTTGAGGTATGAATTCATATATAAAACCTGCTCCTTTTGGAGCACATTTTTTACTGGGATTATTCATTACCGTCTAAAATGTAATAGATAATGTAAAAAACGATTTTTTTATAGTAACAAAAAATCTAAGGTAATATTTCTATTTAAAGAACTGTATAAAATTCAAACAAAGAAAGCCTTTTGAATACCTAGTTTATTAATGCCCCTATTGCGGTTCTCCACTCAACTCAGTTTGGTCGTGTGAGAGTCAACCCAACTTATGCACAACCAAACTCATTTTAGGTATTGTGATACCCAACGGTTTTTAGTTGAGTTTGCTATAAAGTTGCCAACTTAAAATATCGAGTTGCCAACTTTAAATATAACGTTTGGCAAGTGAAAATTTTATAAAATTAAATAATTTTTGAAACTTAAAGTATTTTTAATTGTTGGGTTGAATAAGAAGTATTTAAAATGGATATTAATGTCGATTTATTTTATGATGATTAAAATGAAAACTCTTGTACAGATGTGCTACGTATAAGAAGAAAAATTCCTGATGATTCCAACTAGAGATAATTAATCACTGTTACTAAAAAGTCACGAATCACAGTTGTTACCAAATTTGTCAAGTAACAGGTACTTTCTAAGTCGTTCTTTTTGTATTTTGTTACATATACAAATTTATGATATTTCACTGTTTGTGTGGGTAATAGCGTTTTTAGAATGAAATGTCGAATGATATTGCTGTTCCTTTCATTCTCTCTTCTATCTTATTAGATTTTTTTTTATGCCAAAATTTATTTGTTCAAGTATGTATGTATATCAGTGGTGTCAATTATGATTGTGTTGGTGCGAATACTCTTGTCTCTTAGATTCCCAGCGGGAGGAATCTGCGGTTGCGAGGCCTATTACGAGTCCTAATTAACATACATATTTTGCTATGAAGACTTTAGAGCAATTAATAATAATACAATTATCGAAAAATGTTGAGTTATGGACAGACACAATCAGTTATTATTTAAATAAATTTAATTTGGAACCTGCATTTCGCAGAAACTTTGCTTATTTTTTGGAAAAATTGAGCATTTGACAATATTTGAAGTCTTTTTACAACCTTATACAATTCTTTCCAATATTTTTAATTTTGTGCTCAACAAATCTTTGCGAATGCCAACAATGAAAATTCATTTGCACATACTAATGCAAATAACAACACCATTAAGTTTAAAAATATTCTATTATTATTAACCACCATTATAAAAAGAGAAGATTTTACTAGCCTATAAAAATATACTTTTATTTACCAATAATATCTTCTAAATTTATATTGCAGTTTCGAAACAACAAAACATTTTTTATCGGAAAATATTTGTTCGCAAAGATATATTGAGGAAAAAAAGCGACAAACATTTGAAGGAATTTTTTTTTAATACAGGATATAGTGCCCCTTCTAAATTTTTCCAGAACTCAATAATATTTTCCCTATCTGGATGATTAAATTTTTAATAAACTCATCCGCTTGTATGCTCGTTATCGGTGTCTACAAGACTAATTAATAAAATTAAAGTTTGAAGGTTACAGAAGCTCAATAAACACAACATCAAGGCGAATTCATCACAGTTATTCTTGATACTACAACAAGTACACTACACCTCGTACAAAAACCACAAGCAATTTGCTTTTTTTAAATCATTGTACAATGTTAAAAACAGAAATAAAACAAAACAGAAACAAAGATAATAAATAATAAATATATTATTTCTGTTTAGAGGCCTCAAAACAGGCCGTGCGATCGTGCGATATTTCCCGCTGAATGAGAGTGTTTTGCAGTAAACAATTATATATTACGCTCGCAAAATAAAAGAGCGTAAGCGTACATGTGAGTTTTGCTGACACAATTGTGCATGACGCTGACATCCCTGATGTATATGAAAGTAAACAGATTTGAAAGTTCTTACAATTTGTTGTTGTTTCTTTGTAAAGTGCTTACAAAAGCTCTTGCAAAAGCTCGCGCATTGTACGTATAGCTTGGCCGCAATTGCTATAAAAGAACAGAAAACTGATAAACCGTGATCACAATCACAGTTTAAAGGAGTAGTGATTTTTAAATCACATTCACTAATCACGATGATCTTTAAAAATCACGGGATCGCTCATCTCTAATTCCAACCCTCTTCAACTACCTAATGCCAAGTAAGAACTTATAATTAGTAACGTAATTAAATAATAATTTCAAATTTGTATATTTAAAAGTTATTTCCGACTAAACAAGGAAGCGTTTTATTATTTGCTGGATTAAAAAAACACCTGTTCGCGTAGTGGCTATTCCTCCTATATTAAAGTTATGTGTTAAAGTCCCATATATCTTTGCACTGATTTTTGGTCATACCAAATTTTGGTTTTCCACGTTCAATCTCTGGGTTTTTCCATTAGATTAACAAGCCTCCCAAATTGTGCTTTAGTTGTAATTTTCAAAGATCTACGAATGTATTAAATGCTGTGAAATTCTAATATACAGTATAACAAATCTTTCTACTTACGATTTTTCCATTATTATTTTTTTTTTTTTGCTTTTAAAAATGAAAGTCAACTGAAACCGAAAACAATTCAACTACTAATAAACAGTTGTGTATTTATAACGTTTCTGTCGACCAAACTTTTACAAAGTTGAAAACGGCAATACCATGAAAAAAAAACAGATACACAACTGAAAAGCCAACTGTCATTCGAGTTGAGAATGGCAATGCAAATTTACCAAAGACAACCAAACTGTTACAAAAGTGGAGAACGGCAATAGGGGCATAAACTGTTTTCCAAAAGTTCCAAAATCACTATTTAAAACTAAATTGTCACTATTTAAAACTAGATTTTTTTAAATACTGAAAAAGTCTTGTTTCGTTTTCGGTAATTTATGTATACCATCATTTTTCGAACAGGTTGAGTTGCAAAACGAAGGTTGCAAAGCAGCTTTATTTTTTAAGTGCATGCTATAGATTATTTTAATTTTATTTGACCCAAAGTGCACCAAAAAAGTAGTCGATGCGTACATAACAAAAAGACTGTGCTTCGTTAAACTTGATGATACATTTTTGACGTGTGCTGCAAAGTATTATGATGTTTTGGAACTCAGCCACAGTTTATAACAAAAAAAATTTTTTTTTTACTTATTTAAAAAACTTTTTTTAAATATTTTTAGCTTTCGAAGTTTCGGTTTTAACCCAAAGTGCTCTTTCAATTGTCAGCTCCATGTATATCGATTATTAAGTTATTTATAAATAGTTGTTGCCTTTTACAGAAAAAGAACATATAGAAATGAAAATGTTTGTGAAATTCAATTTAAGGGACGGTTAGCCAATAAAAGAAAAAGAAAACTATATGATAAGAAAATCAAATAAAGTAACGTGAAAAAAAATTAATACACTTTTAGAAAAATTTATTTAATATTTTAAGAAAGTGGTCACGATTGTTTATAAGGTTTCCTTCCCAAACTCAAAACTTTGAAAATTGTTAGCCAACAGTATTTAAAGAAAATATAAACTATTTCTAGCTTCATAGTTTAAACTTTAGAAAACTACCAAAATCTGAGTTTCGTTAAGTGTCGATAAACTTTTGTATTGACATTTAGGCTCAAAGGACCTTTTTTTAAAAAATGTTTAAAAAAAGAGAAAAAAAAATTTTTTAAATAAAATCAAAAGAAAATTTGTAAAATAAAATAATCGATTTGTGTTCTTATTGTTCTGTTTAATTATTTTTAAATAGCAAACTCTTGAAAAAATAAGAAATTTTTGCAAAAATTTGCTATATATAGCAAATTTTCTAATATTTCCTAAAAATAGTACTTTTTGCCTTAAGCTTTTTTTTATATTTTTTTTTAATTTTTAATGGGATAATTTCTTTTTTGAATTTAGTATTTTTTTTTTTTTTTAAAATGGTTAATAATACCCATGCAATAATAGTGGAGGGTTTACTATGAATAAGTTCAGATGTGTGTAACACTGATCGCCTTAGAATCACTTTCTGAGTTGATTTCTCGGTACCCATCCGTCACCTTGGCTGATAGTAATTTTTTCTAGTATTTCCTACAAAAAAAATGGTACATTATTTTCTACGCGGTTGATGTAGTGGTATTGGTATCAGGCAAGTTTCTGCCGACAATTAGCGTAGTCATGCAAGGGGCGCTGGGCGAACTGTCAGCATGGGCGAGTGATATGGGACTAGGGGTTTATCCGGAGAAAACGGAGTTGGTTCGTTTTACTAGGAAGTACAGGGTAGAGAATTTTAGGCTGCCGGTACTAGGAGGAGTAGAGCTAAGGCTATCTGATAGCGCTAAGTATCTAGAGTATTCCTGGACAGCAAGCTGTCGTATGGAAGGAATACTCAGGAGAGATTTAAGAGAGGTTTCAATGCCTACTATGCTTGCAGATCATCGATAGGTAGGAGCTGAGGACTCCGGCCGTCAGTAGTGGGATGGCTGTACACTTCGGTGGATGGATGCTGTGTTTGCTGGGAGTCATTGAGAGTAACTAGTCGGAGGAACCCTCTGTCTAAGTCGGAGCAGCCTTCAATCGGCATGATAGGTGGCATGAGAAGTACTCCTCAAGCGGCCTTTCTATATCTTCTGCCTATTGAGCAGTATGTGATGGGAATGGCAGCCAGGAGCATTCTTAGACTGAGGGAGTTAGGATTAATGGGATATTTCACGCAGGATCACTTGCGGATCCTGGGTGAGATTGAAGCTGGTGGATCACCGGGCTCCACGGATTATGTGGGCACTAGGGTAGATTTTGGGCGGTTTCCAGAGGTAATAATGCCTTCTAGGGAGAGTTGGTCAGGTAGAAGCAGATTATTTAGTGGATTTGGTGTCTACATATAGTATCTGGACATTAGAATGTCATATAGGCTTCCTGACGACTGCAGTGTTTTTCAGGCGTAAGTTCCAGGGGTCTTGACTGCCGTGAAACTGATGAGGGACAACATTTAAAGGGGCTCGGAGGTCACAATATACGTGGACAGCCAGGCCCTTATGGCCGTAAGGGGCTGTTATTTGAACTCTTTTGGAAGAATCAGGAAATGGATTCTGGGCGCGACTAATCGGGCCTGGGGAACCGAACGGACTGGAAGTCCGATTTGGTCAGATATCTTCTATTCTTATCTACCATTTTTATCTTGTCTTATACTTTTTCTATTTGTTTCACCTACTTTCCATCTATCTATATCTAAACAAGGCATCACAATGGACCATATTTGTCTCTGGGTGAAGGTGTGAAGGAGACTTCACACCAGCCTTTCTACCTACCTACCCACCCATGCAACAATAGTGGAGAGGGTATTATTGATTTGTTCTGATTCGTGGGACACCGATTGACTTAGAATCACTTTCTGAGCCGATATCTCGATACCCGTCCGTCTGGCTGGCTAATTGTTTGTCCATGTTAATTTACTTGCAAGTTACAGGCTGCATTTTGAGGATAAAGTCTAGAGCTGACCATAAGTCGCATATAAACGCCCTCTCTAAAATCGCTTTGGGTATATAATATTGGTATCATGTATAAATGCCATAATGCATATCATTTCAACTTAATATTGAAATGTAAAATCGTTGCTGATTTATTAGCATAGAGCAAACGTTTGAAGTACCCTCACAAAAAGTAGTGCAAATGTATAAAAGCAAACGAACAAGGTGGCCAATTATCCGGTTTATATTTTTAGATAATTTGTTCACCAAAGGTTTGACTCAACAATGTGTTGGTTTCACGCGCTTTGCGGCATGTTGCGCCATCTTGTTGGGACCAATTCTCCTTCAACTGATTTGCAATCACACGAGGAATAAAAAAAACGTCATTTGCCTGCAGCATTCCCAATTCATGGCGCCCTATGCTCCAATGGGAGTAAGAGGAACACATATATATATTCCCAATTCATGATAATGTTGCTTCCAGTTTCGGATTTAAAGAAAAATTACCTCATGTCGCCTTCGGTATGTTAACTACACCAAACAGTACTTTTTCCTGTAAGTAACGGATTCTCAAGTGTCTCATGAGAATTGTGCTCTCTCCAAAAACGAGAATTCTTCTTGTTTACATACCCGTTAGGTCAAAAATGAGCCTTATCGTTGAGGATGATTTGACGACAACAATTGAGCTCAAATTTCAATTGATTCTCAGCGCATTCACCGAACATACGACGCAATTAATGGCCCGCTGGCTTTAATACTTGACTCAGTGTGATCTTACAGCTAACAATTTTTTAGTTGACTGGCAGGAACCGAGTTGGCTGAGAACGGTGTCGGATCTATAAATTCGTGTTATCTATCAGACTCACGCCTACAGCAGCAATGGCTTCTTCTGTGTGCGCGATATAGACTAGATTTGGATGAATATTATATATTAAATAGTAAATGTGGTCATGAATCGATCCATTGTATTATGTTTTAGTTGTTCAGATTGACGATTGTGCGCACTGCCAACTTGACGAAGTGCTTTATAAATTTAGCTAACAGAGTGTGAGTTTTGGTCTTAGTCTTTGTATGGTAATATGCATAAGTATACTTGAAAAAATGTCAAACACACTTTATTAGTGTGACAACTTGATTAACATTTATCCATATCGGCTGTTCTATACGTTTCAAAAAACACCCTTTATTTCCAAGAATTTGCTATAAAATGACAAACTTTTGCACAAATTCCATAGCAAAATAGCAAATTTTTGTCAAATTTGCATATAAAAATAGAAAATTTTTAAAATAACTTTTAAATTTGCCAGAAATTGAGAATTTTTTGCAAAATACTCTTTTATTCTATTAGAATTTTTGTAACCCTGAGGAAAGTTAACATTTAACAAATATTTGACAAAAAGAAACCCCTAAAAAGCGTGACCGCTTAGTTATTCGACCACTTACTTTCTTCCAAGCAATTTTTATTTATTTAATAAACTTATATCTCTATTACGTCTTACAACTCAACTCTATTTATGTTGAAATGTTGCAGTTTTGTATTATTGTTTACAGCAATACATTAAACATTTACAACTTATCGCTAGCAGTTGCAAGGTTAAGTGGTTTAAGTTCTTACTCAACTGATCTAATTTGAAAACCGTTAAAGTTGCATTTTTTTATTAAAAAATCGTAGGATAAGTTATTAAAATAACTGTCAAATACTGCACGATCACGTAATCGTTTTGTAAACTTAAGCAAATGTCCAAAAAAAATTGGTTACACGTGGAATGTCAAATAGTTGTTAACCCGGCGTCGGGCACGTGATAAAAGAAACACCGACAGTCATGTGGGTAAATATGACCCTAGTTTTTTTGACATTGTATTTTGCATAATTTTCAAAATTTGATAAACGTATCTGTAAGCAATATATACATGACTCGTTTAGCTATTTGCTATATGCAAAAAAACATATTAAAACTGTTTTAAATTTTTTAATTTTTAAAGGAACTTAAAAATATAAGGAACTTAAACTTAAAATCTAAAAAAAAAATAATTGCTAAATTCATCACATGGGTGTAAATTATATATTAAAAAGTGTAATTTTCTTTATCTTTCTGAAAGGAGTTTGAGCATTTGTTGCAATAAGGAGCTATATGTTCAGAGCAGGTTGGGTCATATTTACCTTTTCTTAGTTGACGGTCAACTATCTCTGCTCACGTTCAATCATCAACTGAAACGAAATAATAAACAACATGCAAAAACTATACACTCCAGCTACTGAGAAATTTGGCAACGTCGCAAAACGGTGAAAAAAGTTACACAGCAATTTAAGTTACACAGCAATTTAAGAGTATATGGGTCATAATGACCCAACCTGCATGACGCCGGGTTAACATTCAACATAGCCTTTAAAAACCCTTTACACATACAAATTCTTGCCTTAAAGTATGCATCATTTTCTTAACAACACCATCAACAACCTTGCTGTTGGTGTTTCTGTTTTACGTGCTTAAAAAAATGACTTAAAGCGAAATTAATTGCTCTTTTACCCATTATCCAAAAACGGAAACCTATATCAATTTTCTAGTGTAAAACACAAATCTATAGATTTCCCTACTATTAGCCATGATTATTGGTTGGCGGTCTTTTATGAGCATTGGAACAACGCTGACAGGGGAGAGGGAGTAAAAGAGATAAACAGGGAAAAACAAAGTGATGGAAAACAATAAGTAAACTATTTTTTTCACTTTAGGCCTCACAAAACCACAATCATAGACACAACTCCAATAAGCACTCAGGATACTCTATCACACATTCAACCACAAGTAGAGAATGAAAACGTATTGCACATACATATGAATACGAATCTAGGCGCAAGTTTGTTAGTAATCATGTGTAAATTAGGGCTTCCAATCGAGACTGGATTTTCTGAATCCCGAGATTCGGGATTGAAGAAAATATTGAACATGAAGAAAATTGTCCATATATATTTAAAAATTATATAAATGTGTTCCAAAATTTTACAAATGTAGCTCAAAAATTTTTCTAAATGTTAATTAAAATTGTCCAAATGTATTTTAAAAATACAAGTGGGAAATTTTAACAAAAAGAAATTTAAAAATTTTAAAAATACCTTGAACAAATTTTAAAATACATTTGGATAATTTTAAAATACATTCACAGAAAAAATTATTAAATTTCTCCAATCACCAAATTAATTCCAAATTCATTATGTTTATATTGATTACTAAAAATTTTAAAATTTTTAAAAAATATTTTCAATAAATGATATTTTAAATTTTAATTAAAAAAACTGATCAAAAAACTTTGCCATTTCAAACAATGTGTTAATTTATTTAAATAAATATTGACAATTCTACATAAATTATTTTATTTTAAAAAAAGTCAATTAAGATTTTTTGTTATTTAATTAAAATTTTAATTAAAAATTTATTTCAAAACAACTAAACTGTAATTTAAACCAAAATTAAATTTTTAATTTTCTTTCAACTAAAAAAAAAATTGATTCAATTATCACATTAATTAAATTTAAATACTTTTTAAACCATTTTTTTAATTGATAAAACACTTTTTTCTGTGTTTGAAATATTTTTAAAAACATTTGGAAATTTTTAAAACACAATTGGAAATTATGTATTTCAATCTTTTAAAAGGCGCGTACTCAATACTAAGTTCAAGTAGTTTCTTAAAGCATCCACTGTTGTATCTGCTAAACACGAACGAATTTTGTTGTTAAGATATGGTGCAGTTGAAAAACATCTTTCGACCTCAACACTCGTTAATAGAATTGTTTGTAAATATTTACCCCCATTAAAATATGTTTTTGATTAATAAAAGGCTTATTAAAAAAATTTTCATAGAAAAGTCGTTTCAATAACCTGCTATAAACATAAAATATTGTTTATGAATATGGGGGTTAAATTTAAATTTAAATACGCGTACAAAAAATATTTATACAAATTATTGAAAAAATGTGAAAATAATAAAAAAATATAAAAGAAAATCGGTATCTCGAAAATTCGCCCAGTCCCGATTTCTAATTCGGATTTCCCGATTGGAAGCCCTAGTGCAAATGTACATGCATGTGATTCTGTGAGCAATCATATATTCTGTGCAACTATTGCAACCGAAATCCATAGACAAACAATGACTATTGTCATGTTTGTAATGCTGATCACGAAATTGGTGATGATAATGATGGTGATGATGACAACAGACTAAATATGATGCTTTAGATAAAACTGATGTCGCTTGTAGTTCTTAATTTTGTTGTAGTTGTTGCTGCTGTTGTTATCGTAACCATTGTTATTAGGGCTTGAGTTGTTATTACTGTGTTCATGTTCGTTGTTATTGTTGTTTTACAAGCCTACTGTTTATTGCCGTCAATTTAGCGTGCAATGAATTAGCATTAGATGTTTTTGAATGGCATTTTCGTATTTTTTGGTTTTACATACTGATTCATATTTGTATTCAACTCTTTTTGTTGGGTTTTTTTTGTATTTCAACTAAACTTGTATAAAAATCCCTAAAGAGTTTCGATATATTAATGTGCAATTGCGATTAGTTGGGGCTTTATGGAAATCAAGTAGGAATATGTTTTTTTTTTTTTTGTTTACAAATGAGTGAGTGTAAAACATAGAAAATTCGAAAAAAGCTAATTTTTATTAAAAAAAAAATTCTTTATAACAAATATGAAAGCATTTCCGACAAATGCCTTCAAAGCAAGATTTTTAAATATAAAGTGGCCTCCAAATTTTGACAGTTGTTCCGGTCATACTATCTCTCATTTGTGCAGTCTATTTTGCCGTACAACCACAGATGAATACAGCGTTCAACAAAACGTACAAATGATTAAATAGTTTAATCAAAATAATTATTCTGTTCAGGCAGTGTGGTGGCTAAATTAGAGGCCACTGGTTTATTAAGCAATTAGCCAGGAACCGTTTTTAGACGAAATGCAAGATATGCCGAAAACATTGCCCGTATTCATGAGAGTGTAGTGGATAATCCAAGGCAGTCGGTTTCGTGTCAGTCTAAAGTAGTCGCCCATTTTCAGACCAAAACTTGGCGAATATATCGCTGCTATACATTGTTTTGGTTTAGGTGAATGATTATCAACTTCGTCCTAAAAGGGATGACATGGACACTGATGACATGTGGTGCCCTGTCCCAGAGGCAAAACTAATGATTAATAAAGTGTTTGGAATATGTATATAAAATATATTTTTGTAAAGCTTAAAAAGCACCTTAAACAGATTTGTAAGAAGAATTCATTATTTTTACTTTTTATTTACAGTGAAGCGCACCAAAATCAAACAATTTATAAGCTAAACTGTTAAATAAAAAAACGACTTTTACTTGCTTTACTAAAAAAATTGCCAAAAATTCAATTCTTTATATATATTATTTTCAAACTTAGCAGGTTTGTTTACCACTAATCGCACAAAATAGGGAAATTATTGTTGGTAACCACTATTACTAAGAACAATTTTGTTTTATCGTAAACTTTGAGATGTTTTATTGGAACTCCCCGAAATTGCTTAAGTTTGGTAGAGTATATTTAACTATTATTTTGAGAGAACCTAAATTTTTATTTTGGGCTTTAGTAATCTTTAGAGTGCTTTAAAAGAATCTGTAAAGAAGTCCTAGAATTTTCTGCCGAAAACAGAAATATTGCGTTCATTTCGTGAGTCATATTTTCTAAGTTACAAAAAAAATTACAAAGAGGTAACTTTATGGTATAGTCTAAATTGGAATATATTAAGTTAAACATTATTTCTTTCTTCGAAACTATAAAAAATTAAATATATTTTTATGTATTAAGTATATTTAAAAAAAAAAAACACGGAAACAAATTAAAAAAATTTAAAGAAATCAATATTTTTTTTTTTTGTCCAGCCTAATATTTTACAAAATTTTCTTTAAGAATAGTTTAACTTTTTCTCATAAGTGCAGTCGTGTTAGAACTTTAGAATTAGCAACTGAAATTTTAGCAACGTTAAAAATTCATCAAAAATGGGTAAATGCAGCTATGCTTCTAATTTTTTCCAGACATATAAAAATCAAAGTTGCAAACAAAACAAGCCGTAAAGGATTAAAAGCTGCTAATTACTTTTGATTTTATTCACAAGAGACCAAACATTTTAATTAATTTAAGCAATTCATAAAACGCTATATTTGTATGGGAGCCCCCCTTAGAAGTGGTGATAAAGGGCAAGTATGGCTCGAGAAAATATTAAGGACAAAAAATAATTGAGGTCGGTCATACATTATATCCCACTAGGGTCGACTCCTGGGCATTTATGGCACTTTTCCTTCAATATATTTCTAGTCTGTATTGAACATTATGTATGGGAGACCCCTTAAGGAATGGAGATAGCTGGTAGGTATGTTAGAGACAAACGATGGCGATGAAAAATAATGGGGGGTTGGTCATACATTTGATCCATCTGATCCATAACAGAAACAAGTTTTACAATCTTATATAACTTGTTGCAAAAAATCAAATTTTTTAATTTAGTTTAATTCACGATGTATGGGAGGTAGGCATTTCCTTGCACAGCTTCTGTAACATGGGACATTTTAAACGAGAGATTCGAGAGCATTTCCCTCCTACCTGGAGTTGATGTTAATTGGACACCGAGATTGCGTGAATTCACCCCGACTTTTTCTTGTGAGGCTTAACAAAGTTGCAGCTTTTTGCAAAAAATTCCTCAAATCGCAGAGGATATTAAAGCTAAAATAACCCACGTCATCGGTAAGATTAAGCCTGCTTTATGCGCCAGAGTCACGAGAAATGGGATATTATGGACATTTTAACGATGATAAACAAATGAAAAATTTCGATGATAACACATACATATACAAGGGTTGTTAACTTTTTCGAATTATTAACTTTTCTAAGCGGTTTTAATTGACACATATACAATAGTAAACATACTTAGATTTTTAGAAAATAACACATTAAATTTATATCAATGACTTAGGGGGTTATTTTCTAAAACACTTCACCTCACTTGAAAAATATTTTCATAAAAATATTTAAAAATTCAAAAAAATGTTATATGAAAAATTTCTCAACGCAAGGTGAAGTAAGTGATTTAGAAAATAACCCTATAGTTTTCATCCTTACAAAAAAAGCACAGATTTAATTTGTACCAGCTGGTTTCAAGTTCACAACTCATCTTGATCTACAATTTATAATTAATAATTATAATAGTTAAGTCACTAATGTATTATAAATTGAAAACTTTCCAGCCATCCGGTTCAGAAGTTATTGTCTTTGTGGGCTTCGGTAAAGCGAACTTCTGCTTGGCTATTGATATTAAAATTAGACCAGTCATTGGACAATTACGTTTTCGTTGCTTCCATAAAAACATTTATACAAATTTGCTTTGAGAATAGCTTATTTTAGTCTATATGTTTTCCTGTGTGCTTTTTCCTAATTATTCTCCAAAGCCTGGAGAATTTTGTGATGCTTTTTTTTGGAATGTATAATTCAGATATTCAATAATACAACGGAAATACATTTTCTTGAATGTTTTTTTCAAGTTTGTTGAAACTCTCCACTTTCGACTTTAAATATAATCTGGTTTGTTCTGTTTTGTACAGATTCGTTGACATTTTTTATTAATAAGCTCAGAAAAGTTAAATTTAAGTAAAGTTTATAGAGCGGCACATGGGCGCTAAAATTCAGTTAACTTAACCACGAGATTAACTCTTACGAGAGTTAACTTTTTCTCGGTTCTACTGTACTTCGTGTTGTTTAAATTGAAAGATAGGAAGACCTTAATAAGATACCCTTTATAAAACTGAGCTATGTCTTAACAAGAAAACTATGAGCAATATTGTTTTAAATTAGTTTTAATTTTACAACAATTAAAAAACTGGAAGCTAAAGAGGTATATAGAACAAAGAAAACTCATAAAACATAGAAAAATAATTTCGTGGAAATGTATGTTATTTAAGGCCTAAGTGAAAGGCCATTTAATTTCTAAATTTTCCTTCTGTAATTTTTAAACAGATGAGATTTGTTTAAGTCTATCTTTTTTTTTGTGTTTCTATACATGTTTATATGTGTTTTGCTCTACACAAATACTATTTGTATGCTGTGGTTAAGCAACTGATTTAAATTAGAAAATTTTCCAGCTTAATTAACCTGTTGCTTATATTGTGTTTTAGGATTTTTGTTCAGAAGTAGAAATAGAAAGGGAAAGCAACAAATTAACAACATTTATACAATATGTTCTCTTTTTTGCAGGAGTAATTTATATGGGTTATTTAAAAACTTTTGAAAATCCTCTGATTAATTTTCAGCTCATTAAACGTGTCTTCAAAGAAAAAAAAAAGCAAAAAATTTTATACACAATGAAAAAATTCTATATGCCTTCAAAAAGATTTTAAGTCTTTTATAGTTGTTTTACTTATTTGACGACTTTAATTAACTTGTTCGGAAAATCTTTAAATGTCTAGAAATTTTCATATAAATTACATATTGCTCATTTACTTCAATAGTGTCATAATTCAAAAAATTACATTTTTCATTAGAACCGTATTAAGTTTGTTATCAAAAATTTCAGAAATATTGCTCAAATACTAAAAATACTTCCATAAATCGTTTATTCTTAAAATTCAACATACTTTAGCTTATGACGACAACTGCAAATTAGATATATGTTATTATTATAATTTCAAAGCAAATAAAACGCGTAATAACAAGTAGAAAAACGAAGCACTTTTATCACAGGCGTTAAATTTCCAATGATTCTGAAAACATTTTTTTTTTTTTACACAATATCACTCATGATATTACGCACATTTGTGCATACTTAACGAAAAAGCTTGCCTTCCGAGTTATGACACTATTTCAGTAAATGAAGATATACATACATAATAATGATGTTACGAATATTAAGTTTTAATATTCGCGAACACGAATACGAACATCTAAGGCAATATTCGTCGAATACGAATATATTCAAAAATGGTTTTTAATAACACTGTGCTTGTTGAAAAAAAATTCAAGCTTAAACCTTGAACATGTTCATTTACCTTGAAGTTAAGCCTGAACACGTTCATTAATTGCACTGTGCTAGAATTTGACACTTTTTTCTGTCAAGCGGGGCACACGGCAGGTTAACCTAATTCGGGCAGGTTGAAACCAAAGTTTCAACGTGCTCTTAAAAAAATTTTGAGGAATGACATAAAAAAAATCAAACAAAAAAATTTGGTTTTTGACACAGCCCATGTTTAAAATTTAATATTTTGGAAATATTACATATAAAAAAAAAATTTTTTTATATACTGTTTGCAGTCCCAAGTATTCTCCTTAAAATGACATATAAATCATCTTTGTATGTGCAGTTGTTTTTCAGATATTGAACAAATTAACTCAGAACATTGGCTTATTAGGCGAAATTATGACATTTGAATATGACGTAACTTTGGAAAAAAAAATTTTTGAATTTTTTTCGTTAATATATATTCATTATAGGATGAAAGCAGTGATGCCAAGAGGAATTTCAAAAAAATCCCTACGTGTCTAAATAAAATTCCCTCTTTTTCCCTACAAGCAAAAAAATTATCCCTACACTATTCCCTACGTTAAAAATGTATTGGTTTTAGCTTCAGGCAAACAAATACATACTCTGTTAACATTTCGTAAATATTATAATTAAGGGATTTATTAAAAAAAAAGCATTTATTAACATCAAGAAAAAACCTAAATAAACATTCTCACACATGTAAAAATTCAATTAAAAAAAAAATACTGTGTGACAAATTTAATTTAATAATTTAATTTGGCAGAAACGCCACTGTAAATCCTTCAATCTAGAGTCAAAACTACGTCAAACTGCGTGTTTGATTTTCATCTCCTCATCTTTTGTCCTTTTTAAAGGACTTAACCTTTTTCAAGAATACTTTTTTTATTAATTTAAGTATCTAATATTTTTTACCAAACTCGGTACCAAATAAAAGGGAAGGCTTTGCTGAATATAAAAAAAATCTTTATTTCAAAATTTTAAAAAAAATGTTTTCATTAAAATTTTTTAAAAATTCCAAATTGTATGACTTTATTTCTCTTTGTTTCATTCATTAAACATTCTCCTTTAATATTCGCATATATTTTTAGCGAATGTGAAAGCAAATGCAAATAACAAAAATAAGCGATTAGTTCGCAAATGTGAACCCAAATATTCGGCTCCCCTAATATATACGTACATGATTGTGGCACTTGTTGAAGATTGCCAGGCTATTAGGGCTCTTAGTAAAATACTACATTTGTACCTAAATGCTATGGTATATGAAAAATTTTAATTTTTAAATGAAAATAATACGAATATTTACGTATTTTAACACAATATATTGAAAATGAGACAATATTTTGAAAATTCCCTACATTTGCCTTAAAATAAAATATCTGTCTTTTTTTCACTACGCATTAAATTTTCCGAAAAAATCCCTACAAAAACGGAAAACTCCCTACTATTGGCATCACTGGATGAAAGGAACCTTCACACCAAATTTAATTCAAATCGAAAGGGGTCGGGTCCCACTCTTGGTCGATTTGACATGGAATTACCCATATAGTTTTTCATTTGATCAGATCTTCCTTTCTTTCTTTATTAACCAACTTAGTTTTGAACAATTGGTATTTAAATATTTGTCTATTTGGGTCCAATAAATATGCCTTCCTTATTACAGTAATTATCAACAATATTCAATTTTAATTTTTTTGTTTTTCAGAAAAGTCACTGTGAGTCAGAGTAATTCCAAAACAATGTTCAGAAATGGCTGAAAATGATCCTGACAAGTTCTGCTACACTTGTGGTGAAATCACTTTTATATCTCAGCAAAGAAGTTGAACAGAAGAAGTTACAAAATGTTGTGAAATTATATCGGACAAGAAGTCAGCGTTGCTTGTGTGGTACTTCTTATTGGACCGGCCAAAAGATCTTGACCAAAGCCTTTTAGATCTCCATTGATTTGGATGGAACCAACATGTATTAGAAATGCAGTTTGGGTGTAAAAAATTCTGTTGTTTTATTTGTGCATTCTTTTAAGAAAAATTAGCCCGATCAGGCCCCCTCCTTTCCTTCAGGGATCTGTATAATCTGAAGAAGTAATTTACCACCTATCAACATAAAACGTATGTATTTATACCTAAAAGAAAAATTTCCCAGGCGCGAACTATACAGACGGATTACTCTTAAGGATTACAACCGGAAGCCAGGTAGGGCTTCCAAGCGGGATTGATTTTTCTGAATCCCGGAATTCGAGATTAAATGAAATATTTCGGGATTTCGTTTTCGGGATCCCGGGATTTTTAGGATACTTTGAATCCCTGGATTCACGGGATTTTTAAAATTTTTTCGAGATTTTTGTGATTTTTTTAATTATTTTTTTTATGCCCAATATATGTATTAAATTTTTTAAACTGTTTGAAAAACAACTTAGTTTTCCAGTAAAAATACATATTTCATTAACTTTATATATTATTTATTTGAAAAAAAAAAATAAAAATATAATAAAAACAAACTTCAAATATTAACTGATCACAATTCATAAAGATCATATATTAAAAAACGTAACAAAAAACCTAAAAATCTTATTTTTATATATATATATTTGATTATTGATGTAAAGAATTACACCATTTCCAATTGTATTTTAAAATTTCCAAATGTATTTTCAAATTTTCCAAATGAATTTAGAACTTGCCCAAATATATTTTTTAGTTTTCTAAATGCATTTTGAAATTGTCCAAATAATATTTATAATTTCCAAATACAATTTAAAATTTTAAATATGTATTTTCAAATTATCCATATGTATTTCAAAATTATATAAATGTGTTTAATAATTTTACAAATATAGTTCAAAATTTTCTAGATTGCCCAAATGTATTTTAAAAATACAAATTTTAAAATTAAATTGGGGAAATTTTGAAATACATTTGGATAATTTTAAAATACATATTGAAAATTTTTAAAATACATTTGAAAAATTTTTTAAAACATTTGGAAACTTTTAAAACACAACTGCAAATGATGTATTTGAAACTTTTAAAAGGCATGTACTTATTACTAAGTTCACGTAGTTTCTTAAGAATACTAAAGTATCCAATGTTGTATCTGATAAGCACTAACGAATTTCGTTGTTAAGATATGATGCAGTTGAAAAACATTATTTGCACTCAACACTCGTTAATAGAATTGCTTGTGAATATTTAAAATTTAAAATGAAATACGCGTACAAAAAAATATTTATACAAATTATTAAAAATATATAAAAATATATAAAAAAAATAATAATATATAAAAAAAAGTCCCGGGCATCGGGATTCGCCTAATTCCAAAAATTCCGGAATTTCCGGGATCGGGATTTTTCGATTGGAGAACCTAAATCCAGGAGAAGGAGAAAATCATAAAATACTACTTTTATCTATTAATATTCTTATATTTGTTAAGAAATTTATGATATAAGAAATCATATTACCAAAAAACTTTTCGTACCTGAAATCTTCTACCCTTTTTGACATTGTGTCTAATAAAATCAGTTTTTATTTTTAGTTAACCAGTATTGTACAAGTAACTCTTTTAAGATATTGTCGGGATAAGTTGAAGAAGAGATTTTTACGAGTTGCAGCGATTTCTATTAACTAAACTGGTAAAGGAACTATTACATTTTTAGTTCTAATATATTTAAAGCACCCCAAATTGGAACTTTTAACTTTTAACATTTTATCTTTTTCAAATTAATTTAAATAACTAAGAACTGTTATTTGTCTAAATATGTTCTTTCGAATTTATGTTCTCAGAATTTTAGTTTTTTAAAAGCTTTAATAGATTTTGTTGCATTAAAATTTCTTTATACAGGGTGTTATATAATGAACTATTTGGTTTAAATGGCTTCTGGGTGATTTTAATGCGATTATTAATACTTTTTTTTAAATACATTTTATTTAGATTAGGCTAGGTTAAGAAGGATTATGCGGTCAAGGACATAACTCCACTCGGAGACCAATGCGGTCCATTGTGAATCCCTTCAATACAGAGAAAGAAGAAACGGAGAAGTAAAGAAGAAAGAATTGAAAGATAGGTTTAAGATAGTTAGTAGATACTTCTTGGGAAAAAACATCCCCTACAGTCCCCTCATCAGAAACAACTGTCCTTTTTCCCGCTCAAGTCCCAGTAGATAGACTGAATTGCATCTAGCGAAACACCCCAAGTCATTGCGAAATCTATCTTCTACCCATTTCTGCCTAAACCCTGTACCCTAAGACAATCGAACAGTGCATGCTCAATCGCCTTTAGCTCCTCAACATCCTCGCATAATCTGCAGAAGTCCGGTATGGTATTTTCCCATTGCTCTATTTAATCCTTATAGAACCCTGGTTGGCCCTGCGTCCAGTCCGAGCCATAATGCCCTAGATACCCTGCAATCCATCCTATACCTCCAGGACCGGTTAACGGTATCAAGGAATCTTTACCGTATCATCTCATAGTAGTGATAGAAGAGGGGTTTTATCTCCACGTCCCTTACCCTTAAGTCTAGATTCGAATCCATTCTCGCGAGTTCTTTCGCCACCTCATTTCCATCCACCTTGCAGGGACTGGGTACCCAACACAACCTTACTGTGAATACCTCCATGTGCTCCCTCAGAGCCTTCCTACACCGCGTGATATATGCTTATAATTTGCAATGTTCTGAACACATCCTGATCATTTTCAGTTGGCCTTGAAAAATTAGACCCTAAAAGTGATGTCCATTTTCTGCTTCACATATACGTACACTTTTTGACATATTTTTCATAACTTTTCACAAAATTTTGCGTTAAATTAATTTTGTTCTATTATATACTTATTCACAATTAATCCCCCTTCAAAAGTGCTGAAAAAAAAAAACGGAAAAGATATAATATTTATAAAAGTTATATATAAAAAATCCAAACCATATTGCTCATTCTGGCCAACCTGTATTTTACTTACCCAAGATAAGTAATTTTAAAAATAAATAATCGGCTTTAATTATTTTCGTTCGTTGTTCGGTTGCATAGTTATTCATAAATAATTACCCAAGTCTTCTTCACAAAATGCTGAAAACCCAATTACAAAGAAAAAAGAATAACTAAAAAGTTATAAACAATTCAAGCCAAATAGCACATTTTGCGCCATCCTGCGTTATTTATTTTCGATACACTTTGGATTTCATATTGCAATGATGAATGTGAGTTAATTGTAATGTCCTGTTCATATTATTGTAAGATATTTCTTGAAAATGATGTCCGAAGGGAAGCATAATATCGATAATACATATATATTTTTTGAAGTTTTTAAAATTAAAATTAAAAATTTGATTGTTATTTTAAATAGAAGTGCTCGTATTACATGTTTATGTAATAAAATATAATTAAAATATGATACCTGCTGCATTTTATTTTTTATTTTCCATCAAAACAAAAAAAAAAAAGAAACAAATTAATAAGCTTAATTTTAATTGATATACATTTGTATTTTCATTCTTTTTGTTTCTCGTCTGCATCAAAAAAAAAACTATTGCAATTACCCCGCTCTTCCTGTTTGCTGTTACTTTTTTCTCCTCAACTTCTGCCACAAATTGACAATGTCCTTGTTTTCATAATTAGTATACAAAAAATTTCTTCGTTTTTTTAATAAAACTTTTACTTTTCTTTACCTTTTTGTTTGTAAATATAAATGTGGCAAAAAACAAAAACCGTTATTTTTTTAATAAAATCCCGTTATTTTTTCTCTTTTAAGTGAGAAAAGAGAAGATTTGTGCTTGCTTTTTGTACTCAGTTAATAGGCAACATGCTGCAACTGGTGGAAATTAAACAAAACAAAATGGTATTAGTGCAAAGGAAAAAAAGGATTTATATTTTTGTGTTTGTATGGGTAAAGGAGTAAACAAAAACAATATGTGCCATTTTGTGTTTTAGTAAATAGTAGAAGTTTAAAGTTGAGAAATTTTAAAGTAGTGGCTTTAGCATACAAGGGCTTATGTACAACATTTTCTATTTTAAAAACACAAATTTTGAGAAGAGTAAACAAGTTGTTAAATTAATTTATTATTATTATAGTATAGGTACTAGTCATGTCATTGAGTTGTACCTTTTTGGGACCTTCTAGCAAAATATTTTTATATCATATTAAGATTAACATAAGCATAAATGAGTTATTTGTGCCGAATGTAATCGTAATACCAAAATCTTTAGGGAATTAATCAGTGTCAAAGTCACATATGAGGTTTGCGGTCAATTGGGGATATTCAGTTCGGTGTCAGTACGGAAGTCAATAGATAGACTTAACTTTGAAGAAACCTAGGCTAGTAACTCCAACCTAACCATGCCTTTGTCTGGGTATAATGAAAACTCTTAATTCTTTCCAGAATGATATTTATGAATTGCAAATATTATTTAAATGTCATCATGATGACTTTTTGATATATAAGTAAAATAATGGATTTTTTCTTATATTTTTTAGGGTGTTATTTTCTCACATGAAACATTTTCATACAAACATTTTACTGCCTGTTTTGAAAAATGTAAAATTTTTCGTTAGAGAATTTACATTGAAGCAATAATAAAAAAAAAAGTAAATTTTTTTTTTTTTTTTGTTTTCAATATAATAATGCTATGAACACAACTGGGTCGCACATCGTAAGAACGTAGGACGCTACGCCATAAATATCTAAAAACACGATCTATTTACCCAAATGTCCACCGTAGACGTATCATGTTTTCCTTTAAAAATAATATTAGAAAAATTCAAATTTATTGAAATTGTTGTTTGTTTTGTCCTTGTTTTTATTTGTTTTCAAATATTCAATTTAAAACACTAAAATAATTTAATTTTATTATTTTAAATTTTTATTATTCTATAAGAATACGTCCGTAACCGACGTATGAAATAGAATTAGGTCTATGTCGAAGTACGCCATAGATGCGCTTCAACGTTTACGCCAACTACTGCCTGGCTTTGTATTAAATAGTTCACATTTTTATTTGACAACGTATCTACGTCATACGCTACTACGTTCATACACAGAAAAAATTATTGCTAAAATACTTTCAAGCAAACGCTTATTTGAAAATTTTTTAAATTTCAACAAATTTTTTTTCTCTTTCTAATATTTTTGCTTGATTTTTATTTTAGCAACAAAAATGTTGACAACTAACAAAAACATGATATACGCGTTATTGGTTTTGTATGAAAGTGGTCAAAAAAAAATTTTTTTTTTTGATCGTAAGCAACACTACTTTAAGTGAAAAAAATTAACAACAACAAAAAACACATACAGTCTATTTTTGGGCGCATCTAAAAAAGTACAACAATAAGAAAGCTGATAAAATAGAGTGGCTAAGAGGGAGTTTACACGGTGCCTTTTCAGACATGTCTAACAAACACGTTTGTTTTGTTTGTAGGCGATTGGGTTAGAAAAGAAATAGGGGTTGTCAAACAGACACGAAAGAGTTTTCGTGTTTGTTTTTATGAATTTTCACATGTTTTTTAATTTGTATGTAAATGGATATTAGACAATTAGACATGAAAACTGACATGTTTGGAAAGACATCGTGAAAAGACAATATGATTTTGAAGGCATGTACAAAAGAGAATGAATAAAACAGACATGTCTGAAAAGACACCGTGTAAATGCCCCTAAGTTTGTTATTAAAGCAATGACAAAAGTAGGTAAAAACGATTCAATGTTTGTCACAATAACAACGCTAAAAAAACAGAATGTTTCGGTTGGTTTCAAAATTGATAATGAAAAAAATCCCTCATTCAATTTTTTTAAATTTTTTACTTTAATACATCAAATTTGGAAAGTAAAATGATGAAAACCATATCGGGTCGTAATGCTGATGTTTTTAATTAAGATTTCGTCTTTTGTAGCCAGGGAAAGGATACCGAGACAGCGATAGGCAAAGAAACACTGTGTACGACAATACGAATGGTGTTAGGAAATTATTAAAAAAAAAATTATGTGTCCCAAGTCGCAGACGCTCTTCAGTGATTCAGCAAAATTATTTGTTTTGAAATTTTTATTAATTTTAGTAAACTTTTTTATTTGAATCAGCTAAATTATTTGTTTGAAAATTTAACCCATAATAACAACTAATTGTTTGAAAAAATAACTAAAACTAAATACCTACACTGCGTTATTTGAAAATTTTATTTTCACTGCAACACTGTGGAATAGTATATTTTAAAGGGCTATCTTAACTTCACTATAAACAAGTAGGAAAATGTTATCTTTTTGCGATCCATGGGCAATTATCATGTAAAATCATGTAAAAGTTCTTTGTGCCGAATATTATATAGATATCTTTATTTATAGTAACCACTACGAACGATGTTAATTGTGAGTCACACTATAAAGTTAAGTTTTTTGCCGGACTTAATTTGACATTTCTTTATTGCAGTGTTTGACAAATTCAACCATGTAGAGGTTAACAATTGAGCAGCACGTTAATGGGCTCTTACGAAAATGGGCGTTCAAATCAGAATGCATTTCGTGCACTTCATGATTTTTATGGTCATTATAATCGAGCAAATGGGAGAATTGTGCGCAAATTTCAGCGAAACAGGTCTGTAGTGAATGTGAAAAAACCAGTGCTTGCTCGCCTAATTCGTTCTGCGGCAACATTACTGTTGTTCTCGATAGTGTGGTAGAAGAGCCAGCAACCTCGACTCGTCGTCATGTACGCTATCACGATATGACAGCGGACTTCTTGTGGCAAGATATTGGGGATATGGACCTGGGCAATATATCGCTCCAACAGGATGATGGCACTTGCCACACAGTCAATAAAACAGTGGAGCAATTCAATGGCCGTGTTATTTCACGTCGTGGCGATGTTAATCGGCCGCCACGATCATGTGATTTGACACAATTAGACTTCTTCCTTTATTTCTTTATGTCTTCATTTCTTTATTTCTTAAGTATATGGATCAAAATCCTTACAGACAACGGAATTAAAATTCTTTAAATCTGTGACGCGCGAAATAGAAAGGAACCTAAGGGTAAAAAACCATTAAAAAACATTTTAAAGATTTAAATACGTGTATCTTTGGTGTACCATCACTGAACGTGTTGGTATTGGTCTCATTTGAAAGCGACACATCTCATGACGTCAGGAACGTGTTGGTCGACCATGAAAAGTGAAACTTGATTTTTTTTACCCTTAGGTCCCTTTTTCTATGCGCTGTCACATATAAAAAAAAAAAAAAAAAAAAATATATATATAACAGTGAATGTATGTTTCTATATTTGGGGGATTTCATGTCAAGTGAAGGAAAATACCTAAGCTTTCTTTTGAGTAAAAAAAAAAAAAAATAAAAAAACCCCTTTTAAAAAAAAAATACAAAAATAGTTTTAAATTTAAAAAAAAAAAAATTTTTAAAAAATTTAAAAAAAAACAAAAAAAATTTATTAAAAGACATGTGATTAAGATTGAATTTATTATTATTATTATTATTATTATTATTATTATTATTATTATTATTATTATTATTATTATTATTATTATTATTATTATTATTATTATTATTATTATTATTATTATTATTATTATTATTATTATTATTATTATTATTATTATTATTATTATTATTATTATTATTATTATTATTATTATTATTATTATTATTATTATTATTATTATTATTATTATTATTATTATTATTATTATTATTATTATTATTATTATTATTATTATTATTATTATTATTATTATTATTATTATTATTTTATATTAATTTAATTATTATTACACATAAATAAAAAAATTTAATATATCAACATCTCTATGGAAAAAGTGATTTTATTCCTGGGATTAACATATTGTGGGCATTACAGTATCGAGGGAATGAAATGCTAGTTAGGTATGTTATATACCGACGGAAATGTAAATTTGTCTAGTTTCTCAGCATAAGTTTTATTTTTAAGATTTTAGAAACACTTACACATAAAAAGGAAAAAATTAAAATTGTGCATATGCTAAAAATTTAAAAACCCTCGTCTTGAGTTAGAAATTATTTTTTTTTATACATATCCCACTCGCATCCCACTAAGCGACCAAAACTACCTAAAAGGAAAATACATAAGTATTCTTTTGAGCAAAAAAAAAAAAAAAAATACCGTTTTCAAAGAAAATTAAAAATAAGTCTTAAATTTAAAAAAAAAAAAATTTAAAAAATTTAAAAAAATACAAAAAAAATTTTTCGAAAGCTTGAAGAAATAGCTATCTAATTTGCAGGGCTGTGGAGTCGAAAAAAGTACTAACCGAAAAAACGCTGAAATTTTTTAAGTGCGACTCCGACTCCAACTCCGACTCACGACTCCGAATCCGACTCCTACTCTCACCGTGATGCGAAATGAATGAGACGTAAAATTATTTCTCTTTTGTGTAGAAACATCTTTATTAAACGAATTATGGGAATCCCCGCGTAATGTGCATAAGAAAAACATGCGTGTTATGGTAGGAATTAAAGGCAGGCCGATAAAGATGTTTCTACACAAAAGAGAAATAATTTTACGTCACAATTTTTCTAATACATACTAGTATTTATGCGCTACAGCAACACTTATTCTGTACAATGTTGAAAATATTTCAGCGTTGATGGTTAAAAAATTCTGATATTAAAATTATTGGCAATTCCTGTCATTAACATTTTTTAGCATGAGTAAATTATTTAAAAAATCACACATCTTTTTCAACTAGCTCAATAACTGAGTATAAGTTTTGCTAATGTAATTTAGACTTTTTCCCGCACGTATAAAAAATATACCTAAATATACTTAAATAGTAAAGTACTTGAATCAACTATTTCTCATAAAATAAATTAAAATCTACTTATTCATATTGATCTGCAAAATATTGCATCGCCAATTTCGAAGAATTTTTATATTGGAAAATATTAGAAATTTTTTTAAATTTTTTATGCCGAAAAATTTTGGAGTCGGAGTCGCGCGTTTTTTTGGGTACTGCGACTCCGACTCCGACTCCGGTACAAAAACCTCAAACTCCGACTCTTCAACTCCGACTTCGACTCCACAGCCCTGCTAATTTGTTTGGGACAAATTTTGCTAACATCAATAGATAATAAGTTACATGGATGGCCAAAATGTCAAATTTTGACCCCCACTAACTCAGAAACTTTTTGACCGATCTTGTTGAAAATTTATGTCTAAACTAAAAAGTACTAAGACTAACCTTGGTGCAAATTTCATCCAAATCGGAAGACATCGATTTCAAAAGTTGGGTCACTTGACATGAATCCCCCATATATACATATATATATATATATAAATTTGTGCCTTATAGGAGGCCAAACCGCTTGACCGATCATCTTGAAATTTTCACAGAATATAACTGTGACCCTGGAAGAGACATTAGGCTATATAAAGTTGAGATTGGACAAAGGGGCGATGCCACGCCCTTACAACCTAAAATTTAAAATCCTAGGCATTTTTTGGCATAGGATGATGATATTTAGTACATATGGTGTTAGTATGCATAGAAATAAGCTCCATGAAAAAAGAAGGCGGAGCCACGCCCCTTTATAGAAAAAGTAAAAACCACCATATCTAATAAACTACTGAACCGATCGTCATCAAATTTCCACAGTAGGCGACTGCCTTGAGTTACTGAACTTTAAGCTATATAAAGATGTGGTTGGAAAAAGGGGCGGTGCCATGCCCATACAACCCAAAACAAAAAATTCTCATATCTAAGCCACTCTTTGGCGTAGGATGATGATATTTGGTATATATGGTATTGTTATGAATAGAAATACGTTGCATGAAAAAAGTGGGAGGGCTACGCCCCTTTATGTCGATTATATCTAATTAACTACTGAACCGATCGTCATCAAATTCTCACAGTAGGCTGTAGTTATCAATTAATAAGCCCTAGGCTATGTAAAGTTGTGGTTGGACAAAGGGGCGGTGGCACGCCTAATCAACTCAACATTTCTAATCCTCTTATCTTCGATACTGTTTCACGTACGTAGGTGTTGGGAGAAGTAAGATAGCTGCAGGGGAGTGCTACCCCCGTAGGACGCCAATGTTTAATATCGCATATCGTAAGAACTGTTGTAGTGAGAATGTTCAAACTTGGTTAGTCACTCTTATGGAAAACTACACCTTTAAAAATATAAATTTAGGGCGTAGCCACAGGACGATTTATACCACCCATAGGAAGCATATATTTAATATCGCGTAACTGAAAAACTATTACAGCGGGAGTCTTCAAATATGGTTAAATCCACTATTATGGTAAGCTATAAATTCCAAAAAAAAAAAATGGGTGGGGTAGACGAAGGAGGAGCAATACCCTCCATAGGACGAAAATATTAAATAGTTCATATCTGAAGACAAAAGTCTTCAAGCTTTGTAGGACCCACTCTTATGGTTAACTACACCTTTAAAAAAAATATAATAAATAAATAAAAAAGCGTATGTTTTTTTATTCTCTACAGGCTCCTAAGCTACTGAGCCGATTTTCCTGAAAGTTTTACAGTAATTTCCTGATTACTCGGCGCTTAACATAGGCTATTAATATATTTTAATCAATTAGGCGTGGCAACAACCATATAATAAAAATATGAATAACCTTATATCTGGAGGATGGTTACAATAAGAGCTTTCCAATATGAAACGAATAACTTCGTTATCAATACACGACATCTGCCAAATAGTCGGCTGGATTAGACAAGCGGGCGTGGCACCTCCCATACAATTGCAATAAAGAGTTCTACGTATTTGAAGTACTGTAATAGTGGTTGTATTCCATCCACAACATATTTCAAAAGGTAGTTTTAATGGGAAAAGTAGGCATGGCACCTCCCATACGAAGACACTTGAAATTTCTGTATATCATCTGTTGAACGGTTCTTGTAAAATCATTCAAATTAAGTCCAAGATGCTTTACTTTTAAAAAAAATCTTACCAATTTTATTTCGATGGGGGTAGCAAAGCGCACCAGGTTAAGCTAGTATTTACATATATTTAATATTATAAAATAAAAGTTCTTTAACAATTGATTTTGATACATCAAACTCCACAATGTATTTATTATTTTATAAATTAAAATCATTAATTGAACTAATTAGAGGACTATTAAAAATGTAATTATAACGATGGCAATCAACACTGAACAAATTATTGTGACGAAGCATTCTACTTGGTACATGAAAAGGTATTTTTTCCACAATAATTGAACAGTCAATATCCTTATTGATCAAGTCATATATTAATAGCATTGAATAAACCTTATGGTTTATTTCCAACGTTTACAATATGACACCACAATATGATACCTCATATGACACTTGGGGAGAAATTAATTATTTTAAAGAAAAAGTATATGCCCATAAGCCAAGAACAATTCAAGAGCTTAAGGATGAGATAATTTGAAGCCGTGGCAAGCATTTGGCCGATATTTTGTTTCACACATAATTGCCATAGATCATAATAAAAAATATTAGGTTAATTTTTCTGAAAAGTTTTTTTAATTGTTTTTAAAAGTTTTTTTTTTTTTTTGTTTGCCTTAACCCTAGGATTATCGTCTGGGTCTGGCCAGACCAAATTTGTGTTGTGCTTGCAATATTTTTTAAATATGCCAAAAAATCAAAAAAACTGAGACGTGAATTCCATAAATGATATGTGCTTAATCGAATGAAACTTATTTGGATTCGATTGGAGCAAAAGGTGAAATTCCATATTCATGAAAAATTACCCTCTTGGTCTGACCAGACCAAACTTTTTTTTTGTTTGCAATATCTTTCCATTAGAAAAAATATCAAAACTTTTTATTTAATTGGGGTTATTAGCGGTTCTAATTGTGGTCTGGCCAGACCACAGAGGAGAACATAGTGGTTAAAAGTTACCGAGAATCTAAGGGTAAAGTAATTTTAGAAAGGTGGTTTATAATATGTGACGTATGGTTAATTTTGGATCTTCCAGAAAAGCATTTTTTATCACTATATAGCTCCTAAAATTTTTTTAAGAAGTTATTAACAGATATTTTCGGGAGTAGCACAAAGTGGCGCAGAATGAGCTTATGGCTTAAATTATTTATAAATTTTCTAATTATTGATTCTTTGTTTGTTTTTTTAGCATCTTCTGAAGAAGATTTGGGGAATTAATTGCGAATAACTATACAATCGAGCAACGAATAAAAATAACTGAACCCGATTAATATTATTAAACTGAGTTGCCTTGGGTGTGTGAACTACAGGGTGACGCAGTATGTTTTGTATTCTTATTATAATTAAAACGCCGCCACGGTTTTTTTCTTTGTTTTTTTTTTTTGCAGCATTTTGTGAAGAAGACTTGGGGGATTAATTGTGAAAAACTTTACCATCCAACAAAAAATAAATTACACCCGAAATTTTGCAAAAAGTTATAGAAAATATGTTAAGAAGAGCATGTATGAGCGAAGCAGGAATTTAACCTTGGTAGATGTTTGTCTAATGACCTCATCCGTCGTCAATGGCGGTGAGAGCTAAACGGCAAGCCCCACTGAAGAGATGGTATGGTTACAACCGAAACTAGTCGGGGCAACTTGTCCTTAAAACCTGGGTTCAATTTCCAGCTCAGTCAAGAATGAAAAATTATCAATAAATTTTAATTCATTTCATGTTGTAAAATTCATTTCTTCATAAAAATAATTTAATGAAAATTAAATTCAATGAACTTAAGCCTGATGAAAATATCAAAATTTTGATTAAAACCCATTAACAGTTCAATAAAATAACCACAATACTAATTATAGTTATAAAACATTAAAGCCATATAGCTCACTTTGCGCCACCATGTATTTGTGTGGAAGCTATGGCCAAATATGAATTGATTCCAATGATATTTTCGTTTATGATGTGTACTGAAATACAATGAGTTTGAACCAAACAAAATCTTAATTCCAACATAATTAAGTTAAAGATCGCTTTCAATATTTTTCGTCCTTGTGACAATTAAACCCTGTGTACCAACTTTCTTCAAATTGTCTTTAAAATTGCGATCTATACTTTGCACACAAGGTTTACATGGACTGCCAACCAGTTAGACGGACGAACGGACATCGTTTAATTGATTTAGTTGGTGATTCTTAGCCGATCGGTGTACTTGAAGGTGGGTGTAGGACCAATATTTTAAGGTATAACAAACAGCAGCAGAAATGCATAATACCCTCTAAATTGCTATTTATTTCTGTTTTAAATTATTTCTACCATTCACTTTTTTTTACTGGGTGACTAATAAACCAATTTTTATTAACGGAAAAATTATAGCAAGGCTTTTAACAAAATCATTGCTAAAGCTTTTTGCTTTCCTAAAATTAAAACTTGGTAACATTACAGCTTAATGTAAAAAAGCTTTAAAATTATGTAAATGTGCTTTTCCAATTTTCGCCTAAACTTTTCCAGCAAAAATTCTACAAAACTTTATTATTATAGCTCAACTTCATTCTTTTATTAGAATGGAAATTTCATATCTAGAAAAAAGTCAAATCATGTGAATAAAACTTAAATAAATAATATAAAAGTCAATTTAATTGTTACATATTCTATTGTATTTAAATGAAAGCAATATTTGTTTAAATATAATGCGTATGTCACTTATTTTATACCAGGGATGCTATGTGGAGTCTTAAATTTTGTACCAACTTCCAAAAAGAAATGTACTTTTTGGACCTTCAGGGTATCATTTTTTTTTTATTAATTAAAATAACAAAAAAGTACATAAAAATTCAATAGCACACATAAAAGAAAAAAATGACGAGCATTGAAAACAATGAAAAATGGAGAAATTTTATAAATAAATTTAAAAATTTTACAAAATTATGGGACGTTAAATGTGAAAGTTATAAAATAAAACAAAAAAAAAACACAGGATATGAAAAATTCCTTTCGCATATATTTGTTAAGTTAAGTAGTACTTCTATATATTATACTTCGAGAGAGAGAAAAAAAAGTAAAGTTTATCACGCATACAGCGCACAGTGTAAGATTAAGCCATTCTAGGGAGACAAAATTTAATATCTTGGAAAAAATTAAACTAGACTTATGAATTTTGGTATACGGTGGTACTAGGCTACTATGTACTATTGACAAAAAATGGGCGAAATTGGATTACTGCCCACCTCCCATGTCAGTGGAAAAATTTATATCTGATATTATTCTCGTTGGATAATCAAAAAGTAAAAGCGGCAAGTATGCATGAGAATGTTTAAAATAAATAATAAAGAAGTAGAAGAAATAATAGTGCTTAATTTTTCTTCATTAATTTTAAAATAAGAATATATTTCATATGTACTAGGGAGATCGAACGGTTATTATTCGACCGGTTTTAACCGGTTATTTTAGCTTTTCCCAAGTCGGTTATTTTAAAATGTCCATTTTTTGAATATCGAATAAACCGGTTATTTTGGTATAATTAACCGGTTATTTTAGTAATGTGTAATATATATACATTTTCCTTACTCTTGTAGATGTACCCGTAATTTAAGTATTTTCTAATTAAATATTGGCCAAACTTTAACTTTTTATGAAGAATGTCAAAACAAAATGTAACAAAGGTCAAAAAACATTATGAACACTGTAAATACAAATCGCTTATAAAAATGCAAAAATGTGTTCTGCCAAAAACTATTCAAATTACTACAAACACGTGAGCAGTTAAAAAGTAAATAGTAATTTGTGCAAGAGTAGTCTAAATATTAAATATATTTTTATATAAAGGTTCTCTCTAGATATTTTTCGAACTCGTTTAAAAAGACAAAGTTAGGTTCTTGAAGTGCCCTAAAATGATAAGTTACAAAGGTTCTTCCATGTCACGACTTATTAATCACCTTTAATTAGTATACATGCTTGACATTAATGTGATCCAAATGAAACATAGCTCCGTTCGAATAGTTCTAAGGAGACGACAAATAATACTTTACTAAAATACGATGCAAAAAATGATTAATTGGGTGAAATATTAGCCCATTGTGTTGCCGAGGACGAAATGCCCGTTAAGGCACTAAAAACTCTTAAGTAGTTCTAGCATATATGCATGCTGAAAACTACAACATTCCGGTGGAATCAACGATATGGGAAAAATATCTACCAGTTTTATTTATTAAACCACCAAGAACTAAAAAAAACAAAATTGAAGAAATCAAACAATGTCATGTTTTAAATTGTAGTCGACGAATTGACAAATATTTTACACAAAAAGAATGTTCAGTTGACTATTCGTTTCTATATTGCTGATACAAAATAATTTGAAATATATACTCCTGGCTAAGAGGTTTTGTTTGCAACTTTTGAAAAATATGGTTGATTTATATAGACATGCTTAACCACCAACAAATTAAAACTCATCCAAAATAAATTTTAGAGAATATTTCATATAATAACTTTATAAAATTCCTATAATTTATTTGCCTTTGCAAAACGGTTGTCTAGATCAAATATCATTCAACAGTTTCTAAATTTGTTTAGGAAATCAATAAAAAAATTTTGAAAATTTAGTTAAAGTTTGATCAATTTACTGGTCCCACTTTTCTTGGATTTTATCGTAAAATATTTGTTAGGTCTGATCTAAGTCATATATACATATGTATTTTGTTGGTTCCTTACATTTGCAGATTGTTTTGTTTTTATTCAAATTAACGTTTTATTTTAAAAACTTCTTTGATTTTTGTGTTTTTAAGTATTCGAATTAAAACCGGTTAACCGGTTATTTAAAAATTGCTTAACCGAAAACCGGGTTTTTTTAAATAGCGCATATTCGTAATATTCGAAAACCGGTTATTGAAAAAAGTCGAATAATCGATCTCCCTAATATGTACATATAAATTAAAATAAGAATAAAATGTTAAAATTAATGGGTTTCTTCCGGTATTTCTGGAGATTGGAATAAATGTAGTACTTCGGTACTTCCACAAATATGGTTTACGGGACGGTCAAGCCTTTCAATTTCGGGCGTTTTAAGCCTTTTATCGACAAATCTCGGCAGATAATTTTATATGTGCCTTAAAGTAGGTACTTCAGACGTTCGTTTCAAACTAATTTGGTGTTAAAGCGTTATAAAGAAAAGAATTTATCGATTATAGAATTTAGTTTTTTTTAACTCAACGAAAAGAGTAATTGTTTTAATGAAATAGCACTAAAAGAATTTTCCAGCTCTAAAAATAAATTCTCATGATATTTACAGGGAATAAGTTGAGCTTAAAAACAAAAAAAAGAATCGTTAAAAAAATTCCATTCCAATTAAAAGTTACACGGTTTTAAAAATGAGCAATTTCATGTAAGTGTTTTTGTTGTTTTTAATTCACTCAAAAATATTCAAGTTTAAAGTAACGTTATATTGTTATTGTTGACAAATTAGGCAAAGTTTTTGCATTTTCTTATTTTATAACAAGTGCTCTTTCATATTTGATTAATGTATTTCCTCAAATTTAAACTCTAAAAAAACGACTTTTGTCCAGCTAGATTAGCAAAATCTTACTGTGCAGCGTGCCACAGTGCTTTGTCCACATATAATGATCGGACAAAAATAGAAGGAGTTGTCGTAGGCTTGTGAAATTTGGTATGCCGATATAAAATATCTTAGTTAAGAAAATTTAAATTTTTTGAAAAAATATATGCCTAAAATATAATTTTTAATATTGGCTACATAATTGATTAAACAATCATGAAAATCCGTATTTGTTATACGTACTTAGCTTACAATCTTTCTGTTAATTTTAGTAGTGATTATGGCAGGACTCTAGGTCCTTCCATATATCCTTAATTGTAAAAACTCAATAACTTTTGCAAAAATGATCTGATTGTAATGAACTTGGTATATTTATTTGTATTTACTAAGTTTTTCTTTGAGTTTAATAAGCTTTGCCCGGCCGTTAGTTTATCCGTCTCCATCTATTTGTCCGTTCGTCTGTCCATGAAAATTTGTTAATCAAAGTACAGGTCCCAACTTTAAACACGAGATTTGGTGCACAGAACTCTTTGGGCCCAAGGACAAACCCTTCTAACTTTGTTTATAATCGGTTTATGATTTCACTTAGCCTCCGTACAAATGTCCTCCCGGAGATGGACTTTAACGAATATAACTGACTAATAATTAATCGCATTTTAATAAATTTTGAATAGAAACAAGTTTTATATAAAAGCAAATGTACTTCCCAATTTTTATGGTGGTCCATTAATGGTCCTAGCTCCCATTAAGGAATGCGAAAATATTTAAAAAAAATTCTAAAAATTAAAAATTGTATGCGTTTTCCCGTGAAGCACTAAATTGTAAAATATGAAAACATATATTAATGCCATTATTTGGCTATATTTATAAATATGTTATCGTCAATAAGTGGTGGATTCTTCCTTTAATAAAAAAAAATAAAACCAAATAATACTCAAATAATATACATATTTATATGTTAAATAAATGTGAAAAATGCGATATTTATATTTTTTTCAATTTTAGTTACACAATAACTGAGGTTATAAATAGTTAATTTAGTTCTTACACATGTTATATATCATCATAACTACAAGAGTCTTTTTTCACGTTCTCATCTCTAATTTTAAATATAAATTATCACCATTTAATATGAAAATAACGCGAAGCAAAATATAACACAAATAAAGGTGAAATTACTTTACAGGAGCCGTTAACAGCCAAACTGATCTTGTTTTCCTAGGCTTGACGCCAAATCCACTAGTGGTTGTTCTTGGAAATACTACAACAAACGTAAGAGAAACAAAAACAAGAAAACAAAATTGCATGTTGTTTTTTGTAATATGGATTTCAACTGAAATTTGAATGACAGAAGTGGCTAATTGAATTTTTACTTAATTTGAATTTTTAATATAAAAAGGTTGCTCATAAAGCAGGTAAAACATTTATGCAAAAAAAAAATTTAATTTTTTTCTTAATAATAAACTAATTTATTTATAAATACTAAGTTTAAATTGAAATCAAAATATAAATATTTGTAATTTTTAAAATTTTTTTTGCTTATAAACTTAAAAACTTATTGAGATTGACGTACCACAAAACCTCATCCTGCTAAAAATTGCATAATTTTAGCGCACCGGGTTAAGGGATATGGTACACTATTTGACTTCCATATAATACCTTTTTAGTATTTCTTTAATCAAATTTAGGATTTTAATGCTTTTCACAGAGCTTGTAACTTTATTTAAGCATAGAAAATTTAAGAAAAAATTGTGAAATTAGACCTATTTTGAAAGTAATTTTTTGTTAAGTTGCGGCAAAAAAACGCCACTAATCTTTTCACGGCTCTTTTTAGAACACTATTTGCTAAGAAAAATAGAAATAAAAAATGTCTGATTTTATATGATTTTTTTTAAAGTTCAAACAAACTTTTGTAATTTTTGGATTTTTTTGGAAAAATGTATATTTTTTTTAAGCGGTAAAACAAACTTTAGTCAATATTTTTAATAAAGTTAATATTTTAAAAAAATGTTATTATTGCCAAATTTTAAACATACCAAGGAACTCAAAAAACAAAACTTTAAACTCTTTTATAAAAAAATGAATTTTTGAGAATTATTTTCTTGAAGCAATTCGATTAATTTTTTTGTTACTTAATTCTTTCTGAAATTTGACTGACTTTAGCGACCTCTGGTGGAGTCTAGAAGAGTCACACGTAATCAATTCCAAAAATAGTATATGACTTGTGTTGTTATCTATCGATCTATATATCTTTTATTACATTTTGAGATTAAAATTTTTTTTGATTTTTGTCTATGGGACAAAGCACCGTGCGTCGCCTCCTTACCAACAAACTTCGTCTGTCTGCTTTTTACTTGCCACATTGTACAAGGGGACTAAGCATTCTATACATCACAATTCTAGTCGCATATATAAGCGCCCATTACATTAATGATTTGTTGTACAACATAAAAGCATGGAAAAAAAGACTCAATAATTTGTTTGCTATACTAAAAATTAAAAAAGGGGGAACTATGACCAATTTATAAAATGTACCAAATGAGTCACGGTAGTACCAAGGTACTCTAGAAGGTCAAAATGTTCCAAAAAAAGTACAATTGTACAAACTTTAACATCCCTGATTTACACAACATATACTATTAAACTTTGCGATGGTATGCGTTGTATGAATTCTACATGTGTTGCCGTTACCCAGCTAGCATTTTCAATCGTCTAGGAGTCTACTGGGAATCTCATGACGAGTGTTTTTGATCGTCGACGAGCTCATTTTTTAATTGTAGACGATTCCTCGCACGGAAGAAACTGTTACACGTGCTGATTCGTATGAGAGATTCTTCCATAACACAGCAAACGACTCTTATATTAATCCTAAAGAGAATCGTTTACGATGTATGTATAGATTATCTAACGAGTCTTTCAAAAATCATGCCAAGAGTCGTATGAGACTCATAAACAGTCATATGAGACTCGTGAAATGCTCAGCCGTATAACTGAGCTACCTAAATAAGGGCATCAAGCGTGTTTTTCATGTCAAAACTTCTTCATACAATTTATATCAAACAAATCTTAAGGTCGGGAAATCAACACCATCCTGCCGGAAAATCTTATTTTACAGATCCTTAGGTCGGTTTGTTTTATTGAAATTGTATTGGCAATAGAATTTTCATATTTCAAAAACGCTCTTATTTAGGTAGCTCAGTAATTCTTATATGACTCTTACAGAGAGTCGCAAAAGGCTCATTCCAAGATAAAAAAAACGAGCGTGTCAAAAATATATAAAAAAGTAATAAATAAAAAAAATGTAGATGTTTTTGTAACTCGTCAGATAATCATCAGAAGACTCTTTAAGGAGTTGTATATTGAACATAATCGTCTAACAAACAGCCTATGCGCGGCGCCCTGCATTTGCCTATCGTAGATGTATATACACGCAGAGAAAAGCCAGTTTTCAAAATGTTCACCTTCACCAAAACAATTTTTAACGAAACATATTAGGGGTAATTCAACCATTTTATTGTGACCGGCAGACACATAACGGTTAAATGAGATCTCTTTCAACGAACCAGAACCATGTTATGGTTGAATATGACAATAATTTGTTCACGACAAATAACACTTTTCAACAATAAATATTAAAAGGGGCAGAACTTGATTTTTTTAATGTGTATGGACCCCTTACTACAAAAGCACTCGAAATTTATAATTCTATGGATAAAGTATTTTTTCGAAAATTTTAGGTTTTTGAAGAGGCACCGATTCCACCGATTTTATGATAATATAAGCTACGGTCACACTTGACAAATATTTGGTGAAAAAGTCGTTACCAACAGGCAAACTAATATATTATTTCTTTTAACTGCCATATTTAATTTGAATATAATACTACATCATAAAAAAAAGTTATTTGCTTAGTCTGGCAATATAATTAGTTTTATTTTGTGATATTAATACCATGTTATATCTCACTTACTTTTAACAAAATAAGTGGGTATCTGGTCAAATATTTAATAATAGCTTTAGGCATGGATTATCCAATTTTATTACAAGAAATGCTAAGGTTTTTGAAAAAAATTGTTTTTTAAGTTGCCCTAATAATATTTTTTATATACTCGGTTTCGGAATAATTCATAATAAAAATATTTTTTTTTTGTTGCAAAATTTAAAATTTTTTATCAATAAGATTTATTTATAACGTGCTAATTTCCCAATTTTTATTTTTGATAAAAACACTGAAATTTTTTATTTATTAAAAACTGATAAAAAAAAACTAAGACGAAAAAATTTTTTATTTATTTAAAACTGATAAAAAAACTTAAAATGAAAAAAACTTACTATTTTTATAACATTATCATGAAACTACGTATATTTCAAATAAAACAGATTGATTTTATAACAAGTCAGAGTGCTATATTCGGCTGTGCCGAATCCTTGATACCCTCCACCGACAGAAGTGGGCTCTATATGATAAATACATATGTATTATTAACTAAGCTTCACAAAAACGAACGTCAGCATTAAAATTGGTTGCGGTTTAGACCTGATAAAAATTATTGACCGACAATATGAAAATTTTATGCGTTTCTTGTTAGAACTTTGAACTGAGTAAAATATCATGATTCGTAAAAGTTTTAGCCGAACTAAAATAATTTTTAGGAGAGTTATTTGTATTGGACCTATGGTAAATTATGACAGCAGTGCAACGAGTTTTAGCGTTAACAGTAAATTTCACAAATTTGCATGTTTTTTTTTCTGGCCATATGAATTTAAGTAAAAAATTTCACCTTAATATCTATATCTGTGATGGTTTTAGGTGAATTTAATTATTTTCCCTAAGTGGGATTTATTTGGTTTTAGGCGCAATAAACTGTTTTCCGAGAGTTGGGTTTATATGGGGGCCTATGGTAAATTATGGACCAATCCTCACGAAATTTGGCAGTATGATTTCTCGTCCTATAAAACTGTGACGTACCGAACTTCAATTTGATAGCATTATTTATTACGGTTTTAGGCGTACTAATCGGTTTTCCGGGTGTAGGGTTTATATGGGACCTAGTGTAAGTTATGGACCGATCTTCAAAAAATCTTACAGTGTGATTTCTCGTCCTATAAAACTGTTACGTACCAAATTTTAATATTTACCAAATTTATTTATTACGGTTTTAGGCATACTAAACTGTTTTCCGGGAGTAGGGTTTATATGTTTAAATTATGAACCGATCTTCAAAAAATTTTACAGTGTGATTTTCGGTACTATAAAACTGTGACGTACCAAATTTAAGTATGCTAGCGTTATTTATTGCGGTTTTAGGCGTACTAAACTGTTTTCCGTGAGAAGGGTTTATGTGGGGCCTATGGTCAATTATGGACCGATCTTCACGAAATTTAACAGTGTGATTTGCAGTCGTTTAAGGGGAATTCGTGCCTTATTCCACCATTTATGTTAGTTTTTTTATCACAATTAGCAATTTTTTTTGGGTAGTGGTTCCACATTTTGATTCATAGTTCTGATCCTACTAAGCCGATGTTGCTGAATTTCAATCTCAAACTCGAAAGTGAGCGTGTTTTCAACAGACGGACAGACGGACATGGCTAAATCGACTTAGAATTAGTCAAGGAGCCAGAATATATATACTTTATAGGGTCTTAGATGTATTATAAACAAGTTTCACACGGAATGACAAACTTAGTATACCCTAATTCACCACAGTTGTGGTGGAGGGTATACAAATCGAGGGATAAATCTTGATTAAATTCACAGTAAAGTGAAATATCCTGATTTTACAAAAATTGAGTTTTGAAGAGAGTGCTCTCCAAATTTTTTTTATAACTTGAGACAGATATGTCCAATCTTTTTAAAAATTATTAACATGATCAAAACGTTCGTCTTTAAGCTAATTGTTTATATTCTCAAAGTTTCCAAGTTATTTTTGACGAAATAATAAGAGAAAAATATATTTTTTTGGCGCATATTCGAGAATTTTTTACATTATTAAATTTTTAAAAATTCATAATAAATAATAAATTACAAAAAAGTAAAAAGTTTGTTACTGGATCATGAAACCTCGTGTATCTTAAATGAACTATTTTATCCCTGCGGGAAATTGGTGTCAATTGTTCCAGTACCGGCCTACTGGAGATTTGTGAAAATAGAACAAGTAACAAAAGGAAGAACTCATGACCAGTGAAAGGAAAACCAATCCTTTAACTGGTTTATAAAGAACCAAATGGTAGAAAAAGTCATGAATAACAGTACAGTATTCACCGGTGGTGTAACACATTTTTTTGGGACTTTCTAAAATTTGATTCTTTAATTTAGTTCTAGGACTTGTTTTATTGAAATAATACTACATTGTTTTGAAATAACACTCCATTGAAGTAACTAACTAAACACGTTTATTAAGAATAGATGTGCGACTTGTCGAATGGTGGCTGTTAGTTGTCAATTGACCCCTCCAACGACAACCCCATGTAAAAGTGATAGGTCACATTCATATAAAAAGAACCGGTCCCTGCCACCAAAGACATATCACGGGGCTGCTTTGGTGCCAGTTCGCTTTCCTCTTACGATATTCCACGAAAATCTTTTAACATATGGTGATTTTATTCATAATGAGCTGAAGTTTCATGTTTTCTGCAAAAATTATGAATATATATTTCGTTTTATTACATAAATTTTACAAAGTGAAATAAATGACACTCGTCTGCAGCAAAAACCGCCTTTAAATAAATAATACGTTGAGTGCTGCTTAATGTTCTTCAAATTAAAGTCCAATTGTTTTACTGGCCTACAGACCTCTTCGTACTCAATCTTACAATATTACTTACTTAGTCTAACTTATTGTAATTATTACTTAAGTCCAAGTTTTCTCTTTCTTTGACGTGGAATCATCAAGAAACTCCATTACATATTCTATTTGACCAATCAGAATGTGTGGGTTTGGAATGTACGCATTTACATTTAACACTTAATAATATGTCACTCAAACACATTCTGATTGAACAGCAAATACCATTTATTTTATTATCATAATATTTGACCCGGTAGGCTAGCGGTAGTGAGCTGGTCTATCAGTAACGGGGTTGCGGGTTCGATTCCCGCCAGACACTCTAGTCTCCTGCATATAAGCGAAGATTTCGCGAGATTAGCGTAGGGATAGAAAAAAAATTTACATATTGTCTCCTAAAATGCAAAAGGGCTTAACAGCACTTTTTATTTTTTTTACAGGAGAAGCAAAAAAACTTTATACAATCATTAACAATAAGGTGTACTTAGCGTTTGAATTTCTTTAGTAAAGCCGCCATTTTTGATCGCAGGGATCTAACATTTATTGTGAACATGTAGTTTAAGAAAACGAACAAAAATCAATCAAAAACTGTATTTCGAATTTTTTTTTTGTTGTTACGCCCTTTTCCATTTTAGGTGACCGTATAAGCATATGTGAGTCAATGGATGTGTGCCGTTATTTAATCGTTATATGCCAATATGTGTCACCGTACTCCGACTAAAAAGGTATATATCAAATTGAGGGTGGTTAGAGGGTGTACAGTGTACAATTAGAAAGTACACTGCACGACTTCAAGACAATTTTATTTAAAGTTATTTAGCATTTTTGTTATAAAATTACAGAGTCTATTCCTAAGTTATGATAAAATTGGTGGAACTGTAGTTAGGGATCCATAGCACATCAAACAAATATTTAATATATCTGTTGCACAGTGTAAATGTGTTGCTTAAAATTGCAATAGTATTTTCCTCTTTTCCAAGAATAACATTTTTTTGTTGAAAACCAAAAATGCTATTACAAGTCCCCAAAAAAATTGAGCTTCCAACGAATCAGGTTTATATCGCTTACGGAAAACATGCATTTTATATGGCGAGTTCCCACTATGAAGCAATACATTTTTGACACAGAAAGCGCTTTATTCAGCGCATATAAAAGTTGTTGAATGTAACGATCAGCTTTGCACACTGAACTTTTTGTTACCATTATTATTTAATATGTTCACTTACAAACTTGCTTCGTAGTAAGGGAATGTCGCGGCTCTTCAAATTTTATATGTATATTTTTTTTTTAAATTTATTAAGAATTCGCATATCCGTACGTCGTATTGTGTAGCGCATAAATGTGTGCTTACTTTTTAAAATGTACCATTAGTGCTTCGTAAAATAAGAACATTTTCTTTGGGGTGTAAAAATTTTTTTGGTTGATATTAACCGTAACATGTTCGGAGGCTACCATAATAATTTTTTGGCGTCTTGATGGAGGACTTAATTAACTATAATAAAGGGTCCGCCAAATAACTTTTTTTTTTTTTTGAAAATGCTATAAAAAAAAACTACTGAATATTTTCTCAAATTTCTTTTTTTATTTGAAAGTACAATCCTTTCGGTTAATAATGGAAAATAATTTCATTCAAATGGCTGCCTCGGCTGGCCATGCAGTAGCCTACACGATCGGTCCAATTTTTAAGCACATTATCGATTGTGTGCAGCTGTATTTCACCAATGGCTTCACGAATATTGTCCTTTAAAGCGTCAATTGTCTCTGGCTTGTCGGCGTAACACTTATCTTTGACGGCACCCCACAAATAATAGTCCAACGGTGTCAAATCGCAGCTCCGAAGTGGCCAAACGACATCAGCTCTGCGGCTGATAATGCGATCTTCAAAAACAGGGCGCAAAACATCGAGTGTAGCTTCGGCTGTGTGGCACGTAGCGCCGTCCTGTTGAAACCAAATATTGCTAATATCCTCCTCTTCAATTTTTGTGAACAAAAATTCATTCAACATGGCCCGATAACGATCGCCATTGACAGTAACGGTCACCCCTTGCTTATTTTCGAAGAAAAATGGCCCAATTATGCCTCTGGACCAAAATCCGCACCAAACAGTGACTTGTTTTGGTTGTATCGGCTTTTCAATGTATGCAAAATTCTTCTCAATGATGTCTCCGAAATGTTCATTTGTTGAGAACGACAATGTGCTTCACGCACACTTTCTGCCACGCAGCAATGTTCTCGGGTGTACGCACTGTTTTTGGCTTTGCACGCTTTGGTTTATCGATGAGGATGTCAGTTTGTTCAAGCGTAAACACAACCATATTCGTTCAGCGGAAGGATAAAACTAATTATCTGTCAAATCAGACATGAGCTAAGTGTTACCATTCACGAAATAAGCACTAGTTGAAAAAAAAAGTTAGATGTCGGACCCTTTATAATAACGGTGACCACAATAGGTTAAAAAATATTCGTTAAAAATTGTTTTGTTGGAAGTGACAATATTGAATTGAATGTTTTTCTCCGCGTGTATTTACTAATTAAAAAGTTTATTTCCCTAATTGTTTCAATATTTGAACAGTTGTATTTTATAGTGACGCACTTCTCAAACAGGTATTATGGATTTGAATAATATTTTTTATTTAAATGGAGTTAAAATCATTTAGTTATAACATTTAGTACAGTTTTTTCGTTGGTTTAGTTTATTTGCTGTTTAAAAAAAATGCAAATTATATTTTCATTAACACTTATTTTGACCATGATCTGGCTTTGTGTTGCTGCACCAGCCTTTAGTGAAAGTCATGCGGAAGCTCACGCTTATTCGAACAGTTATCCCAGTAACTATGATTATCAGCAGCCAAATTATTCGGATTATGGAGACTATTATGGTTATGTATAAAACTGAAATTTAAAATATTGAAACAAGAGGATTTTTTTAACCAAAAAAAAAAAAAAAAATTAATTAATATTTTAATATGAATTTTTAAAAAGTTTAATAAAAGAATGTGTTGTTTACATCATCTATCTTCTTTATTTATTTATTTGTTTATTTTTTTTTTTTTTTGTTTTTTCATAATTAATTTATTAAATGTTCTAACATTTAAAAATGAACTAAAGGTAACTAAACCAATCTTATTATTATTCTTCAGCTTACGTCCTACCAATGCCGGACGATAATTATCCTAATTACGTTTCCCGTTCACTTAGGTGTTTAACGCTCTTCTGCTCAAAAATGTACTGCTGTATCTCTCCTCCTTAAGCGAATGTAGCCGCCATCGTTTAAAGCATGTCGAGATAATGGATATGGGTGCATTTCAAGACTTTTTGGATAATTTATTAAATATTTTGTGATCATAATTTTTACTGACGGAACTTTGAGGTCTTTGGGAGTGTTCGAGTTTTTTTAAAGACCAGTAGCTCGTTTCTGTATTTCTCGCATCGCAAAATTTCACACATTAAGTGTGAAACAAAAAATTCCATCGTTTCTCGATTTGTGAGAAAAATGTGTTTCTGTATTTAAATGCGAGAACAGACAACACATATTCTGTTTTAACTGGAATACTTCCAGTAATTAAGTGTCAAATGCAAGCGAAACGTCAACGAAAGAAATATATATAATACAATAAGGCTGCCAGATTTAAAGATTTATCGATATTTTGACGATTTTTTTTGTTCCAAAATTGGCAAAGTGACAATTTGGGGTTTTTTTATAGTGATGATTCAGTGTTCGAAATAAAACAATTTTAAATAGTTTTATATGTTTGTGTATTAGGCACCAAAGAAAAACCGATATCTTTACAAATAAGGCAGATTAAAAAATGTATCGGTAAAACCAAAATTTCGAACCAAAACTATTTAATTTTTATTTGCTTGGATTATTTAAAACATTTGTTTATGTGATCAAAAGATTAAACTATTAATTACCCCATTTTTCAGTCAATGCACTTTAGGAAATTTTTGCCTTTTATTTTGTCCAAAAGTTTTTATTTTATTTCAATGTGATATTTTGTCACTCCTTTGTGTGATTTCTGCAGGGAAAACTAACAATCTGAAATTTTAAATTGTTATCGGATTAAGGAAAAATAAAATAAATAATTTTATTTAAATAGACCTCAAGCTTTTTATGTATGTATAAAATGTGTATTTTACCCATGAACTTAATGTTTTTTGGATTATGTGTTTATATGATAATAATTTGTGATTATATGATAAAAATCGAACAAAATTCGTCAAAATTAATTTTAAATTGTCCGAACAAAATAGACGAATTTTTTATTTTTTCTTAGGATATTAACGTTTTTTTCACATATTTATCTGGCAACCCTGAATCAAACAAACACAATGAAAGACTAAAAAAATTAAAATAACATAATATAACAATTGTGTTTTATATACTTATTTTCATCATTTAAATTCTTTCTTTTCAAATAAAAAAAAAAATAATACACATTCTTGTGTACATACATACATAATTTGGGCTCCATTTTTTAAAATATTTTTTCTCGCACCAATATCAAATATGACTTATTTTGACAGTTCTTGTGAGAAACTTTTTGCAAAATTTTGTTACAGAAACACTTTTTCTCACATCCTTCCAATAATTGCTGGAAAATTATTTAAATGACAGATAATTCTCGCAAAGCAAAAATACAGAAACACTTATGTGAGAAAAGCCATTTTTTGTTTCATATTGCACTGTTTTTGTCATAATTCACTTGTTCCATACGGGAAATTTTACGATGCGAGAAATACAGAAACGGGCTACAGGGAGCGGATGTCAGGATTCGAAGAATTTTGTTTAGGTGCCTTCAGATTTTTTCTATATTGGAGGCCTAGGCAGTGCCCCATAACGGAATACCATATCACCAGATAGATTTATAAAATAGAGATTAACAATCAAGACTAAATGAAGAAAAATTTTTCCAGTGAGCCAATTTATTTTAATTACTTTTAGTTTCACTTGAGTTAATTTTGCTTCTGTTTAGTATTTCCACGTTAAGCGTCGACCTAGATGTACACCGAGAATGGGAATGTTGAGCTATTATTTGGTAATTATTTTAAATAGTGAGGCATGATTCTCTACGCTAAGAAAGTGTTATATTTATGCACTTTGGCTCATTGACCTTTATTATCCATTGTCTTTCCAATTGATTTGATATGGTCCTGTTAGTATCTAAATCATAGATTGGGGTAGTGCACTAATTTTGCAGTTTCAACTCACAGCTAGTGATAGTGCAAAATTAAGGCAATCATTTTGTTGATGTTGAGTGATGAATTGAAAATAAGCAGCCTCACTAAACATGAGTGATTTTGCACTCAAAAAAAAAAAAAAAATTAAAAAAATTGTGTGATATAAGAAAAACCAATCATCAGTTTATTGCACATTTTTTGTTCGTCACTCATTTGAGTCCAACTTTTCATGATTACAACCAGGATATATTCTTTTATTGGCAAAACTTCATGATGTTAATCTTCTTTCAAAAGTGCGAAATGATTTTTTTTTGCAAAATTTTTAAGTGATAAGGCAATGCTTTATTTAAACCAACAATTAGTGCCCTACCCCCAGCTATGAGCTAAATGCTTTATAGCGGGTTTCGTAGATATTTAGAAAAGCTGTAAAATCAGCATGTCTGAAGTACATATCAAAAATAAAAGAGGTCCACAATTACTTTACCGTGGGAGTCCAGCATTAATCAGTTGAGGAGAACTGAAAAACATTTTCCTCTTTAATAATGAATTTTCGACCAATCAAATAACTCTCTAACATCTTGTGAGTATTTATTGATATTTTACATTCAGTTTATGTATTAAGCCTTCGTACCACACTTTATCAAATGCTTGAGAAACGGTGCAGTGCTATAGGCAATAAAGATTTATGGCCTTAACTCACATCACATCGAGAAGTAAGGCCATATGACTTTATTACCATATAAAGAAATAAAATAAAGTCATTCAGGTATGTGATGGAAAACAATTTTGAAAACAAAACGATTAAAACCCGATAATATCGTTTTCAGTATCTTTAAAATGGATTTTTTAAACATTTTCCTCATATCTTCTGTCTAGATTCTTCTAAATTTTATATTGTATATGTTAACTGAAGTCCATTTTGAACAAAAAATTAAAAATTTTATTCAGAAATGGATTTTAAAATCGCTCAGAATTCATCACACCTGCTAAAAACGATCGTTTTGAAATCGATCGGTTTCCATCACATACCTGATTATGTTGTTTTTGTTCACATAAATATTTTTGTCTAATATAAATCTAGGCGCTTCACTTAATATGGTCCTAAAAAGCAAACGAAAATTGGTTTTTTTTTTTAAAAAAAATTAGAAACTAAATATGAAAAATTCGCTATTTTAGGACGAAAATTCTAACGAATGGAATAAGACTTTTATCATTTATTATATAATTTGTTTCACACACACACACACATCCAAAAATAGACTAAATCATGTTCAAAAGAACGTGTAACACAATAGATACAGAATATATAAACATTTTATTTAGTTGTTAGTTATTTAATAGAATTCTAAAAAAAAATATTTTTATTATAAAAAATTAGAATTTTCTAACAAATTAATTTTAATTGATCAATTGACAGCAATTGTTCGAGTTATTCGATATTTGAAATTGTTTTTTTACATTATTCGATCAAATAATGGCAAACAATTTCTTCGATCGAGTAGATACTCTAACATTAAAGTTTTGCTAAATAGTAAACTATTTTAAATTTTTGGAATAATTTAAGGCGACCTGTGATTTGTTTTCTGGAAATTAATTTAATGCTAACGGTTTTTTCTCTTTTAGTTTGCAACTCCCCCTTTAGTTGCAATAACAATAGGTAATTTAAATCTATCAGCAATATCAGTTTTATAATGTAATTCCTAAGTGTATGCTACACTTATCACGTTAACTCTACCTCACTAACAAACCATAAGAACACACCGATACCACCATCTCGCACATAATAAGGACCGTTGCACAGTGGCGCCCGTAGAGCAAGCGAGGTTGCAAAAATCAAAATTTTCATGAGTGCCGACGAAGTTTTGAATAAACCCATGTTATAGGAAACTTTTCAACGATTTCAAATATGCCACTCTTAATAATATCACATAACGAATCGCCTTATTTTTTATTTGTATTGATTGATGTATTTATTAAATGTATAATGATAAAAAAAAAATTAACTGTTTGCTTTGTGTTTCTCCTGGTAAATCACTATTTAAAAACTATCCGTTTTTTCACTATTTTTCAACTTTGACGGAAAATAAAAAAAAACTATATTTTTCTATATTTGCCATACGTGCAAAACCTGTTCTTTGATTATTTCTTTACATAATTCAAAAGGTTTTATCTGCCCGTACGTGCCCGTTTGGCTTCTAGAGGTAAAAAGTTCAAAAAGACATGGTTGCAGAAATTGTATGGCGTCCATCCCTTATATGTTTTGACTGACAGTAGTTTGATCTAATAGTTTGAAAAAAACTACTCATTGAAATTAGCAGGTACGTACCTCACATAAACAATACTTTGGCGTACAAATGGTCAGGAACAATATTGACTTATGGTCCCTACAGGTAGGCACAAATCTTATTTGGACACGTGCATAATATCAAAATTGCATTATTTAGCCTAAATCCATATGTATGCAGGGAACAGGTAAATTTTTAGGCATGGTAGCATAAGCCTATATATTGCAAAATAAGCATAATGCCTGGATTAGTCTACGCCTGAAAGTTGGCGCAACAATTACTGAAACCATTAAACAATTTAAGTACTGAAAACATGGCGTTGAACAATTTAAAATTATTTGAACTGTTTAGAAAGTCAACCACACCAAAGTTTTTCACGGAAGTGAAAATTCTTCCTGAGAAGTTGACATTGATCAGCAAATGGGGCTGCGATGGATCATCCGGACAAAGCGTTTATAAGCAAAGGATATCTTTCGATGACGCTACAATATCGGACGGAAATATGTTTATGGCATCTGTTGTTCCTTTGCGGCTAAAATCGGATGATTCCCTACACTGGAAAAATCCACGTCCGTCATCAGTGCATTATTGCCGACCAATAATGTTTCAGTTTGCAAGGGAATCGTCAGAACTCATAAGGACTACGGTGAAGGACATTGAAGAACAAATAAGCAAGATTAAGCCTACAAAGCTGCAAATTGGAGAAGGAAAATATATTGAATGCAATTACGAGTTCCACCTGACCATGGTTGACGGAAAAGTCGTAAACGAACTGACAGGAACAACCTCAACAATGTCATGCCCGATTTGCAAAAAGAGTCAGAAGAACTTTTTTCAATTCAATTCAATTTATTTCATATATAATATGTTTCATCTCAATTTTATATAATTAGTTGTAAAGAGTTTAAGATTAGTATCTTTTTCTGCTTAATTATAATATATTTCAATTAGTTATCATAGACAGAATTATATTGGAGGTAAAAATTTAGCAAAAACCTATCTAAACCCCTTTTTTCGTATTATTTTTATAATTTTTTTTTTTTGATTTTATATTATTATTTGTCAGAAGAACTTTGGTAATTTAAACGATTCTACAAATGAGGAGAATTACGAATATGGAATGTCACCATTGCACGCAAGGATAAGGTGTATGGAATTCTTGCTAAAACTGGCATATACCCTACCACAAGAGGAGGAAAACTTCGATGAAAATACATCAATAAAGGATAAGGAAAAGATCAGAAAGAAGCAAATACAGGATGGTTTTTTTGAAACAAGTTGGACTAAAAGTAGACTGTCCCAAGCACGGATACGGTAACTCTAACGATGGAAACACTTCTAGGAGATTTTTTGAAAATAATGAGGCAGTAACTAGAATCATTGGAATTGACAATCAAATCGCGAAAAGATTGGGAACGATCTTGGATGTTTTAAACTGCAAAGAAAATGTCAATTCTACAAAATATGGAGAATATGCGTCGAAAACTGCATCTCTTTTAGCAGAAATGTATCCACAGAAGAAGTTGACCCCGACCGTCCATAAAATATTGGCGCATGGCAAAGATATAATTGAGTACCAGTCTTTGCCAATTGGAGAGCTTTCTGAAGAAGCACAGGAGTCTCTTAACAAATTTTATAAAAAATATAGATTGCAGAACACATTCAAAGCATCAAGGGTAAGGCAAAATAAGGACCTCTTCAACATGTTGGCAGCATCTTCCGATCCACTTATTTCTTCCCTGCGGCATGTGAAGTCACGAATAGAGTTACAAAATAATTATAGTTTAGAAATTGTTAGTCTTTTAGATATACCTTCTCTTACGAATTGTGATGAATATTTTACAGAAAATTGAAAAAATAAATTTAAAAAAATAAATAATTTTTTTTTTAATTTGTTGGGTAATAATTTAAAACATAAAACCCTTAAGAAAAAAAATAAAAACAATCTAAAAATGTAAAAATAATTTTTTTTAGTTACCATAAAATTGATTTTTCTACTAATTTTAACTTTGATAACCCATAAGTAGGCCCCTACAAAGCGTACTACCCTTTCCAAACGCTCATTTCATAGGCTGAACAGTTATCTATCATATGCTGTTTAAACTGTTCAATTATCTTATTCGGTTCAAAAGATATGATTTTTGCAACGAAAAAACTCAAATGGCGCCACTGTGCGTTGTCTAGACCTTGTTCTTCATGTCAAATTAAAAGCAAAAACAATAATAACATTAAAACAGAACAACAAAAACTAGACATACATTGCACTAGTCATGTAGAGAATTTATATGAACAAATATTTCTAACTCATTGATAATATATATATATTTTTTTTTTTATTACGATTGTTGAAAATAAAATAGAAAAAAATTATTAAAAAAAAATGCAACCTGCAATAGAAGAAAAGAAATCAATTGTTTGAGTCCTATTTTTAAAACAATTGTTGCCATTTATTTCCAGACTGCAAGAAAAAAAGGCCAATTAACTATTGTTTTAACCCGGCAAGAGGAAAGAAAGAAATAAATAGAAACAACAATGCAAAATAAAAACAATTATAGACAAGTCAAAAGAGTTGTTTTTATTGCAGATTTGGTTTTTATTATTTCCACACTTTTCACAAAGAGCTCTGATGTTTATTTTTTGCCGGCTGTTGTTACTGTTGCTTCAATTTTAATTGCCATTTATTACGGCAATTCAAGTTTATTAAAGTGTTTGTGTGTGTATGAGAGAATGTACGTACAAAACAGTAAGCTTTTTGAAAGTCATTGGTGTGTAAGAAGAAGTGGCAGCATTGCAAAACTACTATTGTTGACGCATGCATGTACATACATGAATTCTAACGCCTTTTGTTATGCAATTGTTATTTTTCTGTTTTTGCAATTATTTGTTGGTGTGAAAACAGACACGATGTTGGTGTTGGTTTGATAAAGTTGTAGTGTTAAGTAATAAAACGATAAAAAAATAAAGTGGATATTATTTAGTGAATATTTATTGAAATAATTATTCCATATATATTCTATAAAGTAAACGTGCTGTTTAAACTAAGCAAATTTTTTTAATGATATTAAATTAATCTTCTTTCAGAGAATCGCATTGAGTACTAGAAAAAAGAAGTACTTAAGTACACAGAAAAAAGTGTTTTATCAATTAAAAAAATTGTTTAAAAGGTATTTAAATTTTATTAATGTGATAATTGAATCAATTACTTTTTTAGCTGAAAGCAAATTAAAAATTTCATTTTGATTTAAGCAACATTTTAGTTGTTTTGAAATAAATTTTCAATTAAAATTTTGATTTAATAACAAAAAATGTTAATTGACTTTTTTCGTTAAAAATAAAATAATTTAACCATGTAGAATTGTTGTTGGGAATTGTCAATATTTATTTAAATAAATTAACATATTGTTTGAAATGGCAAAGTTTTTAGATCACTTTTTTAATTAAAATTAAAAATACCATTTATTGAAAATATTTTTTCAATACTTCTAGTTTTTGTAGATAATAACGACGATTTCATAATTAAGATCAACTATCTACAAAGACTCAACTGTATATACATATACTTGTATGATTTTGTTTTGCTTGTGAGATATTGTTTTTGCTTATTTATTAAGGGCATAATAAACCACACAAATTGCTTGGCAAACATGCACTTGGTTTTTGCTTCTGTTTGCCAATAAACAGCACAATCATATTTCGTACAAACGTTAATTTTTCATTTTTGTTTTGCTTTCAATGAATGCTGACGTCGATTGTGCTGCGGCAATTTCGCTCGCTATTTGTTTAAAACGCAGAAGAAATATAAAATAAAGAAAAAAATTTGTAGTAAAGAGTGTTCTAAACAAAAAGCTGTTTTGGGGCAAACAATGCTGCTAAAAGAAAAATTAGAATTTACGGCTGAAAATGATTTTAAGTTTTCGCTTAAATGATTTCTTTTAGCACTAGACACCACAAAAAGTTTGGCAAATATCCAAAATATCTGCCAAATATTAAAATTTTTTTATATTTCTGCAAACATTGCTTCAAATGTTTGTCCAAACAGCAAACACCCCAATTAACAACACAAAATATTTGTACAAACGTAATATTTTGACATGTTTGCCAAGCAATTTGTGTGATTTATTATGCTCTTTAGTTTGACGTAGATGTTTTTTTTTAATGCCAAAGAAGTACTCGAAGAACATTTAGAGTAATATTTAGGGATCTAACGAATACCTATACCGATATATCGGTAATACTTCACGTTTGCCGATACATCGATATCGGCAATATTTGACTGTCGATACGCCGATACTTTTTTATAATTTTTTTGATCAAACAATTTAATTTTCAATGCTTATTTTTGAATATCAACTAATAGCAATCAAACAGAATAATCAATTATTTCTTTTTTTTTAATTCTTAAGCTGTATGTCGGTCGATCCACAACACGCGTTTTTCCTTTTTTCGAACGCATACTTAAGTATTAATCCTACTTCATGCTTTTGATAGATATATGCATTTTACGCGTTTGATGTTTAACTTGTTAATACAATTTTACACTACGAATTTTTGGACTAATGCATAAACGCTTGGTGTGGACCTGCAGCGTCATCTATTTTGCTTTGCATCATAATTGTGAAACCTTCTCGCATCGACAAAAATTGTATGAATTTGTACGTTTTAAGAACGTTCCACTAATTTTTAATGATTATAGTGAAAATAAAAATCATTTTGCTACAAATTTTGGGTTGCTTTCAAGAGACCACAAAATCCATAAGCAAAGCCATTGCTACAATTTCTGACACTATTTCGATAGTAAGCAGGCTTCAAACATTAAAAGAAAATACAATAAATAAATAAAGTAATATGCAGAATAATTCAGATTCCCAAGAATGGGCAATTTACGTAGCATTAGCTCTGAATGAAAGATTTGAGTGTAAAGAGAATAATGAAAGTTATTGTTTATCTACAATTCTCTTCTCTTCAGTCTTCAAACATTATATTAAAATACGATAAATGAATAAACTGATATGCAGAATAATTCAGACTCCCAAGAATGGGCAATTTACGTAGCATTAGCTCTGAATAAAAGATTTGAGTGTTAAGAGAACAATAAAAGTTATTGTTTATCTACAATTCTCTACCTTCAACATAAAGCTAGGAAATTTTGAAGACAATAGGTCGAAAAAACCGTTTTATTAAGCTACTCAACATGACCCTACAATTCGAAAGTGTTGAAGACACGGTCACCCCCTCCACCTAGTAAAAGTTCTGATAAGTCTACAAGAACTAACATTTGGTGCGTTTGTGAAAATTTCAACAGAATTGTCAAATGAGTTCAGTCACATTTGAGAGACGATTTTTTTACTGCAGATCTGCTTTGAAAGGAGTTGCGAAATTATCTCCGTAAAAGTTGCGAATACTTTGTTTTTTAAACATATATCATATTAATATTCATTTTGAATATTTATAATCTCTTACAGATTTTTTTTTCTTTAAAAAATAAATTAATTTTACCATGAATTTAAATTAATTTCGTTGTTTTTAAAATATTATTAAAATCAATTTAAGATATTAATAATCTCTTACACTGTTATATTTTTTAATAAAGAAATTACTCTACTTGAGTTCTATTAATTTTACCTTGAATTTAAATTTAATATTCGTATTGGTATCGGCGATATTTCCTTTTGGGTATCGGTATCGTATCGCCAAAAAGGCGTATCGTTAAATCCCTAGTAATATTACACGCAAAGAAAAAACATGGTTGTGGGAATTGAACCCAGGTTTTCAAGGTCAAATAATTATTTCCTATAAATAGTGATTTTTTTTTTAATAGAAGATTTTTTCTATAAATTGCGAAATTTTGCATATAGTGAATTTTTGCAAAATTCCCTATAAATTTAAATACATAGAAACATTTCTTATAACAAAGCAAATTTTAAGAAAAAAGTTTTATTTATAGGGTCTTTCAATAAGAGGTTTATTTTGATATTTTTTAAGCAATATCATCGCATGTGTATTTACTGGGCAAAGAAGATAATATACCATTACTAATGAAATCAATATCAGCCTTATTGCTTTCGTATATGGCCGAAGATATTGATGGCTAAGACGTTTATTTTCAACAAGCCAGCGTTCTGTGCCAAAGTAACGATACCATGGATAAAATGTGTCAAAAGTTTCCTGACCGTGTGATTTCTCGCAGACGTGATATCAATTTGCCAGAAAAATCGTATAATTTAACACCTTTAGGCTTTTTCATAAAAAAGAAAAATATGATCCTGCAAGCGAAGTAGGGGTGGCCATTTGACTGACAAACATACATTGCTTAAAAATAAACGTCTTTTCACATATTGAAATGAAACCTCTTATAGGAAGACACTACAAATAACATATTTTACAAAATGTCTTATAAAATAGCGTATTTAATACAAATTCCTAAAAAATAGCAAAGTTCTAATATATATAAAAAATATTTTAATATCGATATTTGAGTTAATAAACTCTTATATTGCAAAGTATGAAATATTCAGCAAAAAATTTTCATTAAATAACAAAAGGCCTTTGGCATTAAGTCTTGCAGTCGCTGTTATTTCCAATATTTGCCTAAAAAGAATTTTCTCTGGCTAAAACTAGTTTTTTTTATTTTCTGGGTTAAAGGCAGCTTAAATTTTTTATGACATACTGATTCAAATACTATCCAGTATTAAAATAAAATTTTTGTAAAATATTGGAAAAATGCAAACTATTAACATTTTATTTGTTAAATATATGTGCCAAAAATTTTTTCATATCTCTGCCATTTTAATGTTACTTGCGTTACAATTTATAATCGCTATTAAACTTCTCGTTGGCCTACTGATAAACGAGGTGAAGCCGTGTTTGAACTGGATTAAAATTTGTTGCCATTATTTTTTCCTTGAACCAATATTGCATAATGTTTTGCGGATTATAAAAAATGCTTGTATGTATTTTGTAGGTGTAATTTATGTAGACAGTGGTGTTTCAATTAATAGTAATAAATTATTAAAAAAAAATAACTCTCTGAACAACTAAGCCGATTTGTATAAATGCACTGTAAATAAAAGCTCAAACAATTCTTTGCTTATAAACTATTGATTTTTTCCATGTGACTTACGGCCTAGTCACTGGGTAACACAGAATGCGTTTACAAACATTATTATAGAGCCGCCCCTCATTTTGTAGCTCTAGCTATCAAACCTTCGCTGCTTTTGAAAAAGGCTGCCAGCATCTGTTGAAAAGCAAAGGTACCTTGAGATATCGCCCGCAGGCCGAAATTTTGCACAAATGGTTTTTTTATATCTTGTTACCTGCGACATTGGATCCAAGCCATAACCAAAACTTGATGCTCGAAGGAGCCTCAACTAATAGCTATAACACCGGGGCTACTAATTCCCGTGGTGCCAGATAGGATCTCTAGTCAGCCGCTATCTCAAGAGATCGGCAGATTTTTATTTCCGCCCATTTCGAGGTATAATTTTTACCTGATTTACCCAGAGTATGTAACACTAAAAGTTGGAATATACTTTAGTTGTGTATACCCTTGGGGTAGGGACGAAAATTTATCATTTGCTGCTCTAACTAGAGCTGTTTTTTCCAGAATTCCCATCCAGTATTCTTTTTTATTTTTTAATTTTGCTTTCTTGGAGGTTTTTTTTTCAAAATTGGCAAAATGTGAGTAACATTTTTTAGATCACTTACATATTCAGAGTTAAGTTATTTAGGCGACATTTCACAGTCAGCTATTTTTTCAGTTGCTGGCATTATTGTGCTAGACTTCTTTTAAAATAAACAATTTTAGGAGAACATGGGATAGTTCCTAAACAATCAAACAATTACTTGTAGTAATCATAATAATGTTTTCATTAAGCATTAAATTATTGAAGACAACCATAATTTAATTATACACCCCTATCGTGAAAAACAAGTGGAATTTTTATTCCCCTCGAAGGGAAAAATGCTATCGTGAAACTGCCGTGAACAATTTTTCGCGCTATCAGGTCTCAGTGAATGTAAAAAAGAAGAAATATTAGAAAACAATAAAAAAAAATTTTTTCCAAAAATATACACGTATATGTTAAAGAAAGTTAAAAAAAAACAAAATAAAATTTATTGTATTGGAGTGATAGTTTGATTGCAACATTAGCTTATTGCGCTTTTATGTAGTAAAAAAATTTCTAAAATTCTGCCACCACGTCTTTGAAAAGCTTCATAACTCCTCTGGCAATCGACCTGTTTTTTGCATTTTGTTGAACAATATACATATAAGTTTGTGCCTCTTTTAACGGAAATTTACCTTAAAATAAATTTTGTAAACTTCAATATTCTAATTATGAGAAGAATTACTTACATAAATGTTTTGTTTCCCAGCAAAAATAAAATGAGAAATTCAAAGGTAAAAGTGAACAAATTACGAGGTAAAAAATTGTTCACGATTTTTTCCCGCGAACAGTTTTTTCACGAATGAATTTTTTTCATGGAGGTTTTTCATGATCGCAAATACGTGAAAAGGGAACAAATTACGAGGGAAAAATTATTCACGATAGGGTTGATAGTTTTCTAACGGAGCACATATTTAATCATTATATTTTTGTCTATGTTAATACTAACTCTAGTTGGTAAGTTAATGTGGTAGCACTCAGAATATATAAGCTTGCAATCAAGTAGAGCCGAATGTGATTCCGTTTAGATAGGACCACACCACCTGTCAATAGTTAGAATTCCAAAACGGACTTGATTTCGGGCTAAATAATTACACTGTGCTAGTTGAAAAACAGACAAGCTGGCCACCTGGTGTTTTAATCTAATTCGGGTGCGCTGAATCCAGTGGTGCTAGCCGTTTTTAGCTTAACTCTTGTTTACAAGATATACCGTTATTTAGAAAATGGAAGAGGTTGCACAACATATGTTTGCGTAACTTAAAAATGGTTTAGTCTAAAAAAAAAACGAAATTCCGCAATAAAATAACCTTAATGTAAGGTTTCCTAATATGCGCAGTCGTTTTAAAACCCTAATTTCTTAGTTTTGAAAAAAAAACATTTTTATCAAAATTTCGACATTTTTGTTTTTTTAAAAATCATAAAAACTGGAAAATGCAGAAATGCTCCTAATTTAGACTTATAAAAAACAATTTGCAAACGAAACAAGCCATAAATGATTAAAATCTGTTTACAGGTTTTGATTATATTCACAAAAGATTAAAAATTTTAATTAGATTTAAGAATTCCATAAGACGCAATATTTGTATGAAAGCCCCCTATTAGCGATACAATACCTGCCACCCCTTAGAAGTGGTAGTAAGGGGCAAGTATGTTTTGAGAATATTTTAAGAACAAAAACTAATAGCGGTCAGTTTTGTTAGGTAATTCAATAAACTAAACCGTTTCTGAGTTACGCGAATATATGTTGTACAACCTCCTCCATTTTCGAAATAACGGTATATCTCGAAAACAAAAGCTAACCTTAAAAACGGTAAGCACCACTGGAATCAGTGTACCCGAATTAAGCTTAGCTGCTAGGTGGCCCACTTTTACATATTTTATCATATTGCCATGATTTGCCTGCGATACTTCAGCGAAATGAAATACTTTCAACTGCGACAGCATTCAGTAAAAAGGGAAACCCACTAGAAATAGAAAGTTTTCTTTTATATATTTGTTTGTTCATTACCGTGATAGTCTCTTTTGGAACTAATCCAAAGATAATGTCAGATAGACGGTTAATGCTGAATAGCTCTTCCTTTCACTCGTTTACGAGGTTGTACATTGTCTAATGTGATTTGAGTGACAGAAGTGCAGCTTAGCTCTTAGTTAATATTCTAATTTTGCTGCAAACATTTTCTTGTCTTATAGTGTTTTCCATGATTGTCTAATTGCCATTATTTCAGCCTGAAATACACAAACTTTATCCAGAAGAGAAGTTAAATTGTAATTCCTTAGAGAAGAAATAACGATAAAATTGTTTAAAAAATTTTTGTTAAATTTTTAATTTTTTTTGTAAAGCAAATTGTTGACAAAGCGTATGGTGACGCTTGCCGTTTAAACAGTGTCACACGATATGTAATATCAAACAACAATTTGACGATTTTCTTTGATTAGTTTCAAGAGAATTCATACAAAGTGACCTTGGCTTGCTACGTAAGTAACAGCTGATAACTAACTATATGTTAAAATTATATGCCTTAACTTTTTTTGACATGTCTATTTAAATATTTATTTTAATTTCAAGACTTTTTTTTGGAAATCGGTAAGATTTGGTAAGACAGTTTTGTTGCAATAAAGATAATGTATACCAAATTTAATGTTCATATATAAGTACCAACACAAAAAGATGGTTTATGGGCAAACAGACTATTTCAAAGAGTAATTTGTATGCGAGCTATGTGAAATTATGGACCGATTCTCACCACTTTCAATCAAACTGTATCCAAAATGGCCACCTGTACTGCCAGCTGAACGAACAATGTTAAATTTACTCCGAAAGTTGATAAGACCAATATTTTAATACCATAATAATATTTATACCCACTATTTTGATGTGGGTGTAAATATTACTATTTTTCCATTGAATTCTTAAAAAAAAATTTACATGATGGTATGTTTTTTAAAACTTTTGCTCGTTTAATTAAATTAAACCTTATCAGATAAAGAATCGATAAGCGTTTGGTCCGCAACATATGCACTATTTTCAAATTAAAAAAGAAATAAAAATTTCTTGCGAATAAGGTTTTGTTAGCACACTTTTTTATATTATTACATTCCACAACACACGATTAAAATTTTAAATTTAAAACAAAATAAAAAATTACAGCGTATATTTTTGACACATAGCTATTTGGTTTACTACCGTTTGGCATTATTTTGACATGACGTTAAAGTATCTTACAGTGTTGTATCCATTTTAAAAATAAGACCACGTTGTATTAATTCGCCTTGATTAGTTTCGTAATTGTTTTTCAAATAAATAAAAATTAATCAAGCTCGAGGATCGAGGCTCGATTTTATGGTTTTCAAATTTTATATTTAAATTTAAATTTAATAGTTAAAAGTCAAAGTGAAGCTTGTGGCCTGCAACCTAAAATACAACGTCAGAACATGTAGGAATTTTCTAAGGAACACCAAAAGTAAACCCCAATATTGTTGCAAGGTTATATGGCATAGCTTGAAGGAGGTATTTTACAACGAAAATAAACAAAAAGTTTATTTCTTTAATTAAGTGTTTATATTTTCAACAGCTTTAATATTTCTTTTTAAAAGAATACAAAAATATTTCGTTAATTTCGTTAATTCTTTGAAAGGAAACTTCAGGGGTTTCGGAAAATTAAAATGGTTTTTTTAATTTCCCTGAATATGAGATGTTATAAATTATACCTTTTTTATTTTTATTGGAAAATTAAATTTTCCACTACTGTTCCTATTTGAATAAATTAACCAATCATTTACCGCTTATACAAGGTGGCGCAAAATTCATCACTAGGACGTGGAATTTCAGGCAAATACATGTTTTTTCTTAAATATTAATCGTTTACCAATGACCACCTGGGTGATACAGCAGATATCATTATATGCGATGAGAAGTGTTTGTCACACATATAAAATTTTTTTTTTTTTTGTTTTTAATTTTTTTTTAAATGTGTTTTTACACCTTTTTACTTAATAAAATGTATGTAAGTTATAAGTAAAGAAATAAAACCAAAATGATTACCCTGGCGGGTACTGCTAAGGCGAAGGTTAAGTGAACAAGTTTTTTTAACCGAATCACAATTTTTGTTGAAAAATATCTTCGATTTGTTAGTGCATATTTTTGCATACTTTGTCGTTAATGGATTTTTGTCATATATTGTTTTAGAATGTATAAAAATTCGCATATAATTATAGCTTTTGCTGAAAAAAGCATATGTGTTTATTTTTATTCAAATTATGCTTAGAGTTATTAAAATTTAAAATGACTTTTATTTTAATTTTCGAAGGTGTACTAAATCACCATTCGATGTATATACGCTGTGTTATTTTTTTATTGATTTTGCCAGATTTTTGTGTTTGATAAAAATCTTCAAATTTCTGTCCCAATTTATGAAGTGTCAAACACACAACCTACGGTTGGTTCCAGAAAAAGAATAGGCATTTCATGCCTTTTTTCGAGAATAGATTGAAATCTGTAGCATTTTTTTTAAAAGACAAATTCTTAACGGATTATTTTTTTTTTAATTTTGTTGTTGTGAAAGGTATGTTGTTAGAAAAATAAATATTAGCTAATAACAATAAGTTAAGCCAATAAAAATTTAGTTTACTATTCAAAAATTTGATGTCTGTAAAATGTATGTTAAAATTAAAAAAAAAAACAAAAACATAAAGTACACTGTCAGTTTTCTTTAAATATTTAATGCATATTTTATTAATTTTAAAAGTCCTTAGATATTGAGAAGGCATTCGATCATGCCTACCACAATGGAATTCTTAATAAAATGATTCAAATTGGCTTTAGCGCTTCTTTTATAAAATTGTTGAAAAGTTTTTTTTCCAATAGATCATTTCAAGTGTTTTATAATAATAAATTCTCCGTTCAAGGCGATGTTAAATGTGGAGTTCCTCATGGTTCTATTTTGGCACCACATCTATTCAACATCTTTATGTATGACTTTCCTCACGCTGTGGCTGCGTCCACGGGTCTGTTATATGCTAATTACGCTTTATTATATGCACACGATGAATCCCCAAGGGGAGCATTATTTGAAGTTTCTGAGCACTTGCAAGTTGCTAAGGCTTTTTACGATAACTGGGGATTAAAGATTAACACATCAAAGAGTGAAGCAATTTGCATCCGAAACGCTTCTGGGCAATGCAGAGGTTTTGTAGTTCCGGAAAGCAAGATGCTTCACCTTCAGCTTGAAGGGGTAGATATCCCAATAAGACACAAAATAAAATATCTTGGTGTTCATTTTGGTAACCTTTTGAAATTTAATAAACATGCCCGTATCGTACTTGGAAAAGCATGCCAAATAATGGAAATTTTTTCAAAAATTTTAAAAAATAAAAACATACCAATGAGAACAAAACTTCTTCTGTATAAAACAAGTATTAGACCCGTCTTTTTGTATGCTTTTCCAATTTGGTTTAGCATTTCTCCTACTATTTTGAAGGAATTTGAAATTTTCGAAAGAAAGGTGTTGAGGTGTTAAATCGGAAAATACTATCAATCTCCAAATAAAAGGTATACAAATGTATTTGTATATTCGAAATCGAAAGTTATTCCTGTCGGGTTATATGTGTGTGACTTGATAAAACGATTTGTGCTTAGGGTTTTGGACCATGATAATGTTACTGTTACAGGAATATATGGCAGTCAAAGACTTTTTAAATGGTCTAACGTTAATTACTTATCGGCTATTGGTTATATTAATGAGAATCCTCCATCTTTTGATATAAACACTTCACTTCGTTGTGAATTTTATGAAAGAACTAGTCCTGCTACTCAAAGGGGATAACAATGTTAATTTTGTTTAAGTTTTTATAATACTAGTTTTAAGTTTAGTTTTAAGTTATTTTTAAGAATATTTTGGAGTGAATATAGAACTTCCTCCAAATATGAAAGCTCCGGGAGCAAGAGCGTGCGCTAATTTCTATAACTGATTTTATCATTTAATTAATTTCTTTTGTCTGTATAGCTTGGTGCTGAATTCCTGTTACTGTAAATTAAGATATTACATTAAAGTCTTAAGTTTTTTTTCCTTCTTATATTATAATAATTTTAAGTGTGTTTTCAAAAAAGAATTATAAAAAGGCTCAATAAAATTAAAACTTAATTTTAAAAGCATTTTTGGAATTTTTTTTACGCATTTTTGTATTACGCATGTATTCCAAAATAAATGCATGAAATGTTCTTTGATATTTGTTTGGAAACAATATACACGTCAATAAGAAATTTATCGCTATACTCCTTAAGAATGCGGATAAATTGTTTCGATTTACGGATGACTGGTGATTTGCACAGGTCGGCAAGATCGCCCGATTTAACCGTTTTGGATACATTTTAGTGCGATTTATTGAAGTCATGAGTCTATGTAAACAAGCCTTAGGGTCTTGAAGTCCTCAAAGGGAATATTCGTCAGAAAGTTCTGACAAGAGTGATGGAAAATGAATTAAATCGGACCCGTATGATCATCAATTCTAGCAATGGCGACCTGGCAGATATAATTTTTTCTACTTAACCCTGCAGTTAGGTGTGGACCATTTTGGTAATTTTTTTCTTTTCGCTTTGATTTCGGAACGCTTCAACATGCGTCAGTTATTGGGGAATTTTCATAATAAATTGCTTTTACAAAGTTTGTAATTTTCTATTATATAAAGGCATTTACAGAAAAATTAAAAGTTACAAATCTTAGGTTAAGGATAATTTTGGGTCAGTCTTAAATCATATCGATTTAAGCATAAGTGAGCTCTGTTCTCCAAGAGCGTTTTATCTAAGTTAAAAGTTAAAAAAATATATCATTTTTAATATTTGGACCTTTCAAGATTTTAGTGAGATCTGGGATGAAACAAAATTTGCCAAGAGTTTTAAACGGTATGATCCATCAGCCACATAAAACTTAGGCCCTTATTATGTCGAACGCAACGCAACGCCAAAGAATAACATTGAAAGTACAAACAATGTCATAAATATTTTGTAATTTTGTTGTTGCTTTCTACAGAAATTCATGTATCGTTTTACAATTTTCAACGCCACAAGCTATGCAGCGTTTGAAATTTTAAAGCGCAATGCGAATTTATGTATTTAGAACGCAACAACAAAATTACAAAATATTTATGACATTGGCCTTAATTTATTTTTTACTTATTTATTTATTTAGCACGCCAATGCTATAAGACCAAGTCTCTTTAACAGTATTGGAAAAATATTGTTAATTAATACATACATAGCTTCAAATAAGTAATAAAATAATTAATTAATTATAAGGAATAAATTATACAATAAATGAAAGAAATAACAAAGTAATAAATCAATATTTAAAATTTGAACAAGTTGTTACAAAATTATTTATCATTTGTTATATTAAATTTAAAAAGAAATGTAAATGTTTGTTTAAACAATTTTATTCCAAAAATTTCAAATTATTAAAATCAAAAATAAAATAGCAGCAAAAATAAAACAAAGTGTTAACAAAGTTTAATATTTAAATAAAATTAAATCATCTTTGCTACGAAAAATGCTTAAAAATCTAACATTTAATTGTGGATAGCACTACCATTTGCCTTTGAAGAGAAAAAAAATATTGCTCAGCACTCTTCATCGATGCGTCTTAGGCTTTTGATAAAATCTGGTATGAAGGTTTAGTACTGAAATTGCAGCAAAACTTACCAGCAAACATACACAAGCTGTTAGAAAGCTACTTAGTCGTTCGGCAATTTATTATTAAAGAAGGCGATTTTTTAAGTTCTCCACAGCCAATTAACGCTGGAGTCCCACAAGGCAGCATCCTGGGCCGTCTGTTATACTTAATTTATATACTTCGGACATGCTAACAAATAGCTACACCCATGCCTCAACATTTGCGGACGATACAGCTTTTCTAAGCGTACACGCAAACTGTCAAGAAGCATCTCGTTACTTACAGGGTTATATATTTGAACTAGAAAGGTGGTTAAAAAAATGGAGGATAAAGATCAATGAGCATAAATGCGCACATATAACATTCACATTGCGTCGGGAAACATGCCGCCCCCCTATTAAATTCAATAATCAAATAGTACCCAAACACTCGCATGTAAAATGCCTCGGTACACATCTAGATCGGCATTTAACGGGGAAATGGCATAAAGAAGCTAAATTAACTCAAATGAAACTAAAAGCAATTCAAATTTATTGGCTTATTGGAAGAAATTCTGTTCTTAGTCTCGATTTGCAAACTTCTACATTACAGCCAATTTGGTGCTACGGTATTCAGTTATAGGGCCACTGTCTCGACTTCTAACATCGAAAAAATTCAAAGGCGCCAAAATAAACTTCTTCGAATAATCACAGCCGCCCCCGGGTACGTCATAAAACTCAAATATCCACAAGGATCTCAATGTGCCATTAGTAAAAACTATGATAACGAAATATGCAGTAAAATATTTAAAAAGGCTGGAATTGCACCCAAATCCATTAGCTCGAAATATTTTAAATTATGGTGGCCACACTCGCTTAAGAAGGAGATACACTACAGCACTCACCCAATCAGATGAGCGATAAAAACCTTCACATGTGAACAGAAACCGTGATGACGAAATCTTTTTTGTCTGGCACTGGCAGGACATAAATCAAATATAAGGATAAGATTTGATTAATTATTGTTTGTTCATATTTAATATACGAAGATTCAATAAATAAATATTGAAAAAACTACCATATTTGTTGCCTCTAAACATGATATGGTTAACTATGACAATAATTTGTTTTTAAATTAACATTCGTATTTTCCTTTTTTCCAAGATCGACATGCAATGGTTTTAGGCGAATTTAATTGTTTTCCCAAAGTGGGCTGTATCTGATTTTAGACGCAATAAACTGTTTTCCGAGAGTTGGGTTTATATGGGGCCTATGGTAAATTATGGACCAATCTTCACGAAATTTTGCAGTATGATTTCTCGTCCTATAAAACTGTGACGAACCGAATTTCAATTTGATAGTATTATTTATTACGGTTTAATGCGTACTAAACGGTTTTCAGGTAGTAGGGTTTATATTATTATTAACCGATCTTCAAAAAATTTTACAGTGTGATTTCTTGTCCTACAAACCTCTGACGTAGCAAATTTTTGTATGATAGCGTTATTGATTACGGTCTAAGGCGTACTAAATAAACTGTTTTCCGGGAGTAGGGTTTATATGGGGCTAGTGTAAATTATGGACCGATCATTACGAAATTTAACAGTATGATTTTAGTCGTATAAAGCGGATTCGTGCAAAATTGTATGTCATTCCGTGCATTATTCCACCATTTATGTTAGTTTTTGTATCCAAATTATCAATTTTTTTAGGGTGGTGGTTCCACATTTGATTCATAGTTATAGATATTGCTGGATTTTAATCCCAAACTGCTAAGGATAAGTACAAGTAATTTGAGACCAAACGTGTTCTTTTCTTTTGCATTTTTCGAAAGTGAGCGTGTTTTCAACAGACGGACAGACAGAAGGACATGGGTAAATTGATTTAGAATTACTCAGGAGCCAGAATATATATACTTTAGATGTATAATATAAAAGTTTCACACGGAATGACAAACTTAGTATGCACTCATTCACCACAGTGGAGGAGAAGGGTATAAAAAGAAATTAGGATTAAGGGAAAAATATTATGATGTAATATTACGAATATATTTGGTCATAATATGATTGAATAATAATCGTTATATGTTGACTACAATCATGAATCTTATAATAATATGTTGCTCTTAGAATATGTTTACCACAACCATATTTTTTCTTTGCGTGTGTGCACATTGGTTTCACCACCTTCATCTTCACTACCAAACTTTTCCTATAGTTCAAAACCTTTTTTTGTAAAGCAAAAAATATATCTTGTTGAATATGTATTCTTATTGCCTTTGTAACCGCGTGTCCATATACGCCATAGCAAACAAAAAAGTCACAACTTTGTTTTATTTAATAATTGTATTGTTCATCAAATCTTTCATGATTAAAAATAAAGAATAAACAAATATGAAGCAATACTTATTTGTTTATCTCAAATATTCTAATTTTTTTTGTCTTTCAATTTGCAAACTTTTATTGCCGCGGTGCTTTTCTCAAACATTTACCATCTGAACTAAATCTTCGCAACAATGAACGATAATGGTTACAACTCAACAACTGATGGAACTGCTATTCCCAACAAATTTGTATGCAATTTCTCACTCTTTCAGCAATCGATAATTTTTGTTTTCATATGCACTGATCGAAAAGGCATCATAACGCTGATATATTTTGACATCAGTACTATGACAAGTGTCACACTTTACATCAGTGTGATGTTTGCCGTAACATCAGTTGGCCAAATTATCATCAGGGTCTACAATTTTAATTATATCATCAATGGGATGAAACATTGGCATCACAGAAATGACGAATCGGAGTCGGTTTTATAAAGCATGTCATCAGTGCGAAACTGTCATCAAATTGAGTCATTGTAATTGACCTTAAGTCAAATTGAGAGAAAAGCATTATTTACTTACCTGTTACACATGTTTGTTTTACTTTTTTTGTATTCCGCCCTATTTTAACAGTAGAACTCTCAATTGTAAGATCCAGCAGCATGTCCGATATGGTTTACGTCATAATTCTACTTGAAAGATTTGATGTATTGAAATAAATAATCAAAAAAATAGAATATGGGAATTTGTGCTTCTAATTTTACTTTCTTAACATGAAAATAATGTTAATAATATATTATGACATGATTAATTATGTCATCGCACTGATGACAGCTTGTCTTCGCACTGATGACAGTTTGCCATTGCACTGATGACATTTTTTCAACACACTGATGTACTGATATATTATGTCATCGCACTGATAACAGTTTGTCTTGCACTGATGACAGTTTTTCATTACACTGATGACAGTTGCCGTTGCACTGATGACAGTTTGTCTTCACACTGATGGCATGGTATATTATGTCATCGTATGGATGACAGCTTGTAATCGCATGGATGACATCTTGTTATTGCACTGATGACAGTTTTTCTGTACTGATGGTAAAAAACATCAGCGTTATAACACCTTTTCTATCAGTGAACACAAAATGTTGCGTCGAATTGATGTCACTGTAGTCATAGCATAGATGACGCATAAAATATGACAATATTTATGATGACATTCATAATTGGATTGATGTCAGTTTTTGCCTCATTAATGCATTTGTAACAATATTGATGTCACAATTCTGATGTAAGAGCATCATCAATATAAATGCGCATGATTATATGAGTGGGGACGTACGGGGACAATTCGGGTTAAGCATTTATTGTTTAAAAAACAGTATGGACCAAAATGTCCTTATGCTTAAAATTCGTAATGTTTTAAAACTAAGACATCAAAAAAACTAAATCCAAAAGCAGAATTAAGTTTTTTATTTATTAAATAATTACAGTCCAAAAATATAGGGTGACAACTTATGCGCCACCTTGTATACAAGCATTTATGCCTCGATGTAGATAAACATTAAACATAATTTTTTATCGTATTTCAAACTTTATTAACACGTTTAAATGTTGTTAAGCAAGGGATTCACGATATCGGCTGATGTTTCGCAACACAAAAATTAATCGCTTTGTTAACATAATTAAAAATGTTATAAAAAATTTGCAGTTTTTGCAACAACTAGCGATAATCTTTACTTTTGATATTCTCCCTTTTTGTTCTTTAATTGGTGATTTTGTTGATTGTTAGCATTTTTTTTTTAGAATCTTTTTAATACCATTTAAATTTTTAACTGTAATTGGGGAATAAATTTGTATTGTCTTTTATCTGGATTTTCCTTTTCAAACACTTTTTGAAAATAGTTTTTGTCACAGTTCGTTTGCTTTTTATCGTTCTAGCAGCTTATTTGTATTATTGTTTGTATTTTTAAAGTGTCTCTATTTAATTACTTCTATCTATCTCTATTTGTTAAATGAGCATTTTAGTTTTAGAGTTTATAGGAAGTACTTTAGTTTTTTGTTCTTTTTTTGGGTATTTTCTTAAAATAAAAAGTATCACACTTCAAACATGACAATGAAAGGAAAAGTTTCTTTTGTACGGATTTGTAAGAAGCTTAAAGGAAGATCATTTTAAATTGTAAATAGTTATTTAAGGATAAAGAATGAAATAATGAACAATAAGATGTTTTGTTTTTTAAGTATGTATTTTGTTAAGAAAAGTTTGTAAATTGAAAAAAATAGTAATTAAAAGTATTTTTGGAAAAAAAAAATTATAAATTTGAATAAATAAAGGAATTTTCGGCAAAGAAATAAAAAAAGTCTTATATACACACATAAATATTTTTTACACAAAATAGGCTTTTCGTATAAGTTAAAATAATCTTTAAGGCTGGGTTTTCGAGATCTCAGTTAATATAGGTTTAGCCAATGTGAAAAAAGATTGGCGCTGCAAAATATGGCCCCAAGACAAAAATTTAAATTCACCACAAATTTGGGTCTATTTGGGGTCTAAAAAATGAAAAATAGCCCTTAAAAGAATATGAAATATGACCCTAAATTTGGGGCCAGTCTTCATTATGAAAAATCGCCTCAAAATGTTTAATGAATTTTAAGCCCCAAAAAGCTAACATTAAAAAAACATAAAGAAAGAGATATTAAAAATTTGGGTTGAGTTTACATGCCCAAAACTTATAATCTCGAATTTCCAAATCTGAAGTTTAAAAAGCCAGATGCAGATTTTAAATAACCTTAATAATTATACCGTTTTGGTTTTAAAAATCGTACGATGGATAGCATGGTTGGTCCTTCAGCCAGGCGTTTCCAAAGGGCTTCCATTTTTTTTTTGGTATAACAAGCAACGGCTTCGCTAAGTAAAGCATCTCTGCATATCCGGCATGATGTTTCTCCACTTTGGTATATAAAATCGGAATTTTGTTACAATTCTTAGGAATTTTTATATAAAACTTTACAAAATTTATATAAAATATTTTGCGTCATTTTTGATTTCTTAAAGTTTCTAAATTATATTTTTTTTATAAGAGAGAGCGAGGAGATTTCTCCCAACGGAGACGGTACCGCGACCAAGCCAGGTCTATTGTACCCACCCTTCTTTAGTTGGCCAAAAGCCCCTCTGCCTCCCAGAGGAATATCAGAAGGTATTTTGCCGGTGTTGCACCGACTCGGGACGCACAGTGCCCCAAGTGTCTCCTTCTGGCCAATTCAGCTTCGGGCAGTCACACAGTAAATGCCTCCGCCAGGTGGTCCTTGACCGTACTGTGACCTGTCAGATAAGCCACCAACAGTCGTAGTCCCGTCTGCTGAGACCCTTGTCTCCAATGTACTCCCGGGGAATATCAGTTCCTTCACCTGACGCATTCCCGGGAGCGAAACCCATTATCTCCTGTGCTCAGTGTCCCTACTGGGAGAATGGGCAAAAGGGCTCGGGGCCCACCATTTGGGCGTTTGCCGCAGCCCTATCCAGCTCATCAGCCCTATCGTCCGGGACCCCTGAGTGTGCCGGCACCCAGCGGAGTGTCACTCTGTTCCTTAAGCGCAGCTCCTGTAGCCTTCCTCGGCATTCCGCCACCAATTTCGAGGACAATTTCCAGGAAGAGAGTGCCCTAATAGCCGCTTGGCTATCAGTGAATATCACAATGCTGTTTCCTGTCATTCCCCTGCTAAGAATGTTGATACACCACACATAGGTAATTATCGGTCTGATCATCATAAAGTAAAATCATTTAATCGTGCTAGGGCCAAAGCCCCAGTTCTTCCCATAGAAGCTCTTGCAGGCCCAGAAGGCCTTCTTCAGGGTCGTATCTAGGTGCAAGTTCCAATTTAGTCGTTTGTCCAGAACAATTCCCAAGTACCTGACTTCATTGGAATACTCGATTACCGTCCCATTCACTGACAGCCTACCCAGCCAGTGCTCTAAATTATATTAGTAAAAGAAAAATAACCCCAAAGTAAAAGTTGTTATTTTATTTGGGGTCATTTTTCATTCCGTGATATTGTGGTAATTTTTCATTTCACTTAAAATGCTACAACATCCCAACGAAAAAAATGAAAAAAGAGGCCCCAAAAAATAAAAAATTTCCCCAAAATTGCGTGTTGTTGTGTCTCATGTAAAATTTGGGACCATTCTTAATTTTTTTTTGAGGCCATATTTCCGGGGGTAATTTTGCGCACCGCCTCCAAGTTTGTATACAAAATTTTGACGTTTTGCTTAAATTGTGGTCTTTAGCGAAGTAATAAAAAAATAACATTTCGCTGGAAAAGTGCGAGAGTCAGAGTATGTTAAACTAAGTTTAAACTTAGTCCACATCTCAAAAATCCGGCCTAAGATATTTAAAATTTTGAACAATGGCGAGAAATACATTCCTTAGGTTTTATACCTTTTGGGTAACAAAAAAAAAAATTGATTTTATGATACAGTTTTAAATATATCTGAAATTAATATTTTTGTTTCTATCACCAAATGTTTTTAACTTTTCCAATTTGTTTCTTTTATTTCTTTATTTCTTAAGTCTATGGAACAAAAATCCTTAGACTATGGATTTAATATTCTTTTAATATTTTTTATATATATTTAATATTATAGAATAAAAGTTCATTAAAATTTGATTTTGATGCGTCAAACTCCACAATGTATTTATTATTTAATAAATTAGAATCGTTTAATGAACTAATTAGAGGACTATTTAAAATGTAATAATGACGATGGCAACCAACACTGAACAAATTATTATGACGAAGCATTTCACTTGGTACATGAAAAGGTATTTTTTCCAAAAGAATTGAACAGTCAATATTATTATAGATTAAGTCATAAATAAATAGTATTGTTTTAACCTTACGACATTTTTCTAACGTTTCCAATCACACATTCATACAGCGTACCTCATATGGCACTTGGGGAGAAATTAAATTCAAATGTGGTAAAGCATATTTGATAAACCGTCTCTGTATTCTCTCAACTCGACCAATATGAATGATGCAGTAGGTTCGGAAACCCATGCAACTATTGTTAAACAAGCAAGTTCCACGATCTACTCAAATAAGATTTTATAAGAGTTCAAACTTCAAACTCAATTTACTCGAAACTATCGGAATCCACATACGACAATTAAATTATCAGCCAAATATGGTATTAGTCACTCTTATGGAAAACTACACCTTTAAAAATATAAATAAAGTGGGGTAGGCGCAGGGCGAGTAATACCGCCCATAGGAAGCATACATTTAATATCGCGTAACTGAAAAACAATTACAGCGGGAGTCTTCAAATATGGTTAAATCCACTATTATGGTAAGCTATAAATTCCAAAAATATGGGTGGGGTAGACGAAGGAGGAGCAATACCCTCCATAGGATGAACATATTAAATACTTCATATCTGAAGACAAAAGTCTTCAAGCTTTGTAGGAGCCACTCTTATGGTAAACTACACCTTTAAAAATTAAAATATAATATATAAATGAAAAAGCATATGTTTGTTTATTCTCTACAGACTCCTAAGCTACTGAGCCGATTTTCCTGAAAGTTTCACAGTAATTTCCTGATTACTCGGCGCTTAACATAGGCTAATAATATATTTTAATCAAGTAGGCGTGGCAACAACCATACAATACAACTATAAATAACCTTATATCTGGAGGATGGTTACAATAAGAGCTTTCCAATATGAAACAAATAACTTCGTTATCAATACACGACATCTGCCAAAAAGTCAGCTGGATTAGACAAGCGGGCGTGGCACCTCGGCTAAAGTTGGGAATTTAGCATGGTTTCTAGTCTTTTTAATACCGCGGGTATTAAACCCTAATTTTCGAACCTATAACGGCCTTCCCGATAAGTATGTTGACCCCAAATCCCTAAATGGCACCTGGAATTTTATTACAAACGGATTACCAGTTAACAAAGCCGAGAGCTATTTTAATTTTTGTCCAAAATCCCCCCAACCGGGTTAGAAACTACAGTTTATTTTTTATTTTTTAATATATCCCGCAATTCGCCTTTTTAATGTGTTTGTTTTTGGATAGTTAAACTTTTTTTTTGATATTAAAACTTTTGTTCTGTTTAACGACATAAAATAATAATGCTTTATTTAACTAAATAAAATACATTTTAATGATTAGAATTTCTATCGCTGGCATCTGTCGTGTGCCCTATTTATAACCATCATGTTTGTAACACTTATATTAAAACCCACACATAATTGTTGATCGATCTCTTAACTTTTGTTTGATAATGCCGACTGTCTTTAACAGCTTGATTGCTCGTTCGACTTTTAAATAGTAATTAAAACCTTTTGTTTGGTTAATTCATGTGTTTGAATATTTTTTTATTTATGGGATATTTTATTGTCTAGTTACCGGTTATTATGATTGAATGAATCAATTTAATAGAGAATTAAAAAAAAAGATATAAAAATAGAATTCGATTTGAAAAAGATAATTAAATCTGTTTATGCTACCAAATGCCTAACAATTATTAATTCTGTGGCTTGCAGCTAAAAGAGTCAATGTTAATATTTGCTGTTTTGAGCTAATCGTTCCATTATGTGTCTTCTCTAACTCTCGTTTATTTTGTCAATGAATATTCAATAGGGTATTCATTTAATCGAAATTTCGCTTTAATCGGTCAATCACTCGATTAATTAATCGCGGTTTTGTTTTAATAGATTAATAATCGGCTTATTTTGTTAATGATCACTTAACCGATTTATAATGTTTCTTTTTATAAATTATGTAATTTCAATAAATGAATATGCACAAATTATTTATTATTTGGAGTTCATAACTAAAAATAACAACAATTCCTAAACTCAAACAAGCAAAAAACAAAAAAATAATTCAGAATATTATGTATTAATTAAAAAATAAACAAATATATAATTTTATTAGTTATTTCAATAGTTTAAGGATTTAAAATAAAATAATCTTTTTAAAATTAATTTGGTTTAAATGTTTAGGATTTATAGGATTACTTTCTTAAAACTTGACGTGGAAAAAATTCTTTCACTTATCATAGATGAAACCGAAAGCAGCCCATAATACAGAATATCTAATTTCCTTTCCTTGATTTCTCTAAACATATAAAATCTTCCATTATGCAATTAGAGTCCTGTTTTAATTTTTAAAAAGTTTTAACACTTCTAATTGTTTCAGTTAATTCTGTTAAAAGATTAATATGAGAAGAAACAAATTTGATTTTGAGACAAAACAAGTAATTAAAAACACAAAAAAATATGTTATACACATATAATAAAAAATTTTGTTACATCGGTTAATCGACTGAAATTATTAACCGGTTTTAAATTAACCGATCAGTTAATCGCGTAGTAATTAATCGGTTAACCGAATAAATAACCTACTATTTAACTACAGAACAGGTTCATAAGGCGCTTACTGGCGAATGTCACTACGAACTCATAAAAAAACTTCAATTTTAATTATCTCAAGGGTAGATATTCTGACATTTGTTCCAAGCAAATAAGTGGCGCTATGGTCAATTAGGAAATTAGGAAAAAAAAGAACTATTTTCCCATTCAGAACTTACACTATACACAGTATAGGCATATAACTTCTTACAATTTTTGCAAATAGGAAAAATGGCATAGCATATTCGAAAAGAGCATAAAAAAGTATGAAGACATAAAAGTTTCCGCACGAAACGCAATTACTTTTTATAAGATCAGCCATTTGCTTTATCATTAAATTTAGAAATATTAATATATATTATTCGCCCATTTCCTCTGAATACTTATCGTTGTAGTATCGATAAAACAATGAAACACAACCCACATTCCGACGAGGATCCAATGAATCAATAGAGCTTTTTTAAGAAACCAACCCACTTGAATGCTTCGTTCGACACCTTAAAAACATGTTGGTTCCAACAAACGTCACATTGAATTATCATGGCCAGAACATCAAGAGAATCTAATTCCTCAAAAGCTATACCTCCCATGGATACATATGACGCAGATAAATTTTATTCACCATGAAACTCACAAAATATGGGTGGCAATGGGAGAATTGTTCAATACATATGGCAGACTAATTTATTCACTTAAACATGTTTACAAATATTAATACTGTTTTTTTTTTCAGATATAAAATGATATTATTATTTTTAATATTTTAAAAACTAATTGTAAACGTAATGGATGGATTTTAATTGTTTTAACCAAGCTAACTTTAAAATGTAATTCAATATAAATTTTTGCATCTATTTTTATTTACTTTTTGTTAAAAAATTATATGAATTTTATACCCTCTGTTACTAGATGCGAATTGGAATCATTGTCTAATAACACTATGCTAGTTGAAAAAACAGACAAGCCGCGGTTTTTTAAGATTGGCTCTGGTTTTCGAGATATACCGTTATTTTGAAAATGAAGGAGGTTGCACAACATATGTTCGCGTAACTCAAAAACGCTTCAGCTTATTCAAAAAACTTAAAAAACCGAAATTTCACAATAAAATTTCCTTTAAGAAAAGTAAAACCTCTTTCTAATATCCGCAGTCGTTTTAGAAACATAATTTTTTTTTTTGGAAAAAAAAAATAATTTTTTTAACAAAATTTCGAAATTTTTGTTTTTTAAAAATTCATAAAAAATTGGAAAATGCAGCTATGCTTCTAATTTTTTGCAGACGTATAAAAAATTCCAAACAAAACAAGCTATAAATGATTAAAATCTGTTTGCAACTTTTGATTTTATTCACAAAAGTCGACAAATTTTAATTAATTTAAGAATTTCATAAAACGCAATATTTGTATGGGAGCACCCCTTAGGGATGGTGATAAAGGGAAAGTATAATTTGAGAAAATGTTAAGAACAAAAAACTAATGGAAGTCAGTCATACATTTTATCCCCCTAGGGGCGACTCCTGGTCATTTATGGGACTTTTTCTTCAATATATTTCTAGTCTGCATTGAACATTTATAAGGAATGGAGATAGCGGGTGGGTATGTTAAAAATAAATGATCACTTATCATAGATGAAATCGAAAGCAGCCCATAATACAGAATATCTAATTTCCTTTCCTTGATTTCTCTAAACATATAAAATCTTCCATTATGCCATTAGAGTCCTGTTTTAATTTTTAAAAAGTTTTAACACTTCTAATTGTTTCAGTTAATTCTGTTAAAAGATTAATATGAGAAGAAACAAATTTGATTTTGAGACAAAACAAGTAATTAAAAACACAAAAAAAAATGTTATACACAAATAATAAAAAATTTTGGTTACATCGGTTAATCGACTGAAATTATTAACCGGTTTTAAATTAACCGATCAGTTAATCGCGTAGTAATTAATCGGTTAACCGATTGACGGTTAACCGAATTAATAACCTACTATTTAACTACAGAACAGGTTCATAAGGCGCTTACTGGCGAATGTCACTACGAACTCATAAAAAAACTTCAATTTTAATTATCTCAAGGGTAGATATTCTGACATTTGTTCCAAGCAAATAAGTGGCGCTATGGTCAATTAGGAAATTAGGAAAAAAAGAACTATTTTCCCATTCAGAACTTACACTATACACAGTATAGGCATATAACTTCTTACAATTTTTGCTAATAGGAAAAATGGCATAGCATATTCGAAAAGAGCATAAAAAAGTATGAAGACATAAAAGTTTCCGCACGAAACGCAATTACTTTTTATAAGATCAGCCATTTGCTTTATCATTAAATTTAGAAATATTAATATATATTATTCGCCCATTTCCTCTGAATACTTATCGTTGTAGTATCGATAAAACAATGAAACACAACCCACATTCCGACGAGGATCCAATGCATCAATAGAGCTTTTTTAAGAAACCAACCCACTTGAATGCTTCTTTCGACACCTTAAAAACATTTTAAAAAACGAATTGTAAACGTAATGGATGGATTTTAATTGTTTTAACCAAGCTAACTTTAAAATGTAATTCAATATAAATTTTTGCATCTATTTTTATTTATTTTTTGTTAAAAAATTATATGAATTTTATTCCCTCTGTTACTAGATGCGAATTGGAATCATTGTCTAATAACACTATGCTAGTTGAAAAAACAGACAAGCCGCGGTTTTTTAAGATTGGCTCTGGTTTTCGAGATATACCGTTATTTTGAAAATGAAGGAGGTTGCACAACATATGTTCGCGTAATTCAAAAACGCTTCAGCTTATTCAAAAAACTTAAAAAACCGAAATTTCACAATAAAATTTCCTTTAAGAAAGGTAAAACTTCTTTCTAATATCCTTAGTCGTTTTAGAAACATAATTTTTTTTTGGAAAAAAAAAAAATTTTTTTAACAAAATTTCGAAATTTTTGTTTTTTAAAAATTCATAAAAAATTGGAAAATGCAGCTATGCTTCTAATTTTTTGCAGACGCATAAAAAATTCCAAACAAAACAAGCTATAAATGATTAAAATCTGTTTGCAACTTTTGATTTTATTCACAAAAGTCGACAAATTTTAATTAATTTAAGAATTTCATAAAACGCAATATTTGTATGGGAGCACCCCTTAGGGATGGTGATAAAGGGAAAGTATAATTTGAGAAAATGTTAAGAACAAAAAACTAATGGAAGTCAGTCATACATTTTATCCCCCTAGGGGCGACTCCTGGTCATTTATGGGACTTTTTCTTCAATATATTTCTAGTCTGCATTGAACATTTATAAGGAATGGAGATAGCGGGTGGGTATGTTAAAAATAAATGATTGAGATGAAAAATAAAGTGGGGTTGGTCATACATTTGACCCATCTAGGGGCATCCTTTACGCTGCAGGGGCCAAATTTAAGAATTTCATTAATTTTCATTATTTTTCTTAAAGGAAATTTTATTGTGAAATTTCGGATTTTGAATAAGCTAAAGCGTTTTTAAGTTACGCGAATATATGTTGTGCAACCTTCTTCATTTTCGAAATAACGGTATATCTCGAAAACCAGAGCCAATCTTAAAAAACCGCGGGCACCACTGTATTCAGCGTACCCGAGTTATGTTAAAACGCCAGGTGCCCAGCTTGTCACGAAAAAAAAGTGTCAATTTCTTGCACAGTGTAATTATTCGATTGAAACACGCTTACTTTCCAAAGACTCAACAGAAAAGCACAATGTTGATGTTAAGCTCTTTCTTTTTCCCCAAAGTAGTTTGGGACTGAAATCGGCTTGATAGAAAAAGAGTTATGAACCCAAATGTGGAACAGCTTCCCTAAAATTTTAAATTTTTGTTACAAAAATTTAAATTGGTGACAGAATGTACCGATTCTGATTAAGTTTTGGACAAATTCATTTAAATGACTGGAAATCGCACTAAAATTTTATGAAGATGGGTCCATAATTTACCATTTAAAAAAGAATTAAATTCTATTCAAATTGTATTACTGTTAAGTTTTTTTTTAATATTTTTGATGACCGATCTATATTTTACGACGGGTTCACTATAAAACCTGCTCCTAAAAATTACTTTAATCCGCCTAATAATATTTCTGTAACAAATCAAATATATATTATTTACCTTATGCAACGAATTATACTACTGTGAGGTTAGGTTTTATGAAGATTGGCTTATAATAAAATAAAAGGCCCACTCCTAAATTATTTGAACTCATGGCGAAGGGTATAAAAGACACAGCGTGGCCGAATAAAGCACTCTTACTTCTTTTATATTTTATTTCCCAATTTAACTGTAATATACTATAAAGTACTTAAGGCCAATTTCCCCAAGTTTAGTTATAATTAACTATCAGTTATAACTGTCGAAAACATATCGTTAACTGGAAGTTAAAGTAATAGTTAGTTTTAACTGAATTTGGTAAGGTTGGCCATAATTCATGTAATTGTATACCATGCTAAATATTTTCAAATTAACCTCAAATTAAATCGTTTTTGTTTTAATTTTTAGATAGTATTTTTTACCAAATTCTTCAGCATTGTTGGCAATTTTAACATTTTTTTTTAAAAATTTAGCATTTTTCCTTCGTTAAGTTTTGGCAACACTGGTTGGCAAATTCAGAAACTTCGGTATTTCATCAAAATCAGTCGGGTCTTCATCGTTTAGCTAGCATGACTTATTTGAATTTCTCAAAATTTATGCATCCATTAGTATTCCCAAAAATGTTGTACTTGCCGCTTTTTAAATTCTATCAAAATTCTTTAAATAACACAATGTGAAGGAAGTTAAGGTGATTATATATTTGTCTACCAAACATTTAGCGATCACTTATTGCTTAAAATACTGTTGTTGATTGTATAGTTTTGTCATTTTGACTTTATAACAAAATATAACTGATTTGAAAAACCTTAAAATATTAGAAAAAATTTATTCAAAATGTATTTCTATAAATTAGATCTTTTCTTCGGTCATTAATCTATTTATGCTTTTTATGAGAAAACTATAAATATTTTATTGATTAGTAAAAACACAGAAATTCACTTAAACACTTTACAAAAAACAAAAGCTGAATTGAACAATATAGAGTTCGGAAACTCATGCATCATATTTTTTTAATAATATTTCATTCAAATGTAAATAGCCAGATGTCAAAGTAATTTATGGCCCAGTTTAATTGTCTTTTAGAAATTTATTAAGTTTAAATCAGTAGTCCAAAATAGATACTAAGAATTATTAAATATAAATTAAAACTGGTAAAAAAGCTTATTTGGACTTAAGCTAAAAATGGTTTTAGATTTTTACAGTTTGTACAAAAAATAGAAGTCAAATAAGATTTACTTTTGCGTATGTTACACTTGATAATATTGATCCAAAATTTGCATTTAAATGGTTTTAAATTTTGCCTAAACTTTGAAATTTTTTAAGAAAAAAAAAAAACAGCGATAGAAACCTTGTACACGCAGAGAAAAAACATGTTTAAATATGGTCACCTCCAACAAAACTATTTTTAGACAAAATTTTAAACATATTATGTTTAAATATAACCATATTATTATCACCGACAACCATATTACGATTAAATGTGTCCTCCATCATGAAGCCACAACCATATTATGGTTGCCTCTTAACATCTTATGGTTAAATATGACAATAATTTGTTTTTAAATTAACAATAGTATTTTCCTCTTATCCAAGAGCAACATGCTATAGTTGAAAACCAACCATGCTATTATAGTGTTAAACATATTTTAGTTATTATTGACCAAAACATGTTCGGAGACAACCATAATATGGTTGTGTCTTCTTGATGGAGGACACATTTAACCATAATATGGTTGTCGGTTATAATAATATGGTTAACTTTAACCATAATATGTTTACAATTTTCTTTAAAAATAGTTTTGTTGGAGGTGACCATATTTAAACATAGTTTTTCTCTGGGTGCAGCTGCAATTTATTACGAATATATTTTACTGGCCCAATTAAGATCTTAATACTGCATATAGTTTTTTTAATTATCATGGAAAATAGTTTAAAATTTTTGATATTTAAGTTTGAAGCCCCCTTAAGCCTTAAGCGGTAGCAGAGATATTTTCGAGAACTAAAACCAAATTCAAATATAATGTTGGGTACCTAAAAGTCGTGGTTGCTAATTATTTGAATAAGCAGCCTTTTTTGTAGAAACATTTTCAGAAAGTGTATAAAAACTGCTGGCTTACAGAAGACATCAACATTGTAGATTGTTTCGCAACAATGAAGTTACGTTTCGCACTAGTGGTGCTATGTAAGTTAACTTCTTTATTTACAATTTCATACTTTATTTTCTTTAAATTTCTTCTTTTTTTAAGATTTAGCCCAAAACTTGGCTCTAGCATCTCATAATAAGCAGAAGGAATCAGGTCGTTTGATTTCCTTGGGGTCTGCAACTGAAGCTCCCTCGGCAGTATACAAAAACATGCCTTATTATTCACCCTATCCTTTACCCTGCAACTGTCCACCCGGACTTCCTGGTCCACCAGGGCCTGCAGGTCCTCCTGGACAACCTGGCACTCCTGGCTCAAAAGGTGATACTGGTTATGTAGGCCGTCCGGGTAGGCCTGGTAAAACTGGTAAATCTGGTATTCGCGGCGAAATTGGACCGCCAGGTCGATCTGGTCGTCCAGGACCACCAGGTCCAATTGGTCCACCCGGTTACTATGGGCGTAGTGGTCATCATTCAGTACCTTCTATATTCTTACAGCCTTCAGAACCAGTATACACACCACCAAACACGGGCTCCTTGAAACATCATCATCACAATTCGGACCATGGAAATGCCCCCTTTTACCATCCTCCTGTTATACCAAGGCTTCCAGCTTATTCACCTGCACCAGTCTATCCGCCCTCTAATGGTCCTATTATTTTAGCACATGCTGGTGGTATCAGCAGCAGTGGTGTTTCCGGTACAACTGGCGGTGGTGGAAGTAGCATCATACGATTAACTTCCACAACAACCACATTAAAACCAAATTACAATAACAACATTCGAGCAGTCGCTTATGACCCTGTTGATTTTGATAGCCAGGCTCAAAATCACCATTAAAAAAGAAAACGGCCCAACTGATATTGTTCAAAATAAATTAAGTTCTAATGATGTACAAGAAGTAAATTTAAAAAGATATTATAACAAGCCCACTGCTCAGAGCCATACAAATAATGAAGAAAATTCGCCTCAGCTTCAGGAAAGCAATAACGATTATTCAGATGAGCAAAATAATAATGGACATGAGCTTGCAAGTTCCCAAGAAGTGACTGATGATGACAGTTATGCTTATGATGACAGTTACGGCGAAACTTTTGAAGGTTATAATCCAGAAGATCAATCATTATTGGCACGTTTTTATATGGCCGTTAAAGGTACCAAGCGATCGAAAGGTTATCAGACGAGATAAGAAAATAATAAAAGATTGAAAAGCTAAACAAAACAGTTTCTATTATTTTCTTATTTCAATATTGTAGAAGTGCTACTAGTATAAAAATAATAAAGATAAGGAAAGACAAATTTTTAGCATAAATTGTTACTTAAATAGAATTGGTGAAATAGTCCCTTAATGTTGTTGACAAAAAAAATACCCATTTTACGTATTGGAAATTTGAAGGTAAACATAAGAAAATTGTTGGCGAAAGAGCTAAAAAGTAAAGTGTGACACGCATACAGCGTCGCCGCCCTACCAACATACTTCGACTGTCTGACTTTTAATAGTTAATGTTTTACACATTTTACACCGGGATCTAAGGAAAATCAACAGAAAATGTTTGTCGAAGATTTAAAATAGTAAAAACGGTGGCATGGACATTAAGACACTGGAAATTATCAGGCATGTCAAAGAAATCAATTCCGATCGAAAGTGATTTCGTTTTTGAGGAAAAAAGATACGAAATCATTCACTTTTGATCGGAATTAATTTCTGGAGGTATAACACACTTCAAAGTGTTGTAAGGTCCATGGACATTATGACACTTTTGAAAGTGTTATAATGTCCGTAAGGGCAGTGTCGTATATCCCTATACATTATAACTTTTTAAATCTCAAATTTCAAAATTCTGAATCTCAAAATCTCCAACATTATTATCCCAAATTTTGAAATTCTAACTTAAAAATCCTGAATGTAGAACCTTTAGTTAGCGAAGCCGGTGTTTGTTATACAAAGAATATCTCCTCCTTGGTATACAAATACCGACTTCGCTAACTTAAGCGTCCTCGCATTACTGGCCTTCGGCCGGGAGCAATGATTTTCTACCCTATGGTATAACAACCCGGCTTCGCTAACTAAAGTGGACATTGCGACACATTTGAAAGTGAAATAACACCAAAAAGTCTCGTTATGACACTTTTTAGTATATCATAATGTATATGGACATTATGTCAGATTATGACGATATGAAATGCCACCGTAAAAACTAATTTTATTGGCAGAGTATACAAATCGAAAAATATTCGACTGAGCTGGTTTCTATAATTTTAAAAAAAACACGAAACTATTCGATATTTTTTGACATTTGGAAAAACCGACCTCCGTATGGCCGAAAAAACCGGGTTAAAAATCGGCTTGAAAACCGAGTCGAATCCGCCAGTACATAGCCAAACATCTTAGTTACCACAACTTCATATGCCATGCAAATGACAAAAACCTTTATAAGTTTTGGGATTGTTGCTAAAAGATTTAACTGAAAGTCATACAGAAGTCTCAATTGTCTGGCTTATGCATTGGCACCTAAACACACTTGAATTTTCTATTCAAAAGGACAAATAAAGCATATATTTGCAGCGGCTTTATTAATTTGGGGCAAAAGTGATATTCTTACTTTGTTCTAACGCTTCCATTATAGAAATGGTACTGGTAAAGCGAAGAGTTAAAGTTGTAACTTTGGACTAGCTTGAATCTACTTTTTCCTTTTGTATTAAACCAAATAGATATAAGTATTATAAAAGATTGCCCGTACCTTACACCCAAAAACAAAATAAAAACTGTGTGGTTGCCTCTTCTTAATTGACATTCTTGTTCAGGTATAAGTTCATTCGGCAAAGTGCCAAGATAACTAACAGCCTCTCGAAAGCCAACAACACTATGATGACCACCGTTATATTTGAAAGCATTGCCAGTAGTTTTGTAGCTTTTTTCCCCATTAGCTCAAAAAACTTTGTAGACGTTTGGAAGGCATGTTTTCTGTTAAATGTTTGATTTTAGAGGAGTATTTTTTAGCATACTGCCAAATTTGCATATTCATACATAATTACTTTTCAATTGATTTTAATTAAACGGTGATGAGGGATAAGATGTTAAGTAAAATTTAAAATTTTTATTTACTTAAGTAGTTTGACTTGCGGTGTCTGGATACTTACATTTATTTAAAATTGGTGGTTCTGTTTTTGAGCTATCAGCCTGAAATACTGTATAGAAATTTTTGCCTTAATAAAGCAGCTGCTTATTTGCTGAAATCATGTTTTCTATCGGGAAATACATCCTTTGTAGGTCATATTATGCGCTCGAAAAGTTCTAGTGAGTTGTGCAGTTCTGAGTTGTGACCGCTTTGCAGTGTTGGTTGTGCAGATATTGTGTAGTGTTTAAAACTTAAAATTTTTATAGGTTTTGAAATTGCGAGATCTCTATCCTCTTCTCTTATATTTCATAGAAATTAGTAGCACCAACCTCTCTGAAAATCCTGAACACGCAGAGAAAACATATGTTTAAATATGGTCACCTCCAACAAAACTATTTTTGAAGAAAATTTTAAACATATTATGTTTAAATTAACCATATTATTGTCACCGACAACCATGTTATTGTTAAACTAGTCCTCCATCAAGAAGCCACAACCATAGTATGGTTGCCTCTAAACATGTTGTGGTTAAATATGACAATAATTTGTTTTTAAATTAACAATATCATTTTCCTCTTTTCCCAGAGCAACATTCTATGGTTGAAAATTAACCATGCTATTATAAATGTAAAACATATTTTAGTTATTATTAAGCAAAACATGTTCGGAGGCAACCATAATATGGTTGTGCCCTCTTGGTGGAGGACTAATTTAACCATAGTATGGTTGTCGATGACAATAATATGGTTAAAATAACCATAGTATGTTCACAATTTTATTTAAAAGTCGTTTTGTTGGAGGTGACCGTATTTAAACATATTTTTTCTCTGGGTGAACTCTTTGCTTATAAAACAACGACGCTACAAGCTGATGTTGGCAGTAGACTAAGATTTACTGTTCGGAACTGTCTTTACAGCACAGTGCTGATTGAGATTCGTCGAGTTTAGCTGAACAAGCTTTTCTTAATTTTGAACGTGCATCTACATTCATTAGCAATCACTTTTTGTCTTCAATTTTCTTATTATTTACCTTAAAGGCATTTGGCATATAACGAATGCGAAAACAAAGGGAAAAAAATTTAACTGACAGGTACGGTGAAGTCTGTACCCCTTTCCATTCTTTTTTCTCCTATCTCCTTAAAACTCAAGACATGATGGGTCCAAGTTGGTTTGTGTAAATAAGCGCCAAAACTCCTAGACAATTATGTATTTAATACAAATATACATTGTGTTCACTCGGTATTAAGTGCGCCTTAACCATAAATACATCTGCCCAATATGATTAAGGGCTTTGAAGCTCTTTAAAATTTTGTACTGCAGTTTCGTGATTAAAAACATATTAATAATCGGACCGTGATACGGATTCAAGAGATTAAACATTTTGTAATTTTGTTTACAAAACATCGAAATTCTCGTCGGAGTTCACATAAAGTTTTGTATTCTGTATCCTCGAAAAATTTAGAGGCAATCCCATACAAATATCCTCAGATTTAAATGTCTGATTTAGGGCCAAAAAATTCTAAAAATTATTTTAGAAAATGCTGAAAATAATGCTAATTTTTTTCTAGTTTTTTGTTAAAATTTGAATTATAGTTTCATGTTGTATTCGAAACCAAATACATTTTATAATATTAGAAAAGTTGGAGCTTAAATTTACTATTTTCCAGCAGTTTAGAGCAAACGTTTTTTTTCAGATATTTCGGATTGGATTAACAAAAAAAGTCTTAGCATTTATATTGCAGAATCTGTATCTTTAGATTTATATATAATTGTTTTAAATGCAACTTCATATATAAATTATGCAGTAAGCCTGGATTTACACAGTATATACTCCATTTCCGCGATTTGGATAACACGGATCAATAATAGGCTTTCTTGTTTACGCGAACTTATTGGAACTCGATTAATAGATAACTACCACCATTTTTGAAGATTGGTTCCAATTTTTTTCAAGAAGCAGAAATGTTTACACAGTTTAAAATGTTTTGTTTGTGAAATACTCCCTGTTACCCTAAACAATTGGAGCATTTAAAGTTTTATTTCTGCAAACTAATACAACAGTTTAGGGTATTATGTCAACGTTTAAATTTTATTAAAGAAGTTCTTTAAATGTATCATTGACTTAGTGAAAGAGAATTCCAATTTATGCCTACTAGAGTTATGGAAAGTATTTTCTTATTTTAGATTAAAATATTTAAAAAAAGTTATAATAAATGTACACTTAATGGTTTCTGATAAACCCCCTTTAGCCGAAAGTCGTTGGTAATAACGACATTTTTATTTTTCGAATTTATTCTATGAGCTAAATTTCAGTTATGTTTTTTATAAAGCTATTTTTGTAATATTTCTATTCCTTAAACTTTTTAGTCTGGTAGTGTATAAAGTCATTTCTAAAAATTTAAGGAATTGAACTGTTACAAAGAAAGCTTTATAAAATACATAAATGAAATTTAGCTCATAGAATAAATTCGAAAAATAAAAAAAAAAAAAAAATGTTACAGAATTAATTTAAACATGACTCTAATGGCATAATGGAAGATTTTATATGTTAAGAAAATACAGAAAAAGGACTGAGAAATTAGATATTTTGTATTATGGGTTGCTTTTGATTTCTCCAACATCTACGATAAATAAAAGAATTTTTTCCAAGGCAAGTTTTAACAAAACTAAAGAAAAGAATCACTTAAATCCTTAACATCTAACCAAATTATTTGAAATAACTAATAAAATAATCTCAGTTTTTTTTTTAATTAATAGATAATATGTACACTCACAATATTATTACAGTAACGGACTGTGGGTTATTCAAGAAGTAGTCCGTTCAGTCATTTTTAAATAAATAAACATTTAATATTCCAAGCAAATTTATTTTTAACTGATTCTAACATTTTTTCAAAAAACTAAGCGCACATTAATACGGTTTTTCGGTTGCATTTAATATTGTCTGTTGATTAAGTAAAAGTATTCTGTATGTAAAATTAAATGAAAATGATATTCAAAACAACTGTAAATTTACCTTAAACCCGATCTACTTATTTTGCATTTTATTTTAACGAAAAGTTAATTCAATTTTTACTGTCCAAAATTCAACCGCGAATTCCATTAAAAATTAACCACAAATTCTGTAAAAACAAATGAATTTTCCGGTATTTTATATAATTTAACTATCAAAAAAATAACTGCCAATTTCCGTAAAAACAAATGAATTTTCCGTTATTTTATATAATTTAACTATCAAGCAATTAATTTATAGTTATCTATTTATAGATCTGTGGCAAAAAGTAAAAGTAAAAAATTATTTGCTTGTTTTGTATAGAAAATTCCCATATTCTATTTGTTCAAATTATTTAGTTAAATACATCAAATTTTTAAAGTAAAATAATTGCGAATACCGTATCGGGCATGCTGCTGGTGTCTTATAATTGAGAGTTATTCTGAAACAAAGTGGTCAGTACAACAAAAGTAAAAACAACATGTATAACGGGGTAAGTGAATAAAAATAAAAGCAGACAGGTTTTTGCTATTTTTTAGAAATTCGAGTGAAACCTGTATTATATAAAATTACTGAATTACATAAAATAACTGAAAATTCATTTGTTTTTACGGAATTCGCAGTTGAATTTTTATTTTGTTTTTTTTTTTTTGATCGTTTTAATTAGAGAATTGTTACGTTGTTGTAAATAATAAATAAATTATGCATTTTTATATATTGAAATTTCTTAATTTATAAAACAAACTTTAATAATCGGTTAACCGATCAGTAACAAAATTAACCGATTATTAGCCGATTAAGCCAAAACCTTGGTTAATTAATCGAGCGATTTAACGATTAAAGCAAAAGCCCAATTAAATGAAAACCCTTGGGAGTACTACGATACTTATCACACAATCTCTAACTATTTGGAAGATGCTTATAACCGAACATGTTCGAATTATTTTAAATCCTACTGGAAAAAAAATAAGCATGCCCAAAAAAGCGATAAGGAAAGAAACAAACACCATAGTACGCCTTAGAATAGGACGTTGCCAATTCTCGCATAAGTACTAGGGATGCCAAACGGGAAATCCCGAATCCCGAAATCCCGGGATTTTTCGGGATTGATAAATCCCGAATCCCGGGATTTATTTTTATGAGTCCCGGGATTTGATTGCCATTAAACAATTTTTCGTTTTGGTGACTTCACTCCAAAAGTTTTTGATGCCCATATTAAACAAGTTATATATTTATTGCTCTGAAAAATTAAATTCTTGTTAATGAGAGTTTCACAAATTTACCATAAAAGCAAAGTTGAAATGGGGGCAAGCATTCACCCAAAGAAATATAACAATTTGTAATGTTGCCGTATCAACAGTTTTATTAGTATTATGTTACAAATCGAAAAAGATTGCCAAATATATACAGTTTTGTAACATTTTTGAAAAGTCCCTTCATTTTAATGATTTCAAAATAAACATATGTCCTTCTTTTCCCTACGCCCATTTTTTTAGAATTAAATCCCTACGAATAGTGATTTTTCCCTACATATAACATCACTGCTTTACAGGAACCACCCAGAAAAAACTTTTTGAATTTTGGTAATAGGTCGTAGTTATTTCATACATTACCTGGTAAGTAGTTGTCATTACAATTGTCATTATTCTGTAAACCTCAATAAGTACTTGCTAGTAATGACCTCAGTAAGTACTTTTGACTACTATTATTTTCAGTTATGAATATTTGCTTACTAATAATCAGCTAAATAACTACTTATTAGTTGCCTTGTTTTCAGTTCTGAATATTTACTTACTGGTAACTAGCCCCATAACTACTTATTAGGTCTATTAGGTCTATTTTGGCTTCTAGTAAGTATATTGTAAGTACTTACAATTTAACCTACTGGTAGTAAGATAATAACTAGATATTTTGTGACTTCTAGCAAGTGTATTATAAGTACTGAATTCTGTGGAAAACACGAACAAAAATAAGCAGTTATTAAGCCGAAAAATAAGTAGTGCTTATATTTATCCAGCAATACTTGCTAACTTATTATATGTATAATTATTGTATTTTCATTTGAATATTATTAACTGAATTTAACACCTATTTAAGATTTTTATCTACAGAAGTAAATAAAATCTCCGGCACATATTTAAACATTTCTTTAATGTTAGTTACGTTTTGCCTTTTTATAACCGTATTATTAAAAAGAAATATCGGTCTGATGATATGACATTAGCGTTGGATAAGTATATGTATCTTTTAAATATTAAGTACAATATAAGTTTACTATATACATATAAAAAGTATGTTTGTAGCATATAAACCCTGTTTTTGAGCATATAATTGTGCCAAACAGATTGAAAAATCAAAAATAAAATTAAATATTCTTCTCCATATCCTGGCATTCTTAAGTATGATTGTCAACATTAACATTTGCAGTATGTATGAAAAAAAGATGAACTGGAACACAACCAAGAAACAAACAAACAAACACATGTTCATTTTTGTATCAGATTTTCTTTTTTTAAACCAAAAAAAAAAAAAAAAAAAAAAAAAAAAAAAAAAATACACTTACAAAATCTAAAAGTAAAACAAAAAATAAGAAAATACATAAACATTTATATATAATGTAACAACATGTTGTTTAATATCTGTTTAAATACTTAAATTTAATCCTTTGTTAAGTCAACCAATATGACAATGTTATTATTTTTATACACAAATATGTGTGAGTGCGGTTGGTTTTGTGATTTGTATACCCTCCACCATCACGAGTGGTAAATAAGAGTATATTAAGTTTGTTATTTAATCTGTAAATCGAAGAAATATGTATTTAAGACCCAAAAAATTATACAAAAGGTGTCGCAAAAGTCCTTATCCTATCGGAAGGTGCTATAATTTTTGCAAATGTCGGTAAATGTCAGTTATGCCTTGACAATTGTAAAGTAAACAGATACAAAATACAAATAAGTAAAAGGCGAAAGATTTATTCTAGAATTGAAGAGAAGCCAGATTTCCCACGACAATCGGTTCTACGCACCGGAACGACTTGGAGTTCAAAGAACACGGACCAAGGATTGTCAACTCAGTAGTACCTGCTCTTCAGGTCTCGCTGCTACAACAACAACAACACATAAGTAAGAAATGGAACGGGTTACTCCTTAAAACGCGAAATAATTGTTTCGATTTTTTACGTTATAGTATCCGGCTCTATTTATCCTTAATTTTGGTGATATGCACTGGGCTATAAGATCGCCCGATTAAACCATTCTATAACTTATTTTCATGGGTTATGTCAACAAGCCTCAGACTCTTGTACTCCACAAAGAGTATATCTGCCAGGAATGCGTGATTATATCGCCGGAAGTTCTGGCAGGAGTGATGAGAAATGCTACAAATCGGGCCCGTATGGTTATCAATTCTGGCGGCGCCAGTGGCTGAAAATTCAATTTCTTCGGCCAAAAGACCAATTTTTTGTTATCGCCAATTTGAAAAATATTAATGCCATTCGATAGCAAACATATTAGAACAAAGGTATCAAAAAAACTTGATCAAAAATGCTGCTGGAAACAAATAATTTATGTTATTATAAAAAAAAATTTAAGTTTTGCAAATTTTATCAGAATTAAATTATGATTTCTCGCAAAATATTATCAATAATGTGTTTAAATTTATTTGTTGTATTAGTGGGATAGAAGTCTGTAAGAAAAGGTTCATTACATCATTGTATCATTTATAGCTGATGTATAATCGAATGTTTTCCCAGACTCTATAATTAAGTTAAATACGAATTTCAGAGGAATAGAACTTGTTAGGCTCAAAGGGGGGCAAAAAGATCTTATTACCATCAGAAATCTAAAAGTGTCCTCTGTAACCCCATATATACTTTTGCAATTGTTTGGAACACTTTTTTCATTTCAATGAAATTACTCGCAATATTTTTTTGGCTCTTTTTATTTTACTGAAGTATAACACAATGGATAACGAGCGTTTTGTTTTGAAAAATAATTCTGTAACTGATGCAATTCTTGAAACTGTGTTAGCCGGGCAACTGTGTGAGTTGATTTGTGCGAACAAGGGTCCATAGAGGGTCGGGAGAGTGACTTATGGACCTCTTAGATTGTTAACCTTTTGAAAATTTGCCAAAAAAAATATGTATATATGGATTGCAAAAAAATTAGACTTATGTTGATCTACAAAAAAAGTTTATGATTATCTCCTTTGCCTTTAGAGATATTCGGTAAAACGGATTTTTTGGGTGGATTTTTTAACGCTTTTTCGATTTTTTAATCGAGTGGGTTATGTGTAATATCAAACTGTTTTCAATAGTGGTTTAAACATTTTTTTTAAATTATTGAGAAAGCAGACTTTAAGCAGTGGTTTGTTGTATTATTAATTGCTTATGCATTTGTCTATAAGGGTAGTGGTATATTAGAGGCGAATGGATATTAGTGTGAGCAAAAAAATAACCGAAACCTTTAATATCTGCACAGAGAAGTAAAGTTTGAGAAGTTTTCTTTAAAAAAACTGACTTAGTAGCAAAGAAAATCGTGCTAATGGGCCGAGTAATCAGCAAAATTCAAAAAAGTCGAGAAAACCCGATTTTTGGGTTAAATTCGATTTTAGCGACCTCTGAACCTCTTCCGAAAAGTCTGAAAAAAATCACAAAAATACTTCACACTAAAAGCTTTCAAAAAAAGGTGGGGCATAAAAAAAAATTTTTTTTGGGACACACTAATGTATATGTGTAAAAGTTAATACTAAAAAACTAATACACAGAAAAAATTAAAAATTGTCTCTAATCACCAAATGTATACCAAATTCATAATATCAAGCAAACAATTTGTTGATTTTGCACCTATTCTCAAAATGATTATATTGATTACTAAAAATTGTAAAATTGGGAATATATTTTTTTTTTCAATAAATGATATTTTTAATTTTAATTAAAAAAAAATTATCAAAAAACTTTGCTATTTCAAACAATGTGTTAATTTATTTAATTAAATATTGACAATTTTCAACAACATTTTTACATGCTTAAATTAAAAAAAAAAAAAAAAAAAAAAAAAAAATTATTTACTGCCAATTTCACGATGTCGAAAGAACATTTTCTTTCGCACAAATACATATGAAACAAAAACAAATTTTTGAGAATTTGTTTTTGTTTTACATGTAGTTGTGCGAAAGAAAGCGTTCGTTCGCATTTAGTGAAATAGGCAGTTAGTCTCTAAACATGTAAAACGCAACGCCAAAGAATAACGTTGAAAGCACAAACAATTTCATAATTTATTTGTAATTGTGTTGTTGCTTTCTACAGAAATTCAAGTACCGTTTTTAAATTTTAAAACGCAATGTGAATTTCTGTAGATAGCAACTGCGTTGCGTTTTACAGAATAAGGGCCATAATTTAAGTACAAAATTCTAAAATTTCAACACACCGATTTTTATAAAATTAGAACAGTAATGTTTTCTAATATGCATGTCTATAATTGTATTGAAAATTCTGATCAATATCGTGTGGCAAACAGTGACAGTATGGCCATTTTGTAAAAAAAACAAGCATTCGTCAAAAGCTTTTTTCCGGGATTAGGAATTTGGGCTATTTCATATTCAAAAATGGTGATGCCTTTTAGTCCACTGTTTTAAGATCTTTTCGGCTTATATAACCACAAAATTTCTTTGTGATATCTCTATCTTTATCAGATTCGTGGAATATCAAATATTAAAATTATTATTTATATTGTTCCAATACGTGTAAAAAATTGTAATTTTAAGGTTTGACATTCTAGAAATCTGACATTAATAATGATATTATAATGAATAAAAAATAAATATTTTGAATATAAAAAAAATACAATAATCTCAATCAAAAGCATTTTCATACTAAATGCTTTACAGCATCGAAAGTTTTACTATGACCATAAATTTCTCAACAACTGCTGAACCGATTTTAATAAAATTAAAACTATAGGAAAGTTCAAAAAATCTTCTTTGCAGTAAAACTTTGCAAAATTTTCTTTATCGGTTCAAAAGTTACCGATTTTTAGCCGATGAAAAACTATTTTCAACAAATGTGCGGAGGACAGTTGGCAGATATAATTTTTCGAACTAATTTATTTCATCCCCAAATTTTTTAGGCAGCTCAAAACACTTTTGTTTAAGATAATAAGGTTTAGGGATGTAACGAATACCGCTACCGATGCCGATAAATCGGCTACACTTCACGTTTGCCGACGATGTTTTACTGTCGATATGCCGATACTTTTTTATAGTGTTTTTGAACAAAGAATTTCTGCCAGGCCCAAAATGTCGACAAGAACATTTCTTTCGCATTTTTATATTGAAAACAATAATAAAAAATTTTAATTTGTTTTTGTTTTCAATATAAATATAAGAAAGAAATGTTCTTGTCGACATTGTGGGCCAGACAGTTAATTTTCAATGCTTATTTTTTACATAGCAACGAATAGCAAAATATAAAACAGAATAATAAATTGTTTCTTTGGATTCTTAACCCTTTCAGGGTCAAAAATAATTTTTGGCGAAATAAAAATCTGAAAATTTGTACTTAAATCTGAAAATTTGTATTTAAATCTGAAAATCTTTGCCTCATGCAGCTCCCCTGGTTTTTAGGGAATGCCGAAAACATTCAAAATTTACCTTGCAGATATAATTTTTCGAACTAATTTATTTCATCCCCAAATTTTTTAGGCAGCTCAAAACACTTTTGTTTAAGATAATAAGGTTTAGGGATGTAACGAATACCGCTACCGATGCCGATAAATCGGCTACACTTCACGTTTGCCGACGATGTTTTACTGTCGATATGCCGATACTTTTTTATAGTGTTTTTGAACAAAGAATTTCTGCCAGGCCCAAAATGTCGACAAGAACATTTCTTTCGCATTTTTATATTGAAAACAATAATAAAAAATTTTAATTTGTTTTTGTTTTCAATATAAATATAAGAAAGAAATGTTCTTGTCGACATTGTGGGCCAGACAGTTAATTTTCAATGCTTATTTTTTACATAGCAACGAATAGCAAAATATAAAACAGAATAATAAATTGTTTCTTTGGATTCTTAACCCTTTCAGGGTCAAAAATAATTTTTGGCGAAATAAAAATCTGAAAATTTGTACTTAAATCTGAAAATTTGTATTTAAATCTGAAAATCTTTGCCTCATGCAGCTCCCCTGGTTTTTAGGGAATGCCGAAAACATTCAAAATTTACCTTCAAATATCCACAAAAGAACCTACAATTTATTTTTGCAATATTTTTTTTCAAGAAAATACTTATTTACGGATGTATCAATACTTAAATTTTTTTTGTAATATCACCTAAATAATAAAAAAGTAATATCCTAAATCTAAGCTTTTTACAAATTTCCTGACTTGGGTACGACAATGCACTCAATAATAAGAAAAGAAAGTCAATTTCTACTATAATAACAATTTAAAATATCAAAAGTATCCCTCTTTCATATAAAACAAAAAAATATAATTAACTGTACATTTTTATACAGTAAAAGTGCGTAGAAAGAGAGTACAATGCAATGTCGAATATATTCGACAAAAACACTGAAAGGGTTAAGCTGGAGGTCGGCCCACGCCACGCGTTTTTCCTTCTTTCGAGACGCATGCTAAAGCAGAAAGTAATCCTACTTCATGCCTTAGATATGTATGTATATGCGCTATCCACATTTGCTGTGTAACTTGTAAATACAATTTTACACTTCGACTTTTTGGTCATAAACGCATTGAACGCTTGGTGTGGACCTGCGGCATCAGCCGTTTGGTTTTTCACCATAATGGTAAAACTCCTATTGATAAAAAATGTATGTTTTTGAACGTTTTAAGAATTTTCTGCCAATTCCTAATAATATTTGTAAAAAAAATTATTTCTATTATCAAAGTTTTTGGGAATACCATTATTTATTAAAAAATTTTGTTTGTTGTGCTTAATTCCCTTTTTTTTAATAATTGATAAAAATACTGAAATTTATTGTTGGAGGATAAGCTGTTCCTATGAGCATTTTACTGGTTGCTTAGGCCAGATCATCAGGAAACGTTCTCCTAAATAATTTTAGAAAAGCCAAAGCTATCAGCAAACAAGACATCAGAGGGAATGAGAATTCCTCCAACAATAAATTTCAGTTTTTTTTTAAATTATTAAAAAAAGGGAATTAAGCACAACAAACAAAATCTTTTAATAAAAAATCACTTCGATTCAAATTTTGGGTTACTTAAGAGAGACCACAAAAAAGCCATAAGAAAATCCACTGTTACATTTTCTGATGCTATTACGCTAGTTAGCAGTCTTCGAACATTATAAGAAAATATGATAAGTGAATATACTGAGATGCAGAATAGTTCAGAGACCCATAAATTGGCGATTTATATAGCATTAGCTCTGAATGAAAGATTTGAGGGCTGAGAGAGTAATGAAATCTTTTGTTTATCTAAAATTCTTATTTTGCTAATTAACATGACTCTGCATTCCGAAAGTATTAAAGACACGGTCACCCCTATATCTAGTAACAGTTCTGATAAGTCTACAAGAACTGACCTTAAAAGAAAATTTGGAGAAAAATGATCCTCTGTTCATCAGTGGTTCGCAGTGGTTCAGATTACTAACAAGTCTACATATACCTTAGATCTTCGAATTTTTCTAGAGACGCAGATCCGTTTGTTTACTGGCGGTATTAAATATTTTATTATATAAATGTATGACCATGGCGCAGAAATACTTAAGTTTTCAAATGATTTTATTCACTTCTGAGAGAAGATTTTTTACTGCAGGTCTGCTTCAAGTTGTAAAACTATCTCCGCAAAAGTTGAGAATACTTTGTTTTTTAAGCAAAAATATTATTAATATTAATTTTGAATTTTAATTATCACATACACTAAAGGTTTTCATGATATCGCTTTAAATTGCCATTTGTTCAATTAGGTAAACTTGCGAGACTCGTTTCATGAGAGCCTTTTTCATTTTTGTATAATTTCAAACAACTAAAACAGTTTGTAAGTAAGAATTGTCAATGCAAAGAAAATTAAAAATATTAAAATAAAAATTAAAATTTGTGATTAAAATTTTAAATTTGTTTTTAAAAATGCGTAACGAAAGCCAGAAGACCAATTTGTTCAAATTATTGGAAGAATTTATTGTTTGTGATTTATAAACACTTGAATTTTCTATTGAAAACGATGGTAAGCATTACATTACAATCTGTTTATTTAAATGCACAATTGAAAAGTGCACGATTGTGAGTCAACATTGTTGGTCAAATTTACGAAGTGTGTGTAAAATAACTCTCATACAATTGTTGACAGATCAATTACGAGGGCGTAAAATTGCACAGATTGCGAGCGTTTTAATCGACAGCATGAAAACCGTAACTGTTTTTTTGTTTGAAAAACAAATTAATTTAGCATGAATTTAAATTAATTTCGTTGTTATTAAAATCTTATTAAAATAAATTTTAAATATAAATAATCTCTTACACTGTAATTTTGTATAATAAAGAAATTACTCTACTTGAGTTTTGTTAATTTTACCTTGAATTTAAATTAAATATATGCGTATCGGTATCGGCGATATTTCTTCTTCAGTATCGGTATCGGTATCTTATCGGCAAAAAGGCTTATCGTTACATCCCTAGTAAGGTTCATATACGCCTAGGTATAACATTAAAGCAACCAAAACTTATTGAATTAAATTCTGTATATACACTGCTAAAATGCATTGTAAGTCCTTGTCCATATTATGAAGCATGTGCTGCGTATCATTTGTGTATGATAATGAAAGAGAAAAGACAAATGGAAACGTGTACTTTGTTTCGTGTATTTGTGAGTTTTTTATAAGGTGGAAAAAGAAAAAAGAGTGAAGGCATACAAAACACAAAGTGCTGCAAAACCAATTTTGCATTCTATGAACACTAGGGCGGGCCGTTTTGTAGAGACGCAAAAAAATCGCCCAATTGACAAGGAAAATCGTATGCTAGGGATCAAAATAAGAAACTTTGGCCAAGGAACCATACCTCTAAAATGAATTCTGATGTTCCTTATTTCGACCCAAAGGACAAGTTTTGAAAAATCGCACTTTGACCCGTTTAAAGTGCCCCAATCGAGTCTAAATGTATGACCGACCCCCGCTAACTTTGGAGGGCCGACCCACTGTTGTCACTTGGCCGATTTTTAAATCGACCCGCCCTAGTATACATATTTGTTATCTATTTTTTTTTTATGAAAAATCTGCAAGGAAAACATCTGTCAAGTTACTTGGTTACGTATGAGTGGTATTTAATTCCAATTTATGAAAATGCATACGCCATGTGGTACAATTAATAAGTCAAACTTTTAAAAAAGCAATAAGAGAAAAAATAAGACCCTAAATTAGGGCTTTTTCTGAAGTGAGTTAGGCTTGTTGGCTAAAATTCTTGGCTTGTTGTAGAATAGAGTGACTTTTTTTAGAAAAAAATTAAATTCAATGAACTTAAGCCTAATTAAAAATATCTAAATTTGGATTAAAAACCATTTACAGTTCAATAAAATAACCACAATACTAATTAAAAAAATTGAATTTTATAACTTTCTTGAAAAAATGTGGTGAAAGTTTACGAACTTTTGAAAAAAGTTACGTATTTTTCGGAAAAAGTTTTTTTGGAAAAAGTCACTTTTAGTGAAAAAAAATTCCACTTTTTGTGAAAAGAAGACACTTTTAGTGAACAAAATGTGACTTATTGTGAAAAAAAGCCACGCCTCAAAGAGTTTATGCACGATCAACATAATCAGAGAAAACTAGCAGTCGATGCATTTGTGATGGAAAATGAAGACAAAGGAGCATCGGTTATGTCATCCATGCCAACAATGCTTCCCGATGATTCAACGTACGTACCGCCATCACATGTTTTTCACTAAAAGTGTATATTTTCCCAAGAAGTGAAATTTGTATACATATATGATGATATATCTGTGGCAAAAAGTACTTAAGCCGACTCAAGCAAAATGTGAGTTAATGGCTTCTTTGTAATCCCCATGTTTAAAAGTGTTCATGGATAAACTTTCAATTAGTTTGTCCGGTTTTTAGGATTTTTTAACAAATTACTTTTTGCTGATCGTTGGAATAAAAACATATTTTTTTTTCAAAAATAACCTTCAAAATTTTAAACTGCTTCCCTACAAAAGTAAAAAAATAGACTTAAACACTTTTTCCTTATTGCCACCGATTATTATCAAAGTAAATTTTGCGATACCTATTAGAATCTGTCCAACTATTTCCACTGATCGTAGCCACGGACAACATTTGCATGAAATGGGCCTTAATAAGCAAATATCAGTAATCGGCCCAAATAAATATTTTATTCACTTGTGCAAATTTTCTGGGTTAATTTTAATTTTTAAAATCCAAACGGTTAAAAAATATTCCTTTACATTTGAATCTATTTTAAAATACTTTTACGTCCATTCTGCAAAATTTAAGTACAAATAAATTTTAATTTTAAATCACTAAAAAATATAATTTAATCTTAGTGCTATTTGGCCTCGCCAAACATTCATATAATACGAATATACAATTTAAGGACAATTTTTAATGTTAATTTCCCGCAGAAAAATATGCCATATATTATTATAATAAAAATGATATGTCTATTTGTAAATGTGTGTCATAATCATGACTGAGCAGAGATTCATATTAATAAATAAATGAATTCTGATGTTTCTTCGACCCGCCCTATTGTACATATATGTTATCTATTTTTTTTTAAGAAAAATCTGCAAGGAAAACATCTGTGAACTTATTTGGTTACATATGAGTATTATTTAATTCGAATTTATTAACATGCATATGCCATACGGTACAACTAATAAATCAAACTTTTAAAAAAGCAATAAGCGTAAAAATAAGACTTTTTGGAAAAGTAGGGCTTTCTCTGAAGAAAGTCATTTAAACTTATGCTTTTTTCTCAAATTCTTGGCTTGTTGTAGAATTGAGTAAAAAAATTTATTTTTATAATTACTTGAAAAAATGTGGTAAAAGTTTTCGAACTGAAAAAAATTAATTTTTTTAGGAAATAGTCACTTTTTGTGAAAAAAAATTTCACTTTTTGTGAAAAAAACACTTCTAGTCAACAAAATGTGATGGCGGTACGTACGTTGAATCATCGGGAAGCATTGTTGGCATTGATGAAATAACCGTTGATCCCTGCTCTTCATTTTTCATCACAAATGCATCGACTGTTATTCTTCTCTGATTATGTTGATGGTGCATAAACTCTTTGAGGCGTGACTATTTTCACAATAAGTCACATTTTGTTCACTTAAAGTGGTTTTTTACAAAAAGTGAAATTTTTTTTTTCCAAAAGTGACTACGAGTATTTCCTAAAAAAAAGTAACTTTTTTCAAAAATAGCTTTAAGAAAAATTTGCAAGGAAACATCTGTCAAGCTATTTGGCTACGTATGAGGGTTATTTAATTCGAATTTATTTACATGCATACGCCATGTGGTACAACTAAAAAAAAGTAAGTTTTTTCAAAAGTAACTTTTTTCAAAAGTCCCTAAACTTTCACCACATTTTTTCATGAAGTTATAAGCGCAAGTGTATAGTGACGCAACAATGGCGTTAAAAAGGTTAATAAACAAAATTTCAGACGTCAAATAAACACAATCCAAAAGCAAAACATACGTTTTACATTTAATAAAAAAATTATAGTCAAAGATCACCAACTGGTATATTCTGCGCTAACTTGTATATAATGGGTGCTGGAGAAATTCTAAGTCGATATAAATATGGCCGTCTGTTGGCAATCGGTCTATATATTTTTTAAATTAGTCCCATATAAAGATCACCATCTAAAAAAGCTCAATACGCATAAAATGAATGTTATATTGGTGAAATTTGGTTCAATAATAAAGCCCATACTCAAAAAATAATTTAACACGTCAACAACTGTAACGAATAATGACTGTATGGTGAACTTTGGCCCAATAAAGTTCTACATTACTAGAAAAATTACCATGCACAATTTTCAAAATTTGTCCATAATTTTCCAAACGACCCATATAAAGCTTATCCTCAAAAAAACATCTTGATACGCTTAAAAACTTAATAAATATTTATTTTTCAGGAACTTTGGCACATATCGTCGCCTTAGAGTGTAATCCTGCTAACTTATTTTTAGCAAATGTTACAGGGCAGACAAAAAACTTCAAACGTTTTTAATTTCTTTCTTAAAAAGCAAATCTTTATATATTTGGCTTATTTTCTGATATTCTACACCCAGAGAAAAACTATGTTTAAATATGGTCACCTCCAACAAAACAATTTTTAAAGAATATTGTAAATATATTGAGCAATTCCATATGAAAGCGATCACCTTTGGACGACCCCTCTCCGATTTTAAAATAAATAGTCTCAATCGATTGCCCAGCAAAAAATAATGTACCTACATATTTTTTTTTTTTTTATAGTAACTGGTTAAGTGGTGGTGTACACCACTGTCATGTGACAAAATTGAAGAATTCTTCATAAGGGACCTCATTGAAAGTTGTTTTAAAAAAAAAACTACTAAAGCGATCGCAACGAGTGATAGCTCGTTGGAAAGGTATTGAATCAGGCTTTAATTGAAAAATAAAATTTTCCTAATTTTTCTTAGAAATTTACCTTTAAATTTTCCCAAGAAAATTAAATTTTCCGATTTTCCACAGAAGCTCCTCAATTTTTCGGCTAATTTTTTTTTTGGATTCCTCATAATTTTTGCTTTAAGAATCAGCAATAAAAAATGGGCCCCGACTCCTTGTTTGGACAGGAGAAGAGCATTTAAGAGACCACATTGTTAAAATTACATTTTAAAAATTATTTTACAGTTAAAAATACATTTATGAAGAAAAAATCAATTTTTTTTTTAAGAGCCCCAAGTTGAGTGTGTAGTGAATATGGTCTGCCTGCCTTCACAAGATCGGCCATAAATCCATGGATAATAGCAGCAGTGGCATGTAATGGCACACCAAACCCGACTGAGGCCACAGGTCATAAAATGTTTTGTAAATTTTTTAAATTACCAGGTAATAAATATTTCGCCTAAAATGACACGTGCAGAAACAAGTCATAAAACACGGATTTTCCATAAATATGGCGAAATATTTATTACCTGATAATTTAAAAAATTTGCAAAACATTTTATGACCTGTGGTCGGCTTATTGGCAGTAAGTCCCTTTTAAAAAACGCAAATTTTCCTATTAAAGAAAAGCAAATATCGCTTATTTTTTTTTACCTATTTTTTACCAAAAAATAAATATAAATACTTCACACACTCTGGGTCAAATTTCAGTTGAATACTAAACGTGAAAGTGTTAAAGTGTTTTTTTTTTGTAAAGTAAAGAGTGAAGCTGTAAAGACAATTTAAAGTAAAATGAATAAATTTTGCTGCAATCCGTTTAACAAGAGTGGACATCGTTCGAAAAAGATAAAAGTATTAAAATTAACTGGTATTTCGAAGCGATACATGAATGAATTAAATATACAATACGGTGAAGAAGCAGAATTCATTTGCCCCAAGTGTAAAATCGATTTGTCTCAACAAGCAAATGCATTGAAACAAATGCAGCCACAATCCGAGAGTGAAATGACAAGTGAACAAAATGTTTCATCTGATAGTGAGGCAGACATTCCGATGGTCAATATGTCTTTGAGTCCTTTGAATGAGGCTATTACCACTTTAGGTGAAACGCCTATTAGAAAAAGAAAGTTGCGAAGTGAAACATACAGGAAAGAGAAAAAAGGCAAGGTTATGAGTGCAATCGCGACAATATTTGATGAAGGCTCTGATAACGAATGCAGTCAAGCAGATGACGTTGATGACGGCAAACAAATGATTGAGCAGTTGAAAAGAAAATTCAATTTAGCGACCACTTTTCCGGAGAAATATCTCATTTTATCTGTGCTGCCTCAATCATGGTCTATACGCAAGATTTCTGAACAGTTTCAAACATCTTTTTACATCGCGAGAAGAAGCAAAGAATTAGTTCGACAGAAGGGCATATTGGCGACTCCCACCAAGAAATTTGGCTCAAGGACCCTCAGCGAAGCAACGGTGAAATTGATTCAAGATTTTTACTGCAATGATGACAACAGCCGCGCCTGCCCAGGTACACGTGACTATGTTATCACACGTGAAGATGGAGAAAAAGTACACAAGCAGCGCAGATTATTATTATGTAATCTATCCGAAGCATACCATCAGTTCAATGAGAAATACCCAGCAGAAAAAGTGGGATTTTCTAAGTTTGCCATCCTACGACCAAAAGAATGCGTGCTGGCATTAGACAGGCATCAAATTTATTTTCTTTCCATGCAAGAAATTGAAAGTATTTCACGGTGAAATTGAAACATATAGGGACCTCCTGTCGAAGTCGTTGTGCGCATACCCCACGGAAAATTGTCATCTGTCCAAATGCGACAATTGTCCGAAGATTGACGAGCTAGAGCAATATTTGGCGGAAAAGTTTGAACAGCTGTTAATTCAGGAGGTGCATTTCAAACAGTGGATAATTAGCAGCGGCAGATGTTCCCTTGAGACCGTGGTAAAGCAGATTCCGGAATTCATCGAGGAATTCGGATTCAAGTTGAATGAACTGAAGGCGCACCATTTCATATCCGAGATGCAATCGAAATTTCTAAAGGAAAGTATGGAGAAATTAGCCCAAAATGAATTCATTGTGATAAGCGACTTTGCCTAGAATTACACTTTTCTCGTTCAGGATGAAATTCAGGCTTATCACTGGGCAAACGACCAGTGCACGGTGCATCCTTTTTGCATTTATTTCAAAAACGAAGATAACGAACTACAGACCTCATAATTATGTGTCCGTTTATTTATTTCAAATGAAACTGTTTGAATTCTTAAGATCAAAATTCGATGCAATCGACAAAGTAACGTTTTTCTCAGACGGCGCGGCTTCTCAGTACAAGAATAAAAAAAATTTTTACAATCTTTGCATAATTGAAGAAGAACAAAACTGCAAGGTCGAGTGGCACTTTTTCGCGACGTCCCACGGAAAGGGCCCATGCGATGCGTTAGGGGGAACCCTAAAACGCATGGCGACTAAGGCAAGTTTGCAAAGGCCATATACTGACCAGATCTTAAATGTACAACATTTGTTTTCGTGGATTCAAAGCAAGGAAATTGCCATTAACACAGTTTTATGCACTCAAAAAGAACACGATGCCATGGAGCGACGAATTCAAAACAGATATAATAATGTCAAAACTATAACTGGAACGCAAAAGTTTCATTGCTTCATACCAAATATTTCTGATATGTCAATTAATGTAAAGTGGTACTCTTCGTCTGCCGACGTGCTAAATTTAAAGTTACTTTAATTTTATAATGATGCCAAGACAATTGAAATTTTTAATAAATATTGTAATTAAGTATAAGCAGCAAAATAAGAAAGATTTTTTCTTCATAAATGTATTTTTAACTGTAAAATAATTTTTAAAATGTATTTTTAACAAGGTGGTCTCTTAAATGCTCTTCTCCTGTCCAAACAAGGAGTCGGGGCCCATTTTTTTATTGCTGATTCTTAAAGCAAAAATTATGAGGAATCCAAAAAAAAAAATTAGCCGGAAAATTTAGGAGCTTCTGTGGAAAATCGGAAAATTTAATTTTCTTGGGAAAATTTAAAGGTAAATTTCTAAGATAAATTAGGAAAATTTTATTTTTCAATTAAAGCCTGATTCAACACCTTTCCAACAAGCTATCACTCGTTGCGATCGCTTTAGTAGTTTTCAATGAGGTCCCTTATGAAGAATTCTTCAATTTTGTCACATGACAGTGGTGTACACCACCACTAAACCAGTCACTATAAAAAAAAAAAAAAAATATGTAGGTACATTATTTTTTGCTGGGCAATCGATTGAGACTATTTATTTTAAAATCGGAGAGGGGTCGTCCAAAAATTTGCCAATTTTGATCGTTTTCATGTGGAATTGCTCTATTATGTTTAAATTGAATTATATTACTGTCACCGACAACCATATTATTGTTTAAGTAGTCCTCCACCAAGAAGCCACAACCATTTTATGGTTGCTTCCGAACATGTTTTAGTCAATAATAACTAAATTATGTTTAACACTTATAATAGCATGGTTGGTTTTCAACCATAGAATGTTGCTCTTGGAGAAGAGGAAAATACTATTGTTTATTTAAAAACAAATTATTTTCATATTTAATCATAACAAAGTGTGACTTCTTGAAGGAGGCCTAATTAAACAATAATACGGTTGTTGGTGACAATAATATGGTAAAATTTAAACATAATATATTTAAAATTTTGTCTAAAAATTGTTTTGTTGGAGGTGACCATATTTAAACATGTTTTATCTCCCAAATTGAAGTAAATGTTTGTCTTAGTCGCTAGGTCCTATCTTTATCTTTGGAACGGTATCAAAATGTCATCCTATTTAAAGAATGGATTTAGCAGGTACACACTCTAAGCCGACTATATTTTTTTCGCACATATTTGTGTTATTAAGATCCATTCATAATTTGTCACAGATCCCATGTGGAAAAATTTAGAGGAGGGTATAAAATATTCGGCACAGCTGAATTATATCATTCTTACGTTTTTTAATATGCGTACATGTTTGTCTGTGCGATTTTTAATACAAATAAGTGTCATTGTGTTTGTAAGTTGTTAAGAGTAAGAGTAAATGGTCTTATTAAGTAGCAAAAGATTGAAATTGAGAGATAGAAGCTTAAAGGATAACACAATACAATATAAAAGCGTAAATTTAGCCCGAAAAAAAAACGATAAATGCAAAGAAATTGTTGATTATTATTTTTGGATATGAAGGGCAAGTTAGAAAGTTTACCAACATATGGTTTCAATATATCGTCACCTAAAATCCAGAAGGACGTAACTGCAGTTTCTATTTTTTTTACAGAAGGAGGAAAAAACTTTATAAGCTTAAAATTATTTATTTTTTTTAATCAAATTTTAGAATCAAGGATAGACAACCAATGCGATTGTGATTCAATAAAAAACATGTAGAAACATTAGTAGTTAGTTTTTAGTTTTCCTTGTGTTAGTTACGGCATTTAAATAAAATTAGAGAAAATTGTATTATAATAAAGAAAACAAACAATAAACATTATAAAAAAATATGAATTTAATTGGAGTAAGGTATATTCTCGTAGAAACGGTGGCCATCAGCCGGAAGTAAAAATTTAAGTACCTGAAGATGTTTCCATTTTTTTTTTTTTTAATTTTTATTCTTTCGGCGTGTAACTGTACGAATTCGACTTCTTCAAATATTTGTGGTGTACGTAGTGGCAAAACGACATATGATTTGGTTTTTTAAATAGTAATACGAATCATAGTAATACTTGGGTCGCCAGTTTTTCTACCTACAATTAAGAAACTTCATTTTTTTATTGTGTTTTATTGATGAGCCCTTAGCAAGTTTTATATTTGGCGTGAAATATTTACATATTTTAGATAAGTTTTCAGTTAAAACTGGAACATATGTCATTGATGCAAAATAAACTTTTTTAAAAAACTAAATTATATATATAAAGTAGTATAGTAGGATTTATTTGATTTAAATGTAATTTTTGAAAAGTTTATGAAGTTTTAAGTTTTTATTTATTAATGTAATTTGGAATAAACATTTCTCAATTATATAAATTAGGTAAGACTTTTAAGTTAGTTCAATTTTTATAATATATAAATAAGACTTACTTTTATTAATATTGATCCTGAAGATGAACTGTTAGTTTGAAATATATCGATCGTAAAACACAATAACTTTTTTTTAATTTATAAGGATTAAGAAGAGGTAAGATGTAAAATGTAAAGAGGCAAAATGTAATGTTAATTTTTTTGTGCATATGTGTTGGGTGCAAATAATATTACATGTTGGAAAATGAAAAATTTCAAGCCTAGAAAACAACATGAATTTTAAAATAAAATGAAGCACAATGGAAAATGTTATTCATTTTCGAGTCAAAAATCTGTAACATTTAAATGGACGAAATGTTGGAAAAAATCAGCCAATTGTATGGGAATTTAAGAAAATATTATTGCTTTGTTGAAGCTTTGATATTATCACCAGTAAGACCTGAGTGTGAAAAATTCGTATTCACTTTTTAGTCTTAAGTTGCATGTACACGACATGTTTTTTTACATCTGTCTTGTCAAATTTCCCACTGTAAAATACATACATGTCGTGTGTTACCTTTAAAACATTGCATCTGTAAAAGTCAGACGCATAGTCACCTGACAAAATTTCAATTAGAGCATGCTCTATTTTCTTCTGACAAACCATCTGACATCAGTTGTGTCAGAAATCTATGCCGAGAAAATACCGGCAGCGGCTGTGCGCTACTGAGGGAATCATTAGCCGGCTGAAGTTAATATTTTACAATACCGATGTATGTATGATAATTTCACCATTAAATATTAATTATGTTCATATATATAAAAAAAAAACATTTTATTTTAATACCCTAAATTAGTTTCTTCGAACTTAAAGAAAAAAATGTTAGGATGGCTGAACTCTTTTACGGCGCAAATAAAAATTGTTGAGGCGGCAGCACGATATTTTGAAACCGAGAACTACTTTGGTTTCTGCAATAACAATGCGAAAAAACAGAGACAATGTCAGAAGCAAATTACATGTACGTGTGTGACCAAATATTATAAACCTTATGTAAAACAGCAATTTTGACAGACATTCACAATTACATGTGACTTGAAAACTTGACAAGTCAGATGTAAAAACATGTCGTCTACGGACACCTTTATTTGTATAAATACGCATTAGTCTCTATTCTTTCCCTCAACAATAAATTTCAGTGTTTTTATCGAAAAAAAAAATTGGGAATTTAGCACGTCATAGAGAAATCTTATAAATAATAAATTTTTTATTCCCGAAAATAACTTTTGAGATGTTTTTTTTTTTGAATAGGTGGGACTTTAAGCTTTAATTTGTATTATCAATCAAAAATATGGAATCATAATAAAGAAAATTTATAAACGGTTTAAATACATTTATTTTAGTAGAGTTAAAATAAAACTTCATTGATAGTAAATGTATGATACTTAAAAAAATGCATTCGAGGCTTTCAGCTTAGATTGTTTATTTTTGGTAATTATTTGAATAAGTTTTTGGTACAAAATAGTTTGTTTTTTTACCAATTATTTACATTGAAATAAATTATTTTTGTTATATGTTTTCTCGGGAAATGGTTGTTTATATTCCTGACGAACCATCACACCATATTTACAGTACAGTACCCATTTACAGTACAGATTTAATCTTTTAAGATTTGTAATTTCCATAGACTGTATGATTTCAATCCTGGCTGTTGTGTAATCAAGTAGATCTTGTAAAGATTTTACTTTGGTAAACGTATTTGTAATTCTATTGATGCTGCGGATATATAATTTTTGGTATAATTTGCTTCATCTACTTCACCAATTACCCGCAGTCCTTGGGTATACGCGCCATTTAGAAGATTAGAAGATATAATTCATTACCTTTGCATTAGGAAGTATTTTAAAGTTTTTTTTTATATTTGTTTTTTCTAAACCCACTTACAACCATAATTAATGTTGGCAGAATTCCAAATAATTGTAGTGGGGAATGTAATAAAAGATAAACTCATCACTGATTTATTGTTTGGTATTTTGTTTAAGCTTTGATATCGTTGCAAACAAGACTTTTTGAGTGTTTGTAGGTAATTCTCATTCCCTCTGTAGCCTTGTTTGCTGATAGCTTTGGCTTTTCTAAAATTATTTAGGAGAACGTTTTCTGATGACCTGTCCTAAGTAACCAGTGAAATGCGCATAGGAACAGCTTATCCTCCAACAATAAATTTCAGTATTTTTGCAAATTATAAAAAAATGGGAAATAAGCACAACAAACAAAATCTTTTAATTTTAGTATTATAATTACCGATTTTTAAAACACTCAACATATTTCTACCACTTTCAATGTAGGCAAGCATTAATAGTGCGCATTGGGCGCGTAAAATTAATGATTTTTTAGTCCGTTGTTTTTTGTGTAAATCCAAATTGTTTATATCGATTTTAAAGAGATTTTGTTTGAGAAATCACATATTATTTTCTTGTTTAATAAGAAACGCTTAACTGACAAGTTAAAAAAGCTAATTAAATTTACAATTTTTTTTATTTCTGAGTAGCTCAACATTTTTGCAGGTTATTTGTTTAAAGGCACGAAAAGGCTACTAGTTTTTATTATATATCGTTTAGATAATAAGTTAAACTTTAATTCTATGTTAAAACTACATCGGCGGCAAGCGGCGCTAAAAGTTAAAATCAACATTGCGTATGAAAGCCATAAATATTATATACTTCAAATGAATAAATGGCAAATCTGCTAGCAATATATACAAAACTCGGTAAAAGAAATAGAATCTGCATAAGATACCCTCTCCAACAAGGTATACCAATTCTAAAAAATATAATCATAAATATTAAAAATACGCCCTTGAATATGGTATAATATTATCTCCTCAAATCTTTAAAGTCGAAAGTCGCCTTTTACGAAAATTTATATTGACATAATAACTATTATTTCTGCAAATAATTATTGCTTGACATCTAAGCTTTATGATATGACTTGTTTTTGGTTAATTTCCAACATTTTCAAAAATCAATTATACGATGCATTCACCTTATATTATCCAGATGCATTCATCTTTTTTTATCCATTACGGCTTTTTGTTTTCAGCATTTGTTGACAATATAGTTACGGCCTTTAGAGTGCAGTTAATAAAATCGTGATTTTTAAACACATCCAAGTAAAATTTTAAGGAAAGATCTATTTTTGTTATTTTTATCATAATAAATCTGAAAACCCATTTTGAATTTTTTGTTAGTTACGGCCTTTTGATTTTGGGTGACGATATGAAAAATAAAAAGAAAATTTTGTTGCCGTATAGATAGACGGATAAATATTTTGCTTGAATATTAAATTAAGCTTATGTATAGAATGTAATGTTTTGCCCAATTTAATATCTGCGACCTCACATCTCATCAAAAAATTTGGCTCATTTGACCTAGAGTTTTATATGTAATATAACCAGTTCCTCGTTTCTGTATTTCTCGCGTCGAAAACGTTTTTACATTAAGTGTGAAACAAAAAATTCCATCGTTTCTCGATTTGTGAGTTAAAAGTGTTTCTGTATTTCAATGCGAAAACAGACCACACAAATTTCGATTTACTGGAATATTTCCAGTCATCAAAAGTCAAAGAGAATTAAGCATCAAAAATATAAAATAAACAAGGCGAATTCATTATAAGGTTGCGTTGAAAACGTTCTTTTTAATAAAGGCAAACAAATTATTTTGTAAAAATTTTAAAAACTTTTAAAAATAATCTTCCTTACAACCGAAAAACAAAAATTCTGTTGTTTTTGTAAATAGGATTGCCGCCACCTAATATTTAACTTGCCTTGTAAAACAAAAAACTGTGAGTGCTTAAATGTTGTAGTTTGGTTTAAATTATTAATGCCCCTAATTTCTACAAAGAGATATCTGGTCGTGTTCGTACCGTACAGTTATCTTTACCTATCCGGTAAAACCATTTTGGTAATTTAAACATTAATTTTGCCTATGTGTTTTTTCCTTTAAATTTTCTTTTAAAATATGGCAACATTTGTTTTTTTATTCATTTTTTTAATTAACTGTCAAAAATCGATAGTGTAAAATACACTACAGTTTTATGAACAATTCGTTACACCATAGATATCTGTACACAGCTAGATATCTATTTGTAGAAATTACGGGCATAAATAAAAGAAAATTATTTTTTTTTTCTCATATACAAAAGGTATGTATTAAGAAAATATTTTTTCATACAAACAAAAAAGGTGTTCAGAGATCTGCATTTTAAATAAGCGTTTGCTGTCAACATATTTTTGTTTCACGTACTTTTTATATGTTAATGTTTGGTTATTTGTTTATTCTCATATTTAATCTAAAGAATCTTTTAACAGAATTAATCGAAACAATTAGAAGAGTTAAAAATTTAAAAAAATTAAAACAGGACTCTTATGGCATAATGGAAGATTTAATACGTTTAGAGAAATCTAGGAAAGGACTGAGAAATTAGATATTCTGTATTATCGGTTGCTCTCGATTTCTTCAACATCGACGATAAGTGAAAGAATTTTCTCCAGGTCAAGTTTTATTAAAACTAAGGAACAGAATCGCTTATGTCCTTAACATTTAAACGACAATAAAAATATTATTTTATAAGATATTCTTAAATTATTGAAATAACTAAGGAAATTTTCTCACAGTTTATTTTTTTAATTAATACATAATTGGGTGATTTACAAGGTGTGATATCAAGTCATATCGTCATAATGTCCTAAATAAATAATGCTGTGTTTCCAACAAAATAAAAATTGTAATGCTGCGTTCATTGATTCATCATACGAGTAACTGTACAGTAGAATTCTAAATTATAAGCAGTTTATTTTTTTAATTAATACATAATTGGGTGATTTACAAGGTGTGATATCAAGTCATATCGTCATAATGTCCTAAATAAATAATGCTGTGTTTCCAACAAAATAAAAATTGTAATGCTGCGTTCATTGATTCATCATACGAGTAACTGTACAGTAGAATTCTAAATTATAAGCGGTTGCCCATAGCTATCATCTTAAAACATGTGACTAAACAGCTTTGTGACTACCTTGTGAATCACTCAAACATGTATTAATTAAAAAATATGTATTATATATTAATGAATTATTATTTTGTTTGTCCGTTTTAGTTCAAGAATTGTTATGTTTTTTATGTTATTGGGGTTTTTACTCTTAATAATAAATAATATATGCATTTTTATATATTGAAATTACTTAATCTATAAAAAAAATTTATTAATCGGTTAACCGATCAATAACCGAATTAACCGATTATTAACCGATCAAACCAAAACTTCGGCTAATTAATCGAGCGATTAACCGATTAAAGCAAAAGCCCGATTAAACGAATTCCCTACTACTAACATATCTTGAAATTTAGTTAAGTTGTTTCTGTTAACTTGCTAATTATTTGTTCCAAACTTTTTTTTCTCGTTACTTACCTAAAATTCTCGGTCAGGTTATTATTCTGAAATAGTGTTAATCTTAAGGTAACTCACTCAAAAAACCATAAGTTTGTTGTTTATAAACTCATGTATACAATGGCTTTGTCTATTTGAAGCATATACATCAGTGATGCCGTTAGGATACGAAAGATACATTTTTCGTATCTTTTGATGACTTCATGTATCGTGTATAATCCTGATATTTTTCGTATCTTTTGAATACGTACGCAAAATGTACAGAAATAAAATATTAAACTTTCCTTATCTGAGAAAGTTTTTTAAAGTTATCATATCGTTATGAATACGAAAAAAAACAGCAACAACTAAAAAAGCTTCGTACAAACGGTGGTCAGATCTTATGCGCCCCATACACGGTTCAATTCAGTTGTCAACTGAGTCTTTCAACTGAATTGATACTTGGCCACGCACTTCTTCAACTGAATTGAAAGAATTTAATTCAACTGTCAAATTTAGATTTTTTTTACATACATTTTGACAGCTGATCAAGAGACTTGAGCTCACACAGTGCAATCGAATTGAAAGACTTAGTAGTCAACTTGAAAAAATCAAAATCTTTTGATTTTTCTTCAACCAACTCGACAACCGTCAAACTAATCAACTGACAAGGCCATACACGCTTTGATTTGGACAACAACCGACTCAGTTGACAATTGAATTGAATCGTGTATGGTCTGCTTTACAATATTGGTAAACAGCGTTGGTTAAATTGCATTAAAGTTGACTAAAAATGTCTTGCTACTGTGTGAACATTGTATTTGGCAGACGTGTAACATTAATGCATGGGACTAGATCATTGTCAGAAAAATGTTTCTATTGGCAACGCCTGCTTACAATATTGTATGATCTGACCACCGTCTTGTACGAAGCTATACCAAAATAACATGTATTTTGATGTAAGGTTTTCTAAGTTTTTCTGTCGTCTGCTTATTCTTGTGTATGTGTGTTAAGATGAAATTTTAGAAGAAACATTTATGTGAACTTTTTCATATAATCGCCTTAGTATTAACGCCTTAACTCGTACATATATTATTTTTTTTACAAAAATGAATTTGTTTTGATAACATCCAAAGATAGTTACATATAATTAATTTTAAAGTTTGCTTACTGTATTTTTAAAAAATATTTATGACTTAAATAAATATAAAAATGAATTTATAGGATATCATTTTGTTTGCAATATTAATTAAATATGAAATAAGAATGTTATGTTAATAAATGTTAAACGTTAAAAATGGATTTTAAAATTTTTTTTCAAAATGTATCTTTTTGGGAAAAAGTGTATCTTTTTGGAAACTAAAATGTATCTTTCTCGAAATTTCACTGGCAACACTGATATACATAGCTAGCATTTTCAATCGTGTAAGAGTCTACTGGGATTCTTATGAAGATTGTTTTGGTCGTCGACAAGCACATTTTTTAATCTCGCACGGGAGAAACTGTTACACAATCTGATTCCTCTGTGAGATACTTCTACAATTCAGCGAAAGACACTTGCATTAATCGTTGAGCGAATCGTTTGAAATGTTAGTAAAGATTATCTAACGAGTCTTTCAGAAACATGTCAGGAATCGTATTAGGCTCATGCAGGGATTCTCTTACACAGAAAAAATTGTTTTATCAATTAAAAAATGGTTTAAAAAGTATTTAAATTTAATTGATGTGATAATTAAATAAATTATTTTTTTAACTGAAAGCAAATTAAAAATTGAATTTTGATTAAATTAACATTTTAGTTGTTTTGAAATAAATTTTTAATTAAAATTTTAATTAAATAACAAAAAATCTTAATTGACTTTTTTCGTTTAAAATAAAATAATTTAAGCATGTAGAATTGTTGTTGGGAATCGTCAATATTTATTTAAATAATTTAACACATTGTTTGAAATGGCAAAGTTTTTTGATCACTTTTTTAATTTTAATTAAAAATTTCATTTATTGAAAATAATTTTTCAAAATTTTAAAATTTTTAGTAATCATTTCATTTGCTTGATATTATGAATTTGGAATAAATTTGGTGATTGGAGAAATTTAATAATTTTTTCTGTATACACTCAGCCTTATAACTGAGCCACCTTAATAGTGCGTCAAACCCCATTTTTCATGTAAAAACTTCTAATTTTCATTAAATTAATATAAAACAAAACTTAAGATCGCGAATTCAATACCATCCTGTTGAAAATCTTATTTTTTATTGAAATTGAATTAACAACACAGAAAAAATTATTAAATTTCTCCAATAACCAAATTTATTCCAAATTCATAATATCAAGCAAACTAGTGGTTGACTTTGCTTCTATTACCAAAATGATTATATTGATTACTAAAAATTTTACAATTTTGAAAAAATATTTTCAATAAATGATATTTTAATTTAAATTAAAAAGGTGATCAAAAAACTTTGCCATTTCAAACCATATTGACAATTTCCAACAACAATTCTACATGTTTAAATTATTTTATTTTAAACGAAAAAAGTCAATTAAAATTGTTTGTTATTTAATCAAAATTTTAATTGAACATTTTTTTCAAAACAACTAAAATTTTAATTAAATCAAAATTAAAATTATTAATTTTCTTACAACTAAAAAAATAATTTCTTCAATTATCACATTAATTAAATTTAAATACTTTTGAATTGAATTGATTTTTTAATTGATAAAAGACTATTTTCTGTGAATAGAATTTTAATATTTTAAGAAACGTTTTTGTTATTATTACTTGTCAGATAATCATCAGAAGATTCTTTTAGGAGTTTTACATAAACCCTAATCGTCTTATAAACCGCCTATGCTAGCTGTTATATATTGTCTTTTATTATTTAAAACAAGTAAGAAAGTATAGCAGGTCAAGCTCGACTATTTGATAACCTACACCACATTGTATACAGACAATTTTTTTATCATGGCCCGGCACAACAAAATTATATATATATATATATATATATGTGTTCCTCTAACTCCCATTGGAGCATAGAGCGCCAAAAACAAAATTATGGTTCCCAAAATCTTTGTGCGGAATATAAACATCTATTAAATTTTTTTCGTCTTAAAGAAATTTTGGAGAGGAGATTGCAATAAAATAAATTTGGGCCAAATGTAATCTTAATATCAACATAATAAGATGGTTTATGGTCCCAAAGACTCTTTTTCGGAAAAAACAAGTATGGGTGATATGTAGGGAGATTGATTATTTGACTTTTTTCAATAACCGGTTTTCGAATATTACGAATAGTTGCTATTTTAAAATACCCGGTTTTCGGTTAAGCATTTTTTAAATAACCGGTTAACCGGTTTTAATTCAAATACTTAAAAACACAAAAATAAAATAAGTTTTTAAAATAAAACGTTAATTTGAATAAAAACAAAACTATTTGCAAAGGTAAGGACTTAGATCAGACCTAACAAATATTTTACGATAGAGTCAAAGAAAAGTGGGACCAGTAAATTGATCAAACTTTAGCTAAATTATCAACAATTTTTTATTGATTTAAACTTTATTTGTAAGAAGATATTTGTATAATGTAATTTAGAAACTGTTGAATGATATTTGATCTAGACATACGTTTTGCAAAAGCAAATAAATTATAGGAATTTTATAAAGTTATTATTTGAAATATTCTCTCAAATTTATTTTGAATGAGTTTTAATTTGTTGGTGGTTAAGCTATCTATCTCTTAGCCAGGATTATATATTTTAAATTATTTTGTTTCAGCATTATATATATATTTATATATATTTATATATATTTCTATAGAAGCGAATAGTGAACTGAACATTCTTTTTGTGTAAAATATTTGTCAATTCGTCGACTACAATTTAAACATTCCATGACATTGTTTGATTTCTTCAATTTTGTTTTTAAGTTCTTGATGTTTTAATAAATAAAACTGGTAGAAATTGTTCCCATATCGTTGATTTCCCCGTAATGTTGTAGTTTTCAGCATGAAGAGATGCTAGAACTTCTTAAGAGTTTTTAGTGCCTTAACGGGCATTTCGTCCTCGGCAACACAATGGGCTAATATTTCGCCCAATGATTCATTTTTTGCCCCGTATTTAAGTAAAGTATTGTTTGTCGTCTCCTTAGAACTACTTCAAACGGCGTTAAGTTTCATTTGGATCACATTAATGTCAAGCATGACATGGAAGAACCTTTGTAACTTATCATTTTTGTCTTTTTAATTGCGTTCGAAAAATATCTAGAGATAACCTTTATATAAAAATATATTTAATATTTAGAATACTCTTGCACAAATTACTATTCACTTTTTAACTGCACACGTTTTTGTAGTATTTGAAATAGTTTTTGGTTTTTTTTCTACAAGAACACACGCTTTTATAAGCGATTTTTATTTACAGTGTCCATAATGTTTTTTGACCTTTGTTACATTTTGTTTTGACATTCTTCATTTAAAGTTTAAGTTTGACCAATATTCAATTAGAAAATACCTAAATTACGGGGACATCTACAACAAGAGTAAGGAAAATTTATATAAATTACACAGTACTAAAATAACCGGTTTATTATACCAAAATAACCGGTTTATTCGATATTCAAAAAATGGGCATTTTAAAATAACCGACTTGGGCAAAGCTAAAATAACCGGTTAAAACCGGTCGAATAATAACCGTTCGATCTCCCTAGTGATTTGTAAAATTAGGGACCGATTCAAAAAGATTTTTGAAAGACTTGTCCTTGTGACAATAAGGACCAATGTATCAAATTTCATTAAGTTTTCTACGAGATTACAACCTGTACTTTGCGCCCAAGGTCACATGTACAGACAACCCTCCACAATATTGGACATACAGACGGACATCGATTTAAAAGTAATTCTAATTCGATCGATATACTTAAAGATAAGTCTAGGAGCAATATTTTAAGGTGTTACACATATCAGCACAAAAGTTAATACTATCATCACTATTGTGGTGTTGTTATAAAAACTGTCTACAGGAAGTGCCCGATATTTTCATAATCAATGGACGTCAGCAGAACAGTATTGGTACATGTGGACCCCATTATATGTCTACATGCAGCACAATACTATTATTATTCGCCAGCCCTTATTATTTTAAATCTTTAAAATTTTTTTAAACTTAATCCTTAATTATAATACAGATTAAAATTGTTTTTAACATTAACTAAAATATGTTCTCCTCACACTCTCTTCTATGCATTAGAAGAACTAATTCCTTACTTTAATATATCCTTTCTAGCACAAAATTACCATGGTAATAATGCATTTCCAAAAAAAAATCCCATCAAATTCCTACAAAAAAAATTATGAAAAATAAACTATTTCACTTGCAAAACCACTATAAACAGATTTTTTTTATATTAAAAGCACACAACTGTTAAATTTTTATTATGTTTATCATTATTATTATTTATTTTCATACATTTTCCGTTTTTCTATCATTTTTTAGCTTCCCTTTTGCTCTGTCACATTAAAACGAAACAAGTATGTGTGCTATATTGGGCTATGCCGAATTTAATATACGCTTCACCATTCGTGCGATAAGAAGAAAAAGTTATATAAATACCGTCGTTTAGATATGGGCACTTCCATTGTGACGTGACGTGATATTTGTACGACCTAATGTAAACCAATTAAATGAAGAAGTCAAATTTGTAAAAAGAATTTTTTGTATGGCAAATTAATAAAGTAGCACTATATTCAGAAAAAAATTTACAAGAATCAACCCTAGGGATTTGAAGATATAAGCAAAAATATGCGCTGGCGTGACGTTACAAAAAACAGAAGATGATTTTGACTTATATTACAAAATTGCATTAGTCTGCGCGCATTGAACAGACTAATTAAGCTTTGGACTTATAAAGATTTATTTTCCAAGTTTTCAAATTTAAAAATCTTTGCTCGTTTAAATGTACAAATGGGCATTTCCAGCGAAAAGGCTACTTTTTGTATTATAACGCCAGAAAGCAAATAAGCTAGTATTTTAGGCCCATGTTGTTCAAATTTATCCCTTATGTTGCCAAATGTAGAGCTAGTTTCGCTTTACACCAAAATATAAAAATGTAAATTATACATATACAATTTTTTGAGAAATATTTTAAATTACATCTGGCGTTACGTTACAACAAGTAGACTTTTCGCTGGAACTGCCCATATAAATAAATAAATTTCTTGCTGTTCACTAGATATACAGAAATTTGCGATGACTTTCTACGGGAGGTGCCGCGCCCTTTCACCGATCCAGCCCATATTCTTAGAAAGTTGTGTAATGATAACCCAGCTATGTGTACAAAATTTGGACAATTTTTCTCTTACTGATTTTTAGATATAAATAAATATATTTTGTGCCACGCCCACTTCTACAATCCCGCCCACATTTTGTCGGATATTGTGTATTTATAACAAAAAAGCTTTTACCTAATTTGGAAACTTTGGCTCTTGCCGTTCTCTAGATATACAGAAATTTGTGATGTCTTTTTATGGGAGATTCTACGCCCACTTCACCGATCTCGCTCATATTTTTATAGAGTTGTGTATTGATAACCCAGCTAAGTGTACCGAATTTGAGCAATTTTTCTCTTACCTTTCTTGAGATATAGAAAAAAACTATTTTGTGCCACGTCCACTTCTCCAATCCCGACAACATTTTGTGGGATGCTGTGTATTGAAAATAGAGATTTTTGAACCAAATTTGGAAACTTTATCTCTTTTCGTACTTCAGGTATACAAAAATTTATAATATCTTTACTGCTCACATTTTGTGGGATACTGTGTATTGAAAACCGAGATGTTTTTACCTAATTTGGAGCTTTGGCCCTTTTCATTCTCCAGATTTACAAACAAAAACAGCAACAACAAGGGAGCGGAGTATATGTGGCATAAATATACAACAACCTAGTCTCCATCCTTTCTTGGGTCTTCGGAACCCCCATTTCAACATACAAAGGCCAGACGGACATCGCTAAATACCGTTAGCTCATCATAAGGACTCAGAATAGATACACGTTATAGGATCTAACATCAATATTGTAGAAATTACAAACGAAATGATAAACTTATATATACCTCTTACCTTTGGTGAATGTTATAAAAATTGTATTCCAGATTTTCGCACAACAAATAGAAAAATACAATTAAAAATCTAGACATTTTTAATGCTTTTAATTATAACTGCACTGGTTATTTAAATACGCATGGCGGAAAGTCAACTACAGGTAAAATTTCTAATGAAATTATAAGCAAAATGGCAGTTTGAGTTAAACTTTATTTTTATGTTAATGACTTTGAAAGGAATTAAATGGAAGAGCAGAAAGGAAAAGATAATTCGAGTGAATTAAAATGAATTAGCTGCATATTTAATATTAATAAGGACACAAGTGGATATTTTAAAATTATTTTCATACAGCATGTCGTTGGTTTTGTATACGAATTATTTAATATGTTGGTTAACTGATGTCAATTTAAGTTTTTATTGCATAAGTCGGTATATCTCAATCTTTGAAACACAAGTCCTCAAAAGGAATAAAACAATTGAAAAGTGGAGAAAAATATAATTTATATTGGCAATTTGCTTAGTGCTAGTGAAAAAATAAAACAAATTTTTGCAGTTTAATTTATTGATAGTGCAATGCTGATTTAAATCAATATTTAGTTCTCTTCCCCCAAACCATGCCCTGCATCGATAATAAAAAAAGAGTATTGCAAATGAAAAAAGTGTTTTATAATACCGGACAAGTAATATGTATAGTTAATGTAAATATTTACATATGTTTTTTAAATAAAAAATACTTATTATTTTAAGAAGTCCAGAATAGTAAGTTGTTTTTTCTGAGTTTCCAGTGGTCCTTGCAAAGTAATATCTCTGGTATTTTTGAGAAAAATTGTCTATTTAAGCGAGTTAGTGTTGCTCGCAGTCCAATTGATTGCTGTATCTTCAAATTAAATTGCTAATTTGTTCATTTTTGGTTAATTGTTTCATCATGTTCATCTCATCAGACACCACATTAACCTGATCAGTGTGATCGATAGCGTCATCAACGTCATCATCGCAGTCATATCGAACACAAATGGATCGCAATTACGTAGGACGCCCTCTGATTGCCCACAATTGTATTTCTTTTCTTTTGAAAATAATATTTAAAAATATAGTCGCAACCAGCGTATGAAATAATATTAGATCTAAATCGACGTATAACGTAGATATGGTTTTACGTTTGCGAAAGTTATTGTGTGCCTTTGTATAAAATTTTATAAGAAGGCGATTATTCTTTTTATTTGTTTTTTTTTACTTTATTATGTTAAACAAAAACTGCAAAGATCCCACTACTCAGTACTTCTGTGATTTTCATAGGCAACCGAGATTTTGATATGTTGATGCCATATTGCTTAAGTTTAAACGCTCTTTACATGGTTCTTAAAATTTTTGAAAAAAGATAGAATAATTCCGATTATTTAATGTAATCACAATGTTTAAAAAGGGCAATATCTAGCCCATACTTTGATCTAGAATGGTTTTTCGGATCTCCTAAAAAACTTTAAGACATACGCGGTTACTAATGAAAACCACAGACTTATCAGATAGAAGATGCCTTCTATAGAATTCTCAATGAATTAGATTTCCCATTCATGGTTTCCCTTAAGCCTCATTCTACTATACTAATTTAAAAAGAACAGTCTCTTCTTTTTGTAGGTATTTGAAAACAACAACACAGAAAAAATTAAAAATTGTCTTGAATCACCAAATTTATACCAAATTCACAATATCAAGCAAACAAATTGTTGACTTGGCGCCTATTACCAAAATGATTATATTGATTACTAAAAATTTTAAAATTGTGAATATTTTTTCAATAAATTATATTTTTAATTTTAATTAAAAAAAAATTTTAAAAAACTTTGCATTTCAAACAATGTGTTATTTTTTTAATTAAATATTAACAATTACCAACAACAATTCTACAGGCTTAAATTATTTTATTTTAAACGAAAAAATCAATTAATATTTTTTTAATATTTTAATTAAAAATTTATTTCAAAACAGTTTAAATATGAACTATATTGTTAATTTTCTTTAAAATTAAAAAATAATTGATGCAATTATAACATTATTAACCATTTTTTTAATTGATAAAAAACATTTTTCTGTGAAGAAGAATTGTTTGCAAGTCCAAGGTGCAATCCTAGAACTTTAAATAAAATTGTTTTTTTTTCAATTCAAAGAAAAAAGTGTTTTATCAATTAAAAAAATGGTTTAAAAAGTATTTAAATTAAATAAATGTGATAATTAAATCAATTATATATTTAGTTGAAAGAAAGTTAAAAATTTAATTTTGATTTAATTAACATTTTAGTTGTTTTGAAATAAATTTTCAATTAAAATTTTAATTAAATAACAAAAAATCTTTCAAGGTCATTAATTTAATGTAAATAAAAGATTATTTATTTCATTTTCAATAAAATCCGACGTTTCGTTGGTATTCTTTGCAACTTCTTCAGGGATTGAGTTTTATTAAAATAATAATCTTTTTTCGTCAGTTTACATCATTTATAAAATATATCACAGTATTTTGTATAGGTGGACAACACAACACAAAACTTAAAATATTAAAATAAATATATGTAAATTTAAAAATTATGACAGAAAATTTGTCCTTTTTTAGATCACAGTTGTTCTTATTACCTTGAAAGCCTGTATATAGAAAACTATAACAACTATTTAGAGTAATAAAAAAAGAAGGTCGATAAATACTTATAACAAAAAATCTTAATTGACTTTTTTCGTTTAAAATAAAATAATTTTAACATGTAAAATTGTTGTTGGGAATTGTTAATATTTATTTAAATAAATTAACACATTGTTTGAAATTGCAAAGTTTTTTGATCACTTTTTAAATTAAAAATATCATTTATTGAAAATATTTTTTCATAATTTAAAAATTGTTGGTAATCAACAACTTGTTTGCTTGATATTATGAATTTGGAATAAATTTGGTGATTGGAGAAATTTAATAATTTTTTCTGTGTAGGCCTTAAGTCTAGCGATAAATGTGGACAAAATGTTTAAGGATTTATTGAAGTTATTCATTCTGTAAGTTTTTTATGAGAAATATCCACTGTTTGGTCAATACCAACGGTTGCAGTTGAATCAATCCATATAGCATCCATGTCATCAACAAGAAGCACAAAAAAAGTTATCTGCATGTGACTTTCCGTTAAAATTAAGTACATTTTGAGTTCTTCGTAATGTCTAAGAGCCAAATTCTGACGTTAAATTTGTTATGTGGTGATTGCTGGTAGATCCCTGCAGATTGCAACATTTTAATCTCTATTAATGTTTTCCAACACAATGAAAAGGTTATTATATGTTTGTTGTGATGTGTGAAACACATCAAAATATTGGTTCTAGACCCTGTAGAATATTGATCGACTCAGAATCACTTTCTTTGTCAATCTAGCGATGCCCATCCGTCCGTCCGGCTGGCTGGCTGTAAAGTTTTGCGCAAAGAACAGGTCGCATTTTTAAAGTTACCTTGATGAAATTTGGAAGATGTATTGTAATTGTCGTCAGAACAACGCCTATTGAAAATGGTGAGAATGGCAGCATATTTTCCACAGCCCCCTTACACACTTCTTTCTCGAATAGAGTCTTTGTGCCCATTATGTCTGTATATGGGTTAAATTTCGACCAAAAATATATTTTTGCAACCTAAATCATTAAAAAAATTTTAAAATTTTATTAACTCTGCTGTTGGGTTTGGACCATTTTGGTAATTTTTTTAATGAAATTTGCAATGGATTACAATATCAACTTAAAACGTCAGCTAATTTATTTTTTTTCTATTAAAATGCGTTTAGTAAGTTTTCAGCTGTCTGGGATAAAATCGAACAGAAAAAAATTAATAAATACAAATCATAGGTTATGGCCGGCCCATTTTGGTCAATGCAACTCATTTAATTTTTTACATGAGTAAAAGTGAGTAAAAATATTTTATGGCTCATAGTTATTTTAGCAGCAAGATGAACAAATTGTTTTCCTATTCAATTTGCACACAAATCTATTGCATAAAGTGCATTTGGTATCACATTTGAATTTACAGCAACTGCAAGTTGCCCGTTTCCTAGGAGCTAACATTGTTATTTTCCTGCTTCTAGATGCTACACACTAGGGTATTCATTCGGGTAATTCAACCAATAAATTACTACCCGATTAACTGATCGGTTAATTTAAAATTGGCTATTTTCGATTAACGATTAAACCGATTAATTTCAGTTGATTAACCGGTTAACCAATGTCACAAAATTTTTAATATTTTATAGCATTATACAATATTTTTTGTGTTTTTAATTATTTCTTTCGTAACATATACAAAAGGTATGTCTACAGAAAATATTTTTTCATACAAAGAAAGTGTTAAGTGTTATCCATTTTAAGAAAGTGTTTGTTGTCAACGGATTTTTGTTTCACGTACTTTTTGAATGTATGTCTTTAGTTATTTGTTTCTTCTCATTTCTACTCATATCAATCTTTTAACGGAATTAACCGAAACAGTTAGAAGTGTTAAAAGTTTTAAAAATTAGAACAGGACTCTAATGGCACAATGGAAGATTTTTTATGTTAAGAGAAATCCAGGAAAATGCTTTCGATTTCTCAAACATCTACGATAAGTGAAAGAATTTTTTCCAAGTCAAGTTTTATCAAAACTAAATAAATGAATCGCTTAAATCTGAAACAATTAAGCCAAATTATTTTTAATAGATAATACGTATTAGTCACAAAATATGAATAAAATATTTATGAATAAGTTTTTTGTTTTCACGTTTTGGTTCAAGAATTGTCATGTTTGTTATAGCCCTGGTAGGCTAGCTGGTAGTGAGCTAGTCTATCATCGCTGGGGTTGCGGGTTCGATTCCCGCCAGAGACTCTGGTCTCCTGCAGACAAGCGTATAGCTTCGCGGGATTAGCATAGGTAATATTAAAAAAAAAAAAAATTATTTATGCATTTTTATTCCTGAAATTACTTAATTTATAAAAAAATCTTTATTAATCGGTTAACCGATCAATAACAAAATTAACCGATTATTACCTGATTAAACCAAAGTTAAAGATTAAAGCAAGAGCCCGATTAAATGAATACCTAGCACACACTCTGATGACGAAGCTTGTTGTTAAGTCAATAGCTCTGCTGCAAATTTATATTTAGGTTGGACTGTCTTATGGAAAACACATAGATAGCTGAATTAAAAACTTGGGTCTTCTGCAATTTAAATCATTTGCAGTCCACGAAGAGTCAATTTCTCTATATAAAATAAATGCATTCAATGCGTTTTTAAAAGACAATATTTGGCCATCGATTTGTTTTTATTTTATTGCTATAGTAGCTAATCATTTGATCAAATCATCAAAAGTGACATTTTCATGACATTTGTAAACCAAAAGAAGAAGAGCTTCCCACTTGTCCCATAATTCTCGAATGGGAGCAAACTTGCCACTACTTTTTGTTGTCTTCTGTTGATAACGTGTTATAATGTGAAAATTATTTTCGCTCAAAATTGACCGGAATATTGCACGATAAAAACAAGCTTCAAATAAACTGTACAATATAAAATTATTATGATTAGCACTTTACGCATACACAAGATCAAAAATATTGTATATACCGATATGTTTTCACATTTAGTTTTACAATATTAATTCTTATGTTCAATGATTATTTGTTTTACTCCCGGAGGGTATATAGCAGAAGAGTAGACAGAACGGCATCTTGATACCGCAAAACGTGTACCTGATGGTACTGATATAATATCCCTGCTGAAGCTCCAATATGACGTGGTAAAGGAATTGCACTTCATTGCATTTTGTTTTTCGCTATGTATAATGCATTGATACCACAATCTTCTTCACCATTCTCCATTCCATTTTCACATGTATCATCAATACCACCTATACTTTGAATATTTTCATCTAATATTTATATCTAAATGAAAGTGACGCAAATACACTTTCCTTTAGAATTTCAGCAATTGCACACTGCTATCCAGATTTTGTCGATTTACATTTTTTTTTTTTTTTTTGAGAAAGTAAATAAATAAAAAGCTAATCACAAACTAGAAGACGAATCATACTGGTTGTATGCATATATGTATAAAGATGTCAAATCCCCGAAATATAATACTATATGGCAACACAATATATTCAATGCACAAAAAAAATAATTTGGGGAATTACAAAATTATCATTTCGTTCATAAATTATTTCAAAATTCTGGACAAATGAGTTTTATATCTTCTTACTTATGAAAAATACAAAGTGGGCCAAAATGGTCCCTAACATAAGATTCGTAAGTTTTTTTCAACCTAACAGGTTAAGATCGATGCACTTCCGAAATTAGCTCTTAATGCTATAACTTCCTTCCAAATGTTCGCATTAATATAAAATATGGCGACGATAAATTTTATAAAATCTACTGCTATGTACCAGAAATGCCCACAGTACCCATATAAATCCCATTTCTAAAATCACCTTATGTTGACAAATTCTCATATAGATGTTGAGATCCACATAATATTTGACGCTAATAATTCTTATATGAATCTTAATCCCGAAACATAATTTTATTTTGCCAGGTCCATGATTATCCATAGGTCCCAAAGAGGATACACTCTCTGTGTCAAATAGTTGGGCTTTACCGACAATACTTTCTTACTTACTTTGTAGTAGATTTAAATTATTTTTATATATGGTTCTACGATAAAAAAAAATAACTCATCTTAGTTAATTGTGCACATTCATGTTGTCAACTATCAAAAAAAAAAAACGCGCCAAAAAACAGTGTTCGCCTTGAACATTTACATCAAGTAAATTCATTTTTATTTTTTTTATTTTTTATTTTATTTCTTTTCGATGTCCCATACACAAGACTTAAGTCTTTTATTGCAGTATAGGACTGAGCTTACATAAATACAATGAATCAGATAACAAAACTGTGTTATATATTATTAAGTAACTAAAAAAATGAAAATAGGATTAATTATAATTTAGTTTTATATGACAATCTTAGCAAAAATCAATATAAAGCATGCAAAAATATAAATATAAATTCAACGTGAAAAATAGCAAAAAATATATTTCCTGAATTGTCGTGCGTTCTAATGGTCTGTAATCTATAGGGAATTCCGTTCCAGAGACTGATGGCATGAATAAATAATTGATACTTGGAGATCAGAGTTTGATAAGCAAATGAAAGAAGAAGCGTTGAAAAGCTTAGACGTTTATAAAGATCTCCGGTTGATGTGTATATATAATTTTATGCATGAACAGTAAAATGCGCCCCCCCTTTAAATAATTTTCGAAACTAATGCCAAAGAGCAATGTTAAGTAAGGGGAGATATGATCAGATCTTCTAAGGCCATATATATACCGAATAATGTTATTAAAGGTCACATTTAGTTTTCTTTTACTTTTATTATCACAACTGGCAAATAGTTCACAGCCATACAATAAAATCGGTATTAGGTAGGATTTTGCAAGGAGTGTTCTAATTTTAATTGGAGTACAATACTGAGTTTGCCAGAGATTTCTTAACATTGAATACGTTCGACCACATACAAAATTAACGTGGTTAGACCAGGTGAGAGTGTTGTTAAAATATACACCAAGATTTTTGACCGAGTTTAAAATATCAATGGACTGGTTGTTTAAGGTCAATTTAGGATTAAAATCAAGTTTAAATAACCTCTTTTTAATAATAAACGCTTTCGACTTTATAGGATTTATTGCTAGACCATTAGCGGTAACCCAATCATAAACACGACCTAACTCCTGGTTTAGTGTCCTCACACATTCATCAATAGCAGTATTGCTGCAACTAATGTAAAGCTGGACGTCGTTAGCATACAATCTAACCCTGCAGTATTCGAGTTTACTCTGAAGATCATTTACGTATAATGAAAAGAGAAGACGACCTAAGATCGAGCCTTGCGGAACACTCCGGGTTAATGGTAATGTGGTCGAAACGGAGGAAGGTGTTTCAACATATTGATATCTGTCGGTTAGATATGAATTTATTAAGCTTGTGGCAGTTGATGCGAATCCAAACATCTGTTTAAGCTTATAACACAAAATGCTGTGGTCTACCGTGTCAAATGCCCTGAATTGATCCAGGAGAACTAAAAATGTAACATTATCGCATTCTACCTGTTGTCTTATGTCCTCAGCAACATCCACAAGAGCCGTTACACAGCTGTGATTTTGACGGAAACCAGATTGACGACCAGTCAGCATATTATTTGTTTCAATATATTGTGTAATTTGTTTATGAATTAATCTTTCAAAAACTTTAGATAAAAATGGCAAGATTACTATTGGCCTGTAATCAGAATTGGATTTTGGTGTAGGAATAATCTTAGCCAGTTTCCATATTTTTGGATACTGGTTAGTAGTAAAAATCTTATTAAAAACAAAAGTTATAAAAGGAAGAAGTTTTGGAATAAGGATCTTCAAAAACCTAGGATCAATTCCATCCACACCAACTTCATTGGATTTTATTGATAACAAACTGGATAAGACGTCAGACTGCCGAACATGAGTAAAATAGAAACGATTCTGTGCACTGTCATTAGCGAGGTTATAGAAAGCAGCAGATGGAAAGTGCTTAACATTTCTCCAACACTAGAAATCAATAGATTTTCATAAAGCCGATTACTTTCGCCTTCTACCGTCTACTATTCAAATACCGAGAAACTCAAGAGCACATATTTAGCCAACTTACCAATACTAAAATCTTTCCCTCTAGCTTAAATTATAATAAATGGCCATAATTTTTACACTATGTTGCACAAAGCAATATTTTTCTATAAATTAACATTTTCACATATGCCATCTTGTAAATCGAATAAATTACCACTTTAATTGTAACGCTTTAACAACTTCAAACCGATACATCTAGTCAAAGGTGTTAAAATATGTGTTTACATGTGCATCTGTGTGCGTTTGTAGTTTTATGTGTTAAGTTAAGTACTTGAGTAAATAAATAATTTTCTTATATTATATTGATTATTCTATTGTTAAATGCTTATTTAAAGCACGTAGCCTTTTAAGATAATTGCAATATTCTAGCATTAAAATAATGTTTAAACGATAAAGTTAAAATGTTTTAACTTTTTTCGTAGCATATAAATGTAGTATATCTCTAGGAGAAGTGAGGCATTCACAGGAGAGTAGAAAAACGCATACATGAAAAGGGTGAAATGAAGTAAACGGATCAAATAATTTTCTTAAATTGCTCAATCCCAACTATTAGAAAAGTGTTTTAAAATATATGTTAGGTAAGGTTCTATCGTAATCAAGCACAGCTCAAGTAGATCCAGCAAATATATCCCGTTGTGTTACCATGTTTTGTGGTCTCCAAGATGCCCTATCCCGGCTGTGGACATTTTCATTCAGCTAGTCGGTTGATTTAATGTAGGATTGGATCCTATTCAAATCAACTTCATAGAGACAAGTTTTGTCCAAACATTTCTTCGACGAACCCGATTTTGAGTCTTAGATCACCGAATGCAGGTCAATACCAGAGTAGATTTGCCGTTACTCCTTTTCTTCCCAGCCGTTACAACGTATACACTTTTAATGGATTGCTATCCTCTGAGCGTGTTTCCTTATATATCAATGGCCGGTTAAAACCGCAGTCAGATTCCTGAGGTGAAGTCTGGACAGCTTGAAAGTCCGCTGAGTCGTTTTGCACCTTTAATGGGCCATATTTTTCTGGTTTTCCCACAGAAAGTTTATCGAACCATCTCTGACTAGCAAATATGTGAAATTTGTGTGCGATAAGTTGCTCTCTCTTCGAGAGCGAAACAACACTATCATAAGTTGAAACGTTCCGATTCAAAGCGATGCACAGCGTAAGATTTTGCTAATCTAGCTGGACAAAAGTCGTTTTTTTGAGTTTAAATTTGAGTAAATATATTTATCAAATATAAGAGAGCCCTTTTTGTAAAATAAGAAAGTGTAAAAACGTTGCCTAATTTGTCAACAAAAAGAATATAACGTTACTTTAAACTTTGGAGTGAATTAAAAACAACAAAAACACTTACATGAAATTGCTCATTTTTAGAAGCGTGTAAAATTTTATTGGAATGGAGTTTTTTACCGATTTTTTTTTTATTTATTTATTCCATTTTCTGTAAAATAAGATTAGGTCTTATATTTATAATTAGTACAGTAACGTATTACCTTACAAAACAAACTTGATCAAGGACCGGAAAACGTTTTTTTTTTATGTTTTTAAAAAAATATTTATCATTGGTGTTCGAAAAATATTTTAAATTGTACAATAACCAAAAATAGATAAAAATATTTTGTTTGATATTGTTTCTTAGAAAAACGTTTTTGAGAAAAATATTTTTTTTTGTTCTTTTGTACAAAAAATTACGAACCGAAAACTTAATTTTTTCTTTTTAAAAATTTAAAAATCATGCGTACAATATAATTTTTTTTCACCAATTTAAAAAAATAAAAGCAAACACAACAAAAAGATATTTATTTTTTCAGTACAATATTATTTTGTACATTAAAAAAAAAAGAACCGAAAACTTAAAATTGAATTTTTTTAATTGACAAAATTTAAACTCATACGTACAAAATTATAGTAAAAAAATATAAAGCTAATTTATAATAAGTAGTTATAACATGATAAAGATTATCATAGAACTAAATAGTAATCTTATCAATTACTTGATGTTTGAGCAACAATTAATTTTCTACATGCTCAGAACTTAAATTCCTTCTATTTTTGGTCATAATAATTGGCAAAGCACTGAAGGCTGTCTCCACAGATATCTGTGTTGGGGGTACAGCTAATGCAACAGCAGCTAGTTTTGATAATTAAGAATATCTAAGGATTTTTTGCATTTGCAATTTTAAACACAATTTTATATTATAATTTTAATTAAAATTCTCAATTTTAACTTCAAATTGAGTTTTTATTGTTAGTTTCTAAAAAAAAAAAAAAAAATATTTTTCTCAAAAACGTTTTTTTTAAGAACTTTAGTATTTTGAACTTTGAAGAACAAATAAAACAAAATAATTTTTTTTTTGTACAGTTGAAAACATGTTTTGAACACCAATGAGAAATATTAAAAAAAAAAAAAAAAAAAAAAAACGTTTTTGTGTATTTTTCAAATTTTTGTTTTTTTTGTTTCTTTTTATGTACAAAACACATATTGTACTTTAAAAATAAATATCTTTTTTGTGTTTCCTATTTTTTTTTTAACTGATAGAAAAAAAAATTTATTTTGTACGCATGAGTTTTGAATTTGTCAAATGAAAAACTTAAATTTTAGGTTTTCGGTTCTTAATTTCTGATGCCTGAACTTGATACAAATAAATACAACAATATTTATATAAAAAAATAATTAAAAATAAAGATCAAAAAAAAAAAAAAAATTTAATTTAAAATCAAAAATTACTCGTATTTAAAAAATTTTAATAAAAATGTTTTGAACCTATTAGCATTGCTATTTAGTTGTCGACTTTGTGGAAGATTGTTCCAAAGACGAGCAGCATATACATAAAACTGCCATTCAGATACTAGGCAAGGATGTCGAGGTATTACAATATTTCGATTTCGGGGTTATTGGAAAAAACGAATATATATTTAGGTGTTTGACTGTTTATTATTATTTTTATTATTTATTATTTATTTTTAGAAGACTTTCAAAGGACACTCCATAAAGATTATTGGCAACAGAAGAAAAATGATCAAATCGTCTTAGTCCATACACATTTTTTATTAATAATATATAATATATATTAATAATTCGCACCCATAGATCAGGGAAGGAATCAAGTACGAATTGGCAAGTAAACGATTCTTTTTTTTTTCTTTTGAAGCTCTACTTATTCGCTGTTAATATCATGAGAATTAATTTTTAGAACAGGAAAATTCTTTTAGTGCTATTTCATTTAAACAACAGTAAAGTAAGAAGAAAAAACTAAATTCTATAATCGATAAATTCTTTTCTTCATAACGCTTCAGAACCAAATTAGTTTTAAACGAACGTCTGAAGTACCTACTTTAAGGCACATATAAAATTATCTGCCGAGATTTGCCGATAAATACAAAGAAATAAATAATGACTGATAATACCACATACCACGAAATTTTTGATATATGGCTTAAAACACCCGAAAATGAAAGGCTTGACCGTTCCGTAAACCATATTTGTGGAAGTACTGAAGTACTACATTTATTACAATCTCCAGAAATACCAGAAGAAAACCATTAATTTTAGCATTTTATTCTTACTTTAATATATATGTACATATGAAATGTATTCTTATTTTAAAATTAATGAAGAAAAATTAAACACTTATTATTACTTCTTCCTCCTTTTTTTTATTTATATTAAACATTATCATGCATACTCGCCGCTTTTTTACTTTACAGATATAAATTTTTGCAGTTATATGGGAGGTGGGCGTGGCAGTGATCCAATTTCGCCCATTTTTTGACAATGGTACATAGTAGCCTAGTAACACATTGTACCAAAATTCATAAGTCTAGTTTAATTTTTTTCCAAGAAATTTAATTGTGTCTCCCTATAATGGCTAAATCTTACACTGTGCGGTGTCTGCAAGCATCAACGAGTCAATTTCCTTAAATGCCGCTGTGACCAGGAACCTATTTAATTTCCCGATATCTTTGCTAGAGACATTCGGCAATCTAGATGCTAAAGCTTATCATAGCAAAAATTTATTTGCTATTTTATTGTATACAAGTAGTCAGTGTGTTTTGTCAGAAGTGTTTTATTTTAGATCTTGAACTTGGATCTTTTTTTTTTGGGAAATTACTTTGTTTCATTAATTTTTGTCACTCTATATTACACATAAGTATTGAAAATGAACACATGTTATCATCAACATTATTAAAACAACTGTTGGTTGTCACAATAATGGCACACAGCAAACTAACCAGCAAAATATAAAAAAAAAATGGAACTTCTGCAATACGCACACAATGTACTATTTACTACTATTTATATAGAGAATTTTATAAACTTAAATACAACAAATGAGAGTACTATTGTGGGCAATATGAAATAATTTGTACCCTCCATCTAAATGTGACTCTTTCTTTTTTTGTGGCTGATTTTAATCGATATCAGGAATTAACGAAAATTAAAATAATTCACAGCAGTTAAAAGTATACAGAGGACTTAATGTTTTAGGATTTCATGGATTCCTAAATGTTGGTCGCCACCTACTTTATCGTCCGAGTTATGTTCTTAGCTCTACTTTGCATGCAGATGTAAACAGAATAGTTAAACTTTGCTTTTTAAGATCTTTTCTTCCTGCGACTTGTGCTTAAACCTCATCCATAACTTGACTTTAAATAATTTTATAAAGTTTTTGGGGATCTTAGCTATCATCCAATAATATAAATATTCAAGAAACATACACAAAGACATGTAGTATTTCTCGCATCGCAAAATTTCTCACATGAAGTGTGAAACAAAAAATTCCATTGTTTCTCGATTTGTGAGAAAAAGTGTTTCTGTATTTGAATGCGAGAACAGACATTACAAATTCTGTTTTAACTGGAATACTTCCAGTAATGCAAGCGATACGCTAAAGAAAGAAATACATGTAACAAAAATAGGGCTGCCAGATATAACGACTTATCGTCATTTTTTATTTCTTTGGATTATTTAATACATTTGTTTTTGTGATTAAAACATTAAAATATTACCGCATTTTTCACTCAATGCACTAAGGATTTTTTTTTCTTTTTTGGCCAAAAATTTTATTTTAAGTTCAATATGATATTTTGTCACGCCTTGTGTGACTTCTTCAGGGAATAAAAACAACCTGAAATTTTATATTGTTATCGGATTAAAGAAAAAATTAAATAATTTATTTTATAAAAATAGACCTCAAGCTTAAGTATGTGTGTATAAAATATGTATAAAATACCCATAAATTTTAATTATGTTTTTTTTACTATATTTTAATTAAAATCGAACTAAATTTGTCAAAATTAATTTTAAAATGTCGGATTTTTTAAAACAAAAAAGGCGATTTTTTTATTTTTTCTGGCAGCCCTGCAATTAAAATAACAAAATATAACAATTGTGTTTTATTTATTTTCATCATTTAAATTCTTTATTTTCATATTAAAAAAAAATAATACACATTCTTATGTACATATGTACATGTGTATATGTATACACATAATTATTTTTTCGGATAATTTGGGCTCCATTTATTTAAAATTTAATTCTTCTCGCATCAATTTCAAATGTGATTTATTTTGACAGTTCTTGTGAGAAACTTTTCGCAAAATATTGTTACAGAAACACTTCTTCTCACATCCTTCCAATAATTGCTGAAAAATTATGGAAATGACAGATGATTCTCGCAAAGAAAAGATACAGAAACACTTATGTGAGAAAAACCATTTTTTGTTTCATATTTCAGTGTTTTTGTAAAAATTTACTTGTTTCATACGGGAAATTTTACGATGCGAAAAATACAGAAACGTGCTACTGGTTAAGATTAATGTGCCAATAGAACCAAACCTCACGGTGATCTTAATACCAGGTCAAGAACCATTATTTTATCTTCCACTACCTATAAAACTCACATGAACGTTGTAGCACATGCATAAATATCTCCACTTTCTCCTTCAATGGGAGCCTCTATTGAAAAAGAAGTTAATTGTTAATAGCAACAGTACGTCGATAGATTTATCAGCAGTCCAAAATCTGCGTACTAATTTTCATTAGTTTTTAAATTTTGGTACAACAGCAGCAACACAGAAGAACTTTAAAAAACAAACTTAATATTGGTTTGCTTAACATTAAACTTATTGGAGATCAAAATACGAATAAGATCATTAAGATAAAAATAGAGCAATAAATATCATCGTCTAAGCAGACTAATCAATGGTTGACATTGATTCGGCTCGTTACAAGCAAAATGATAAAATAAAATTATCCTTAATCCTTATGTTGGTGAATGACAAAATACACAATCGTGTCATCACACTCATCCACATCGAAAATTACTTATACACAGTTGACTGTACGTACGAGTATGTAAGTTTTTGTATGTGCGAGTAAATTTAAACAAATACAGAATAAAATGAAAATGTTAAATATGTAAGTATTAAAATGTCATGTACAACAAAAACAACATCAACGACTGCAAGACAACAAAAACTTTTTTAACAAATAATATTAAGTAGAGAATTGTTAAAGGAAATGAAATAAATAAATGCAGACAGACAGAAAGACGGACATTTAAAAAACACATACTCATACACACACAAACAACAAACTTGAATGAGAGACGGAAGGACATACAGATAGACAACTAGACGGAATGACAGATGCAAATATATACATTAAAATTCAAGTATACACATGTACTTACTCATACACATAAATGTTTTCTTTTCTTTACATATGACAAAATGTTTTATACATTAACAGCATTTCTTACACACACATATAAAAAGATGAATTGTAGCGTTACCACCTTCTGCATAAAATTTTTTAAAGAAAATTTACTATTTTTAGATTTTAGAAAGTTTAGAAATAAAAAAAAGTTGTATAAAATAATACAGAAATATTTTCAACTTATTTTCCCTGAAATTCTTATAAGAAATAATTCATTAAAAAAAGCTTTTTCAAAGCTGTAACTCCATAAAAACTAGAAAAATCATGGCCAGATCGTACTCATTTGGAATAGGCTTTATCGTAAGGTAAAAATGAGAATGGTTTTAAGGGCACACAAATGGACATTGTGTGATTAAATCAGAAATAAGCTCTATGTTCATTTTTGAATTTCAAACTAGATTTGAGACCACTATTTCTGGAACATAAAACCAGATAACAGTTTAAACAATAACTTGTATCCCAAGGGCCTCGTTACTCTTACGTAAATGTTTACGTTGCTATTCCGTTTTACTTACCAAGTAAATGAATAAACTGTTACTCTTTCGTAAACGTAACGATAGATTGAGGATGAACCTAATAAAATAAAAAAAATTCTCCGCTTTTACGTATCAGTTGTTTGCTTATGTTTATTGATAGATTGGAAAATTCAACAAAAGCTAAAATGCATGAGAAGTTTTTTTTCGTGGTCATCGTTTTTATGACAAATTATGACAACATTTCTGTTTTCTTCTTAACACATTTCAACAGCATTTTTTTAGGAACTACCAAAACATATTTTTAGTACCTACCAACGATTTAACTCGAACGCAATGTTAATGCGTCCGCAATATTAATGTATGAGTAAAGAGGGCCTAAGAATTATAAGATCTTCGGTAAAGGCTAGTTTACACTATTATAATTTGTATTAGTACATGTAAAAAACTCAAGTTATATGTTAAACTGTGATAGTGTGAATGCAATGTGTTATGAAAATGACAAGTATTACGAAAAAAAATTTGACATCCCATACGACTTCATCTTTTTTTTGAATTTTTTTTTTAAACGCTAATAATTCTCAATGGATCTGGGCTGCATTTTAACAAAAGCATGTTCATGTGTGATAGTGTGAGTACAAACTGTAATGTTACATTAGGGCCCTTATCATGTAAAACACAACGCAACGCACAAACAATGTCATACATATTTTGTAATTTTCTTTGTCTCAATTCTGTAAATATAAATAAATTATTGAAATAATAAGTTTTTGCAGTAATAGAACACAAAAAAATAAACAATCGTTTTATATGAAAATGTCAAAACCGTATTTTTTTAAGATGCGAGGTTAAGAAAGTAAGGCATCGATATGTATTTATTATATAGAGCCCACAACTGTCGGTGAAGGGTATCAAAGACTCAGCGCAGCCGAATATAGCGCTCTAATTTGTTTTCTTATAAATTAAATTCGTTGACAATAGCCTCTGCTTTAAATATTATGCCTTTAATTCGGAAACAATTTCAAAATAGTATATTGTATCTTGTTTGGATTTTATAAAAACGGGGTTTAAAAATCTTCATTCTCTTATCTGTTTTATTTATTCTTGATACAATCTCGTGACATAATTTCTAAAATGGGCAAAAAGTAGCATGAATTGATTTAAAATGATAGAAAGGAGTAATTTAAAAACGTGCTAAGGGCCTCAAAAAATGATCAGATTTGCCACTTTAGGGGCACTACGGCAATGCTGGCTACGATGCCAAGTCACACTTGTTTCAATATACGCACCCCTGTGGCACCTTTATTAATTGGAAATCCAAGAGAGAAAGTTGCTGAACTGTCACAACAACAATTTTATTTGCTTACTACTTTTTGAGCATTTGTTAATTTCTTAACTCAATTTGCCCTTATTTTATTGGTGGCAACACTGTATTCCCCCATCTCATGCCGGTACTTCTTTTTTTCAGTATGCAAAACAGTTTTTTTTATATTTATTTTTATGTTTAAATTAATTTGATGGAAAATTGGGGTAAATAGATGTAAGAAAATTATGAAATTTCTTCTTAGAACATTGCGCAAAAAGTGCAACAAATATTAAAAAAATTAACAAAGAAGTACGTGATTAAGTGGCAGCTCATCTAATAAAAAAAACTAACAATTGTTTAAACAAAAATTATATATGATTTTTTTTAAGAGAACTTTAATAAAAATTTAAAAGTCAAAAAAATGCACTCCGCCATCAATTTATGTATGTGGTTTTTGTAACAGCAATATCAATCTTGGAGGGTTGTTGTGCCACAAACTAGAGACAATATGACATCAAAATTATTATTTTCCTTTTGATTCCTCAATACACGGACAGACTTGTCTTAATTGACTAAGATTACTAAAAGACCCAGAATACATACATACATACTAGGGATGCCAAACGGGAAATCCCGAATCCCGAAATCCCGGGACTTTTCGGGATTGATAAATCCCGAATCCCGGGATTTATTTTTATGAGTTCCGGGATTTTTAACATATCAACTTTTATGTACAAAACTGTTCGTTTTTATTGAATTTTTATACTATATACAAATAAATAATTAAAAATTATATTTGAGTTATATTTTTTTAATGCAAATAATTCTTATTTTTGAGTTTAATTTTTGTTTTTGGAAACAGCGACTATTTAAAATTTTCATTTTTTGCTTGATATATGATGACTATTTCTGGATTTTTGTATTTTGCTTAATAAAAACCATTATTTTAAGTAGAATCGAACTTTGCAGACTCACATCTCAAGCCTTTATTACAATTACGTTTAGCAAGTTCAGCTTTGGCTTAAGACATAATTCCAAAATAAAAATGATTATTTGTATGCAAAATATAGAAATCAAGAAATAATTGTTACATATCAAGCAAAAAATAAAAATTATTAACGATCCAATTAAAGTTTTATTCAGAAACTAAAGAATAAAAGTTAATATAATTATAACAATTAAGTCGTAATATTGATGAAATATCTCATATTCCTTCCGGTCCATTAATAATAAAAAATTTGCTTAAAAACATACGGTAAATAAAATAATTTTTTTTATAAATAAACGCTATTTGACGTATTAATAAATAAATTATTTAAACTTGGAATCTGTTTTAAGAAACATTTATATAAACATTTTGTTTTAAAATAAATATCAAACGTACTTAAATTATAGATTATGAATCTCGCCCTCACCCTAGAGGTGTACGGCACTATGTCGATATAGCTTTACAGTTTTTAACTCAGCTGTCGAGATCGATGAGGGACTACAATTTGCAGTGTATTAATGTCGTCACAACTTAATTCACATTAAAAATTGAATTGATGTCAAAAAACCGAAATGAATTGATCTAGAAAAACTAAGAGATACGTATATTTTTTTTAAGCTTTTTTCAGAATCTGATCATTTTGATCATGGGGGAGGCCAGTGTTATAAACATATGTATAAAATAAATTATTTTGTTGTTTTCATTTTTAAAAATTAATTTTACGTATATAAAACCTTCTGAATATTTAAAAAGTGTTGTTTATTAAAAAAAGTAGCATTTTAAGGCAACACGTTGATCCCGAAAAATCCCGAAATCCCAGGATCCACAAAATCCCGGGATTACGGGATCGGGATTTCAAAATCCCGAATCCCTGGATTTTCAAAAATCAGTCCCGATTGGCACCCCTAATACATACATATACTTTTTGGGGTCTTATGTATTTATTAAAAAGTTTTACACGGAATAACAAACTTAATATACCCTCATTCAATACTAGTGGAGGGTTCAAAAAATTTATATTTATCATATGACAAGTCAAGTACGGCCATTTCATACCCTACACCAAAGTATCTTCAGAAATTTCCAGTTCCATATCTAGGACCCATGGCCTAATATTATCAATATTTGTGGTGAACTACAAAGATTTCTCAAAGGAGTTGGATAAATTATCTTATTCAGTTATGTGATAAGATTGTGCTGCTGGGCAGGAGTAGTATCTGCGTTAGGACCATGATCGGAATTATCACGGGCCACTGCATGATAGACAGGATGGCGATGAGGATGGGATCCGACTTGTCGGATATGTGCTGGTTTTGTGAGGACCCAGAGGAGTTAGAGACTGTTGAGCACATTCTGTGCCACTGTTCAAAGCTACTGGGGATGTCTTGTAATGACGATGGCCTGGCTGCGTGATAGGAGACTGTGTGCTAGCCGCACATAGGGCGGATTTGTGTTGAGTGGGATTTCTCTCGGGTTTTGTTCGATATTTTCTGTTCTTATCTATCATTTTTATCTTTTCTTATGCTTTCGCTTTTAATTTCACCTATTTTCCATCTATCTATATCTAAACAAGGCATCAAAATGGACCATATTGGTCTCTGGGTGAAGGTGTGAAGGAGACTTCACACCAGCCTTTCTACCTACCTATCTACATCTTATTCAGTCCTCTTGCTAAAACTTCAGCAGAAACTTAAGCTTTCATTCTAAAATAAGAAGGGATAAAAGCGTACTTATTTGGCAGGAATGGTAAACTTTTTATTGAAGACTTTGAATCTAAGTCGTACGTAAAAAAGTTTGTTGTTCCTCAGGGAGGTAAATACATATATTAGAGCTTTTTTATTTTAAATCTATTTACCAATGATATAATTGGATTTGATTGTTGTTTTTGATCCTTCCATGTCTTTTGCTGGCCATATTGAAAATATTATTCCTTAAGCCTGTAAAATGTTAGCTTTTTCAAAAGGAGTTGTTCTGAATTCCATCACCCGTAAACATGTAATCATATCCATACCTCTTTTGAGAGATCAAAGTTAGAATATGCTACAGTTTACTCGAGTCCAGATATTTCCATATATATATTTCTCATGTTAAGAGGGTGTAACATGTGTTTATTAAATATGCCTTACGTTTACACCAGTGTTGCTCATAGTACGAAAAATCCATACATGTATGATTTTTTTGTACTACAATAGGAGCGTAGGGAAAATCGGACTTTTATATTCGCCATTTTTCTCATATTGCATTATATACGAATTACATAAATGCTAAAAAAGTTATTTTTAATAGTGATTTAAATACTACTGCTTTACTAAAATAAAATTTAGTCATATATCCTCATATTTTTCTTAACTTCTATTTAATTTACCAGTTCTAAGTAGGGAGATCGATTATTCTACTTTTTTCAAAAACCGGTTTTCGAATATTCCGAATAGTTGCTATTTTAAAAAAACCGTGTTTTGGTTAAGCACTTTGAAAATAACCGGTTAACCGGTTTTAATTCGAATACATAAAAATACAAAAATCAAAAAGGTTTCTGTAATAAAACGTTAATTTAAATAAAACCAAAACAACTCACAAAGGTAAGGAACCAACAATATACAGAGCTATGACTTAAGGTATGTACATATTTGACGATAAAATCGAAAATACCGTGAGCAGTTAATTGATCTTACTTAAGCTTTATTTTTAACAATTTCTATTTATTTACAAAAATGTATTTGTAAGAAGATAATTGTATAATGTAATTTAAAAACTGTTAAATGATGTTTGATCTAGCCAAACGTTTTGCAAATGCAAATAAAAAATTATAGGAATTTAACAAATTTATTATTTGAGATATTCTCCCAAATTAATTTTAAATAAACTAAATTGGTGTTTAAGTATGTCTATATGAATCTGTAGACTTCAACCATATATTTGAAAAGTTGCAAACAAAAACTCTTAGCCAGGATTATATATTTCAAATTGTTTGTTTCAGAAACGAATAGTAATATGATAATGATTTTTGTATGAAATATTTGTCAATTTGTAGACCACAATATAAACCTTCCATGACTTTGCTTGATTTCTTCAATTTAGTTTTGTAGTTATATAAATAAAGCTGATAAATTTTTTTTTCATATCGTTGATTCCGCCGGAATGTTGTAGTTTTAAGCATGAAGATATGCTAGAACTACTTGATAGTTTTAAGTGTCTTCACGGGCATTCCGGGCAACACAACGGGCTAATATTTTACCCAATGATTCATTTTTGGCTATTTTAGTAAAGTGTTATATGTCGTCTCTTTAAAACTACTTTGAACGGAGTTGTTTTATTTGGAGCACATAATTGTCAAGCATGTGGTCTAGTTTAAGGTGATTAATAAGTCGTGACGTTTAAGAACCTTTGCAACTTATCATTTTAGGTCACTTCAGGCAACCATTTTTGCTTTTTTAATCCGGTTCGAAATATCTCCAGAGATAACGTCTAAATTAAAATATATAATATTTAGAAAGCTCTCGCACAAATTAATATTTACGTTTTAACTGAACACTTTTTTGTAGTATTAATTTTGAATTGTTTTTGGTTTTTTTTTTTTTTTTGTTACAAGAACACACGCTTTTATAAGCGATTTTTATTATCATTGTTCATAATGTATTTTGACTCTTGTTACATTTTGCCTTGACATTCTGCATAAAAAGTTCAAGTTTGCCCAATATTCAGGTAGACAAATACTTAAATTACGGGTACATTTACAACACGAGTAAGGAAAACGTTTATAAATTACACATTATGAAAATAACCGGTTAATTATACCAAAATAACCCAAACCGCCTGATCTCCCTAGCTCTAAGACTAAGGATAATTTATTTTTCTTTTTTTTTATTATACCTACACTTAGTCCCGCGAAGCTTTTCGCTTGTCTGTTTTAAGTTCCAATTCATCGAATGCCATTAATGTACTTTAACTGTATGCCTTCAGAAAAAAATCTATGTCCTGTATTGAATTTTGCACATCAAAAGATAATTTCATGTTATTACTTTTATGTATTATATAAAATTTCTCTATGCTTATGTAATAAGATGCATGATCTGTAAAGAATTTTGTTTCCGGAGACTGAAATAAGTAAAGAAAGATCTATGAGAATGGTTCGTCTTTAAGTCATTTAAAGAAACGGAACATTTGTACGGAAGTTATGGCATTAAAAGTTGTTTTAGGGAGTGATATTATTTATATGGAGATATTATCTATATGGAAGGTATGCAGAAAAGCTTTAGTTAGCGAATGCGGTTCTTGTTATACTATAGATGGGAAAATCCTTGCACCTGGTCTAAGGCCGGCTATGCAGACAATCTTTAGTTAGTATTCGTGATTTTGAGATTCTGGATTTTAAAATTCGGGACTTTCGAAATCGGGATTTAATATTTGCAATTCAGGACTTCAATTTTTGAAATTCTGGACTTCAATTTTTGAAATTCAGGACTTAAATATAATCCTGATTTTGACATTTCGGTATTCTGAAATTCGAGATTTTGATACTATCCCCTTTTTATGTATGAAAAATTTATGCAGTAAATATAGCGTAAAAATGTGCATTGTTTACAATTTTTTGTATAAATTCAAAAATTAAATTTCATTACAGACTTTTGGGGGAGTTATATCATATGAAATAAGCTTCCAATAATAACATGAAATTATTCCCAAAAAAAAATAATTCCCCAAAAAACTTTGTTGTTTCTTTATATTTCTTTGGTGACTTATTTCATAGATTTTTCGGGGATGTATTTAATGGAGCTCAATTAAATATGTTAAGACCAAATTATGATCACAAAGACCGTATTCCGGAAACTAGCTTCTATGGAGGCTATTATAAATTATAGATCGATTCACAACATTTTCACTAGGCTTGGTTCGCATGACAATTGAAAAGCACGTTCCAAATTTAATTTAATAATCTTTAATATTGTAACCTGTATGTACGAAGAAGCCCGTAAGCACCACGACCGAGATGTTGTGATCTGTACTTTGCGGAAGAGGTTTATATGGACATCCAGCCCGCCTTCCAGCCGGAGGGACAGTGTTAGATCGTTTTAAAAAGTGATTCTTAGTGTATTTGGTGCTACATACATCAGAACAAACGCGTAACCCCCTCCACTATTGTGCTGTGGGCACAAAAATTCTTTTAAAATAATCTTAGATTGCATTATTAAATATGAAAATTTTATTTACAAAAAAATGATGTGTTAAATAAACTCTACTAATTTTGGTAAATATATATTTAAAGAAGTATTATATAAAGTAAATTATACTATATACAAAATTATTTTATGGTATAAGCGATTGAACAAATATTTATCTTGATTACATATTTACCCCCCGTATTGATAAAACTTTATCCATAAAGTTTATAAAAAAAAAAATTCATAGAAAATTTGTTTTGTAAGCCTCTATAAATTGTAATCCTTATATTCATAAAAAATATTTTATAGCAGGTTTATGAAAATTTTCGATAAAAATTTGTTTGATAAACCCTTTATTAATCAAAAATATTTTTTATGAATGTGAGTGGTAAATATTTTTATTAAAACAGGCATTTAATTTCAAAGTTCATTAAAAAATGCTCGTAAATCGTGTTTTTTTAGAGTGTCACAACTTTGAGTTGACATCACTGCTTTATTTAAGCATCTTTTTAACAGTTGATAGTTGCTTTTTGTTAGTTTGTTTTGAAATTTCGTTAAAAATCGACTAACACCAGAGCAACGCGTGCAAATTGTTGTAATTTTTAATCAACATAATTGTTCTATTCGTCAAACTCATCGTGCACTTAATCCATTTTATGGCGTACCCACTTCTGGTTGAATGGGTACGAAAAAAAGCAGAATTGTCGCACTTGGAGTAAGGACAATCCACAAGCTTTTGTCGAAACACCATTTCATCCAAAGAAAATTACTGTTTGGTGCGTTTTATGGGCCGGCGGAGTCATTGGCCCATATATCTTCAAAAACGATGATGGTCCGAATGTTACTGTCAATGGTGAACGGTATATGAACAATGTTCATTGAACATGATTCGAAATTTCATCGTACCTCAATTACGTGGTATTAATCTTGATGATATATGGTTCCTACAGGACGGAACCACATGCCACACAGCGGACGCTACAATTGATTAACTGAAAGAAACTTTTGATGGAAAAATAATTTCACGTAATTGCCCAATTAATTGGCCACCAAGATCGTGTGATTTTACCCCATTAGACTATTTTCTTTGGGGTTATGTTAAGTCACTTGTCTACGTCGATAAATAACAAACAATTGAACACCTGGAAATCAACATTCGAAAAATTATCGGCGAAATACGGCCGCAAATCCTACGAAAAGTTGTTGTAAATTGGTGTTCCAGATGGCGCCTTCTACGGCCATATGGCAGGAATCATATTGAAATATTAATTTCATGAAATTTTCTTTCCTATAATGATTTTCATTTTCACTTGTGAAACTCTATAAAAAAAAACCCTTTACTATTTAAATTTTATTGCAAAATTCTTAATATAAACGTTGCAACCTTAAGAATGTTCAAGGCTCAAAAGCGACAAATAAAACGGGGGTAAACATGTTTAAAGCTCATAGTAAAAGAGATCTCATAATGTTGAGTATTTCCGAAATTTTAAGAAAATCTTAACTGACTTTTAAAAACGGTAGGAGCAACATAGAAGTTAACATTTTGACACTTATGTTTTTTTAATTTTATGGCGTTTTATGCTTATTATCAAAAAACTGCAGGTGAACTACATAGTGTTGACATTCTGTCTGTAACACATCGAAATTTTATTTCATTGATGGCTTTGGCGTTAAAAATTTAAACTTTATTTCGATTTCATCCATTAGTGATGTATATCGCCGAAGTATTGTTAAAATACTTTATCTATATTAAGTTTGTTTGTTATTAAGATGAAAGGATGGGTACTAAATAAGATATTAGCAGTGAGATCGTTTTTGTTTTAGTTGGAACTCCTAATAGTTATTGCCCATATTTATTTTTTATTCTCAAACAATTAGACTATGACAGTTTCACCAAACAAAGTTTGTTTAATGGAAAAAAGTAAATTTTTTTTATATCCATACTAAAGGTGGTGTAAATATTTCGAATTTGTTATCTATAATTGCAAGAGTGGCAGCTCCTAAAATTATCCAACCAAGCCACTCGAAGTTAAAACAAAATAAAAATCGGACATATTTTTGTATTTAATCGGATTTTTTTAAAATCGAAAAACCTACAATTGGCAGCATTGATGAAAAATATTAAGATAGAAGAAATTTTAGTTCATTTCATAAATAATTTTGTTCACACTATTCTTGAGTGTTTTATTCTAACCAACACTTTCATATCCTTAATTACTGCGTTCCCATACACAAGGAAATATTTCGTTATAACAAACTTCAAACATTAGCAAAGTAAAAGTTTTGCGTTGAACGGAAAATGAAAAATCGATTAAAACAAATACAAACACACTTTGCATAATTTTTTTTTTTTTACTTCTTGCTCTTTTGGTATTTAAAAGAAATTGATTGGAAAATTGTTTGAAAATTACCTATTCAATGATAAAGTGTTAGTATCCATGTCTATACATAAATAAGATTACGAAGTTAAAGGAAATCAAAAATGATTTCCTTTTAAGCTTAAACTACTAGACAACATATTCTACTTTGGTAAATGATTATGAATTTATTAAATTTATTTACTTCTACATTTAAGTCTTTATTTCAAAAAGTTGTTGTTCTCTTTTTTTACAACAAAGTGTTTTTTTTTTTTTTTTTTTTTTTTTTGTTGCAGGAAATTTTTTGTAACCATTTAACACAAATTTAGTGGAAGAATTAGACAAGTACAATTTAGCTTAAAGCTTTTTTTGCTGCATGGTAAAACTTTACTGTACTGTTTTATGTAGTTCGTATGATTGTATGTGTGTTGGTTGGAAAGTTCCGGCTAAATTCGTTGCGAGATCCTACAATTTTTAATATCGTATCTTAAAGGGTAAATTTATACTTTTTCGTAGCCAGGTTAATAAAACGAACCGGACTTATGATAAAAAAAAACATTAGTGGTTTTCACTTTCGGTAGTGAAGTACCCTTGTAGACCTTGTTAATCTTATTAATATAGTTAATGTACTAACACTTACAGTACAAACGAAAAAGACATTCACGCTTTGAAGTATAAAATCGTATTAAATAAAACAGAGTTGTACACTTAACACAAAGGATGAAAACCTATACTGATATTATTGATCTTACCTACTCTTTGCTAATCAGTAGACTAGTCTAAGTCCTTTTCGCGAACTACAGGGTTTTTGATACAAAATGTTAGTGTTTGTGTGCGATTCATGTGTGCATTCGTCTATATAAACATATGAAATACCATAATATATACGAAATAAGTCTCAAAAGTGTTTTAAAATAAAGAAATTACAATATTCTAAAAACCGATAGCACTCTTCTTGTAAAACCCTATTAAAATCAAAACGAAGAAATTTTCAAACACAAAAAAAAAAAGAATACAGCTTGTTAACAAATAATACGAATTTAGCCAGTCGAAATAGTACCCGACCTGCATTTTGGTAAACCAATCGAGTTGTCGTGGCCCTTTGTTCCTTATAGGAACCACAGGACATAATAATAATAATAGAGTTATCTAGAATCTGTTAAAAAATTATCTCTCAGAATAAAATTTAATCTACATAAAGTCTACAAAAATATTAACAAATTTGCTGAAAATAATAAATTTTAAATAGCTGATCGCACACTGTGATGTATTTGGTATTTAACCCTGCTGTCATCTACATGGTGATATTGTTTTGACTTCAGCGCGCAGTTTTGATACTGCCATACATTTATGTGTAGTTGAGTTTTTTTCAGCCTTTCGTTGGTGCTGCCATCTGCTTATGATAAGTGAATTTTCTTTAAATTTTGGAAATTTACTATGGGAGTTAGCATATATTTTTACAATACAATAAATTTTCTTTGAGGCAGCAGAATAACAAAAAATTATTGAATACGAGAAGAATTAATTTATTTTCTGTAAAATTTATAACACAGATGCGTTTAGCACAGAGGAGCTATTTGCACTCGGAAACTCATTTTGACCAAATATGAATGGGCATATTTGGAATATAGGCCCTCGATATGACTACTTCACCTATTTTCTTAAAGATTTCAAAACTTTTCTTACACTTTGTACTGCCTAATTTAAATTTATTAAGGAATTTATTCGAATTAGCAAATGACTTTAGTGCAATAATAAAATATTGATGACAACCTCTTTTTAAACAAATTTTCAAACTGCCTCTCTAATTCTTTTTCACTTATCTAAAAAAAAAAACAACAACAAAAAATTCATGTACCCACATAAACACATTGAAATCCCTTTAGCAAATATGCGTTGGTTCTAGCTCCTTTATGGACTTTACTTATTTGCTAAGTCTGTAAATGTATGTGTTTTTAAGAGAGAGGCATAGAGTTACTGAATTTGTTTACTTGTGAGCTGCATGTTTCAAAAGTGTTGTAATGTAAACTTTTATATTTCATGGTTTAATAAACCAACACATGCTTCCCATTACTCGAAATTCAGACAAACACATACAAACACCAATATACAACAGATATTTGCTTGAGTAGCGTAAAAAAATCTCTAAAATAGCAAAAATTCAGTTTCAAACTGTTATAGTTTAACTATAAGACCAGACGCCCAAATGAGAGAAATAGACAGATATTTTTTGAAAAAAAAAAACAAGTTATCTTAATTTAAAAAATACTTTGGTAATTTAAAAATTTAAACAAATTATTTTATTTAATAGTTAAATAATAAACAATCTCATTCCAAATTTTCAAATTAAGAAGAGAGATATGATAAATCTCAACTCTCTTTTTTTTTGTTTGTTAAAACTGAAAAAAAAAAATATTTTGTAAGAAACACTTTTTTAAAGCAAGTTTTTTTTTTCTTTCTAGTTAACAACTTTAATTTTGAACTGGAACCACACGCAGAAAAAAAATATGTTTAAAAATGGTCACCTCCAACAAAACTATTTTAAAAGAAAAATTTTAAACAAATTATGTTTAATTTAACCATATTATTGTCACCGACAACCATATTTTTGTTAAATTGGTCCTCCATCAAGAAGCCACGACCATATTATGGTTGTCTTTAAACATGTTTTGGTTAAATATGACAATAATTTGTTTTTAAATTAACAATAGTATTTTCCTCTTTTCCAAGAGCAACATGCTATGGTTGAAAACCAGCCATGCTATTATAAGTGTTAAACATGTTTTAGTTATTATTAACCAAAACGTGTTTGGAGGCAACCATAATATGGTTGCGCCTTCTTGATGGAGGACCCATTTAACCATAATATGGTTGTCGGTGAAAATAATATGGTTAAATTAAACATAATTTGTTTAAAATTTTTCTTTTAAAAAAGTTTTGTTGGAGGTGACCATTTTTAAACATATTTTTTCTTTGGGTGCAGAGACCCGAAATTTTTTTATTTAATATTTCCATATCGTATAAATATCTTTGTTGATTAAAACTTTTTTTCATTTATTAAAAAAAAAATAAATAAAACATTTAGGTATGTGATGGGAATCGTTTGGAAAAACGAAACGATTTGAAACCGATACTATCGTTTTTAGAATCTTTTGAAATTGATTTCTTATTCATATTCCTCTTATTTTCTGTCCATATTCTTTTAAATTGTGTATAACATGAGTTAATTTTACTGTATTTTGAACAAAAAAATTAAGATTATAATTCAGTTATTGATTTTAAAATCGGTCGTCACACCTTCAAAAAACGTTCGTTTTGAAATCGATCGATTTTCGTCACATACCCGATTGATATTTATTTTCAAATATAAATATTAGAGTATCCAATTATTTGACTTTTGCTTATGTTCGTATAAGGAATTAATCGATTTTTAAATTTAAATTTTGATCGATTAATAGAATAAGAGTTTTAATACGTTCGAATAACACGAATAATTCAAATAATTTTATCCAACGGAAAAAACATACATTTCTATTTGATTTGATACTTTTATTAAAAAATAAAAATATAGTTAAACAATAAACAATAAAATAACATTCATTTATACCACGTATACAGTTCTACAACTTTTAAATAAAATAAAAAATCAAAAACGCTGCTGCAAAACATATAGTTTTTAAGGAGCTAAAGAGACCGAAACCAGATTAAGAAAATAAAACGAAAATAAACTATAAACAAAGTAAGTACTTCTTCGGCTGAACAGTCTATAAAACTATCTGAAAGCCAAAGTTTAATACATACATGCATTAGATTCTGCAGCAACCGAGGTTCATTAATTTTATTTTCTATTAATTTTAGTATATAATTTACAATTATGTACCGCCTGCTAAACTTAATAAGGGAATTCAACATTGGCTTTCATCTCACATTTTTTTAAATTATCTTTTAATTATTTATTTTATTTTAGACGTGTTTGTCGCGGTATTTTTATGAGAGGTCCAGCCTATTTGGTCCTTATTTACAAATGGCCTAACTTAAAGATAGACAACCACCGTCTTTGCAGACAGAAAGTAACGCCACCCTTTAATGTTCTAGGGAATGGTTTTGGAGAAGCTCGAGAGGTTTACGATTATATGTAATGTCAGATCGCAGGCTACTCTTAAAATACGGTCACACTTATTAAATATTTTACCAAATAAGCATAGCCACTAACTTTGTTAAAAGCTAGTGAGATTCAACATGGTCTTAATATCACAAAATATAACTAATTATACTGCCAGACACAGCAAAAACCTGTTTTTCGTATGATGCAATATTATATTCAAAATAAATATTACAGTTAAAAAAATTATATCTAAGTTTTCCTGTTGGTTACGTCTTTTTCTTCAAATATTTGCCAAGTCTGACCATAGCTTTAGAACTTCATCGTTATTTAAGGTGAAGTCTAAGATAGTCTTACCTGCCCATTAAAACTAAAATGGTCATGAAATGTGTTACATCTCTGAATGATCTAGGGAAATATAACGATTTAACTTAATATTGGATTGCAGGCCATGAAGGCAACGAAAGGGCTTATTGTTTGGCAAACACTCGTCGGCTGTTTATAGGTCCTGAGCCCTGTTTCTGTATCCCTGCTGGTTAAAAATCGTCTAAGGATGCATATTTCTGGGCTTAGACAAGCAAAAAGATTTGTCACTCTATTCCGTGGTGAATCACTTAACTTACTCCGGCTTAAAAGAAGTGAACTAGGGGTACTTGCTGGCCTATTCACTGAGCAATGTGGCCATTATTGCGATAAGCTTATATTACATAATACCATTACCGGAAGAAGGCACCAAAGGAGTACCGAAATATTGGTTAAAATAAACGTAAAAAGTTTTTCGTCTAAAAAATAAAAAAAAATTATATTACAAAACAAAAAAATTTTACGCGTTTAACATTGGTAGGACTTATTTGGGCCACTCTGCATAACGTAAATAGGAACCTAAACCAAAATCTGAGGTTGTATCTAAATAAAAATCTAAGTTAAGTCCTAAACTAAAATTAGATTAGAACGTGAACTTGACGAAACAGCTGACTCTTTTTAAATACATGTTACCTTCAACGTTGTTTAAAACTTGGGGGCTAATAAAATTTTCAATCAAATGCCACCTCCGTTTTTAAGAACAAGTTCAGGATCCAAATCAATAAAGTCATTATTACTTCATTAAACACATTATTTAAACTAATAAATTAATAATAAAAATTTAAGAGGTGGAAGATAATAATTTCATTTTCAAATTTAAAAAAATGGTACAAAAAGTATTTAAATTTAAATTAATGTAATAATTGAATCAATTTTTTTTTTAGTTGAAAGAAAATTAAAAACTTAGTTTTGATTTAATTAACATTTTAGTTGTTTTGAAATAAATTTTTAATAGATATTGGGAATTATTTCTTTTCATAAGCAACTTTATTATATTCAACATTTTGCATTTTTCGAATTTATTCTATGATTTAAATTTCAGTTATGTATTTTATAAAGCTTTTTGTAATAGCTCTATTCCTTAAATTTTTTTAGAAATGACTTTATACAATATAATAGTCTGTTAGTGTATAAAGTCATTTCTAAAAAATTTTAAGGAATAGAGCTATTACAAAAAGCTTTATAAAATACATAACTGAAATTTAAATCATAGAATAAATTCGAAAAATTAAAAATGTGGAATATAAATTTTTAATTAAATATCAAAAAATATTAATTGATTTTTTCGTTTAAAAAAAAAATAATTAAGGCCTGTAGAATTGTTGTTGGGAGTTGTCAATATTTAATTAAATAAATTAACACATTGTTTGAAATGGCAAAATTTTTTGATAATTTTTGTAATTAAAATTAAAAATATCATTTATTAAAAAAAATAATCACAATTTTACAAGTTTTAGTAATCCATATAATCATTTTGGTTACCGATGCAAAATCAACAAATTGTTTCCTTAATATTATGAATTTGGTATAAATGTGGTGATTAGAGACAATGTTTAATTTTTTCTGTGTAAATACTTACAAAAGCATAGACAATAAGCCAAATTGTTATAAAAAACAGTTTATAAATAAAATTATTTTTATTTTTGTTTCATTTTTTTCAGGAAGAAAATATACACAAGTAAGCAAATTTTATTGAACTACACTTCAAGAAATATGTAAAGTAATTATTAATTAATATTTCCTTATTTGACAAAATTTTTGTTAATATGTTAAATTTTTGATAGATTGACTTAAACTTAAAGGAGTTTTACAAATATCTATCTAAATTTAAAACAATTTTTTTCTGGTTCTTTATTTAATGTAGGAAGCATCAACAAAATTGCAAGATATTTTTGACATATTTTGTGCTTTTAATGTTATTCTTTGACGTTGCGTTTTACATAATTAGGCACTTAATTTTTCGGAATTTAAAATTGATTTTTTTTTCGTGGAAACTTAAATTCTTTCACAATTCGTTGGAAGAAAATTTTTAAAATTTTGACATATAATTTTTTTAAAACGTCCATAAAACAAATTTTCATGAGGAAAATACATACATTCTGAATTTAAGGCAAATATGAATATTTAAATAGCATCACCCTAGAGCTACATATCGGGTCCACACAAAAAAGTAAATACCTTCTGAAGTGCCGCAAAATACATACCAAATTTTGTTAATAACTTGACCCCAGCGCTATCTACCGGGTAAAAATCAGGAAACTTATTTATGTTTAAGAAATATATATGTATTGTGTGAATTTCGGCCAAATCGTACCATAAATTAAAAAAATATATATACCAGGCCAACAGCGCCGCCTATCGGGAATTGACTTAGGAGAAACCTGGTTCCAGACTAAACATATTTATTGTCCAAGTTTGGTGTCAATCGGTCCAATAGTTCATGAGTTTTAGAAACCCGTTTACGGCACAAACGCTTACATATGTATATTAGGGTGATTCAAGTTGGAGATACTTTTTTCAATAGCCTTTTTTTGACAGATCACGTGTAAGTCCCTTCGCTCTATAGGCTCTTGAAAAGTTCCACGAAGATCCGACGTTTCCGAGGCAAATTTTGTTCAGCGATGAGGCCCATTTCTGGCTCAATGGGTATGTAAACAAACAAAATTGCATTTGGGACGAAGACCAACCTGAAGAAATTCAAGAACTGCCACTTCATCTAGAAAAAACAACGGTTTGGTGTGGTTTCACCAAAAAAAAATCTTATTTTTGAAGAAAAAATCTTATTTTTGGAAAAAAGGAGTTTTTTTATTATAAATAATAAAAACAATTTAATCTAACAATTTAATACATAAAATAAACCAAAAAAAAAAAAAACATAACAAAAAAATTTAATTTCTTATACCTACTAAATTGTACATTTTTTGAGATCACAAATGTGCGTTTTTAAGTTAGTTATATAAATACATAAAAACATAAATAAACATAACAAAAATTAATTTTCTTAAACTAAATTGTACATTTTTTGAGATCGCAAATGTGTGTTTGCGGTTTTAAACCAACAGGTATATAGTTTAAAATAATAAAATTTCAGTTTTTTATATTTTTAAAAACATATATAACAATTATTTCCAGGTACATTCATATTGAAGATTTGTTTGCTCGAAGGCAAATGTACAAAAAAAATTAACAAAAGCAACGATTTATTCCATATCCTTGAGTAATTCTAAGTCGATTTAGCCATGTCCGTCTGTCTGTCCGTCTGTTGAAAACACGCTCACTTTCGAAAAACGCAAAGGAAAACAACAAACTTGATCTCAAATTGCTTGTAGTTATCCTAAGCAGTTTGGGATTGAAGTCCAGCAACATCGGTTTAGTAGGATCAGAACTATTTATCAAAGTGTGGAACCACCACCCTAAAAAATATTGATAATTTTGATACAAAAACTAACATAAATGGTGGAATAATGCACGGAATGAAAAACAATTTTATATAACTGCAAATCATACTGTAAAATTTTTTGAAGATCGGTCCATAATTTACACTAGCCCCCATATAAACCCTACTCCCGGAAAACAGCTTAGTACGCCTAAAACCGTAATATATAATGCTATCACAACTAAATTTGGTATATCACAGTTTTAGAAGACTAGAAATCGGAGTGCCAAATGCCGTGAAGATCGGTCCATAGTTTACCCTAGGCCCCATATAAACCTTACTCTCGGAAAACAGTTTATTGCCCCTAAAACCAAATAAAGCCCACTTTGGGAAAATTATTAAATTCGCCTAAAACCATAACAGATATAGGTATTGCGGTAAAATTTCTTACTTAAATACATATGGCCAGAGAAAATATCATGCAGTTTTGTGAAATTCACTGTTAACGCTTAAACTAATTACACTGGTGTATTGAAATTTATTAGAAATCATTCTTCAGAATTTTGGGATGATTGGTCCATAATTTACCATAGGTCCAATACAAATTACCCTCCTAAAAATCATTTTATTTCGGCTAAAAATTTTACGAATCTTAATATTTTACTCAAGCCAGTTCAAAATTCTAACAACAAATGCATAAAACTTTCTAATTGTCGGTCAGTAATTTAATATAGGTCTAAATAGCAACCAAGTTTAATGCTGACGTCCGTATTTTGTGAAGCTTAGTTAATATATATGTATTTATCATATAGAGCCACATAGAGTCATATGTATTTATCAAAGATTCGGCTCAGCCGAATATAGCACTCTAACTTGTTTTTATGTCCAGTAAACCGCAAGGTTGCAATATTTAGTTTAAAAATTTTCAAATGGGAGCAAAGAAGATTTTTTTAATTAAACCTGACCTTCGTCTAGTCAAAACAAAAAATCTTGTTTTTGGGGAAAAAACCTTAAAATCTTTTTTCGGTTAAAAAATCTTAAAAAATAAGGTAAAATCTTACTTCAGGCAGCGCTGCTCGTGATCTCGGCGACATTTGGTTTCAGCAAGAAGGCGCCACTTCCCACACATCGCATCAATCAATGGATTTATTGAGAGAACACTTCGGTGAGCACTCCGACTCCAACATTTTTGGGCATAAAAAATTTAAAAAAATTTCTAATATTTTCCAATATAAAAATTCTTCGAAATTGGCGATGCAATATTTTGCAGATCAATATGAATAAGTAGATTTTAATTTATTTTATGAGAAATAGTTGATTCAAGTACTTTACTATTTAAGTATATTTAGGTATATTTTTTATACGTGCGGGAAAAAGTCTAAATTACATTAGCAAAACTTATACTCAGTTATTGATCTAGTTGAAAAAGATGTGTGGTTTTTTAAATAATTTACTCATGCTAAAAATGTTAATGACAGGAATTGCCAATTATTTTAATATCAGAATTTTTTAACCATCAACGCTGAAATATTTTCAACATTGTACAGAATAAGTGTTGCTATAGGAACATCTGTATCGGCCTGCCTTTAATTTCCACCATAACACTCATGTTTTTCTTATGCACATTACGCGGAGATTCCCATAATTCGTTTAATAAAGATGTTTCTACACAAAAGAGAAATAATTTTACGTCTCATTCATTTCGCATCACGGTTAGAGTAGGAGTCGGAGTCGGAGTCGTGAGTCGGAGTCGGAGTCGCACTTAAAATTTTCAGCGTTTGGAGTCGGAGTCGGAGTTAGTACTTTTTTCGGACGACTCCACAGCCCTGGTGATATCACACCGTTAGACTTTTTCCTGTGGAGATATGTAAAGTCTAAAGTTTATGCGGACAAGCCCGCTTCGATTCAGGCCTTGGAGGAAAACATCACGCGTGTCATTCGCCAGTTACCAGTCGAAATGCTCGAACGAGTCATCGAAAATTGAACTTAACGGATGGACCCATCTGCGGCGTAGCAACGACCAACATTCGATAGACATAATATTCCAAAAATAAATGCCAAAGAATGTTTTTTCAAATGATAATAAACATTCCCCATTAAATTTGAATTTTCTGTGTTTTTTTTTTTTTCTTTAAAAATTTAGGGAAATGGATCACTATTATATCCAATTATTATCTAATTATATCTAAAATTTCCCTATATATTAAGTTACAACAACAAAGTAAACATATTTCTAACGAGCACAGTCATAAAGTTACATTTTCTCTCCCTCTTTCTATTCTAGTCAATATTCTGTGGTAGCGGAATTCAGAAAATAACAAGCGAAATTTAATATTTGGTGCAAATTGCCTTGCGAAAGATCAAATTCAAATGTCGTAGCTCTTTTGTTAAATCCCACAACAAAATGCACTTAATTTCCGTTAGGTTTCATAAAAGTGTTAACATTTTTTTTGCATTTGCTCATTTGTAGAACAATTTGTACGAAACACTTAATTCCGCGAGTATCAAAAATAATGTTTTCTTTTGCGTTGAACATTTAAAATGTTGTACTTATAAAGCTGTACTTATATAGGGCCGGGATTCACTATTCTACACAATCGTACGATTTATTCAAATGAAAATCTGACGCAATTCTATCCGACGTAACGATCACTGCAAAATCTGCGATCAATGCCACACTATCTCATAAAAAAGATGCAAACTCAAATGACTTAGCTACTTTTTAAGAAAATGCAACTCTGATCGCATAGGATCAATCATTTTATGAAAATTTTCATAAACATTTGCAAGTCGGACAGACTTTTCAAAACAATCTGTCACTCACTTCATTTTTAGGCCACACTGTCATACATTTTGAGCACAAACAATTTTTTGGGCAAATCGTACGATTGAATTAGTTAGTGTATCGCCAGCTTTACGCACATCGATTGATTAACGGCACTTTACACTATTATACTTTGTAGTAAGACATATGAAAAACTCAAGTAAAATGTAAAAGTGTGATGGTGTGAGTGTAATATTTTAAGGAAATAACAATTGTTACGAAAACAAAATTTGATATCATATACATCTTCGTTGCCTCTTAAACTTTTCCTAAACACTTTCATATTATTTTTAATCCAAATTTTTACTATTTTTAATTAGGCTTAAGTTCATTAAATTTAATTTTCATTAAATTATTTTTATGAAGAAAGGAATTTTTACAACATGGAAAATTAATTAAAATTGTTATTGATAATTTTCATTCTTGACTGACCTGGGATTCGAAGCCAGGCTGGCTGGCGTGTGATTCGAACCCAGGCGGCGGCTGGTTACCCTGACATGTTTCGACCTCAACCACTAGGTCTCCTCAGAGGGATTTGCCGTCTTACACTCGCAGCCATCGATGACTGCTGACGTCAGTAGTCAAACATCAATCCTTAAACCAAATTGTATTTTAACCTTTGGTAGATCGAAATTTGCTTTTTGAATGATTATCCATTTTTAATTGATCTCACATGTTTTCCTTACTTCTGTTTTTTCGTACTTTTGTCAAGAATTCTTCTTGAAGTCCAAAGTACATTTTTTGTTTATCATGTTTTTGTCTTTCTTTTTTCTTATTGACATTTTTTCAGCACAACTTGAAGGACAAATGAACACATAGAGCTTGTGCCTTAGCTTTAACAATAATTAGTATTGTGGTTATTTTGTTGAACTATTCATGGTTTTTAATCCAAATTTTTACTATTTTTAATTAGGCTTAAGTTCATTAAATTTAATTTTCATTAAATTATTTTTATGAAGAAAGGAATTTTTACAACATGGAAAATTAATTAAAATTGTTATTGATAATTTTCATTCTTGACTGACCTGGGATTCGAAGCCAGGCTGGCTGGCGTGTGATTCGAACCCAGGCGGCTGGTTACCCTGACATGTTTCGACCTCAACCACTAGGTCTCCTCAGAGGGATTTGCCGTCTTACACTCGCAGCCATCGATGACTGCTGACGTCAGTAGTCAAACATCAATCCTTAAACCAAATTGTATTTTAACCTTTGGTAGATCGAAATTTGCTTTTTGAATGATTATCCATTTTTAATTGATCTCACATGTTTTCCTTACTTCTGTTTTTTCGTACTTTTTTCAAGAATTCTTCTTGAAGTCCAAAGTACATTTTTTGTTTATCATGTTTTTGTCTTTCTTTTTTCTTGTTGACATTTTTTTTCAGCACAACTTGAAGGACAAATGAACACATAGAGCTTGTGCCTTAGCTTTAACAATAATTAGTATTGTGGTTATTTTGTTGAACTATTCATGGTTTTTAATCCAAATTTTTACTATTTTTAATTAGGCTTAAGTTCATTAAATTTAATTTTCATTAAATTATTTTTATGAAGAAAGGAATTTTTACAACATGGAAAATTAATTAAAATTGTTATTGATAATTTTCATTCTTGACTGACCTGGGATTCGAAGCCAGGCTGGCTGAAGTGTGATTCGAACCCAGGCGGCTGGTTACCCTGACATGTTTCGACCTCAACCACTAGGTCTCCTCAGAGGGATTTGCCGTCTTACACTCGCAGCCATCGATGACTGCTGACGTCAGTGGTCAAACATCAATCCTTAAACCAAATTGTATTTTAACCTTTGGTAGATCGAAATTTGCTTTTTGAATGATTATCCATTTTTAATTGATCTCACAAATTTCGATCTACCAAAGGTTAAAATACAATTTGGTTTAAGGATTGATGTTTGACTACTGACGTCAGCAGTCATCGATGGCTGCGAGTGTAAGACGGCAAATCCCTCTGAGGAGACCTAGTGGTTGAGGTCGAAACATGTCAGGGTAACCAGCCGCCTGGGTTCGAATCACACGCCAGCCAGCCTGGCTTCGAATGCCAGGTCAGTCAAGAATGAAAATTATCAATAACAATTTTAATTAATTTTCCATGTTGTAAAAATTCCTTTCTTCATAAAAATAATTTAATGAAAATTAAATTTAATGAACTTAAGCCTAATTAAAAATAGTAAAAATTTGGATTAAAAACCATGAATAGTTCAACAAAATAACCACAATACTAATTATTGTTAAAGCTAAGGCACAAGCTCTATGTGTTCATTTGTCCTTCAAGTTGTGCTGAAAAAATGTCAACAAGAAAAAAGAAAGACAAAAACATGATAAACAAAAAATGTACTTTGGACTTCAAGAAGAATTCTTGACAAAAGTACGAAAAAACAGAAGTAAGGAAAACATGTGAGATCAATTAAAAATGGATAATCATTCAAAAAGCAAATTTCGATCTACCAAAGGTTAAAATACAATTTGGTTTAAGGATTGATGTTTGACTACTGACGTCAGCAGTCATCGATGGCTGCGAGTGTAAGACGGCAAATCCCTCTGAGGAGACCTAGTGGTTGAGGTCGAAACATGTCAGGGTAACCAGCCGCCTGCTGGGTTCGAATCACACGCCAGCCAGCCTGGCTTCGAATCCCAGGTCAGTCAAGAATGAAAATTATCAATAACAATTTTAATTAATTTTCCATGTTGTAAAAATTCCTTTCTTCATAAAAATAATTTAATGAAAATTAAATTTAATGAACTTAAGCCTAATTAAAAATAGTAAAAATTTGGATTAAAAACTATGAATAGTTCAACAAAATAACCACAATACTAATCACTTTCATATTATTCATCTGATCGGGGCTGCATTTTAAAAAAAGCCAATAAAATTATTATTTCATGAGCGATAGTGTGAATACAAACTGTAAGGTAAAATTAGATTTTTGAACAGTGTGTGTAATAGTGTAAAGAATTCTGAATATGTTCTATCCATTTGAATGTGCGAGATGATTTGTGCGTTTCAGAAGTGCAGAGTTTGACCCCTAAAACAAAATGCTCAGAAGACATAAAGTATATGGGGTCTTAGATGAATATTCCTTTATGATACACACGAAAGATTAAACCTCCTATACCGTCCTTTACCATACCCTCCATTACCCCCTTTAGTAGCATATGACTTCCACAAAGCATTTCCATCTTACACGATTTTTGCAGCTGTTTTCGCGTCTTCCCATGTAAGATTTTACTGTCCTAGTTCTTGGAATATCGATGCATTCAGTATTATTATTTTGCCTTGAATCAGTTTCGCTAATCGGTTGTTGTTCCAGCTAAGTAGATGATTGGTCTGCTGTCGAAGATAAGATTTCTCTGTTCTGGTTCTTGGAGTACCGAGTATCGGGCAATCTATTGTGATTTTGCCATATATCAGTTTCGTTAATCGATTGTTGTTCTAGATAAGAAGATGATAAGTCTGCTGTAGCCGGTCCTAGGATAATAAGGCTGTCATCTGTCGTTGTCTAGAAACAACGCCCACCGTGTTTTTTGGTGTAGTGGTGGGGAACCTTGTTAATATATTAATTTCTTTACTTTGTCTTGCGTGTCTCATAAATATTTTCGTTGAAATTGCATAATAGCTTTTGTTCGGTCAACTCAATAATCCCTTTTTTTAATATAAATCATTTAAGCTTCAACATTTTTTGGAATTGTTTACATTATACCTGCAATTTTTTAAGTGTAACAAAGACTATTTTTTTATATTCAGACATTTTCTTGAGTATTTTTAAGTTCAGTCGTATTTTGAAATAATCTCGGAATTATTTACAAATAATCTTAACTTTCATAATATTTTAGTTGCATAATGTTATGAGGTCCTATGCTCCTTATAGGAACTAAGGGAGCCAATATAAAATATAATGTTATGAATATTTCTACAACTGGAGTAAAGAAGCAAACATAGATACAACAATGAAACTATCACTAAGATACACATACATTCAAAATTATAGACATAATTACACACTCAATAGACAAAAAGGATGACGAAGTAAACACAAGACAAACATTGAAGTGGTTATTTATTACAATTTTATATAATACATTGAGGTTTTTATTATATTTGTTAGCAACATTTTGTAGTTACAATGACTTGTACTGATTTGAAAAATAAACAGTCAACCAACATTTATTTTCAAAAGATTTTTCATTTGTAAGACTTCACTATAAGAGCTGAAATCAAGTTGTTATTGAGTTGCTTATTCTAACTTGCATAACGACACAGTACAAAATAGAAAATCTAAATTTTAAGAAGTAAGCGTATCTTATAATCCATAGAAACTTCTTTATACATCGGGTTCGACAATTTGGTTTTAAAAAAAGATTTTTATAAGCATATATTTATATATATATATATTAATCCTACAACAAGAAAATATATGTATATTTAAAAATAATTTACATCGTGCCTTGCCAACATTATCATCTCATTTTGTTGGTATAAAGTCCACATAACCGAAACAGCGACAAGTTTCATCAACATTACATGTTGCCATAAGTGGTCGACAAAATTTTATGCAACGCCTGACATCCCAGTGTGTGCCACGTTCCAAAAATTCACACTTCTCGAATAGTTTCCCTTCAGCTAATTTCAGCAGCAACAAAATATTTACACAAAAGATAAAAATAAAACAGAAATATTGCATTTTTAACGCAACGAAATAAACAACTAAAATCAACATGGAAAAAAAATTTGTTTTATTTAAACAAGTGTTTGAAAAAGGTTTATTCTACAAAAGTGTTAAAAATCAAAAAATAACATTAGACACACTTTCAACGAAAACTAATTGAAATATTGAGCTAGGTTTGTATAAATTATTAACCAAATATTAACCAAAAAAAAAGAAAAAAAAAATGTTCAAACTAAGCTCAAATATTTGACAATTTTTGTTTGATGAAACAGTTGGCAAATAGTTTCAAATAAAATAAATTAAATCATGTTTGCCATGCGTTCAGACTAAAATAAATATTTTCATCAAATAATTATTTAATGAAAGTGTTCAAAAATAATAATATATTTCACAAATAGTAAAAATGAGCGTAAAAGCTAATTTATTTTTTTTATTCTGTGGAGTAGCATCTTTTATAGTGTTAGAACAGGAGAATGTAAAAAATAAAAAAAACTGGAAGACAATGGGTAACGGGAACATGGCTAATATTTGCGAAAAATTGCAAACTTGGAAACAAATCCTTAAATATATTTGAAGTCGCTAAATCAGTTAAAAAACAAAATGTCGGGAAAAAAATTTTTTGGAAAAATAGCGAAATTCGCGAAAAATTTAGATATTTCAAACAAGCCATAAAATTTAGTAAAAGTGCCTAAAACTATAAGGAATGGCAAAAATTCTATAAAAATTGCTAAATTAGCGGTAATTCGCAAAAATTTGCTAATAGCGGCACGATAGCAAAGTCTAATAATTATAAAAAATCTTTAAAATTGTAAAGAATCTGAAAACTTATAGGAAAAATTGCTTCTATCCGGAACATGGCTAAAATTATTTGTCGTTGTTTGCTCTTAAATTTTTTTGTAATATCAAATAAATGTTTGCTCAAAAATTACTAAAATATTTGATTTTTTGTGTTCACACTATGTTCACATTGGACAAATATTTGTTTGCCGGCAAATAATTTTATTTGCTCAAAATCAGCTGTTATTTTATTTGATGCTCAAAAATATTTTGTGTTCAGACTACGTTAATGAAATATTTGATGTTTCCTTTCAAATATTTCATCAGTCTGAACGTACCTCTACTAAACTCAAACTGAACTAAAGCTGAGCTAGAGAAGAGCAGAACTGAATTACAGCTGAAATAGAGCTAAACTAGAACTGAACTAGAACTGAACTAGAACTGAACTAAAACTGAACTAGAACTGCACTAGAACTAAACTATAACTTAACTAGAACTGAACTACAACTGAACTAGAACTGAACTAGAACTGAACTAGAACTTAACTAGAACTTAACTAGAACTGAACTAGAACTGAACTAGAACCGAACTAGATCTCTTTATACCAACACCACAATAGAGGAAAGGGTATTATGCTTTTGTGCTGTTATTTGTAACACCTCGAAGCCCTAGACCCACCTTTGAGTATACCGATCGACTCTGAATGTGATTCAGAATATGATTCTGAGTCGATCGAATGAAGTCCATCCATCCTGCTGTCTGGCTGTCCATGTAAAAAAATCTTATACGCAAAGTACAGATCACAATTGTAGGTATTATTTAACTGTATTTGGTACATATTAGATAGATTATCTGACAAAGAACCAAGCCTATTTAAAATGGTGCGAATTTCGCATAGCTCCCATTTAAATACTACTCCTGAAAATAGCTTTAAGTGCCATAGTTTCCTCATAAATATTGGGATTCACATAAAATAACTTTTCGATAGCCACTATCTCAAGACAAAATAATGTGCTGGTAGGCTCAAAATTAACCATAGCCCCCACGCAAACCACCATCCTTAAATCACTTAAAGGCTACAAAATTTTATATACTGCTTCGCTCTCTAAAAGGGTGGCTTGTTTTATTCTAAAAAATGAACCCTCACTAATGGCATAAGGCGTTGCACTTTACGCCCCGTATAAATCGACAGTGTTGATAATGCCTTGTAAAAAGATGACTTCTGTTTATATTGGTGTTACCAGACGAAGTTGGGAAAATATCGCCTCTAATCAGGGCAGTAAAAATATTAAATTCCAATAGTTGTTTTTTCTATTATTTAATAGTAATAACATTAGAAAGCATTACATTGTTAATGATTGGTTGTCAGTGATATAAAATTTAAGTGGATTCGGTTTTACAAAATTGTTTTTGAAAAAAAAAACGTCAAATTAAGACATCTGAAAAACTTGGTGTAAATAAATCAGCAATCTGGCAAAGGTATTTTCTTGTTTACATATTTTATAAAAAACAAACTAAAGAAATTTTAATATCGTCATTCATTTTGTTTATTCATTTATTTATTTAATATCAATCTACACCTAATTCTCTTTTTACACGAATTATTTTTACACGAATTTTCATTTAACACGAGTTAAAAAGTTAACATTTTTCTCTTTTTACACGAATTGTTTTGTTTTAACACGATTTTTTTAAGTTTTTATTGTTGTTTATTGTACTTTTACGTTATTTTTTAGGTATCTTTTTTTACACGAATTTTTTTACACGAATTTATTGGGAACGTATCTATCGTGTAAAAAGAGAATTGGGTGTATTTACAAATTTTGATTAATGTATATTAGAGCGACTCAAAAAAAAAGTGTTTTAGTTACCCCTTTGAAATTAAAGGCTGATATGTTTTATGATGATTCCCAAATTATTTCGGTTCTAGCGTTGACCATCCGTGAGCTGGACCATTTTTAAAAAAGGGTTTTTTTCAGTTTTTCGAATATTTTTGTACTTTGTTCCAAGACGACATAAATAAAATTTGGTATCATAGAAAAGAGTTTTTGAAGCAGCATCCAATGGTATATAAAACTTGACCACTTGCGAGCTACTAATTGAGATATTTAACTAAATACATATTTTCGTTTCGGGTTTTCATAAAAATTCTCCGTATGTGGAAGTAATGTTCTGCTTTTCAAATTTAATCTCTTTTTAAATAATGTTAATTTATTTTTTTTGTAATTATTCACATTGCGATATATTTTATTTTTTTTCATATATAGGCAATATAGGTATAAAATTTTTTCATTTTTCAATTTATCAAAATGTGAAAAATACAATAAAAAAATATAAAATTAATAAAAAAAATATCAAAATGTGAAAAATACAATAAAAAAATATAAAATTAATATAAAATACGTAGAATTTGTATGAAAACCCGAAACGAAAATATGTACTTAGTTAAATATCTCAATAAGTAGGTCGCAAGTGGTAAAGTTTTATATACCATTGGATGCTGCTTACAAAACCCTTTTCGATAATAACAAATTTTATTTATGTCGTCTTGGAGCAAAGTACAAAAATATTCGAAAAACTGAAAAAAGACCTTTTTTAAAAATGGTCCAGCTAACGGATGGTCAACGCTTTAACCAAAATAATTTGGGAATCATCATAAAACATATCAGCCTTTAATTTCAGAGGGGTAACTAAAACACTTTTTTCGGCTCCATACAACTTGAGTCGGTCTAATGTATATTATTTTTTATATTTTGAAGAAGAAACTTTTTAATTTATGTACATACTTTTTTTATATTTTGAAGAACAAACTTTTTATCAGCTGTTCAAAACAGGGCGGTACAATTTTGCATTATCACAGAGACGGCAAGAAATTTTATACATGTTCCTTTTAACAAGGTGGTAATTTAAAAACATAATTTTGCTCCGGCGGGTCCATGATTGCCCTTTAGTCGCAAATAGGGTACACATTTGAAAATTAGTTCTTAAATCCTGTGGTGTAGGATATCATATTGTCATGCTTGTTCGACTATGCTTTCTGTCTTGTGTAGCATGTTGTTGTTGTTACCAAAATAGTTAACGGTTCTAATGTTATTTATAATAATATTCTTGTGAGTTGTATTGTAGACGTTGTTTTTGTTGCTACTGTTATTGATAAAGTTGGTATTACTGACGATCATATTGTTGTTAATGTTGCGGTTTAGGTTATTGTTCAACGTCATTGTTATTTATTTATGTGCTGTTTCCAGGTGACAGGCGATTGATTGTGTAGCACTCACAAAGCTGAGTGGTTTTCATTTAAATTTGACTTCACAACCAATTGCCTGTCACCTGAAAACAGCACATTAATTTACTCTTAACAATAAACTAGAAACTTAACTTTATCCCAAATTTGGTCTTGAACTTGAGCGTGAACTAATAGTTAGAAAAAACAAACAAAAATTGTACTTAGTTTCTGCTTATTTCCACTTTATTTTTAATCTTAAATTTTCCTTTTCTAAATCACTGTTTCACACATAGACACGAGCTGTTTGCAGTGCAAAATGGCAAATTTTCTCCGCAAAATACCAGGCAGCGGGCGACATCCCAAACACCACTATTTATCAGTAAGTCACAGGTTTCTTCCGTATTTTCATCTGCCCTAAGATTAAAATAACTTAGCACGATAGTTAAAACAAACAATATAACAATTTTAAATAACATTTTGGGAAAAAAGAATCTGTAGCGAAATTTAAACAGACTTTGGAAAAAGTGAAAAATAAAATGTGTTATGTTAGTGACTTGAACAAATAAGTATTATTTTAATTTTTATTTAACCGATATAGGTAATAAAAATTTGTTATGCTTAACTGTTGCTAATGGTATAGGGTTTTTTAATTTTGAGTTGCGTTTTTTATATGAAACTTATTTATTTTTATGGTAATTTATGATTTGTTTATATGATTACGGTTTTTGAACGGTATCGTTTTGTGACCTGTAAGTGCTTTCTGTTAGATCAAGTGTTCAAACGTGCTCGATGCAAGTTTTGTATGTTAACAGTGATGGAAAATTCAGTACTATGGTACTATTTTCAGTACTTTTTCTTTTCATAAATACCGCAGTACCCCCACGTCAGTTTTAGTACTCTTTTCTTGTTATGCTTCTTTGTTAAGAAATCCAGCGTTGCTATTTTTTTTTTTTTTAATATTTCCTACTTGCCAATAACATACAGAGTACACATACACCTTAAAGTTCTTTATCGTTCATGTTTTTTGTTGCAAAATATTGGTATTCTTCAAGCATCAATGTCATTTTAAATGCGTTTTAACTACATGGTTTCGATGACGGCGTAACATACTACTTAGTATAAATTTCCTATTTTTACTCACCAATAATTAACAAACATATTTTGAACACCACTAGAATATATGTAATAACATTTTAGTTCGGGAATTAATAATCAACTAATTTTTAGTTTGTTAAGCAAAATTTTATAACTTTAATATTAATATTAATTATAATTAATATTTTTTTCTTTTATATATTTGTTTTTTTATATTTTCCAAAAAAAAAAATTAGTTGTATAAAAAGTACCAAAATGGTTAATAAAGTACTCTTTTGATTAGTGGTCAGTACCATCTCAAATTTTAAATTTTCCATCACTGTATGTTAAGTAAGAGCTCAATTAAACATTGATATTAATTTAGTTCAAAAAAATATTTGTTTATTTTAGTTAGATCACCTAACAAAATAAACAATGTACACATACCTTCACATATAACGTTATCTAGTATTGGATCAAACAGAAAAATGTTGGCTGCGCAATTCTTGAATAAATAAAAGAATATGGAGAGGGGAATAAAAAGGAATACGTTATTGCCGGTACTCGGTTATTTAATGTTCTTCTGTCATTCGCTTTTTTACCGAAGATTAATATTTGACGTTTCTTTTCATTCATTTTTGGTGTAGAAGATTTTAAAATCAATATAAAAACCCTTTGTAAAAATTAGAAAAATTGTTGAAAAAAACTACAAAAACTATTTAAGTGTTAACAACTTCAATTTATACCGTAAAATGTATATTTTATTAATGTTTTGTTTGCACAAATTTACATTCATAACAAACTTATTCTACGAAAATTTATGCAAAATAAAACAAGCAAAATTTGGTGAAATAAAATTTCGTTTGTAAACAAGTGAGCAAGCTCAAAAGGAAATTCAGAAATGTTTGACCTGTCTTACTCTAGAGTCTGGACCCAATTATCTTCGCTGCCGCCGTATATTAAAAAAAAAAAGATACCAGTGTGCCAAAAGTGTTTTTTTTTAAGTTTTAAAGTCATGAAATAATTATTTTTATACTTTTTTTTTTTAATAAAATTAAATTTATATAACTTCTACAGTAGTGACTCAAATCAATTATTTGTTTTTGTATAACAAAGGCAAAGCTTTCAGGTAGGTGCCAATGAAGAGAAAAAAGTGTTTGCTTCACAGGCCGCACTGAAAACTGTTTTATAATATTAGGTAACGTGTGACCCACCGGTGGTGCACATGGCCTTACGGAAAAAATTCTTGTGACCCACCGGTGGGTCACATGGCCTTACGGAAAAAATTCTTGTGACCCACCGGTGGGTCACATGGCAGCGAATGTGTTAAGGTCACTATACAATAATGTAAAATTAAGTTTTTGATTGATTTATATTCGTTTTATTAAACCACATGTTGGCTAGATAATGGCGACTTTATTAAAGAAATTCAACCGCAAAGAACACCTTGTTACTATTCATTTTGTAAAGTCCGTTTACATTTATGGTGATGATATAGTACTATATACTTTAATTTAGATGTTAATTTTTCGTCTGTAAAAAGTACATCTCTTTAACAAACACTAAAGTTTTATTCAACAACCCTACAAGAAACAAATAACCAAAACTAAAAAAAAACATTTTTTTACTAACTCATTTGCAACAATTTTACATTGAATTCAGTGTTGCCACTTTGTGGGTAATTACCCGAATTTAGTGTAATTTTTACTCTCGTGGGTAGATCGTGGGTAGTTTCTTTGAGATATAGATCAGATATAATTTGAAATTTTTTCACTTTAAAACAAATAATATAAGGATTTGATTTTAGTGATAAATGTTATACCATTGAGGATATCGTTGATCTAAAATATTAACAGTATATATAGCCAAAGTCACTGTTTATTAAAAAAAAAGATTTCCGCTTGATGGACAATTAGATTTCGATAAATATGAGCTACAAAGTGATGAAAAACCCGAAGTTTATTGGAAAAAGAGAGTATGTATGTTTACTAAAAAACCCCTGGAGAAAGATATTTTTCCAATATTAAAAAAAGTTATACATTTAGTGTTTGCTTTAACATTTAAAATGCTTTAGTTGAAAAATATTTACCGCACTTAACATTTGTTAAACTTATTTGAGAAACAGACTGCCATCTGACCCCATTACATGAATTGTATTTACTTTATAGAGTATACAAAGGATGAACATGAAGATTTTGCACCATCCCTAGATAAATGGAAGTCGATTTTATTATTTTTTATTTAATTTTTATTAATTTGTTTTTAATGTAATTTTTGTTAAATTATTTTGAATTACTATATGAATCTTAAAAGCATGACAAATATTGATCTTTTTTAAGTGAAAAGGGTAAATGAGTATATGCTGCTGTTTGAAACAAATATTTGTTGAAGTATTCAATTCGACTTAGAATCAGTATCTGAGTCGTCCGTCCTGCTGGCTGGTTGTATGTCCATGTAGACCTTCAGCGCAAAAGGCAGGGCTTAATTGTTAAGATAATTTAATGAAATTTGTTTCATAAGTTTTGTTTTTAAGTTTTGGGATCGGTCTATAACTTCACATAGTCCCCATACGAACTTTTTTCCTAATAGAGTATTTGTTTCCATAAACCATCTTATTATGTTGGTATTTGGACAAATTTGGCCCAAACATATTTTATTTAAACCTAAATTATCTTACGAAATTAATGTTGGAATCAGTTCATATTTGACCATGGCTCCCATACAAATACCACTCACGAAAATAGCTTGTTATGCCATGCCTGCCTTATAAATATTGGTCATGGAAAAATGTTGTGCTGTTAGTAACGTAGGTCATATATAAACCCCCACCCATAAATCACTTGAAGACGAAAAAATCTCAAATAAATGTAGTTACCTAGATAATATTCGGGGCGTTAAAAATTTTTTTATTATTAGTCTTAACCCTCTTATGCCAAACTTAAGAAAAGACGGGGACATATTTTACAAATAATGTTTTTAGGGTATTCTTGGGCCTCTGAGTTCAAAAAAAAATTATTTGTAATCTCATACAAAGAGTCGCTTACCTTCCAGGTGAGAAAATATCAAAGATTGCCTTGAGGTACCCTGGGGCATTTAGTAATAAAAACACATTACATTTTTGGAGAACTCAGTTCATTAGCTTGTACTGAAAATAAACACTAACAAAATAAATCAAAAATATTCTCCTTTGTTGATAATAATCAAAGAAACAATTTTTATTATTTGAGCAAAATAAATGAAGATTCCATTTGGGACAGAAACATTGTCTTCGAGACTGTATACAATTCCTTAAGAGCTTTTTACAGCTTTCAAAGCTTTCACAAATATTATGCAAAATTTTTTAGCAACTGAAAAAAATATAACTTAGTATAAATAAATTACACAGGTCAACAGCAAAAAAGGGCTTGAATAATTACTATATAGATTTGATGCAGCATGGCTACCTAAGCACAAAAATGGTAACATTTTTCAATTCTATGGATAATTTTTTTTTTAAATAATTTTTTAGTAAAATTGTCAATATTTTGAGACATTTCTCCACTTATATTATCATAACTCAAAAACAACTTGTCCGATTTTGTTAAAATAAATCTACAAAAATCATATATATATATCTTTAAATGATGTATTCAAATATTTTTAATGCGATCAATAGTTTCAAAGTTATGAAACAAATTGTTAGCCAAAAAATAAAAAAATTGGTAAAAAAAATTTTTTTCGGAAGAAAAAAATCTGGAAAAAATCGAAAACGGCAAAAGGTATTATATTTTATTTATTTGTAGTAAAGCTACATATCATGTGAATTAAAAAAGATATGGATCATGAAAATCGGTACATGGTTAAGGTTTTTAATTACAATTAATTGAAGCTGTCGCATATTTACAAGCACTGTAGAAAATGGTATAATGAAAATGCAGAACACAGAAACACAGGTGCATTATACGACCCGGATTTCGGCAAACCCTCTTTACATGTAGAAAATTGTTTGAAAAAAAACCTTTAGGACATTTTTATGATTTTCAGAATTAAAAAAATAAGTAATAAACGAAAGGTTGTTTTACGATTGCGGTAGCAAACTAATAAAAACAATACATCAAAATTGTATAGTGGTTTTTCAAGCCTTTAAAATTTTTTCGATTTTGTTGCCTTGTGTTATATATTGGACGTCAGCACAATTTTTGTGAGGAGTGCCTTGAGGCTCTCTGAGGCATTAGAGGGTTAACCTCATAATAATTTTGTTTAAATAGGTTCATAATTGCATATGGGACCTAACAAGTGAACATTCTGTAAAATTTATATGTAAATACTTTTCAATCTTTTTAATTTTTTTTTTTTTTTTTTGTTTTCTTATATTTAAACATTAATTTTATATCAGGTGTAATTTCATTTAAATAGGGTAATTTTGAGTCATCTCAAGTGTAGTTTTGAATTTTGTTGGTGGCAACAATGGCTGCATTAAAAAGTTAGAAGGAGAGAGAGAGAAAGACAGATAGAGACATAATAAGTTAAAGAGAGAGGCTTAATTACATGTACAAAAGGTTTCAGTCACTTTTTTGTTAACGCAATGAATTTATCACAAATTACGTTTATTAAATTTTAATTTGCGATTTACCTTAAATTTCAAATTCAAATAAATTTCGTTCAAAAACAAATTTACAAACAACAAACATGCATGCTATATTCGGCTCTGCCGAATCTTTAGTAACTTACACCAAAAATATTGAATTTTTCAGAAGTGGACTACAGATGAAGTATTTATGAATATTTAAAAACTACAAAATCAAGACGTGGTCTCTAATTTCTCAAAAGTTTGTACACGCAGAGAATAAACATGTTAGAAGTTAAAAAAAAAAAATTTGATGGTCCCCAGAATGCCAAGAAACAAACTATGTTGTTTTTAACATTTTTTCACGATTATTAATATTTCGTTTCTGTATTCTAAACAAAGTAATTACCTACGCTAAGACTTTTAATATGGTTAAATTCATCTATGCAAGAGCCATAATCATACACAATAAGAAGTCCGGAGCAGTCAAATCAGGCGACCGTGGAGGCCAATCAACATCACCATTTCTTGAAATAACTTGTTGTGGAAATAGGCCTCGCAGTAGTTCCATTGTAATCCTGGATGTATGCAATGTGGCAGCGGCTTTTTGATACCACATGTTAATCAAGCCCAACGCACGGAGTTGTGGAGTTAAAATGATTTCAATCATATCACGATATCGCTCCCCATTCACAGTTACCGTTACGCCGTTTTCATGTTCAAAGAATTAAGGTCCAATGATTCCTCCTGACCAAATTGCACACCAGGCTGTCACTTTTAATGGATGAAAAGGTGACTGATGAATAATTTGAGGGGTTTCCATTGCCCAGAACCTACTATTCTGTTTATTCACATATCCATTCAAATGAAAATGTACCTCGTCACTCATTTTAATTTGTTCATGAAAATCGGGGTTGTCATTTGATAAAATGTTTTAACGATTAAAACACGTTGGCTTATCAAATATTTTTTCATAATAAATTGGCCACGTGTATACTACCACCTTCCCGGCGGACACCCTGTATTATGATATATAACATTATTATTAAAACATTAGTATGATTGAAATTATTAATGTTTAAAACATTGTCTGTATGCATCATTTAAAATTTTAAATAATATGTTTAAAGGCAAGAAAATATGGTTGTTTTTCTCTCTACAATAGTTCAATGCTTTTCCACTACTTACTTGCTTGGTTTGCTTAAAATTCTCAATCATTTTATTTTAGTCATTGATTCAAATACATAAATTTGCGAAAGAGTATAAACCAAACAGAAAGAATGCTAATGAAGATCGTCACAGGCTGGAAAATGAACTAAAGAGGATTGCTAACAGAGTTGTGAAATTTTTTTTTCCCAAAAATCTGAAAAAAAAATAATTTTTTTTTTCGAACAAAAAACTTTTTTTTACAAATCGTTAAAAAGAATCACTGACACTTCAGGTATTATCTTTCTATTTGAACTTATGAACTTACACTCATAAAATTATTAGAGTAACTGATTGTAGGTTATTGAAATCGTTTTCCGTACTGTGGAAATTTAATAAAAATATAGTTATTTTATGAAAGAATTTAGTTTTTAACATTTATGTTTGTTATTCAAAAAATAAACTTCCAAAAAATAATGCTTTTTTGTAAAATTCATTTAATTTAAATGAAATGTAAATGATCCATTTTTAGTTGTTTAAAATGAATTTTCTGTGGAATTTACCACATTATATTTTGAGTGTATAAATATGTATATACGAAATATATAAATAAAAATTAAACTAGTCCATTTGTTTTATATCACGTATTAAATTCTTATATTTTGAAAGAACTAAGCTGAGGGAAGCTTAATTTTTACAAATTTTACAAATTCAAAAAAAACTTTTTTTTTTAGAAAAAAAACGTAAAAATTTGTTTGCAAAAAAAAAGAAAAATCTTACGTTATGCCAACAACATGCCAAAGTGAAACAAACACGTAACAGCAATAGAAAATGAAAAAAAATCATAATTTAACACTTAACAAGCAAATTGAAAAAATGGCTGAAATAAATAATCATAATATGGTTGACATAGACCATATTATTGTTAATACTGGTTACTTTCGTCTAAATTCTGGTAAATGTTGTCCATATGATGGTTAATTTTGAACATAATATGGTTTATATTGACCACTAGAGTAACTTCGGGTATTGTGGAATATGTGGGTAATGTGGAACCACCCTTTATTTCATAAGCTAAATATTATTTAGAGACGCTCGCTGTTTGTTACCATAGACTACAGAAAAATATTGACATGCAACTGGTCGCACTGTTAGTTTTCGGTAGGTCTGTAAGTGAAAACAGGTGTTGTCGAATTTTTTTTAGCGTATATACAACCGTTATTATGCTCCAAATATTAATATTTTATTTGTTTTTTTTTACAAGGTTTACAAATTGTTAACTAAATAATACGTTTAATTAGTTAATAGCAATTTAATAAGTTTTATAATATTTGTTTGGAAAAATTTGACAATCGGCTAATGTGGAATAACTGAAGGGCGGGAATTGTGGAACCCTATTCCACCAATAGCCATTAAGGCTGAGGAATAATCTTTAATGGATTTTTATTTTTAAACAACAATTTATGCATTTAGAACTAAGGGTGCCCCGGTAGGCTAGTTGGTAGTGAGCTAGTCCATCAGCGCCGGGGTTGCGGCTTTTTATTTAATAGTTTTGAGAAAAGACACTTTATATTTATGCTTGCGTTTCTGAAAAAATTAATTGCATTAGAAAAAAAGTAATTCAGAACTAAAGATTCTTATCCCCACAATGCTAAGAAACAAAAATTATATTGAAAGTTGTATTTATTTCAGATATATTTAAGAAAAAACAAATATAAACTCAATTGTTTCTTAAGTCGATTAAGGCGGTTATCGGTTGTGACCACAGATTTCTTTTCATAAGCTACTTTATTATATTCAACATTTTTTATTTATCAAATTTATTCTATGAGCTTATAAAGCTTTTTGTAATATTTCTATTCCTTACATTTTTAGGAATGGCGTTATACACTACCAGACTATTATCTAGAATCTTCTTGTTACATTTTACCTTAGCTATCCTTTGGATAGCAATGAAGTATATTGTATGTACAGAAAAATTTACAATTATTAGACACCAGCAGAATGTAATGCATTTTCTGGCCCGCTACGGCCTTCGTCAGCATTCCTTGTGTCACACTGGATAGTGATACTTTATAAATTGAATGTATTTAACTCAACTATTTAAACAAATACAATCTGGGAATTATTTATTTTCATAAGATACTTATATTCAAATTTTTTTTTTTATTTTTAAAATTTTTTCTATGTGCTAAATTTCATAAATTTTTAGGAATGACTTTATACACTACCAGACTATTATCTTGTGTCTTCCTGTTACATTTTACCTTAGCTATCCTTTGGATAGCAATGAGGTATATTGTAACAGTGTGGTAGTGTATAGTTTCATTCCTAAAAATTTAAGGAATAGAACTATAACAAAAAGCTTTATAAAATACATACTTAGCTGAAACTTAGCTCATGGAATAAACTCGAAAAAAAATGTTGAATATTTTTTTTTTTTTCGAAAAAATTATATCGCCATCGTTTTGAGCGACATATCTACTAAAAAATCCTTGAAAATTAAAACGTAAAAACAATTTCGAAAAACCTCGTCTAGAACTTTAAGAAAAACATTTTTTTTTTTTTTTTGAAAATCTACTATCGCTATTTCTTCTAGCGTACAATTGCACCTTAGAAGGGTAATATAAAAAAAAAAATTAGATCAGCCGATTTTTTTTATTACCTACTAAAAAAAACCTTAAGAATAAAAATCAAAAAATTTAAATTTGGAAAATAATTTTTTGTATATGTCGATTGGAACTTTTTCCCTCATGCCAAAAGTTATCGAAAAATCGCATAATATTGTAAAATTTTTGTTCTTAATAGTCGGCCCGCCACAATATAAATACCTAGATAATATTTAGCACAAAGAACTCTGGTATGCATTGACCGACTATAATTTTTTACTTTTATTTATTTAATTTCTTGAGATAATGGAAAAATTAGATAAGAAAAATTAAACACACAATATTGCGAAATTTAGCAAGTATACAAAATGTATAAAAGCTTTATTTTCTCAAGTGTTGTGCTAGAAACAACATGACGAGTTGTAAAACCGTAGACATTGAACTGAAAGAAAATATTGGAGTTAATAAAAATTGGAAAAAATATGTGTTATTGGGGTTAAATTTGGTGTTTATGGTAAGTCTTTAAAATTTAATTAGAAATAGAGTTATTACGACAGCTGTTATTTAAACGCAAATTGTATCCCAACAAAATGATTTTGTGCTGAAACGAAATAATGTGCATAGCTTAAGATTATAGAGATTTTAAGGATTGAAATTGTTATATCCTCTAAGTTTTAAAAAAAGGCGGTTTTCAAAATTCGGCAAAAGTTTTCACCTGATGTTCTTTGACTGTAGTTTTTTTTTAAATAATGAAAAACTTTAGTTTTAGTTTTGGATTGTGTTTATTTAATTTAAAAAAAAAATTATTAACCTTCCTATACTCACGCATACAGTCTGTGAGACCGACTTAATGAATTTAATTCTTTTATTAAGGTCGAAGGGCGCAAGAGTATATTGTGAATTTTTAAAGTAAATATGTTATAAAAAAAATTATTTTAATTTAACCAATAAAAGTTTTTGCACGGACTCTGGGATAAATTCACTCCTTAATCGGTTAATATTAATTTTAGCGTAGAAAATTACCTTTTTAACCACAAAATTTTAACTTAAAAAGTAGCTGATACTTTCTAAGCAAAAAAATACAAAAATTAAAAATAATTTGTATATCCTGACGAATAAACAAAATTCAAAAATTTTGTTGTTGCTTTCTACAGAAACTCATGTACCGTTTTAAAATTTTCAACGCCACAAGCTATGCAAGTTTTATTGAAATTTTAAAACAAAATGTGAATTTCTGTAGAAAGCAACTACAAAATATTTATGACATTGTTTGTGCTTTTAATGTAATTCTTTGGCGTTGCGTTTTACATGATTAGGGCCTAAAACTTCGTTATTAAAGTTGACTTTGGTTCTCAAAACTTCGCAATATTTTTTTTAAAATTGTTTTGCATTTTCTTTCATTTCTTTACCAATATCAATATTGATATTATTTGTAGAAATATATAAATCCACTTATGTTCCACAACAAATTTCAGGTTTTGACTAATGTTGCCTCGTCTGTCGGTACCATAAGTCCCCTTTTACAATGTGGCAAGTGAAAGGCAGACAGACGAAGTTTGTAGGCGAGAGAGGAAACAAGTAAAGTGTGTCACGCAATACAACGTCGCTCTCTTACCAACAAACTTCGTCTTTCTGCCTGTGACTTGCCACATTGTAAAAGGGGACTAAGCGCTCTAAACACCGCAATACTAGTCGCATATTTAAGCGCCCATTACATTAACGATTTGTTGTACAACATAAATGCAATGAAAAGGACTCAATAATTTGTTTGCTATACTAAACATTCAAAAAGGGGGAGCTATAAAAAATTTTTAAATTGTACCAAATTAGTCACGGATGTACCACGGTCCTTAAAAAGGTCAAATGTACCAAAAAAAAGTACAATTGTACCAGCTTTAACATTCCTGCTACAAAGTAATGAATTCAGGAAGTCATAAAAAGTACTTTTTCCCACCAAATGGTACTTTTTGTTATAAAATAAAAAAATTATTTATAAAAATAAAAATAAACGAAATTATTTTATTGGAATTATTTAATTTTTTTCCATATTTTCTACAGAAAATGATTTAAAATAGTTCATATTTAAAGAATAATTAAATAAATTACAAATTAGATTTTTAAGAGATCATTAGATATTTTATAACAGTAATAGCAACTTTCATTTGATTTTAATAGGATCTTTAGTTTTTATCAAACTTGAAACAGCTTTTTGCATTGGAAACGTGCGTTCAACTGATGCTGAGGAATGTGGTATCGATAACATTCTAAAGGCAATAAGTGAAACGTCAAGAAACTTTAGTTCATTCATTCCGTTCTTTTTTTTTTTTTTTTTTTTGCTATATTTTTCCAAAAAATAATAAATACTCTCCGTTGTGAAATGCTTTATATCTGGAAGATCCATTAGTGCACGAAATTGAAAATTGATATTTTCTTAGTGGTCTTTCTCGTTTGGAAAAAAAAATTTTTTCTAGGGTAAAGCTGCTTTTGAAGGTTTTATTGTCAAAACAAAATTAAGTTCTTAATGATTCGCAGCATTTATTTATTTAATTTTCCAGTCTAAAGATTAAAAATCCTTACAGACATAAGTGCTTAAATTATAGTACATATAATAAATATAGAAACATGATATTAACTAATTTGAATTTAAATAAACAATAATTTTTCTTTTTAAGGCATCATTACTATCAGAAAAGTCAATTAGATGATATAGATTATTAAATTTCCAGCAAATTTGACGAAAGGAGTCGTTGTTAGCGTAAACAGAACAATAATACGTTAAATTTAACGGTTGAAAATTTCGTGTAGGTCTCACTGGAATATTAAAGTTAATTTTGCTCAACAAGTAACCGCAAGCATGCCAAATAAATGAATGTTGCTGACATATTAAAAGTTAAAAAGCACAAAGAATAAAAAAGTACTAAAAACAACGCGGAGGTACTGCGGTATTTTTGATATGAAAAAGTGCATCGTCTTTCAAAATGGCAGTCAAAAACCTTTTTAGTAATTAATTTTTTTTTGTTTTTATGACTAATTTTGTTTATGTTACTTAAAATTGTTAATTTAATCATCTCAAATTTAGTACTTAAGTTCATTAAAGATCTAATTCGATCAATTATTTACATTGGTTTGAGGCGCTTTGAGAGACTTCGAGTCTTATTTGTACTAATTATGGTTTTAATAAATAAATAAATTAATTTATTTTAATTAGGCCAGCTCGTTAGGAAATTTCGTATTCCCGAAAATAACTTTTGATAATAAATTTTCATGTGCCCGGCAAAAAAAAAACTGAACTGGCAAGTTGACGTTTTTACTAGTTTACAACTAGTATATTAAACATTCACGGACCCGGCAAAACAAAATTATGTGTCAAAAGTTATTTTCGGGAATACAAAATTTATTATTAATAAGATTTATTTATTATCTATAAATATAAAATTGTAACGTTACTGACTCTCTCACTCACTGACTGATTCCTCATCGCACAGCCTAAACGCCTGAAAGTAAAAACTTGAAATTTGGACCAGGGCTTGGTCTCTCCCCAAATCGATCCACTAAGACGGGATTTTTGTAAATTCGAATGTTTAGGGGGTAAAAAAGGGTAAAAACGGGTAAATTCGGTAACCTTATATCTCTAAAACTAAAAGAGACACAAAAAAAATTTAATACTTATCGTTGTTCTCTAGAAAAATAAGAGGACAGGGGTTTGGTACTTTTTTGAAATTCAGCTCTTTAACGAAGTAAACGGGTAAAACCTGTATTTTGGTACTTTTTTGTCACCGCATAAGGGTTATGTCACATTTTAAATTTATCTAAAAAATCCAAATACGTATTTGGTACTTTTTCGAAATTCGGACATTTAAGGGGTAAAAACCGTAACTATTTTTGGTACTTTTTTACAAAACATTTTTTTTTTTATTCAAAAATTTTGTACTTATTGTTGTTCAATAAAAAAAATAAGCGGACAGGTGCCTGGTACTTTTTTGAAATTCGGACTTTTTGGGGAGTAAACGTTTAAAACCTATATTTTAAAACTTTTTTGCCACGCAATCTATCTATTAAACCAATAAACATCGAAATAAAAAAGTATCACATTCGTAACGTATCTAAAAAAATACAAATAAAAATTTGGTACATTTTCGAAATTCGGACGTTTAAGAGGTGAAAATCATACCTATTATATACCTAGAAACATAAACTTTGACGTAAACATATGTCCACGAAAGAAAAGGAGATGCTAACGAAGTAGCGGGTTAAATGCTTGTAACGTGTTAAATTCACAATTTTTATTTTTGATAAAAACACTAAAATTGATTGTTGAGGAAAAGCCAGTTTCTATGCGCATTTCTATGGTTGCTTAGGCCAGCTCGTCAGGAAACTTTTTCCAAAGACTTTAGAAAAGCTAAAAATATTATGCAAATAAGGCTATAAATGGAATAAGAATTTTAAATTTTCAGGTCTAACTTGTAACAATATCAAAGCTTCAAAGCCACAACAATAAACAGTGTGTTTATCTTTTCTTACATTCCACTACAATTGGCTGGTTTTTTCCAACTCGAATTATGTATCAATTAAATATTTTTTTAATATTAACAACATTTTCTGCAATAATTTTGTAATTTTTATTAAAACTGATTTAATTTTTTATCAAAAGTTATTTTGGGGAATACAAAATTTATTATAAATAAGATTCTCTATGACGTGCGAAATTCCCAAGTTTTATTTTTGATTAAAACACTGACATTTATTCTTGAGGGAAAGCTTGTTTCTATACGCATTTAGCACGTCATAGAGAAATCTTATTAATAATAAATTTTGTATTCCAGAAAATAACTTTTGATAATAAATTTGCATGTGCAGAGCAAAAAAAAAAACTGAACTGGCAAGTTGCTTAATTAAGCTATTTGTTTTTTAAATTTTGATGTTTCTATTTATTCTATTACAACTACAACTTGAGTTAGAAAAAACGAGCCAATTGTAGGGGAATATAAAAAAAGATAAACTCACTGTTAATTGTTGTTACTTTGTTGAAGCTTTGATATTGTTACAACTAAGAACTGAGTGTTTAAAATTCTTATTCGTTTAACTGTCTTATTTGTATAATATTTTTAGCTTTTCTAAAGTCTTTGGAAAAGTTACCTGAGGAGCTGGCCTAAGCAACCAGTGAAATGCGCTGGTTGCTTTCCCTCAACAATAAATTTCATTGTTTTTATCAAAAATACAAATTGGGAATTAAGCATGTCATAGAGAAATCTAAAAGAAAACGTCTTTTATTTTCTAAGCGAAAAATCAGAATTCAAGAAATATTGATTAAAAAGTCATTTGTAAAATAACACTTATAACCATTTCGGTCTCTGTTTTTTAAATATTTAAATAAAATTAACGAAATAGCCTACAAAGAAATTCACTTGTACGTTTAAATAGCACAAACAATTAAAATATAATATACATATTAAGTTTACAAGCCTCAGACTCTCAAAGAGAACCCTTCGCCGGAAGCTCAGGCAAGAGTAATGGAAAATGAAACACGTCAGGCACGTATTTTCGTGGCTCAGAATTTTAAAAATAAAAAACTAATGATAGAAATATGTGTCTACAGTTTCGAACCGGATACAAGCAAAATATTTGCTACATTCTACAAATTCGTATCGCAATCATTTTAAAATACCAAATATGGAATTTGTTAACGACAAATGTATTCGCACTTGATCATAAAGAGGGCAGTAACTCAAAATTTTATTTTTTTCAACTTTCTGAAAAAGATTCATATTTACCCGCTGTAAATATGTCGCGCTACTTTGTCTGCTTTTTGTTAATGAAATGGTTATTGTAAAAATTATTTTTTATATGCCTTTAATGTTGAATTAAGAATTGTATTGCTTCTAGTGAAAATTTTTAAATTTTTAGTTACTGCCCTCTTTATGATCAAGTGCGAATATATTTGTCGTTAACAAATGCCATATTTGGTATTTTAAAATGATTGCGATAAGAATTTGTAGAATAAGGCAAATCTTTTGATTGTATCCGGTTCGAAACTGTAGACACATATTTGTATAATTAGTTTTTTATTTTTAAAATTCTGAGCCACGAAAATACGTGCCTGTCGTGTTTCATTTTCATTCACTCTTGCCTGAACTTCCGGTAAAGGGTTCTCTTTGAGAGTCTAAGGCTTGTTAACTTAGACTCCTAAATTCAATAAACCCCACAAAAAGAAGTCTAAAACGGTTAAATCGGCCGATCTTGTTGGCCAGTACTAATAATCAAACCAGGAGATTAGGCATCCCGGAAAATTGAAAAAACTATTCCGTAGTCTTGAGGAGCAGAGCGCTCCATTTCTTATTGACGTTTATTTTGCATCTGTTTACTTTACAAGTGTCCAAGCAGAACTGACATTTACCACCACTTGCAGAACTTATTGCATCTCCCGATATGGTGATAACTTTTGCGCCATCATTTATTAGCAAGATCACAATTTACAAACAATAATAATATTATTTATCATTTACTTCTTATCTTTTCAGATAACTGCCATAATATTAGTTTGGATCAGTTTAGATGTTGTTTCCATATACAGCGATTTTATAATATTTTTATCATTAGAATTCTTTTATCTATCAATAATTCAAATTTTTATCGGTTCAGTTATTTTTATAATTTTCGTTTTCGCCTTTGGCTTTGGCTTCAAAAAGAATTTCTGTTTAACTATTACATATTCTATTTTATTGGCTTTGACCACTATTATGGTACTGGCTGTGGGTAGTTATTGTTATGTCTTCAGATCACAAGTTAGGGGTATTATTGAAGGACCGTTCAAAAACTCGATGAAAAAATATGATCCCTTCAATCCGACATATGCAACCGAAATGTGGGATAACATGCACAAAATTGTATGTTTTGATGAATTAAGATAGTTTTTAAAAATTATGGAATAAAATTTCTTTATTTTCGTAGTTTGCCTGTTGCGGCTCGAAAAACTATAAAGATTGGGCATTACAGTTTGATGGACTACTTCCTTTATCCTGTTGTCGAGTGCCCAATGGTTTTGTTGGCAGTTTTAGTTGCACTACCAGCTTAGAGGAAACCAATCGTTATCCACGTGGTTGTTTTGAAGATTTCTCAACTTATATGCGAAGCCAAGTTGATCGCATGGGAGATACTAGTATTTCGATTGGCGTTATAATGGTAAGTATCTCAATAACTTTTAATTATTTACGATGTGAAATTAACAAAAGTTGTTTCTTTTTTATAATTTAGTTATTCGGTGTTTTGTTAGTCTTTTATTTTGCTTGTTGTGGCAATAAAGAAGCCAACAAATCCGGACTTTTAGGTACCGTGAAACCTCTTATTTAGTTTTTTATTATAATATTTTGTAACTCCTCTAAAAATTTTCATATTTTATAACAACGAAATAGTTTTAATTTTTTTTTTTTTTTTTTTTTTTGCTAACACTACTTAAATATTTGCGCATTTCAAATTAAGGATTTATGATAATTTTTTTCTCGCTTAAGCTAAAAATTCATACAGTTAACTTGTTATGTCTGAACTGCAATCACAATAAAATAAAATTCCAACAATTGTTTTTTTACAAAAAAGAATTTATCATAATTTGAAAGTTTTCGTTGAAAATATTTTAACAAAACAACGCAAGCAATTGGAAAATTCAATAAGGTTCCTCTAAAGAGAGTCAACTCAATATTTTTCACTTTATGCAAGAAATCGATGTACAGTGGTCATATTTACCCACTCTAAAAATCTTACATCATTTTCTTCGGTAGTTTGACAAAAAATGCAATTGTATCGCCCTTTGTGATATAAGAGTACATATAAAAAGAGAACAGTTCTTTGTATCTACTGAAAATTTATAAATTTTGAGTTAACCCCCTTTAGAGGAACTAGTGCGATATGTTTATATGTACATACATAAGTCGGCAGGGGCAAAACCGTTAAGAACACTTTCCTTCTTTGTTTATCAACTAGGGAGATCGATTATTCGACATTTTTCAATAACCGGTTTTCGAATATTACGAATAGTTGCTATTTTAAAAAACCCGGTTTTCGGTTAAGTATTTTTTAAATAACCGGTTAACCGGTTTTAATTCGAATACATAAAAACACAAAAATGAAATAAGTGTTTGTAATAAAAAGTTAATTTGAATAAAAACAAAACAATTTGCAAAGGTAAGGAACTAACAAAATACATAGATATCACTTAGATCAGACCTTACAAATATTTGACTATAAAATCCAAGAAAAGTGGGACCAGTAAATTGATCAAACTTTAGCTAAATTTTCAACAATTTTTTATTGATTTACTAAACTTTATTTGTACGAAGATATTTGTATTATGTAATTTAGAAACTGTTGAATGACATTTGATCTAGACAAACGTTTTGCAAAAGCAAATAAATTATAGGAATTTTATGAAGTTATTATTTGAAATATTCTCTCAAATTTATTTTGAATCAGTTTTAATTTGTTGGTGGTTAAGCAAGTCTATATAAATCAACCATATTTTTGAAAAGTTGCAAACAAAACCTCTTAGCCAGGATTATCTATTTCAAATTATTTTGTTTCAGCATTATAGAAACGAATAGTGAACTGAACATTCTTTTTGTGTAAAATATTTGTGAATTGGTCGACTACAAAGCTGTCTCTCGATGGCTGCCCATGGAACCTAACCTAACCATGACATTGTTTGATTTCTTCAATATTGTTTTTTAGTTCTTGGTGTTTTAATAAATAAAACTGGTAAAAGTTTTTCCCAAATCGTTGATACCGCCGAAATGTTGTAGTTTTCAGCATGAAGAGATGCTAGAACTACTTAAGAGTTTTTAGTACATTAACGGGCATTTCGTCCTCGGCAACACAACGGGCTAATATTTCACCCAATGATTAATTTTTTGCAGCGTATTTTAGTAAGTTCTTATTTGTCGTCTCTTTAGAACTTCTTCGAACGGAGCTAAGTTTTATTTAGAGCACATTAATTTCAAGCATGTAGACTAATTAAAGGTGATTAATAAGTCGTGACATGCAAGAAGCTTTGTAACTTATCATTTTAGGGCACCTCAAGCACCTAACTTTGTCTTTTCAATCGCATTCGAAAAATATCTAGAGATAACCTTTATATAAAAAGTTATTTAATTTTAGAATACTCTTGCACAAATTACTATTTACTTTTTAACTGCACACGTTTTTGTAGTATTTTGAATAGTTTTTTGTTTTTTTTTTCTACAAGAACACACGCTTTTATAAGCGATTTGTATTTACAGTGCTCATAATGTCTTTTGACCTTTTTTAAATTTTGTTTTGACATTCTTCATAAAAAGTTTAAGTTTGGCCAATATTCAATTAGAAAAATATTTAAATTACCAGTACATCTACAACAAGAGCAAGAAAAATGTATATAAATTACACATTACTAAAATAACCGGTTTATTATACCAAAATAACCGGTTTATTTGATATTCGAAAAATGGGCATTTTAATATATCCGACTTGGGCAAAGCTAAAATAACCGGTTAAAACCGGTCGAATAATAACCGTCCGATCTCCCTATTATCAACCGATTTGAACAAAAACATACATAATTTAAAAGGTATCCACTTACGGAAGTGCACAATGTATATTTCATTAAAATCTGAGGGGGGAAAAGGGCAAAAATGGGTCAATTCGGACCCCTGATATATCTTAAACTCAAATAGATCCAAACAAATTTAAAACTTATAGTTGTTCATGATAAAACTTAGCGGACAAGTGTCTGATACTTTTTTGAAATTCGGCCCTTTTTGGACCTTCTTTGCCACCACATTTATCTTTTCAACCAATAAACACAGAAATAAAAAATATACCAAATTCGCAGCTTATCTAATAAATATAAAAATATATATGGTACTTTTTTGAAGTCCGAATGTTTAAGGGGGAGAATCCTACCTATTGTTGGTACTTTTTTACAATACATAATTCTCCTTGTATACGTTTTAAATGATGGGCTCAATATTGAAATTTTCGATACTTCAATGGAAAGAAAAAATGAGAAGAAAAAGTTCGGTACTTTTTTATTCTACAACTTTTTTTTAATTTTTGTTAATATTAGATCTACACGTTGAGAAAAAAACATGTTTAAAAATGGTCACCTTCAACAAAGCTGTTTTTAAAGAAAACTTTTAAAAATATTATGTTTAATTTAACCATATTATTGTAACCGACAACCATATTATTGTAAGATGGTCCTTCATAAAGAAGCCACAACCATATTATGGCTGTCTTTAAACATGTTTTGATTAAATATGACAATAATTTGTTTTTAAATTAACAATAGTATTTTCCTCTTTTCCAAGACAAACATGCCATGGTTGAAAACCAACCATGCTACTATAAGTGTTAAGCATATTTTAGTTATTATTAACCAAAACATGTTTGGATGCAACCATAATATGGTTGTGGCTTCTTGATGGAGTACAAATATAACCATAATATGTTAAAAAATTTCTTTTAAAATAGTTTTGTTAGAGGTGACCATATATAAGTTGTTCTCTGGGTGTAGAAATATAAAATTCAAAATGAAGAATTCAGAGTCATTGAGTAACTATATCTAAGAGTGGACTTTTTAGTACTTTTTGTTTTTCAATTGGTACTTCCTGATTTTTTTATAGTATTGAAATTACAAAACTAAATTAAACATTTACGGACTTCACTGGAAGAGACCGGAGGTGTGTCTGTCGCAAAATGCTAGCAACAATTTTCTTTACAGTTGGGTAAATAATTATGGTCGAATTTCGACCACTTGGCAAACACTAATTAAAATAAATAAATAATAACAACCTAATTTGGGTATGCTGAATTAAGTAAGTGCTGCTGACCGTTTTCTCAGATAGTTCTTATTTTCGATATAACCGTAAATTCGAAAATGGAAGAGGTCGCAAAACATATATTCGCGTAAATCAAAAACGGTTAAGTTTATTGCATAAGCTAAACAAATGGTAATTCAGTAATAAAATTTCCTTTAGGCAAGGTGCGTTTTAGAAAAACATTTATTTTTTTTTGGCAAAAATAAATAAGTTTTAAGCAAAATTTCAAAATACTTGTTTTGTAAAAAAATAAAAAATTGGAAAATGCAGCTGTGCTTATAATTTATCGGATATGAATGTTAAAAGTATGAATGTTAGCCCCTTTGGGGAAACATATATAATCAACCTACATAAGTATTTTGTCCTTAACATTTTCTCAAACCATACTTGCCCCTTATCACCATCCATTAGAGGGACTTTCAAACAACTATGGCGGTTTAATGAAATTTTTAAATTTGGCTTCTGTAGCGCGTAGGATGCACGTAGACGCGTCAACTGAATGACCTTGTTATTCATACCCATCATCTGTTTCTAACATACCTACACGGTATCTTCATTCCTGAAGGGGGCTCCCATACAAAATTTTCAATACAGACTAGGAATATATTGAAGAAAAAGTCCTTTAGCTGCTTAGGAATCGAACATAGGGAGAAAAATGTATGACCGACCTCCGTTAGTTTTTTGTGCTTAACATTTTCTGAAAACATACTTGTCCCTTATCACTATCCATTAGGAGGGCTTCCATACATATATGGCGGTTTAATGATTTTCTTTAATTTAATTAAAATTTTTCATCTTTGCGAATTAAATCAAAAGTTGTAGACAGATTTTAATTATTTAAAACTTTGGAACTTTCTTTTTTATACGTATTGAAAAAATTTGAAGAATAGCTGCATTTTAAATTTGTTATGACTTTTTAACAAACAAAAATTTCGAAATTTTGCTAAATAAAATTATTATTTTAACAAATAAAAAAAATATATGTTTCTAAAACGACTGCTCGTATTAAAAAGAAGTTGAATTTTACTTTAGGGAAATTTTATTGCGGAATTTCTGTATTATTAGTTTATTCAATATACTGAAACTTTTTTGAGTTAAGCCTAGTACTCTGTTCCAATTTGTGAAAAATGTTCAGCAACATCTATTATTTCATGCGAAAAATTTGACATGTATCAATGTTTCCTATTTCGAGAGTTTGTACAATTTGACGTTTTTAATCTTTCAAAGTATGCGACATTGTTTTGCATATGTAAACAAAACCCACATGTATTTTACTAAAAAGTATTTTTTAAATAAAAAATTAAGTAAAAATAAAATTAAATATTGATGAAAACCTGTTACCGGTTGTGTTATTTATGTTTTGAAGTTCTCATTTTAATATTAGGTTTAAACTTTTTTCATTTGCTTAAAATTCCACGTGAAATAAGTGCAGCTTATATTATTTAGAAGTGTTAAAAAAAATGTTGCTAGAAACATTTCGCAACTTTTTCACAAATTAAACAGAGTACAACTCTATCAACATTTTTTCATAGAAATTCCGCACAAGTTTTTTTCATATGAGTTTTGACAGCATTTCACGTGAAATGTTGAACAGAGTACTAGGCTTTACGGGAACATATCTTGTGCAACCACCTCCATTTTCAAAATAACGTTGTATTTAAAAAAAAAAAAGCTAGCCTAAAACAACGGTTAGCACCACTGGATTCAGCGCACCAGAACTAGCATAATGTAATTAACTAGACCTGAACAAAAACTAAACTAGAACTGAACTTGAGCTGAACTAAAACTGAGCAAGAACTGAACTAGAGCAGAACAGGAATTGAACTAGAATTGAGCAGGAAGTAAGCTAGAAATAAACTTACACTGAACTAGAACGTAGCAATAACTGAACTAGATAAGAGAAAAACTGAGCTAGATATAACCTTGAACTGAACTAACACCGAACGGAAAGTAAGCTGAAACTTAACATAATCCTGAACTAGGACATGAACTAAACCAATATACCATGAACTAGAACTTAACTGTGTAGAACCTGAACTACACCTTAACTTAAACCTCAAACAGAATTGAATATAATCTAGAGCCAGAACAAGACTTTGACCTAGAAGCAGATATAAAAGATAAACTAGAACCATTACTGGAATCTACGCTGCAACATGTCTTTAGGTCTAATGCCTAACGTTAACCTGGTAGCTTTTCTCGAAACTCAACTTGAACCTGTACAAAAACATGTGTTGCGCATAGAGAAAAAACCTTAGCCAGAACAAGAGCTAAAACCTGAACTAAGCCCAAAACTGAGCAATAAACGTTAACTAAAACATTTACCAGAACTAAAAGCTAAACTCCTGAATACCAACCTGTATTGTTTACTGGGATTACCTAAATTCCAGGAAAAAGTACTAAAAATTTACAATATAAATATAAATGATGAGTACTGAAGCACCTGCTGGCACAAATAGAAAAGACTAAACAACATTTTACAACTTTTCATATTTAAAAGTGAAAAAACTATTTGACTTTATTTTTGCAAAATGAATTCAATTGAGATTTTTGATTTACTTTTAAGTTTATTGCACTCGAGAAGTACCTAAATAATAAAAATTATAAAGCTTTGTGTTAAAAATCTAACATAAGTTGTGTGTAAAAGTGAATAATATAAAATCAAATAAGTGTTAATAAAATTTGTTGCAATATAAAAGAAACACTGGAATGTAAATGGTTTTTATTTATTTATTTATTTATTGGATATCACATACAACAAGAAATGAATCTTTTTCATTACAGTATGTGATCTTACAACGATATAATTTATTTTAGTTACATGCATTAAATAGAATAAAAGCAATATAATAATATAGTTTTATAGGAAAGAAAGAAATACATAAAATATATACTAAAAAAAAAAAAAAAAATAAAATAAAATACTTATTTATAAGCTACAGAGGCATATAAAAAAAACAAAAAAGGTGTAATAATTGAGAACTTGAGAACAATTTATTTTTAAATTGAATAACGTTGCCTATAGTTTGTACTGAGTTGGGTAGTGAGCTCCAGAGTCGTATGGTATTTGTTAAGAACTGTCATTCAGAAATAAATGTACGATATCTAAGTTGTATAATGTGTTTTCCTCTATTAGAACGTGCAAATTGTAGGCGGTCGTATAAATAAGTTGGTTCTTGGGTGAATATAATTTTATGAATTAGTATTAGTGATTTAATCTTAAGCAATAGTTCAAGGTTAACTCCTTATAAAGACTTACAATATAGGGAAATTCCATCATATCTTTTTATTCCGTAAACGTATCGTAGAATCGCGTTGTAAACTACAGTTAATCTACTCTTATTGTATGAATCACAGAAAGCAAAAAGTTCACAACCATATAGTAGCTTTGGCATTAAAAACATTTTCGCGAGAAGCACACGAATATTTAGAGGTGTAACATGTTGTGATGGGTATGGAGTTCTTTGCATAGAGAACATTTTTTCAGAAACAGAAATAATTTGAGAATTCCATTGAAGGGTTTTATTAAAAATAATACCAAGATTCATAGCTGATTCAACTATTGAAATAGTTTGATTTCCTAATAATATCGGAATATCAACAACAATATTTTGATTCTTTTGAGCTATAGTCAGGCACTTTGATTTTTTTGGATTTAAGTATAGTCCATTCGACGACGCCCATAAATATATCCGATTTAGATCCACAGAAAGTTTAGCAATACAATCTTGGATCAGGTTCTTTTTACAACCACTATATATTTGAACATCGTCAGCATAAATGTGACTGCTGCAGTACAAAAGACGACTAGGTAAATCTTTGATGTATAGTGTGAATAATAGAGGCCCCCATAGACACATGTAGAGCAGTAGATAAAGGGGCACTGGCGGCCACAGATTGGTACCCATCAGTAAGATAAGTTTCTAGTCGCTTAGTGGCAGCTGAAGTAAAACTTATTATATAGCTTAGTGCATAGAATTTCATGATTAACTGAGTCAAATGCTTTAGAGTGGTCCAGAAGTACAATTAACGTAACTCCGCCTTCATCAATATTGCGTCTGATCGGATACACTAATGAGAGATGTAACACAGCTATGTCTTTCTCTGAATCCAGATGGATTTTTAACTAGTAGCTAGTATTAGTCAAGTATTTGCTTATTTGCTCATGTAACAATCCCTCGAATGCTTTAGATAAATAAGGTAATATTGATATTGGACTATACTCATTTGCAGTTTTAGGTACAGGGATGATCTTTGCATATTTCCAGCAACTTGGAAACTGACTTTATTACGCCGTACTCCAAACCACAGATAACACACAGATATGTCACGAGACGAAAGATTTTTTTGTCTCTTTCTTAGAAAGCTGCACTTTTTTATTTCTCTTTGAACCATCTTTTATGCCACAATACAATGAACTCAAATTAATTTAGTTGAGATTTATTTGCAAGCCCGTTAGTAAATAATACTAGTAAATAATATTTAAGTAAGTAAATAACATTATAAAACAAAACAATATTACTAAATACATTTTTTTGCACAAAATAAAACGTTTGTTGAACTAATGCTTTTGTTAAACGTGGTTTGTGTTTTGTTATTTTTGTCTTGATCACGCAATTTGTGTTGATTGTGGCGGCCTGTTTTTACACATTGCCACTTCACAACCAAAAAACACGTTTTGTATCTTTCTTCGAAAGCTGCCCTCTCAACTGATTTTGGGCTCCAAACACTTGTGGAGTACGGCGAACGCATAGCAGCGAATGAATTGGAAAATATTCAATTGAAATTATTTGTATCTGGTATTGTTGCAAGACTCTAGTATCGACTATGTTAACTGTAAACCCTGCAAAAAGTTAACATTTTATAGACAAATAATATTTGATATAAAGAATTTTAAAATTGAGTTTTCCGTTTTATTTTGACTTGTGTTACAGCTTTTTAATTGAATTGAAGAAGAACATTAAATTTTATGTTTTGGCTTATTTTGTGGCTCTTAAACATAATTGTGTGCTAAGATAAAAACAAAGGGAAAAATTGTTTTATCGTTGCACTAAAGACAATCGTTTGAATTTTATAATGAGCTAAATTTCTACAATTTCTTTCTTTTTCGAATTTCGGTAAGTAAAATTATGGTGTAATATAAAAGGTAAAATGCAGGCGTAGAATTCAAAAATCATTTTATTAGTTACAAAAAAAAAATGATTAAAAACTTTTGTGAAAAAATATTTTTTGTTATTTATTTATTTAAGTCTATGGGATTAAAATCCTTATAGACTATAAATAAATAACAAACAATATTTTTAGGTTATGTATTTAAAAAAAATATAATTCTACGTTAAATGACATTAACATTCAAAGAAAAGTAACTAAAATTATATGTATATGGTCCGAAAAGCATCAGAATTTGCGATGTTTTTAAGAAAGACCTGAAGAAACAATGGTAAGAAATTGCGAGTTGATCGTCGAGGAAAGTTGAAGAAAACATTATTAAGGAGGAATTCAGAACAAATATTAGCATTAAGCAAATTAATTAAGAACGTAATGTTAAGAATTTTTCTTCGGCTTTCCAGTGAAGGCAATTTAAATCGTTCAAGTCTAACATAATAGTTCCAAGATGAGTTTCCTAAGCATAACAATAAAAATTGTTTTTGGACAGATTATATACGATTTATGTGATCATTATAATCAGGATTCCAGATAATAGAACCGTATTCGATGATTGGTTTTATCAAAGATGTGTATAACTGCTTTGTAATTTTAGGATCAGTGAAGTCCTTAGCCCAACGCTTTATAAAAGCAAGTACTCCACCAACTTTGTTAATCATTGTCGTTATGTGTTAAATAAAATCTAATTTTGAATCTATTAGCACCAAGATCCAAAATCTCTTTAACTAATTCAAGTTAGCTGTCACCCAAATTATAGTTACCCAAAGAGTTCCCTTTTCTTTAAAAACGCATAAGTTTGCATTTTGTTAAATTAAGATTCATGAGGTTGATATTATACCATTTATTATAATTATCCAAATCATGTTGAAGATTTAGCATTTCAGAAGATAAATAAGATTTTTACATCATCGGCATACATTAATCATTTATATAAAGTGAGAATAAGATTAGGCCAAGGTGGCTTCTCTGCGGTACTCCAGAATGTTGTATTATTAAAACGAACACTTTGTATTGTGGAAATAAGGTATGGCTCAAACCAGCAAAAACAGTTATAAGTAAAACCTATTAAGGAAAGTTTACTAAGAAGAAGACTATGGTTGACTTTATCAAAGGCTTTTGTGTATATAACGTCCGTTAATTGAGCATTATTGAATCCATTATTTACAATAGTGGTAAGTTGCAAGTCATTGCTGAACAACATTTTCTAAAGCCATGCTGAAAAGGAGATAATAATGAGGAAGCTTAATGAAAGAGACAATCAGTTATGTACTTTTCAAAGGCTTTAGGAATAGCACTTATTTTAGCGATACCTCTATAAAAAAAAATTCAAAATTGAGGAAAGTAGCCATATTTAATTGATAAGTTAAATATGTTAAATATTATTGAGTGTGGCAAAAGCATTAGTACAGTTAGCTTCTATACCAATTGGAACACCATCAAGCCCACTGTGGAAGAAGTGGAAAGTGATTTTACGCTTTTTAGACAGGTTAATATTTGGGAGGTTATAATGGGAGAAAATTATATAGCTTGGTGTTCATCAATCACATAAGGCTAATTACTGGAGTTGTTGTATTGCGCATCAGAACAGGTAGTTGAAAAAAGTCCGCAAATAAATTACTTATTATCAAATCATTGCAGGATTCATGATTTAAGAACCTCATTATAGTTGGATATCCTGAGGAATTCCTTTTAGAATTCACGAATGTATAAAATGATTTTGGATCATGTTTAAATTTAACTTTTACTTAATTTAAGTAAGTTTTATACAGCTTCATACTTAGAAAATTTTATTTAGCATGGGATACAGAATATTTACCATAAGCACGAGATGATCCGGAATCTTGATATTTTACGAAATGTTTGTTGTTTTTATATTTTTTAGTCTTGAGCTCCATGGAGGACCAGATTGTTTAAATCCAGTGATTTTTGGAGTTCATTCATCAAGATATTGGAAAATACTTTTAAAGAATGTATCGATCATAGTATCGATGGAAGAAGGAATGCCATTTGAAATATATAACTTATTAAGCCAGTTTGTTTAATTTAGAAAATAATTTAAATTATTGTAAATCGGTCTTTTGAAGCTGTAAACTTTTTTAACGTTTACAAAAGGGAGTATTACAAGAAATTTCAATGGTAGAATGATAACGATCCTCAGGTCTTGATATTGGAACAACTCGAGCTAATGAAAAGTCGGCAGGTTTATTAACAAACACCAAATCTAACAATTTCCATATTCACTGTACACACCATTAATTTTTTGAGTAGTATAAGGTATAATTTTCGCTGATGGAAAAATGCAAGAAACAGCAATTTAAACGCCACCACCAATTTAATTAGTTTCACTATCTAGTCGGTAGATGTTACATCCATTACAAAAAAAAAGTCGGTATTCAAAGCTGTTATATTTAACCAGGTTTCAGTTAAAAGTATAACACAAACTTGAATATGGAATTAATTTAGATTTTGGAATAGAATACGAACTGGAATCTAAACTGAAATCTACACTGGTCCCTGAATTTGAACCTGAACTAGAATTTAGCATTATAGGACTTTTGGCTAATTTCGGACTTTTATTTTTCAACGTTGGTACAACATATATTTATTTTAGGCATTGGCCATCGTTGGCAACACATGAACTCCAAGCCAAAAGATCTGCTAATTAGTTGAGTCTAAGAACGATTCTAATTCGGAAACCCTATTCTGAATATAAAGAAATGCATATTCCAGTGATTTCTTTTTGAAGTTGAGGGCAGAGAGCTGTTCTGAATGCTCCATTAAGAGTCAGCCATTATGAGAACGTTCCAGTAGCCTTGAAAGCGATCCTCTATCAAACTAAGATCGTGGTGGAATCTCTCGCCCTGTTCTTCCATTCCTTTTTCTCAATCTCTCTCATAATATCCGTAATATTTAAGACTTTTTTGAAGACTTTATCTATGGTCCGTGAAAAATGCCTGCTTTTCTTTTTTCTCCACTTGATTTGGTCACATTCAAAGTCACAATCACTACTGTTAGTTTTCGTCTAAAAGCCCATCGGCTCCTCCTGTGGTACATCAGCTTGAGGTTCAGGTGATATTCCCATTTGGCTTGATTTTTCCGGTTAATGCCAGGCATGTTCACCACGGGTTCCTTCCAGATCATTCCAGATTTTTTGTGAAAGCTATAACTTGTAAAGAAAAAAGCTGTTTCAAAAGAAATGAGGATATATTAAGGACCACTGACATAAAATTGGTAAATATCATATTATAAACTTCATTCATCAGATAAAAGTTGCCATTTTGTTGTGCAGCGTTATCGTTATAGGTTTTTGTGGTCGTCTGACCTGACTTATAATAGATCCCACTGAATACAAGGCAGTACCTTGTTGGCATGTGCATTCGGCTTTGACGTTGATTCGGCTAGTCAGATGGGCTTAACATACGATTTATTGTGCTTTGCAGAGATGCTTTACTAAGCGAACCATATATATGGCCAGAAATAATTATTTTATTATTATTATTTTATTATTCATTGATGATCTAGCACAACTAGATACATAAATCTTATAAATGACAGTGCTAGTGAGTATAACAAATATAGATATATGATTAATAATTATCAACCTAAAAAGCATTATAAGTTTGTGAATTAAAATCATTCGAAAAATTAATGTCATTATTAATATAATATAAAATTACAAAAAACCGCATAGGATAAACAAAGTTATTAACATTTCAATTTAAAACGCCAAAAAATATTAAGTACGCAAATGTTGTAACTGTTACAAAACCAATAATATCAAATGATGAACTTCCAACAACAGGCAAATCTGCTTCTGAAAATGAAAAATATTTTGAAGAAGACGAATTTTATTTCCAACGCAGATTTTATCGAAAAAATACTCGTGCTCGTCATCCATGCCACGCATAAATGGAAAATTATAGCTGATTTAAAAGTATTGACAATTTTATTTGGCATGCAAGGTGGTTACACAAAATATCCGTGCTTTCTTTGTGAACGGGATAGTCGTGCAAAAGCTCACTACGATTGCAAAGTATGGCCATCTCGTGAGTCGCAGCAAATTGGTAGGAAAAACGTCCTAAGTATACCATTAGTTAAAGCTGAGAATGTTATTCTGCCACCATTGCACTTAAAATTAGGATATATGAAATAATTTGTTAAAAAGCTTGATATTAACGGCGAAGCTTCTTAAATCGATATTCCCAAGATTAAGTGAAGCCAAAATAAAAGGAGGTATTTGTTTATTTACTTCGAAATAGCATTCAGTTTTAACATTTTTATATCTTCTGATTAATTTTAGGTGTTTTTATTGGACCTCAAATTCGTAAAGTTATGAGAGATTTTTTTTTTTTTTTTTGAGCACAGTTTTGTTGCGCCAGGAAATAATTTCAATGGAAAGACATTTTGAAGGAAAAAATAAAATAAAAATACTTTCAGAGTATTGCTGGTCACTTAAACGAGATACTAATGACGTTGATTAAAAAAGAAAAAGGTCAAGCAAACATTTTTGATCGAAACAGTTAAGAATAATTTTTTTGTAAAAAATTCGTTTATTTTTTAAAGTTGAATAAATCAGTCAATTTTCAACGGATTTTTAAACACAAACCCTCGTTTTATTTGCTATCAATTATATTTTTGAAATAAAATTATAAATAGCACGGTTCCTATACAAAAATATTGTGTAACAACGTCCCGATAATAGAAAAATTAAATTTGGTGCAAAAAATACACTCATGTATCTGAAGTTAACTTAAAGAAAAGGTCTAAGCTTCTTCTTTCAAAATCTGCCAAAAAAATTTAAATCGGTTGGTATTCAACTAAATTACAGGGTGATAAGTGCATACGGGTATGAAAACCCGGTTTTAGGCAGGGACCGAAAATAACAGTTATTTTAAAATTTTAAAACAAAAAAAGCATATAGAAGTAAATGCTGGCAACCAGATTCAAGTATAACATATTGATCCTTATGAACTTTTCTATGATAAAATATTATGATTTTTAAAGTTTTGATTTTTATTTTTTCGATCAAATATTACAGTTATTTTTTGATTTTTATTTTTTTGGGCAAAAGTAACAGTTATTTTTTGATTTTTATTTTTTTGAACATAAATAACAGTTATTTTTTGATTTTTATTTTTTCGATCAAAAATAACAGTTATTTTATGATTTTAATTTTTTTTTTGAACAAAAATAACAATTATTTTTTGATTTTTATTTTTTCGAGCAAATATAAAAATTATTATTTAAGAAAATGTACGTGTTATAATTATTGAGTTGTCTTTAAATATTTATTAAATGTGTGATCATCATTGGGATATCTTATGCGCATTAACATAAATATTTAAAGTCAACTAAATAATTCTAACACGTACATTTTCTTAAAGAATAATTTTTATATTTGCTCGAAAAAATAAAAATCAAAAAATAATTGTTATTTTTGTTCAAAAAAATAAAAATCATAAAATAACTGTTATAATTGTTCAAAAAAATAAAAATCATAAAATAACTGTTATTTTTGATCGAAAAAATAAAAATCAAAAAATAACTGTTATTTGTGTTCAAAAAAATAAAAATCATAAAATAACTGTTATTTTTGATCGAAAAAATAAAAATCAAAAAATAACTGTTATCATCAGACTTTTATGAAAAAAGGAATAACTGTTACGGTCCCTGATTTTGGGGGTGTTTTGAAAATTCCAAAAACAGACTGTTGTTGTACTGGGCAGAACATATCAGAAAAATGGTATAAGATCCCAGGTATTTTTACTTCTTTTTTTGGCTCACTGTGCTATATGTTCCTTAGAAATTAAAGTTATTTTTTTAATTTACTGCCTGTTTTTTCAAAATAAAATAAAAAATTTTGTGTAGGAATATTGAAAACAAAAACAAGCTTGAGTTATTTTATTGTTTCAATATAAATTCACAAGCGAAAATTTTTATTTGGTTTTGAAAAACATTCAATTAATTTTTAAATTGAATAAAATATAAAAAAAAAAAATTGTTTAAAAAATAGGAGTTTTTTCTCGGACTCTGGGGATAAATTCGCCTTTAAATCGGTGAATATTAATTTTAGCGAAGAAAAGTTAATATTAAAATTTAATAAAATATAAATAAAATTAATTTAAAAACTCTTAAATCGGTTGATATTAATTTTAGCGAAGGAAATTATTTGTTTTAGCAAAAAAATTAAATTCAATAAAGTAACTGTTATTTTCTAAGCAAAAAATTTAACTCAAAAAAAAAATTTTATTTTCTAAACAAAAAGTAAAACTCAAAAATAATTTTTATTTTCTGAGGACTTAATAAACATGAAGAAATTACTTTTATTTCTTAGGAATGAAAAAAATTCAGAAAATAACTTTTATTTTTCTAAGCGAAAAATTAAATTCAAGAAGTAATAATTGAAGAGTTATTTTTAAAGTAAAACATCTAACCGTTGCGATCCCTGGCTACAACACATACTTTATTACTACTTCCGAACTAATGACTGCATCAAAATAATTAAAAAATTTCAACACAAAAATGTCAATAATTGTGGTTATTGTGACAAACAAAAGTACAAAACAAATTTGCTGAATTTCCAATTGGGATTGTGCCAAAAAACAAATAATATTTTTTGTTTCGAATTTTTTTTACAATTTTCCCTTAAAATATCAACAAAAACATTTAAATGATGAAACTTTCAGTTTTTATTACATTCTTAACTTTTAGCAATAAATTTGTGTTTTTGGCACAATTTTTGCTTCATGTTTGATGCTTTTTGAGTGATATATAAACAGCATATTTTTGAAAAGAAAACTAGAAAATAAATAAAAATAATTTGTTGGAAAATTATGTTGTTTTAGTTGGTTAAAAGTAAAATGTAGAAACTACAGTGGGGAAGAAAGGAAAAAAATCAAGAGAGTTTTTTAAGAAATATGTAATATCAAATTATATCAATCAATATTTCTAAAAGAAGTAAAATTAATTACTTTATATATATTAATGTACTGGGGTTCCTATTGCGAACGACGCAAGGTGGGCGATGGCCTTCCTACTCTACGTGTTCTTCCCTGAGAGTTATAATCAATGACAATTTTCACTATATCATCTGGAGGCCTGCGACGCATTTGAGGTTTAATAATTCGATGTGAATTTTTCGTTGATTTGTTTCTTTCCAGAGTTCCGTATTACGCATGGTGTTAGTTCAGACAATTTTCAGGATTCTTCGAAAACATCGATTAATAAAAACTTGCAAGGAGTAAACGTCGCACACAAGTCCCAAAGGCGTTGATTTCGGATTTTCTTAGTTTAAGTCGACATAGTGTTATTAATTGGACTCAATTAAGTAGAGATTTAAACTTTATTTCAAAGGATGAACAACACCCAGATAAAATGGGTAAATTAGTTCACCATTAAGAGGCCACAACCATATTATAATTGCCTCCCCACATGTTATGGTCAATAATAACAAAAATATGTTTAACACTGATAATAGCATGGTTGTTTTTCAACCATAGCATGTTGCTCTTAGCAAAGAGGATAAGTTTTTTTTTTAATTCAAAAACAAATTATTGTCATAGTTAACAATAATATGCTTAAAGGCAACCATATTATGATTGACGGTGACAATAATATAGTTAAATTAACAATAACATAGTTAAATTAACAATAATATGTTTACAAGTTTTCGTTAAAAATAGTTTTGTTGGAGGTGACCATATTGACAAATGTTTTTTCTCTGCGTGAAATCAACGTTATTTTAGAAAAAATAAAGCTGCGCATCGGTGCGCCTTAGAAGTTATGTATGAATTAGTTGCAACACGCCTAAAGCTTACTAACAAAAAGCGCTTCACGACTACTGCTATCACTTTTATTGCTGTTGTTGTGTTGATTGTGTTTTATGTTTTTATTATAGATGTGCAAATGTCGTGATTTCCTACATATGAGTCACGCAAGAGTCACGCGTGTTCGTGGTTAAATTTATATATTATAATGATTTGAAAATAGAGTGCATGAATATAAAAATTTAATTCTCACACACTCACGAACTAACTTAGGCTTACTAAAAAAATCTATTTATGAGTAATTCGTATCCGAACTCATTTAATGGCAGCCAACGGGAGGCGAAAGCGTGCGTGATTTAAAAACGTTTTTTCATTAATTAATAATTTTTTGTATGGGGGTACCCGTCTACCCCTCCTATACCACCAAGACTTTTATGGAACATGCAGTTTGTTCTAAACGTAACGCTCATCAAATTGTGTGTGCCTCACAATTGTACTTCTGCAGAAATAAGAAAATTAATAAATACTTAGTATGAGGGTATCAATCTCCTCCCTCCTATACCACTAAGATTTTTTTTAAACATAAAATTTGTTCTAAGAGTTACGCACACCAAATTTAATTTCCTAACTATTCTAGCTATTCAGATTTAAGCAAGTTAATAAATTTTTTATATGAGGGTACCAGTTTCCCCCCTCCTTTAACACCAAGATTTTGTTGGACAATTCCGTTTGTTCCAAGATTTACACATATCAAATTTATTGTAGCTGAGGAGATATGAATTGATCCGCGAAAAAGTGCGTCATGTTCTGTTGTATTCCAAGTCTCACATGCATAGAAGAGCACAGACTTAACATACAAGTTGGCATCCTTGTGTTTTTGGATATGGCAGATGATTAACATACGAACGAAGGGAACGGAATGCTTGGTTGGCATTAGAGAACCACCTGTATTTAATAGGATGACTCATAGGTAGCAAAATGATGTGACTTTCTCCAGATAAGGGAATCTGCTTGTATTTGCGGTGTTGCAACGCATTACTTTGCTGTTAACTCTGTTTATTTTTAAACCATGTTTTCATCTTTTGTTTCGAGGGATTTTTATTTCGACGCCATATCCTTATAGCTCTATGACAAGAGGCAGCTACCATCTGCGTACTCTAGATTCTCTGGTTGCTGGTTAAGGACCCAGCTAATAATCTCTTGTTTGAATTGCATTGCAAACTATAATTCTTAAACGATGTTAAAGAGCAATGGAGATAATACCCAGCCCTGGCGGACACCAGCCACGACATCAAAGCTGCTGCTCAGTGTGGTATTATGGGCAACACGATATTTAACATCACGGTATAAAGTTTGGATTAGGCTTATGATTTAGAGTAGAACTCCTTTGCAAGCAAGAGGACTCCATATTGCATTTGAGTTAAGCGTGTCAAAAGCTTTCTTCGAAATTCCGCAGACTATTCTATGATTTCTCGTAGACTATTAATGTAGCCTACACAGGATTTTTAGGGCTAGAAACCAGATTTTTTAAACCATTAGATCATCTAGCATAGTGTCAGATATTATGCTGTTAATAACTTGTGCCCATATTTTGTTTAGCGCGCTCAGGGTGGTGATGCCCTGTCATTTCTTGTAGATTGTCAGATTGTCCTTTTTGGAGATGTTCACTATAACGCCTTCTTTCAAGTTCAAGTCAAGTTTATAAGTACGCCTGAAATTCTGGGGTAGCAACTTCGGGTGATATGTTGTCAGTTTAAGGGGCCTTATTCAACTTCAAGGAATTAACTGCCCTTACAACTTCTGCGATACCAGGATATTCAATTAAGATATCTTGTATTACTGTTTGGAAACTGCAGGAGAAGAGAGCTAGGTTTTCGGAATTAGCAGAAGAGAGCACATTTGAATAATGTTGCTTCCATATTTTCAGCTGATCTTTCACAAATGTTGCTAAGTCGCCCTCGATGTTTTTTTATGACCTAATGTTTAAAAGGTACTTACCAGTAAGTTGTTTTGTAATGCGGTTTAAGTCTCTAGTTTTATGTTCGGCTGAGGTCTTTTGTGCATCTGATCCTCTTACCTTTTTTGGCGCTACGTTTGATAAGTTTGTCCAGTTTTACAGTTGGTTTATATATAATAATAGTACTTAAACATGGACTGTGTCTTAGCTAACTGATATGGAATTTTAAAGGGTAAACATCTGTCATCTATTTTTACTTAGTCATTGAACGAAATAATGTACACAACTAAGTCTTAAGTGCTTTCAAAATGTCAAAGCTTATGCCAACAAAGCAGAACTTTTTTTTTCCCCCAGAGTTTCTTTATTGAATCTTCGTATATTAAATATGAACTAACAATAAGTAATTAAATCTTATCCTTTAATACATGTCGTGCCAGTGCCCGACAACAATTTTTCTTATCACGGTTTCAAAGCAGAACTTGTGGAAAATTTTGCTGTATAAAATATGAAATAAAAACGCAGTTAAGACACATGCATAGCTCTAAAATCTAATCCCAAGTGTCATTTACAGCGTACTTTGAGCTGTTTAGAAGTGATGATTTTGACACAGAAAACGAACACCGTCTATACCTGCTAAACAATTTTGAAGATGATGAAATTTCGCGACTACACTTCATTATTAAAATTGCTAAGCTCTAGAAAAACTTGAGAAGCTACCGGCAGCTTCTGAGGCAGCAATTTCATATCTTTCTAAGCAGCAGGATTTAGCCGAATGCAAGAAAATCGTGTACCATACAAGTTTAAGCAGATAAATGGTAAAATAAGAGTTTACATGTCCAAAATGTTAATTGTTATTACTGGCGATGGTAACAACAATTTTAGAATTTGGTTTCTGAAAATATATTTAGCAACACTTCTTATACAAAACTACTGTGCACATTTAAAAAAAGGGTGTTTTTAACATGATTTTCGGCCTAACGGACTAGTTTCTAAACAAAATTGCCGCATATGAAGTAAGACCGATTTGCTAAGGGACCTAGATACTTCATTAACTCTAGAATAAGGCACCCTTATGTTCGGGTTCTATTTATGAGTAAATGTTCGGACTTATTTCTTCAAAAATGAAGCCGAATCACGCGTTACGATCCATGGAAATTGTTACCAAATTATGATCAATGATTTGTTTGTTTGAAGATATGGTTTATTTTGATCCGGCCGAGACGTAGTCTTAATAGGCTAGAGCTACGTGATATAGTGGTAAGTTCATTTCGATAAACGAATCAATCAATCAGACTCCCAGGTCGCGCGATTTGACATGTCTCGATTATTTACTATGGTAATACGTGTAGTTATTAGTTTAAGCGGTTAAATAAAGAACAGTTGTCGCCTTGAAGGCCAATATTGTTTGTGTTATTCGTGACATTCGGCCAGCAATGCTTGAAAAATAGCCAAAAAATAATTGGACGTCCAGAGCGCGCTTCTTCAAGTACAGCTGCATTGCTCATATGTCCGAAATTATTTTTAAATGTTAATTGAAAAGAAAAAATTAAAAATTGATTTCAATTAAAAAATTTGTAATATTAATAGAAAAAATTAATAAAATTTGCCCCAGTAAACAAATTAACAGTATCAATTAAACGTTTAATTCACTTGATTAACATTTAATTGATTTGATTAAATTTTTAGTTAAAATTGATTTTATTTTTGATTAATGCTTTAATAGGTGAAACATTTGCGAGAATTTTCTCTGTGTAGAATTCAACAATTTTTGATAAGCTTTAATATTTTTTTTTTTGTTACTTTTACAATTTCAAGTTCTGTCTGGCTTAAAAAAACACTCTTTATGACCATCAAATTAAAATTATAGCTAATAAATGAGAACATTTTGTTGGTAACATTAAGGCTATTTACCATTTATAAGTATCTTATCTTTTGTTTTAAAAAATTTCGCTTTATACATAATATGAACATATAAAATATTATATAGATATAACAGTTCCAAAACATAATTTTTAATAATGCTTTTAATTGTTACAAAAAAAATTAACACAAAAGGAGCTACTAACAAATATAAATTAAATGACTTTGGGGTTCGAAAAGAAAGAAGTTAAAATCCAGAAATATTTTTTGGCATGCTTGCGGATGCCAGACAAAAAAAAAATTACGTTAATTAGCACATACACATACAGACAATTTATCAACATAAAAAACTCTCTTATGGTTGTATGTAAGTGAGTGTGTGTGTGTTAAAGCCCATTACTTCATTTGGTAAAGCAACAATTTATCAGCAGGTTTAAATTAATTTTATTGTTCTCTTGTTATCGACTGGGAAGTCAGTTAACATTTGACATAATTTTTAAGTTTTTCTAAAATTTTTTGTTATATTACTATCTCTTGATGGGCGAAAACTATACATTTTGCATTCATTTAATATAGGTTTTTGAATAAGATTCTTAATCCATCTTAAATAATAAATTGCTGAAACAATAAAAGTCCTGAATAAGCATTCTGTTTAAATACTCAGTTGCCGGATGATCGAGAAGTTGATCGATTATCTATAAGTAGGTAGGGTAAAAGCCAACATAAATCACCTAAACTAGGATGCAGCCAAAGCTATGTTAAAATAAAATTGCAAATAAAAAACGACTATGTTCTATACCAGCGCAAACACGCATTACCAAATTAACCGAGCTCACTTTTTGCAAAAACATTATTTCAAATGCTGCATAGCTAGTGGGGTTGAAAATTTTAAAATTGTACATGAATTTCTGTAGAAAGCAACAACAAAATTACAAAATATTTATGACATTATTCGTGCTTTCAATGTCATTCTTTGGCGTTGCATTTTACATGATAGATAAGAGAATAATTCCTATTTTTTTTTTTTTTTTTTTTTTTATTCCTACACTAAATCCCGCAAAGCTTTTTGCTTGTCTGCAGGAGGCCAGAGCCTATGGCGGGAATCGAACCCGCAACCCCAGTACTGATAGACTAGCTCGCTACCAGCTAGCCTACCAGGACACCCTTTACAACGAAAACAGACGTGGCACCATTCTGCTGCAACCACTTCTGTGGAAAAATTTCATAAGCATGTATCCATGCCACTCAAATCTGGCTGTAACATTCTGAACACCACTTCCTGTGAAGATAAATAAACCGGAGTTTTAAGGGTCCATAAACCACACCAAACCGTGTTTTTGGATGTTATGGTATTTCAAGAAATGCTTGATGATTAGGTTATTTTAGTTATATTAAGTCGAAAATGCACTCAGTACTCATCTGACGGACTAATGCCCGTAATTTCAACAAATGGAACTCTAGCTGTGCATGGAAATGTATGGTGTAAATGCTGCCGTTTTTAAAAGGAAACTTAAGGTTATAGCACGTAGGCCAAATAAACGCAGAGAGAGGCAAAGATAACTATTAGATTTAAAGACGAGACCAGATATCTTTTTGTAGATATTACGGCCATAAGACCCAATGATCCATTGCGATACCCTTCTAACAAAATTTAACCATCAGGCCTGTTCGGAAAATCAAGTGATTTTAAAATCGCCGTTTTTGTGTTTTTCGGTGTGATTTTCAATTGTCGAAAACACAAGCAAACACAAATGGAATGCCCTGTTTTTAACACCTGCCAAAAAGTTTGTTCTACAAAATTATAGCTCATTTCTTATCGTTTTTTATGCTATTTTCCCACAATTGGCAAATTATTTTTTTTTTTTTTTTGTTTTTTCCGACTTTTTGTTTTTTTTTTTACCCATGCCAATACTTATAGTTTTAAGCACTTTATTAAATTTTATGGCTTGTTTGAAATATTAAAATTTTTTCGCGAATTTTGCCTAATTTTGCAAATTTTTTATTTTTTTTTTTTCATTAAACGATTTCATTTGTTGTGCTCAATTCCCTATTTTTATTTTTGATATAAAACACTGAAATTTATTGTTGAAGGATAAGCTGTTCAGCAGGCTGGCTTTGCCTCTGGCAAACGCCCAAAATCGACCCTGGTGCCCACATAATCCATGGAGCCAGGCGAGCCCAGGAAATAGCCAGAGCACCAATTTCAAGAACCGCGAGTGACCCTCAGTGAAATTTCCCAACCGACCTAACTCCCTCCGTCTAACAATGTTCCTTGCAGCCATTCCCATTACATACTGGTCTATAGGCAGAAGATGTAGAATAACATCCAGCAACTTTCTTATAAATTTTATTATTTACATACAAATTGGCGACAATTACTTTTACGATAGCTTTTATATCGCGACAAAATGTTGTGCTGGCGGGTCCAAAATTAACCATAGGTCCCATATAAACACCCTTCCCAAAATCACTTAAAGGCAAACGAATTTCATATAGATGAAGATATCTTAATAATATTCGGCACAAAGAACTTAAACTCTATTACATAGTTCTCTTCTGGCTAGTCCATTTTTGCCCATGGTTGGGACCCAAAGTTTGTTTTTAAATACTGTGGTGTAGGGTATCATATGGTCGGACTTGACCAAGAATACTCTCTTTCTTGTTAATATTATGTATGTATATAAATAATCAGTGCATCATATTTGTTTAGTTAAAATTGTGCATGATGAGTTAATAAAATAATAACTTTAACTTCCTTTTAGGGTTTTGTTTTTATTCTTTGTTAATTTTACTTGTCATGCTGCCGGAAAAAATATTTTTAATATTTTTTGCTGAATGCTTTTGTTTTTTAATTTGTTTTTTTTTTGTTTTTTTTTTTGAGGACAGACTTATTCATGGGCTGCTGTGAGAAAAATTAAAGCCAAAAGCGTGTACTTTTTTACTTACCGTATGCCGGAAAGTTAAGTAACAGAAAATGTACACATTTTTATATTAGAAACTTAACAAAAGAATGACATTTTGCAGGTGATATGAAGCAGTAGTAGAACAAAAATAACATAATTACAACTTAATGTAAATAAATGTAAGCATTTATATTAAAAAAAAGATAATAAAGACTGTAGCAGAAAAGATCATTATTTTCAAAAAAAAAATAAGGCTTATCCCATTTTGTACTAGCGGTCGAGATCTCGACCACAAACTTTTGCCGTGTTTCATTAAATAATTAAAAATATTAGAGCAATTAACATATTATTATTGTTTAGTTTGGCGTATTGGCTTTTCGACCTGAACTTTTGTACTACCCCCTTATAGAAAAGACCTGAGAAGACACAAGAATAGACTTAAAGTAGACTATTCCCTAGAGGGAAGCAAACTGACATCAAAGTAGTCCCGTGATAAGTCTTTGGTGGTAGGGACCGGTTCACTTTATATGAATATGACCTATCACTTTTACATGGGGTTGGCATTGGAGGGGGTCAATTGACACCTTACAGCCAGCATTTTACAAGTAACACATCTATTCTCAATGAACGTGTTTAGTGTTAGTTACTACAATGGAGTCTTATTTCAATACAATGTAGTATTATTTCAATACAACAAGTCCTAAAACTAAATTTCACAAAAAATATTAAAAATTTACTCAAATCACCAAATGTACACCAAATTCATAATATCAAGCAAAAGTCGTTGATTTTGCACCTATTACCAAAATGATTATATTGATTACTAAAAATTTTGAAAATTTTTTTTTTTCAGAAAATGATATTTTTAATTAAAAAATTATCAAAAAATTTTGCCATTTCAAGCAATGTGTTCATTTATTTAAATAAATATTGACAATCCCTAACCACAATTCTACAAGTTTAAATTATTTTATTTTAAACGAAAAAAGTCAATTAATATTTTTGATATTTAAATTAAAAATTTATTTCTAAACAACTAAAATGATAATTAAATCAAAATAATTTTTTTTAATTTTCTTTCAACTTAAAAAAAATTGATTCAATTATCACATTAATTAAATTTAAATACTTCTTAAACCATTTTTTTAATTGATAAAAAACTTTTTTCTGTGTTAAGAACCAAATTTTGGAAAGTTCCAAAAAAATGTGTTACACCACCTGTACTGTTCTTTATAAACCAGTTAAAGTATTCGTGCTCCTTTCACTGGTCATGAGTTCTTTCTTTTTGTTCTTGTTCTATTTTCACAAATCCCAGGACCAGTCTGCTGGAAAAATTTACACAAATTTCCCGCAGGGTTGTTAAACTACTTCCAAAAATTAATTTAAACGTTGAATTGATACTACTATTTACTGGTGCACATTAAATTAATACCACAAATTTTTTAATTGATATCAATTTTTATTTTTTCTGTGTAAGGGAAAATATAAGCAAAGAAAAAATTCTCCCCAATATGTTTTTTAATTAAGCCATTAATCAAAATTAAAATCAGTTTTAATTAAAAGTTTAATGAATTGAATTAAACGTGAACTTATATCAACATATTGTTGCAGAAAATGTGGTTATTATCAAAAAATAATTAATTGATAATATTAATTTTTTAACTGGTGCAAATTTTATTATTTTTTTTAAATTAATATAACAAATTTTTTATTTTAAATCCATTTTAAATTTTTTCTGTGGAGAGTTACTGCAACCACTAAATTTAAATTTAGCGCTTTAACCTGATGTTACGCTAACCACATTTTGCTTAAAAAATTTATTGCTTCAAAGAGGCGACTCGCCACATAGAATTCATACTTTCCGTAAGTGAAGTTTTGGCATTCCGCCCTTACTAACCAACTACGTTAAAACTCCATTTGTTAATTGGGAAGTATTTAATTATTATTTATGGTATGTTTTAAATACTGATGTAGGTTTTATTACTATTTATTTAAAGAATCCTTCGTATTCTTCTTTTGTTATCGACAATATTTCCACGAAAAATCACGATGAATAAGTACATTTTCGTTAAAGGTACAATAAAACTAAATTAAGAATTGGCATTAGATTGTATGATATTTAACAATAAATCTAATACAAACAGCCAGTTTTGGAAATCGAAATCAAGTGAAATTAATATTAATGGAGCATTTTTTTTAAAAATTGCCATAGTTTTTCATGATTTTAAGTGCAGTTCTGATGAAGATAAGCTGTATTCATAGCATGAAGTATATAAAACAGAATATGTTAATAACCATAAAGTTATTCGAGCTCGAGGCCAATTGTTTGAAAAAGATATATTATTTATTTTCCAATATTTTTATATCCATCGGATATTCTCCTTAAGGAATGAGAAACAAATATAGAACATTAAGCACTGGATCGTTTTAAAGTTTGCTTAATTTAAATTTTACATGAATTCGATTTTTAGAACGTGGCTGAAAATCGTATTAAGATTTCCCAAAATTTCCTGAATTTAAATTTCCAGGAAATACTAATATATTTTACCCGAGTATTCCAGGAAAAATGTTCATCCATATTAACCCTAGAATTAAGCTATAAAAAGTCTGCCAAGAAAATAAACTTTCGACACTTTAGAAATTTAACTTCAATGCAAGGGTTTCCATAGATACTTTCGTTTCAACCATCCCGTAAGAAGCAAAGGTCCTGAAACAATACATGTGGTTATGAAACCTCAAATTATATATAAACAGTACATTAATCTTAAAATTAGATTTATTTTCAACTATCTGACTTAAACCTTTCCTTTTAGTAGTTGTCTACACAGAAAAAATTTTCAGGTTTTTCTTATCAATTAAAAAACTTTTTGAAAAGTATTAAAATTTAATTTAAGTGATAATTACATTAATTATTTTTTAAGTTGAAAAAAAAATTAAAAATATAAAATTGATTTAATTAACATATGAGTTGTTTTGAAATAAATTTTTAATCAAAATATTATTATTAATAAATAGATATTGGGAATTATTTCTTTTTCATAAGCAACTTTATTATATTCAACATTTTTCATTTTTCGAATTTATTCTATGAGTTAAATTTCAGTTATGTATTATAAAGCTTTTTGTAATAGCTCTATTCCTTAAATTTTTTTTTTTTTTTTAGAAATGACTTTATACACTACCATATACAAGAAAATACAATATAATAGTCTGGTAGTGTATAAAGTCATTTCTAAAAAAAAAAAAAAAATAATAAAAAATTTAAGGAATAGAGCTATTACAAAAGCTTTATAAAATACATAACTGAAATTTAACTCATAGAATAAATTCGAAAAATGAAAAATGTTGAATATTATTATTAACAAAAGATCCTAATTGATTTTTTCGCTTAAAATAAAATAATTTAAGCTTGCAGAATTGTTGAACCCCTATCACATTCGGCAAGTTATTTGCCGACTTTGTTGCCGAGTACAACAAAGTCTGTTCTCAATTGTTTTCCCCTTAACCCACCCTTACCGCTGACATCTACAAAGCAATAATTGTAGACTAGGCAAAGTAACTTACCTAGTCTGAAGGGAGTCTTGTTGGGGATTGCCATAATATATTTTATTAAATCAATTAAGACATTGTTTGAAATGGCAAAGTTTTTTGATCATTTTTTTTAATTAAAATTAAAAATATCATATATTGAAAAAAAATCACAATTTTTAATTTTATAAAATTTTAGGTAAAAAATATAATCATTTTGGTAATACTTAGGTGCAAAGTTAACAAATAGTTTGCTTGATTCTATGAATTTGGTGATTAGTAGGGTATTCATTTATTTGGGCTTTTGCTTTAATCGGCTAATAGCTCGATTAACTAACCGAGGTTTTGGTTTAATCGGTTAATTTTGTTATTGATCGTTTAACTGATTAATAAAGTTTTTTTATAAAATAAGTAATTTCAATATATAAAAATTCATAAAAAACCCCAATAACTTAACAGACTTAACAATTCTTGAACTAAATTAGGAAACAAAAGAATAATTCATAAACATGTAATACATATTATTTAAATAATACATATTATGTATTAATTAAAAACTAAACTGTGGGAACATTTTATTAGTTATTTCAATAGTTTAAGAAGATCTTATAAATTAATCTTTGATACAAATAATTTGGTTTAATGTTTAGGATTTAAGAGTTTATTTTCTTTAGTTTTGATAAAACTTGACTTGGAAAAAGTCTTTCATTTATCGTAAATGTTGGAGAAATCGAAAGCAACCCATAATACAGAATATCTTATTTCTCAGTCCTTTTCCTGGATGTCTCTAAACGTATAAAATCTTCCATTATGTCATTAGAGTCCTGTTTAAATTTTTTAAAATATTTAATACTTCTAATTTTTTCGGTTAATTCCGTTAAAAAATTGATATGAGCAGATATGAAAAGAAACAAGCAACTAAAAGCATATATGTATATAAAAAGTACGTGAAACAAAAAGCTGTTGATAGCAAACAGGTATTCAAAATGAAGATCACTGAACACCTTCTTTGTGTGTTTAAAAAATTATATTCTAAATAGCCTTCTGTATATGAGACAAAACAAATAATTAAAAACACAAAAAAATATGTTTTAATACTACAAAAAGTTAAAAATTTTGTTACATCGGTTAATCAACTGAAATTAACCGGTTTAATCATTAATCGAAAATAGGCAATTTAAAATTAATCGATCAGTTAATCGGGTAGTAATTAATCGGATTAATTTTTTCGGTGTACATACCAAAGTTTCGTAACTTTTTGAAATTATACTTTGGCACTAGCGACCTTTTTAGTTTATCTAAATAGCGTTGGCATTTATAATCATCAAATCGTAGCTTTGCAAATCCAAACAAATGACTTGGTGCAATAGAGCTGCTGAATAAGGAAGAAAGGTGTAATTTAAATAGACTTGCACACCATTCACCTTTTTTATGTGAAATTACAAAGACAACTTTAATGACAATAAATTGCTATAAGTCTTAAATAAATTTAACTTTGTGCTTTATTTTACTTTATTTGTGGGAAAATGAGGACAACTAGAATTCAAAGCGAATGGTGGAGTACAAATAAAAAGTAAAACTATTTATAAGATATTATTTTAATTTGTAAGTAAATCAGAATGAAATAAAAAAGAAAGACAGAAGATGGCACTAAAAGAAAATATAAATTATGAGACAATTAAGTAAAATAGTTCCACCACTCTGTTGTACGAAGCTCTTAGTTGGCAAAATACAACAATTTATATTTTGAAAATAGCCACACAAATTTTTATATAGTAAAAATTACGTGTGCCTTCAAATCGGACTGGACTCATCTTCTCAATTAAACACTTATTGTCAAACATTAAAGTCGTCAGCTGAAATCCAAAACGCCGTAAGTGACAAAAAAAATCCAAAAAGATTCAATTTTAAATTTGATTTTAGGAAGATATAATATTTCAATATTTTCCAAATATATTGATTTTCAGTCAGAATAAATATTCACAGGAAAAATTAAAAATGTTCTCTAATCACCAAATTCATACCATATTCATAGAATCTAGCAAACAATTTGTTGACTTTGCACCTATTAACAAAATGATTAAATTAATTACAAAAAAATTTAAAATTGTTAATAATTTTTTTTTCAATGAATGATAATTTTAATTTTAATTAAAAAAATTACCAAAAAGCTTTGCAGTTTCAAACAATGTGTTAAATGATTAAATTAAAAATGCCTAAAATTTTGACAATTCCCAACAAAAATTCACAGATTTAGATTATTTTATTTTAAGCGAAAAAATCAATTAAGATTTTTTGCTATTTAATTAATATTTTAATTAAAAATTTATTTCAAAACAACTAAAATGTTAATTAAATCAAAATTATATTTTTAATTTTCTTTCTACTAAAAAAATAATTGATTCAATTATCACATTAGTTAAATTAAAATACTTTTTAAGCAAATTTTTTTATTGCTAAAAAACTACTGAGATTTTTTTTCTGTGCTCTCCACTAATTGCTTGTTAAAAATTTTAATCATTTTTTGTCAAACCAATACAACAGGTGTTTTTCTGTAAACTAATTGAAATCCTGTATCGGTTTGTCTTACACAGAATAAATTTAAATTTGTCTCTAATCAGCAAATTCATATAATCAAGCAAACAATTTGTTGATTTTGCATCTATTACCAAAATGATTATATTGATTACTAAAAATTGTAAAAATTTAAAGTTTTGAATATATTTTTTTTTTTCAATAAATTATATTTTTAATTTTAGTTAAAAAAAATGATCAAAAAACTTTTCCGCTTCAAACAATGTGTTAATTGTGTTAATTAAATCAATTGAATTAAACGTTTAATTGGTGCTATTAATTTCTCTACTGGTGCAAATGAATAGTTGAAGTCAGTTGATAAAAGTTTTACTTAAAAGTGATTTAACTTTTGTTTAATGCTTTATGTAGGGCAAAATTTACAACTCGTTATTTGAAATTACGTATTTGATATAACGAAATGTAAATACAAACTTTTTATAAAATTGAAAAAAAATGCACAATCAAAACTTAAGCCTGATCTTTTTCTGATTTTTACTGTTAAAACCCTTTTGTCCCTAAAAGCATCAAATTAATTATACAATATAACAAATATCCATTAAAAATGCGACATTTTAACTACACTTTCAAAGTTTAATATCAAGAATAAAGGGGTTTGACACCTTTAAAGTCAATTTGGCCCGTTTTCGGTAAAATTTTTGCACAAAATGATAATATTCATATCCCATTACTGTTACACATATTTCACTTTTATTGTATTATGTTAACAGAAGCACACACACAATTAAAAGACACCAGCAGAATGGCTCAATATGGCTTTCTTCATCATTCTGCTTTGAAAATTTTATGTATTTAACTAAATAAGTTTAACAAAAAGAATACGGGAATTTTTCTTTCTTTCTTTATATTATGTAAGACATGAAAATTAAAAAAATTTATGTTTTTCTTTTTGAAGTGTTTTTGAAAACAGGCTTTTAATGATTTAATATTGAACAATGTTATTTTAATATCTTTCATTTAAATTTAATATGAAACAATGATAATTTTAAATAAAGACCATGCTTTTTTATATATTTTTTTCTGTGAGTAGAGTTAGAGCTAGAGATACACTAAAAGAAATTTTGGACTTATTTGGAAGTAAAATATAAAATAAACAACATTTTATATCATCATATTTTGCCAAATTTGTAAAAGTTAATGCCATAATCATGTAAAACGCAACGCAATGCCAAGAATAACATTGAAAGCACAAACAATGTCATAAATATCTTGTAATTTTGTTGTTGCTTTCCACAGAAATTCATGTATCGTTTTAAAATTTTCAACGATACAAGTTATGCAGCGTTTGAAATTTTAAAAAGCCTAAATCTTTTTGACTTAATATCGACATTTGCCTAACAGCCTTTATTAGCTTGTCCTAAGACTTTTTTCTAAAGGATTTATACTCCCAGTGTACAAAAACTTGTTTTCTTTGCCTTAACATTAAAAATGTTCGTCTTTTTTTTTCTTTTCATTTGACTGGAAGCGTTTAATAAAATTAAAAAATTATTCAAATTACTAAAATAGCAGTAAATTTTCACTTACTTCTTTATTTAATTTTTTCTTCTTTTTGTTAAAACACTGCCCTTAGAGAATACCTTAAGGGTTTTTTTTTTGTTTTGCTCGCAATAAACGCAACGCAGAAACAAAAATCTTTTAGAAATTCCAAGAAAGTCCTAAATAATTCTAGTTGTTTAAGAAAAAAAAATAAACTGAAAAGTTGGGTAAAGAATGACAACATAAAAATCAACGCTAAGTGGTGACTTAAATTAATAGATTTTTTTTAATAAAAAAAGTTATCTGTCTTACTTAAATTAATAACAAAGTATTTATAGCACACACACTTTATTAAAAACTGTTAAAGATGTTTAATCGTCATAAGCAGTGATGCCAATAGAAATTTCAAAAAATTTAATCGTCACACGCAGTGATGCCAATAGAAATTTCAAAAAATTCCTTCCTGTATAAAACAAATACCCTTTTTCCTTACAACCAACAACTTTTCCCTACGTTAAAAATATATTGTTTTTAGCAACAGGCAAACAAATTAATATTCTGTTAACATTTAGTAAATATTATTATTAAAGCATATACATATGTATATGTTATATTAACATCTATATATATAAAAATGAAATTATGTGTGTTTGTATGTTTGTATGTTTGTATGTTTGTATGTTTGTCGCTTTATAGACTCCGAAACTACTGAACCGATTTTCCTGAAATTTTTACAGTAACATCACGTGAGCCCTAAAAATAAAATAGGCTACTTATTTTTTCGATAGGGGCAGGGGAATTGGTACCCCCCATAGGATGCCAATATTATACTGAACCGATTTTCCTGAAATTTTTACAGTAACATCACGTGAGCCCTAAAAATAAAATAGGCTACTTATTTTTTCGATAGGGGCAGGGGAATTGGTACCCCCCATAGGATGCCAATATTATACTGAACCGATTTTCCTGAAATTTTTACAGTAACATCACGTGAGCCCTAAAAATAAAATAGGCTACTTATTTTTTCGATAGGGGCAGGGGAATTGGTACCCCCCATAGGATGCCAATATTATACTGAACCGATTTTCCTGAAATTTTTACAGTAACATCACGTGAGCCCTAAAAATAAAATAGGCTACTTATTTTTTCGATAGGGGCAGGGGAATTGGTACCCCCCATAGGATGCCAATATTAATTATCGCATATCTTAAGAGCCGCTGCACGCATTTTGCTGAACTTTTTGTAGTAGGATCTTCTGAGCCCCGGAATTGAAATAAAATAGCAGCGGGGGTATAGGAATACCCCATAGGACGCCAATGTTTAACATCGCATATCTTAAGAACTGTAATAGTGAGAATGTTCAAACTTTCTAAAAGTCACTCTTATGGTATACTACACTTTTGAAAATAAAAATAAAGCGGGTAGGCGCAGGGGGGGAAATACCTCCCATAGGATGCCAGTGTAGCGAAGCGCACCGGGTTAAGCTAGTTTATTATAAAACTTTTTATTAACAAAACGAAAAAACCAAAATACATATCGCACTTGTTCCTCGAAACAGTGTCAACGCAAAATTTATAAATTTTCAGTAGAGACAAAAAAATACTGGAGAAATAGATCTAAGATTTTTACAGTGGGTAGATATGGCACTGTTTATCGTTTTCTTGCGAAAAGTGAAAATTGAAAAATTTTAAGTTGATGCTGTTAAGAGGAACAAGTGCGATATGTAAATGCTATACTCACACATACATATAAAATTTCAATTTAAAAAAGAACACTGTGGCGACTTAAAATTTGCTCTTTTTGGCAGAAACGTCACTATATATCCTTCAATCTAGAGTCAAAAATAAGTCAAACTGCGAGTATGATTTTAATTTCCTCATCTTTTGTCCTTTTTCAAGCACTTAACCTTTTTCAAGAATACTTATTTTAAATAATTTTTTTAATATAAATAATCTAATATTTCTTGGCAAACTCAGTACCAAATAACAGCGAAGGCTCTGTAGAATTTAAAAAAATATTTACTTTAGTTCCCCTTAACAAAAATATAAAAAAATTTTCCTGTACTTATGCCCGTAATTTCTACAAAAAGAAATCAAGCTGTGTATAGAAATCTATGGTGTAAGTGCTGCTATATTTTATAAAAAAACTCAAGGTAAAAACATGAAGGCAAATAAATGTTGAAATAGGCAAAGATACCTATTAGATACGAACACGACCAGCTATCTTTTTGTAGAAATTACGGGCAGTATTTTAAATAATTTTTTTAATATAAGTAATAATCTTATATTTTTTAGCAATCTCGGTACCAAATAAAAGGGAAGGCTCTGTAGAATTTTAAAAAATATTTACTTTAGTGCCCCTTAACAAAAATAAAAAAAAAAAATTTTAAGAATATATCCTTCACCACCTAATATATCCTTCACCACACAAGTGGTGAATGAGGGTATACTAAACTTGTCATTCCGTGTGGAACTTTGTTATTATACATCTAATATATTCTGCCTCCTTGAGTAATTCTAAATCGATTAAGCCATGTCCGTCTGTCCGTTTGTTGAAAACACGCTCACTTTAGAAAAACGCAAAAGAAAATACCAAACTTGGCGTCAAACTGCTTGTAGTTATCCTAAGCAGTTTGGTATTGAAATCCAGCAAAATCGGTTCAGTAGGATCAGAGCTATAAATCAAAATGTGGAACCAACAACCTAAAAAATTGCTAATTTTGTTACAAAAACTATCATAAATAATGTTATAAAACACGGGTTGATATAAGATTTTGCACAAATTCGTAGAAACCATGTTGTAAAATTTCGTAAAGATCGGTCTATAATTTACCATAGGTCCCCTAAAAAGCCTACTTTCGGAAAACAGTTTAGTATGACTAAAACTGTAATAAATAATGCTATAATAATAAAATTTAATACTATACAGTTTTATAGGAGTAGAAACCACGCTAAAACTTTTCGTGCTGACCGGTCCATAATTTACCATATGCTTATTTTTTGTATAACAACTAAATTAAATAACACATTTAAAAGCAGAACAGAAAAATAAATTGTTTCTGTTAATTCTTTAGCTGGAGGTCCTCACAATCCGTTCTAAGCGTTTGATACTTTCCTGACCTTTTTTCACTACGCATGCAAATGTGGAAAGTAATGCCACTTAATGCATTCTATACGTATATATGCTTTTGAACCATTTGAACTTTCAAATTCAACTGATAAAAGCAACATTATTAGCTTTTTAGAACCTCCATTTCAAATGGATCTCCCAATAAAATCTTTCTCCCCACAAGAAATTCAACATCAAACATATATTCTTAATAACTCCAAATCTCCCGGATATGAAAAAAAAAACTCAAGAGTAGCAAAGTCACTTTCAAAAAAAGCTGTAGTATTTATCCTACAACAACCCTAAGGTTGTTAAATTTATTGAAGTTTAATGACATATGTTAAGTCATGATTTCCATTAACACATTTACTAAATATTGTACAAATAGATTGTAAATAAATAAATAAAAAAAAAAAATTATTTCTTATAGTTTAAGTTTTAGCATTATTATTTTTCAGCAGTTTAGATCCAAAAAAATTTTCAAATATTTACACTATAGAATATTTATCTAAACATAAAGTGAAATTTCTTTGTACTTTTATATCGTAATATCAAATCAAATTATTTGCGATATAAAAGTAAAGTTTTTTCCCATTTTTTTCCTAACATTAATACTTTATATAATTTTTACGTGCTATCATGGTTTATTGTCATAATGTTCTAACATTTTACAATGGTTTAAAAATATTGTTGTTGGTTTTTTGTAAACAAAAAGTGTCTTAAATAAATAGAACGTTGCTTGCTATGTTTATTGTGCTGTCGTAATTAATAGCACATTAAATTATGAGGGGTTGCTCACAACAGTCGTATTTGTTCATGTTATTATTTTAAGACATATGACTTTATGACACCTTGTGAATCCCCCAATTATCAAAATAATAGTTACAACATAAGTAATATACTTGAGATCCCGTTCTTGGGACAGTGCTATATCTAAGTTATATGTTATACTTTTTGTTTATTATAGTAAAAATATGTTATATGAAAATGTTTAAATAAACGTTATAAAAAAAAAAAAAAATCAAATCAAATTATTGTTACAATCATTCTAATATTCCGTGAATATTAAATTTTTTTACAAGACAGGTACGATCTTTCTTAATATAACAATTATCCATTTTCATTCGAAATTTTATTTCGAGTACAACTATTTTTAATCCAAATTTATTAATATTTATAAGAAAAAAAAATAAGTAAAATCGATAAAACTATTCGTCCAAATTTTTTACATAATGTTAAAAATAAAGCTGAAAACATTTTATAAAAAAGCTAAATAAAAAGCCAAGTACTTAAGAAAAATTCGCAGTTAAATAAAAATTTTTAATGCTAAATTTAGCTGCAAAAATGCCAAAATGTTCACACTGCCTCTTCCATCCTAAGCTGTTGTTCCACTAAAGAAGAAGTCGCGTAATACCTTAGATCTCCTTATGTTACTAGATACGCAGATCATCGTGGTGTAAAAATACTTAAGTTTTAAAATGAGTTCTGTCGCATCTGAAAGACTATTTTCCACTGCAGGTCTGGCTTTAACTTATTTGCGATCTCCGCAAAAGTTGAGAAAACCTTGTATTTTTAACAACACTTTTATTAATTTGAATTTTAAATAATTATAATTTCCAACGCTGTGTTTTTCTATAAAAATATTATTTCTTTTTTTGTTAATATTACCATAAAATAAAATTCGATGTTTAATAAATCATATTAATATCAATTTGTAATATAAATAACCTCTTTGTGAAATAAAAATTTGTTTTACTTGAGTTTTGTCAATTTTACCTTAAATTCGAATTTAATATTCGTATCGGTTTCGGTATAGGTATCGCCGATATTTTGAGTATCGGTATCGGTATCGTATCGCAAAAAGGAGTATCGTTACATCCCTAATTTCGTTAATAGCATTTTGTTAGCAACTTACAACGTCCTTCCCTTGACTGACTCTTTGTAATTGCATTTTTGAAGATATTACTTGCATCATTTTGGATGATTTGGTGTTTGAGCAATGTTGAGGCGCCCTCTGAGGAAATGCTTTTAGATCAGAAGGACGACTTTCTTGATCTGGACATCGAGCCCCTGATGTAGGTTATAATCGTGAATGCCACTAAGAGAGTTTGACAGAGGGAATTCTCCTTAATGGCGGGCAAGTTTGTGTGTCAAATCGTTGTGACGTTTTGTAAAAATTAGATACCAGTGCACTAGCTCTATCTTCCTAAATATTTACTTATAAAATAAAAGGCTTCAAGCGTTTAACCACACCGAGTTTAATTAACTATAGCCTTTGTTGAACCGTGAGTAAATTTATCTCTTACCAGATTTATTTTATTTATTTATTAAAACCATAATTAGTACAAATTAGACTCGAAGTCTCTTAAAGCACCTCAAACAAATGTAAATAATTGATCGAATTAGATCTTTAATGAACTTAAGTACTAAATTTAAGATGATTAATTTTAAGATGATTACATTAAAAATTTTAATTAATATAAACAAAATTAATCATATGAACAAAGAAAATTAATTACTAATTACTAAGAAGTTTTTTGACTGCCATTTTGAAAGACGATGCAAGGGGATCGGCTTTTATATAATTGGGTAAGTTATTCCATAATTTCACAGTACTAATAAAGAACAATCTTGAGGACGATAAATAGCTATAGTTAGGTATAATCAGGTTAAAAGTTCAACCAGATCTAGAGAAGCATAGTTTTTCGAAAATATAACCAGGTTCACGCGAATATATAACCCTGTGAAGATAAACTAAGTTACGAATATTTAGGTTCGAAGTCAACCTGCATCCCAGAATCTGTATTGAGAACTGAGATATCGATTTGGTTTTTGCTTTTCAACCCCGTTGACAAGCCTGCAACAACAAATTTCTAACCAAAGGTTGCAAATTTGTTTAAGCAATGTAAGAGAGTTATGTTAACTGGAATCTGTGTAAAAAATGGGCTTTGCAAAATTTGTCCTTATAGAGTTATAAGCGGCTTTGCTTCCATTGTCGGAGGTCAACATGAAAAAAGGTAGAGGTCATAGTCATAATAAAACAAGTGAAACGATAAAGTCGTTTGAGGCCAACCAATACAGTATATGCAGATAAAATTTCTAAAGTGTACCCACCCTAATTTGAATCCATTGCCACTCAAGGACCCGGCAAAACAACATTTAAAGCTATTTTCGGGAGTTTTTTTTATATGGTATAACAGCAAAGTTCATCTAAATACTAACATAAGATGTTGGTTAATGTGCACAAACGCTTTATTCCGGAAAGAAGTTTGTATGGGAACTATGGAAAATAATGGATGAATTCTTACCAGGCTTTATCCTTATTTTAATTTAAACGTATGTACCAAATTTCATTACATTATCTTCAAAATTGTGATCTGTACTTTGCGCATAAAGTTTGCATGTACAGACAACCGGACGGACTGCATCGGTAGATCAGAAAACGATTTTGTGTCGATCAGCATACTAAAAGGTGGATTTATAACCAATAACACAAACGCATAATACCCTCCCCACTTCTATGATGTGAGTATAAAAATAGAATTAGGACCCAAAAGTCTGAAAGAGGATATGCTAGAAGAGCATATTTAAAACTTTTTACTAGACAGAAATAAAAGCTTAAAAGATCATATACTCTTCTATTACTTGTGTGCTGCAATATGCTGTTAATATGTGTGTTTATCCTCTTCTATTAAATATGTGTTTAGATGATCATATTTTCTAGCATACATAAAATAAGCTTTTAAGCAGAATATACTTTCTGCCAAAGGATGTTTTTTGAAACCCAATACGACTAGTTAAGGATGAATATTTTTTAAGTTATAACAAAATCTGTGGAGCGTTTTCTTTAAAGCTCAATACTTTGCTTAAATCAAGAAATCTTACTTTATTCACATGCCCAATCTTATTTTATTTAATAAAAAAATTTTTAAAAGAAATTCCAAATTTGTATCATTTTGGTATGAAAAATTCCTAAACTATTTAGAATATTAGCAATTTTATATAAATCCGAAATTTTTTCTAAATCCGAAACCCTCCCTTCCCAAGTTATGGTAAAATCAGTGTATCAGCCTTATTAAAACCACCAAACTAAAATTTTTTTATAAAAAATGTATTCCTAGAATTTTAATTTTCGATTGTTTTTATACTAAAGGGAACATAACTCATAAAAAATATACGATAAATCCTGGGCTTTTTTTTTTGTTTTTTTTTTGTTGCATTGTGTAATAAACTATGGTTGCATTAACCCATTAAGGCCCGAGCCATGATCCCATTGAGCTTTCATAATTAAACATTTAAAATTGGTTTGTTTATACCTTAATATGAAAGAAAAGATTTTTTAGGTAAGTCAGATCAATGGGAGCCCAGATAAGCCCCGTTGCAAAAAACGCAACGTTGGGCTTTAACGATTTTTTAAATTAATATATACTTTATTCACGTCTTCAGAAAAAAAGTTAAAACGATACATTAATATATACATTTTTTATTTAATTCAAAGCACTTCGGGTGAACTGCCACGTCAAATTTCTAGATTGTCGACATCGCAAACGTTTTTCTTTGCGAACAGTTTTATGATCGACTCGATCAGTTCGAATCACTGAATTAGTACCACTACTTGTGAAAGCTATTATTCTCTCGCACTTTTCAACCCGCAAAATAGATTCAATTATAATCATTCTGAATTTTAGTTGAGGCATTGGAGCTTGTTCTTCACGTTTTCTCAATAGGCAATGTATCCAGGAATTTACTAAAGCTGCATCTAGAGCATCAGTAAACAGTCGCCAGTACCATTTTTTCCCTCGGATTTGAATATGGTAATTATTCATAGCGTTGTCGAATAAATCAGCCCACCCCTTTTTTTATTGTATTCATATGTGGCATTAGGCATGGCAATCGTAATCATTTTTATTTTTTGCTATCGTATCGCTTAACATGTTTCAATTGCTCTAAAGAAACAAAATTTTAAAATTAGAGACTACAAAGCTGCCATTACAACACTTATGTCATTCTTCGATTCATAACAGTAAACATAACTTCCAGGTTACTTTTTCTTTAATATCTTGGGAGAGGATAATTTCGCATTACTGGTGCGGTTTACCTATTGAAGTAAATAACACACTGTGCATAAGAAAAATAAAGAAAGTGAGAATTAACCTACTGCGAAAAATCCTGCATTTTGCAAATTGGTCATTAGTTTGTAAGATGTAAAAAAAAATATCGAAAAATGTTCGATAACATACATACATGTTTTAATTGTGCCGTTTTAGATAGCAAGTGATTGTATATATATAAATCCAATGATAAAAATAGTGGCAAATGTCTAAGAGGATTGGGTTTTCCAGTAGAAATAATAATGTTCGTATGTTAGCTACCTCCATTAGAAGTTTGAGATAGGTATATTATATATTACTTTAGTTTTTTATAACAATTTCCAAAAGTACCCAAAAACAGGAAAAAATAAATATTTAAATAAAAATTTTTTATAAAAAAAACTTATGTATGATAGTAATCCAAAAACAGGTCATTTAGACATTAAGTTAAATTTTATTTCACTGTTCTTTATTACAATATCATGTAATCACAAAATGCTTGAGGGGCGGTTAAAGTGTTATCAAAACATTTTTCTCTATTGTCCCCAGTTAAAAGATTGAAATCCCCAAAAATTCACAGGAACAGGAAATGTCATCACGCATGAGGAGTTTTTAAATTCATAGTAATAAAATGTTCTGCTTTCACGCACGCTAACTCACTAATGATTTCCAAAGTCTCAAACGCACACTCACGAAACATTTTATTAAAAAAAATACTTTTTTTCTAAATATTTTGAATTAAGAATTTTTTGAATTAAGACAACTATTTAAAATTATTTTTTATTTTCCTTTTTATTTTATTTAACAAATTCAAAAACTTTATTAGTTAATTAATTTTTTTGTTACTCCTCATTGACATTTCCACACAGACAGGCAACTTGTTCACTGCAGTAACCATGATCGTATTTCATGACATTACACAGTGCATCACAAACCGCCTCAGCCAATTGATAATTATCCGTATACCTACAAGGCTCTAAATTCTGTTGCACCAATAAATCCTGCAGTTTAATTTCATTTGTTTCATCAACAGGTACGGCTGAATGTGTTGACGATAATAAAATCGCCAACCAGAGTACAGACACCAAAAATAATTTTAGCAAAGACTTCATGTCGATTAAGTGCTTGTGCTTTCAAAAGAAACATTTAAATGGAATATTTAAATGCAACCTGCAGTTTAAATAGTTTTTGATATTGAAGGTGTTTGGCGATGTGAATTGTTGTGTTTTATTTTTTCAAGTGTTTTAATATAGAACAAATAACTATTGCAAATATTATTATAACATACTTTTTTAAGTTTTTGTTTAATGCAATTTGTTTTTTATTTTCCATATTGCACATGCATACATAATTATCGAAGTAAATAAACTTGAGTATTGATCTTTATAACGAATAACATTAAATAGCAGCAGCAAAGGTATTTTCATTTTTTTTATCTTCTTATAACGGACTTACCTAAATCAACGCGTCAAACGTAAAGTTTTCTAGCAAAAAGCTGTCACGACCAGTAGTATTAACTTATTTTGTTTCATAAAACATACAAAATAGAAATAAAAACTAAAGATAAAACCGGTAGACTGACCTTAAAATATATAAGTTGCAATTACTTTTTAAAACTAACAGAAAAAAACCCAGTTTTTAGCAGAGGAGTCTCGGTTCTCACGCTGCCAATTTTACTGTTGAACTTTTAAGTTTTTAAGGTGAGAAAAAAAAGAAGAAAAGGGCCTGGTGAGTAAATGATTGTAGTCTCCAGCACGTTTTGTTATTTTATGGTAATGGCTTGCACCAAGCCGGCCACAGTCTGGTAACAGAGAAGACGACTGAAAAGAATGAGAGAGAACCAAACATCTCTTTGAGTTTTCAAAAAACCAAGTTCTAAGATTTTTTCCCTGTCCAGACTTGCAATTTTTGTTGTATAAATTCTTGAGGTTATGGGCGAAAGAGGGAGTAAAGAAACACAGCATTCTTTTGGGCTTTTAGGAGAGAAGAAAGGGGGCGGAGGTGCTTGAACTCGTCAGAACGCTTTGTATTTTTATCAATATATATATATCAGAGAACGCCAAAATACCGCACATGTGCGAATGCTCTCACGCTAATGAAAAGAGCAAAGAAGATAATTTGTATTTTTATTTCTCTTATAACTAGACAACACTTAACAAAATGTTCTATATAGAATGGGAGAATGCGCTTTTACTGACTGATGTTGTAATGAAAATAAAAATAAATTTTTTTTGTTTTCAGTATAAATTCCCTAATGAAAATTTTAATTTTTATTACAAAGACAGGCAGGTCTATGTCGAAAATACTTTATTTTGTTACTCGTAACGAAAGTAGTAAGGCTTAAAATTAAGTATTTTTTGTATCATCTTTAACTATTAATTTTCAATAGCAGAAAACAATAGCAGAAAATAATTTTCAATATGTATATGTAGTTATATTATCTTCAAACATATTCTACAGACATATGTATATTAAAAACGACTTATGTAGTGTATTTCGAAACTTTGTTATTGAAAGTTTTTGAAGTTCATCAATTTATAATTTTTTAATTGCGATATTAATAAGTCAATTTTTATTTTGAACTAGCTGACCCGGTCCGCGTTGCTGGCCCTAAGCAAACATTAGTGTTGTATTACCAGACGATTTAAATTGATATTTAAACGAAATTTACGGCCTTTAAATAAAAATCCATGAAATACCTATCATAAAGTTTTTCTTACGAAAAAAGTGAGCGTAAAAGTGGGCGGGGCAACATTTTCTTTCCGCAAAACCTAAGTTAGACCATGTCGATCATTTTAAAGAAAAAATCGTTCAAATCGGTCAAGCCGTTCTCAATTTATGGATTTTGCCACGCCCCTCCGCCCCCAGACCGAAAATCAGAAATCAGACTTCACAGTGTCACCCGCCTGAATATTCTGAAGATTCCCTGAAAATGTCATCAAAATCGGCCTAACCGTTTTGGAGTCCATACGTTACATACATACACACAACCTATTTTATATATATAGATTACTGAACTGCGACAACGCTTTCAAATACACTTGTAAGACTAATGATAAAAACGTAACAAAATGTTTTTCTGTGGAATAAGAGAAACACAATTACGCTAAAAAAATAAAGAACTGAGAGAAGCATGAAATGTGAATGTATGTGATTGGCGGACTCTGATATATTTGCACAAAGGTTGCTGCTGAATACAAATTTTGTTGTTTGGAAACAAATATAATCGAATATACACTAGAGTGGTTCGGTCCGCATACCACAAAAAAAGTTGAGTCAGTAACCCCCTAAGATTAAAGATTCGTTGAAAAGACTTCCAGAAAATTTTTTTTAATTTTGGATACCGCCCTTTTATTTTTTTGTATACTGCGTTTTTTCCTTTGGTGGCTCTTTAATCCGACATCAAATTCTGGCCGCCACTTATGCCATCTCGGACCGTACCCCCTAATGTCCAATTCTTTGCACGTGGCAAGCAAGCCCTTCTAAAATGTTGTACTTATAGCTTTTGTTAAACTCAGTTTTGTGCCACACACCCGCAATAAGGACCATTTTCCTTACATATATACATATAACAATTCACTTTTTGTTTTTTATATATAGCGCCACCGCTTAAAGTCCAATTTTATTGTATCGCATATCATTATAAATGGCCTTTCTATGGCTTAATTTTTTCTTTTGTGACTTTATAATCTGACATGGAATTCTGGGCCCTACTTGTAACATCTCGGATACTTCCCCCATAATTTTTGCACGAGAAAATGACAGCCCTTCTATTAATATGTATGGCTAGGTTTTAATTTGCTTACTTTCATGCCACGCCTCAAAAGTATGCCCCATTTTTCTTTTGCACATAAATATAATATTTAACCAGGTAGCTCAACATATAAAAGCAAGATAATCGCATTAGTCAGAAAAACATTTTATATCAATGAAGTATCAGAATTGTAAAACAGATTTTTTTGCCAACATTTGGTTATTATAACCATCACATTTGGTGTCCCATAATTCTTTAAAGTTTTTATATTGTATGTATGAGCGGGTCAATTTGTTTGTAGCCAAAAAACTTGACAAAGTCAATAGTATTAACGTATTCTGTGGACAATGCTAAGAAAAGTTTTCGTAGAAACCATGATTCTAAAATAAAACGGAGCCTTCGATTTGTCACGAGGAAATTTTTATTAAGTTTAAATAGAATTGTTTAGGTTTATGATTTTTGATTTTTTGTTCATTTGTGTTTGTTTCCTGTAAACATTCCAAGGCGAATTCATACAGATGACATTTTCGAGTCATCTGCTTACTGTTTATATTTTGTGAAAAATTAGTTAAAACTTTAAAATAGTTTTATAATGAGGTTTTTTTTCTTTTTTATATAGCCGTTATATGCTAGAAATGTTACAAATCATTAATGTACCAGAATTGTTAAGGATTAATGTTAAATCGGACACGGAAATGTAGCACAAATTTATAGACATTTAGTTTATAAAAACAAAACAGGATATTAAAAAATTTTTTAGAATGTAGTAGATTATTTTTTAAAAAAAAAATTTTTAATTGTAAATAATTTTTTCTATGTGACAATTGTTATTATTTTTTCATTATTTAAAAAAAAACGTTTGTTTAATTGTTTAATTTGTTTCCCTGATGATGATACACATTGCTGTATCGAAATATTGGAGTTATAAAATAAATCTAATAAAAATTTGTATATAAAAAAGAAAAAAAACCTCAAGCTCAATAACATAGTATACAACTAGTATGCCGACTCTTTGACAGGTACATAACTCAACTGTCAGTGGTACATTTTTATGTTTGTATTAGTAAGATTTTTTTCAAATGTATTGGTGTATAAAACTATTTCCACCACTAAATATAGTTGCATAAAATCGTATAGAATGTGGCAACAATTTTTTTCCAAAATAAAATTTTCTTAGTTCATTAAATTTTCAATTTATTGAATGCTGGCTGCATTTATAAACTTTTAAAAGCCATGTTTGCTAAATTTTTATTCTGCGATATCGGATAATATATAAATAATTAATGATTTCAAATATTATTTTTATACCACAAAATGCTACTCTGCTGGCTTTAATAATATTAACAACAGAAAAAATTTAGTGTCAAAAAAAATTTATTTAAAAATTTTTAGCTTGTGAAAAATAAAAACATTTTGCAAAAGCAAATTAGCAAAATGTATTGAAAAAAATTATAAATTATGTGTTTAAGTCATAAAATTAAACATGAAGTGTTATATTGTGAAAAATTTTAAATGGAAAAATTTCAAATTTTGTTTTGTTTTTGTTGTTCTTATGTGTGTTGAATTCACACAGAACCTAAATGTGTGATGAGAGTTATAAAAAAAAGAGAACGTTCTCACCATAGTATACAACTAGTATGCCGACTCTTTGACAGGTACATAACTCAACTGTCAGTGGTACATTTTTATGTTTGTATTAGTAAGATTTTTTTCAAATGTATTGGTGTATAAAACTATTTCCACCAGTAAACATAGTTGCATAAAATCGTATAGAATGTGGCAACAATTTTTTTTTCCAAAATAAAATTTTCTTAGTTCAACAAATTTTCAATTTATTGAATGCTGGCTGCATTTATAAACTTTTAAAAGCCATGTTTGCTAAATTTTTATTCTGCAATATCGGATAATATATAAATAATTAATGATTTCAAATATTATTTTTATACCACAAAATGCTACTCTGCTGGCTTTAATAATATTAACAACAGAAAAAATTTAGTGTCAAAAAAATTTATTTAAAAATTTTTAGTTTGTGAAAAATAAAAACATATTGTAAAAGCAAATTAGCAAAATGTATTGAAAAAAATTATTAATTATGTGTTTAAGTCATAAAATTAAACATGAAGTGTTATATTGTGAAAAATTTTAAATTAAAAAATTTCAAATTTTGTTTTGTTTTTGTTGTTCTTAAGTGTGTTGAATTCACACAGAACCTATATGTGTGATGAGAGTTATAAAAAAAAGAGAACGTTCTCACCAGTCGGCATACTAGTTATATACTATGCTCAATAAAAACAATTAAAAAAATAAAGGTTGAATAAAACAAAATTTAAAATTTTAAAATTTTTAAAAATCTAAATATTTGAAAAAAAAAACTTATTTTAATTGTATAAAACAAAAAATGTAAATATAAAATCTAAAATTAAGAAATTAAAAGTGTGTTAGGAATAAGTGGGGCCACAATACATTTGCAATACAGGAAAAAGATTTACCTTCTAAAGCAGTTGTGTATATTTGATTAGCAAAAAAAATTTCTTGCTTATGTTTTCACCAAATAATTTTGACATTCACTCTTATTTATTACAAAAACAAAATACAAAATATTTTTTTTAAAAAAAAGGGATAGCTAGCATAACTATATTTCATGATACGGTCTCTTGTATGAATTCGCCTTGAAACATTCTTCTAAATTATTTTTATTGATTGCAAAAGCATGCTCTGCATTTTCTAAGATACATTTGAGACTTGGCAACGTTAAGCTCTAAACGAAAGCTTCTATAAATATTGATTGCTCAGGCGTAATTTATAGCTCAAACTACGTGGACATGATTGACTTAGATGAGCCGTCATTTACACGTCCCCTACGATTATTTGCTGGGGTACATAGAAGTTGAGAACACACCACTACCTGATCCAGAAGTACCGGTACATATTTACGAAACTGGACGCTTCTTATAATTGCTAACCAGTATTTATCGGAATACAGTAGACATCAATCGTGATGATAGGTTTTACGGTAGTAACTATTGAAATTCGTAACCGAATACCGAATTTCGAAAACAAAAAACACCTTATACCTAACCTTCCGCTATAGTTCGAAAGCTCAATTGAATGCCTGTTTTTAGGAAACAACAGTACAATACAGAAATATGTAGTACGTTTTTGTTTTCAATATAATCTCTAACACGAATTTTTTCTTCAATTCCTAAAAACAGGCAGTTATTTTGCATTATGAAAAAAATCCTATAATTTAAATTATTTCCTTTTTGGCTTGATTTTATCTAAAGTGACTTCATATATTTTTAATTTAAATTATTGTTAAAAAAACAGTTTTAAACAGTTACAATACAGCAGCATTACACAAGTTTACAGGCCGTTGCGTTCCGGAAAAAATTTTAGACGTCACTTACTATATACTATATATACTATGCAAATTTTTAAGTAAAGGGCGTTTTTTATAGAGCTATAGATCTTTGAAATGGAATAAAATAAAGATGAATTTTTTAAATTGACATGAAATTTACTTATGCGAAAGATAATCTTCTGACTTTGTTATTTAAATATGACTTCTGGCATATGACCGCCACGGCTGGCTAAGACGTAGTCTAATCTGGAGATCCGATTTTTTATGACTTCTTAAAAATTTGTGGCCGTAAATGTTGTCCTCCAAGTGGTCATTCGTTTCTGGCTTATTGGTGTAGTCTAGCGGCCTTAAATCGCACGATTTTGGAGGTCAATTCACTGGTCCGAAACGTTATATTCATTTGTCGCCATCTTTCCTTTTCTTTTTTTCATCTTTGTGAATTGCAAAGCCACCACACACAGCAACTGCTCTAACCAAACGAGATAAAAATAAAAGGGTAAACATCGATACACACGATGGAATATTCGGTTTAGAAATATAAAATATCAAACAATTTTAAAAAAACTTTACAACACACGACGAAACATTAAGTGATTCATGCCCATGTTTTTACTAATATTGTATCGTCTGTTGGTGGCATTAAGTTTTCTCATTCTTTTCTACTTGTACAAAGGCTTCACGAAATAAGTCCCCAGGAAAAAGGTCCCCAGAATAAAAAAAATTAAATAAGTGCCCAAAAAAAAAGTTCAGTTAGCATTTTTGGGGACTTATTTCTTTAGTTTGGAACTTATTATTTTGCTACTGGGGACTTATTTAATAACACCCCACAAAAATTAATAATGTAATAAGAACATATTTGGGGCATTATTTAATTTTTCAATTTATACAATTATGTTAAATAATATTCCGTTATATTTACTGCATAATAAAATGGGATTATATCAAATCTCCTTATTTTAAAATCCCAAAATATCAAACTGAAAATGTTTTTAAATCCCAAATTTCAGAATTGGGAATCTTATAATCTTTAACTTGAAAATCCCGAATTTAAAAATCCCGGTATCAAATCTCGAAATTAGGCCGGGTTTTTAAGATGTGGATTATGTAAACCTAGTTTAACATAGTCTGAAACTCGGATTTTTCCGGTAAAATGGGATTTTTTTATTAAAACGTCTAAGTCCTCAAAAATTAGGGTATTATTTCATTTCTGTTTGGGGTGTTATTTTATTTCGTTGGGGGCTTATTTCATTATTTCAAATTAGGAACTTATTTCATATAAAATAAGACCCCACAAATTTGGTATTTATTTCATTTTGTTTTTGAGTACTTTTTTATGGAGCCTTTTGCTAGGAACACAACTGGGGCGAACGACAAATTTTTGGCCGTGAATATTCGTCGCCAAAAATAAAAGACGATTGTGTATATGAAAATGCACACAATCCGGGCGACGGCGAAAATTCGCCAGACGCGGCGAACTTTAAATAGATTTAGGCCCTAATCATGTACAACGCAGCGCAACGCCAAACAATAACATTGAAAGCACAAACAATGTCATAAATATTTTGTAATTTTGTTGTTGCTTTCAACAGAAATTCATGTACCGTTTTAAAATTTTCAACGACACAAGCTATGCAGCGTTTGAAATTTTAAGACGCAATGTGAATTTCTGTAGAAAGCAACAACAAAATTACAAAATATTTATGACATTGTTTGTGCTTTCAATGATATTCTTTGGCGTTGCGTTAGTTCTGTGGCGTTGCGCTGCGTTGTACATGATTAGGGCCTTAATTCTATTTCATACGCCGGCGAACGACGAACAAATCAGTACTAGGTGACCATGTTTGGTTTTAGTTAAGAAGTAGTTTAGTGAATAAAGTAACTTTTTACTTTAATAATTGTTTTTTTTTATTGTATAACACATAAAATAAGTATACAAAGTATTTTGCTATAAAAATTGTTTTTAGTTGTGTTTTTGATTATGTTGTTATTTTTAAGCATTATTTTTTTGAATACGGTCACACTATTTCTCTCTCTTTGCACAAACAGTTATCAACTTTCTCAATTATAAAAGCTGCCAGCTATTCGTCGTTATTGTGCTTCATACGACGAATTTACTCAGCGAATTTTTACGGAAAAATTCTTCGTGTTGGGCGAAATTCGTCGTTCGTCCCAGTTGTGTTCCTAGCATTTGACAATCTTTATCTCAACAAGCTTGCCAAGTTTTTACTATTTTTCTTTACTTTTGTAAACATTATAAATCCCAGCGAGCAATAACAAGTTTATTCAAATAATACAACATTATAGTTTCTTTCTGGATGAGCTAAACTAAAATTTCGATTTATTTTTCCTGGTACACACATCTAGGAAATAATTTCTGGTTTTGCGGGAATTAAACGATGAATTACCGGGATATTTGTTAGATATTTAGACACAAGTTTTTTTGTTGACTTTAACTAACATTTGCTGCTATTTATATCAATTTTTAAAGAGTTTTTCTTGTAGCCAGACAAAAGCACAGTTTGATATCACTTGTTAGCTCTTGGATCAAATTTGTCCAGACTCCTTTAAAAATAAATTCAAATAAAGTTTATCGGTAGATACGTGGCATAAATAAACACTGTAAAGTAACGAATCATATGGTTGGCATTGGCCGAATATTATTTCTTACTTTCTAACATTTAAGCGATATGGACACACATTAAACTGGATGATCAAACTCACATTTTTGTGATTGTGTTAATCATTGTATAATAAGTGCAAGGACTGTTCATTAGGAACAGTTATCATTATTTACCCATGTAATGTCAAATTAATTTACTTGATGTTTAACGCTTGTTTCAAATTTTTCCTTTTTTTATTTTGTTTGGTGTTATAGGGGTTTTAAAATTGAGAGTACAATTTCTAATGAATATTGTCTCTGTTCATAAAAATATTTTAAATTAAAAAGAAATATTTATTAAATGTTTGTTAAATTTAGTAATCGTTTATAAAACTGGGGATATACCTATTACTTATTACACCATGGTGTTAATAATAAATGACTCGCATGTATGGTTTGATCCAAGGCGAATTCATAAAGGTGACAGCATCATGAGATAGAGTAACCCTACGGCCACACGTGCAATTTGTGATGTCTTAACACAAGCAATAACGCCGGCAGAATACTTCGTCAAATTGCCAGTGTGTTTTAGGTGGAGAACACATAAATATCTTACAACATAAGTTTAAAAACAAGCTAAAGACAGGTTGTGTGTTATATTCATAACGAAGAAAAAGTTTAGCGCTTAAGCATAGTATACATAGTATACAATTTTTCACCAATTTGCTTTTAAAATGAATTTATTTTAGGAAAACTTATTTTGCACTTTATTTTGCGCTTTAATTTTAATTATTTATCAGCCACGCGCGTATTTTTGACTAGTTGAATAGAATAGTTAATAAAAAGCAACAAAAAAAAGCTGTCTGTCAAACTTAAACGTCAAGTTATGTTATAAAATAGCTTTCAAGACAGATTGCTTAACAACGCTGTTAAAACACAAACAAAACACTAACATGAGGAGGCTATACCTAACACTAACATTTGATGTCAGTTGTAGCCTGGGTGTAATGCTAGCTATCTCTTTTTTTAAAAAATACATTGTATTTTGTTTTTGTAAAAAGTTAGAGTGAATGTCAAAATTATTTGTTGAAAACATAAACAATGGATTTTTTTTGTATATAAAATATACACAATTGCTTTAGAAGTTAAATCTTTTTCCTGTATTGCAAATTTTTTGCGGCTCCAGTTATTCCTTCCGCACTTTTTATTCCTTGATTTTATATTTTATATTCACTTTTTTTTTTGTTTTATAAAATAAGTTATTTATTAATGTATTTAGATTTTTATTAAATTTGAAATTTTAGCTATTTTTTTCACAAAACGTAAACAAAGCTTGTCATTCAGTATACACACAAATAAATAAACAATAAGCAGATGACTCAAAAATGTCACCTGTATGAATTCGCCTTGGTTTGGTCGGAAGAAGCATTCTTTAACCCTAAGATTCTCGGTAACTTTTTACTACTAAAGCCTATAGTACACGGCATGTAAAAAGACACATGCGCATGTAGCTCTGACGTAATTTTGACGTCAATGCAAAGCCACAATAAACATTGCGTGTTGTGTGATGACGTCAAAATTACGTCAGAACCACATGCGCATGTGTCTTTTTACATGCCGTGTACTATAGTCTTAAGTTATCCTCTTGGTCTGGCCAGACCACAATTAGAACAGCTAAAAACCCAAATTAAATAAAAAGTAAATAAATATATTTTTTGTTGAACGTATGCTTATTATTTTAGATTATTTTATTATTTCATTACGTTTTTCCACATGCAAGTCATCGAAAATATAGTCTTTAATTTCGCACATTGCTTTTTCGCCTCTACCACAGCTAAAACGAGTTTTGCGTTTGGTTTTGATAGTTAAATTGAACTAAGCTCATAATGGGCCGTAGTTTTCTGATTTGATTCATTCGATTCAGAACATATCATTTATAGAATTCACGTTTCTGTTTTTTTTTTATACTATTTGAATGATATAGCAAGCCAAAAAAAATTGGTTTTGGAACCAAGTGGGTATTTTCATAGACTTTTACATAGTTATGCAATTTCACCCCACTTATTTGCTCCAATCGAATCCAAATTAGTATCATTCGATTCAACACATATCATTTATGGAATTCGCTTCCATATTTTTTTGATTTTTTGTTATATTCGAAAAATATTGCAATTAAAACACAAATTTGGTCTGGCTAGACCAATACGATAATCCTAGGGTTAAAGAAAACTAAACCCTGCAACACAATTTTTTAGCTACATCAAAATATTTCGACATTTATGAAATGTTTCATAAAATATTTATTTTTTTTTTATAAAATTTAAAAAATGTTAAAAAATTTTAGTGGAAATAAAAACTCTATCTCACCATTTGCCTCCAATCTAGAAGAAAAATCTCTTAAGGAGCTCCTTAAGATGTCCATGGTACCTCTAGCCTGTCAAGAGTGCAAATTAAGTCGCAATGGTTCTACAATATCGGAAAGCATCGAATGGCTACTGGATCTTAAAGATGAAATACCAATATGGAGCCGTTTAAATGAAATAAATACCAGTGGCTTTAAACGCAAACTGCCCATGTCAATGACTAAAAATTTTGACATTGAAATAAAAGGACGTTTATGGTCACTTTGGGGTCAACAAAGAAAACGCAAAAACCCAAAAAGCCTTTCAAAATCTTATATGGCCACTACTGTGATGGCTTTATGTACGGCTCGAGTTATAAGCTTAAATTTATGGAATACAAATTTAATGGATAGTATTAAACGCAATGGCAGGGAATATTATAAGAGCAGTTTAAAAGAGAGTTGTTGCTGTCACAAGTATTTCTATCTTGAAAACCTGAACTCAAAATGTTGTTTGGAAGGAATTGAATTTAAAGTTAATCTTAAAACATTTCAAAAGGGCCGCCTTTATACTCAGGAAAACTTAGCTTGTGGTCTACAAAATTTCTTCACACAATATCGTTTTGGGATACTGGAGTGTGGTAATCATATTTTGGGTTTTGGTTTCATAGATGGACCGCGGGGTGGCTATTTTATGTATGATGCACAAAGCTCAAGCTATCCAATATTTCCCAAAGATGTCTCGGCTCCTTATGTTCTCAGAACAAATCATTTGCAAATCTTATTGTACTGTATAATCGTTGCACTTCATATTTCCTACAAGCATGCCGACTTTTGTTTGCATCAAGTTTATGTAAAACTAGTTGAAACATATCTACCTAAAGTTGATCTCAATTATTGCACTAACAATTATATCACAAGTGAATCGTCTTTATCTTCGCATTTTTGGAAAACTTTTTCCATTCTACCTTTAAAATGTAAAAATTTCCACCAAAATATATCCGAATACGAAAAGATACCTTGCATAGCAAAATCTTTTAAGAATTTGAAAAACGGTCGGAAATATCGACGCAAAATCCATAACATTACAAAAGAGGAAGTAGAAAGAAGTCTGATTAAGCCATTTGTAGATGCCGATCGCAAAAGCCATGAGGACCTTCAAGTGAATAAAGATTTTGTTCGTATAATTTGCTCACAAACAGAAGTTCACCCAATTCCAGCTATAGACACCAAAAATTTGGAAAAAGATTTTGTGTGTAATTTAGTGGACGCTCTAGTGATGGGGCCGCAGTAATTTCTAAAAAAAAATCGTAAAATTTTTTAATGTTCTCATTTCTAATAAATTTAAATAACTTTGATACATTAAAAATCTTGTTTTGTTTTTAGACTGTTTTAGGTTTGCTGTAGTTCTATTTTTAATCTGTTCGTGTTCTATTTCCGTTGTTTGTAGTTCTATTTCGCTCAGGTGTTGTTTAAGTTCTATTTTAGTACTCATCCAGTTCTGTTCTAGTTCTGTTTTAGTTCTGTTAACCTGTGCTACCTAAACAAGAGCGTCGAGCACTTTTTAAACACGAAAATGTAATAACCGTTAAATTGTCAATCAAACGAACCGAGCTAGCAATCTGCCAAGCAAGATTTTTCTGCGGGTGTGGTTGATACGCGTTCTAAAGGTTTGTTTCGTATAAACTTTATAAAAATGAGAAGTTTAAATAAAAACAAACGCTTGCCGCACTTATTTAGGTAGCTAAGTAAGTTCTGTTGTATTCTAGTTTTAGTTCTGCCATTGTTCTGTTCTTGTCTTGTTCTTTTCCTGTTCTAGTACTGTTCTAGTTCAGTTCTAGTTCTGTTCTAGTTCTGATCTTGTTCTGTTCAAGTTCTGTTCTAGTTCTGTTCTAGTTCTGTTCTAGTTCTGTTCTAGTTCTGTTCTAGTTCTGTTCTAGTTCTGTTCTAGTTCTGTTCTAGTTCTGTTCTAGTTCTGTTCTAGTTCTGTTCTAGTTCTGTTCTAGTTCTGTTCTAGTTCTGTTCTAGTTCTGTTCTAGTTCTGTTCTAGTTCTGTTCTAGTTCTGTTCTAGTTCTGTTCTAGTTCTATTCTAGTTCTGTTCTAGTTCTGTTCTAGTTCTGTTCTAGTTCTGTTCTAGTTCTGTTCTAGTTCTGTTCTAGTTATGTTCTAGTTATGTTCTAGTTCTGCTCTAGTTCGGTTCTAGTTCTGTTCTAGCTCTTTTATAGTACTTTTCTAGTTCTGTTCTAGTTCTGTTCTAGTTCTGTTCTAGTTCTGTTCTAGTTCTGTTCTAGTTCTGTTCTAGTTCTGTTCTAGTTCTGTTCTAGTTCTGTTCTAGTTCTGTTCTAGTTCTGTTCTAGTTCTGTTCTAGTTCTGTTCTAGTTTTGTTCTAGTTCTGTTCTAGTTATGTTCTAGTTCTCCTCTAGTTTTGTTCTCGTTCATTTCTAGTTCTGTTCTTGTTCAGTGCTAGTTCCGTCCTAGCTCTAGTTCCAGTTCTAGTTCTATTTCTAGTTCTTTTCTCCTAGAACTGGTATACTTTCCTAGTTCTGATCTAGCTCTCTTCTAGATCTGTCCTATTCTAGTTCTTGGTTATATCCGTCCTTGTTGTGCTAAAGTTCAATTTTTTTCTGTTCTAATTTTCTTTCTAGTTTTGTTCTAATTTTGTTTTATGTCGAGTTTTTTTTTTAGTTGTATTTAAGCGATGTTAAAGTTTTTCTTGCGTTTTATATGATTCCAATTATTATTTCGTTTGATTTAAGTTCCTTCCCATTTTCATTTCAGTTCAGTTTTTTTTTTGACGTTACAACAAATAAATTTTTTTTTTTTCGTAAATTTCATTAAAAATTTGGCTTTTTTAACAAAATTTTCAGTTTATAGCTTAATATTTTTTAAATATGGAAAAAATTATAAAAGAAGATTTAAAAGACCAAATAAAAGTACATAAAAACGATTTCAAGGACATGCCAAAAGCATGTCAGTATAAATACTTGAGTTCTAAAGATTCTCATCGCATACTCAATGAAAACGTTAATTGGTTGAAGGAAAATTGTGACCTGCCTCTCTGGAGTCAATTAAGGAATACAAGCTTAGCAAAAGCCAAAAATTATAACATAGAAATACCTGGACGTCTTTTGTCGTTGTTTGGTAGTGGTCGCCGTCAACAAAATTTTCTAATAAAAATGAAAAACATGGAAAACTATCAATTAGTAAGCAGCATTTTAGCTTTATGTGCTGCCCTTAAATACCGATTTCAAGATTGGTCTGAAACTTTGTTGGATGCAATTAATAAAGCAGCTACCGAACAATATCCCGAGCTATTAAAAAAACTTTCAAGCCCGGATGAAGAACTAAATATCTGTCATTTAAGTCATTTGTACAATTTCAATGGGAATGATTTCGATGTTCAGCTACAACAAGTTGCATCAGGTTATCTGTACATTCGTTTTGGTTTGAATGAGTTTAATTTAGCTAGAGCTTTGATGTGGTTCTTTAAACAATATCAGTTTGGTTTGCTACAATGCTGTAATCGATCTTTGGTTTTTGGCTATACTCTAGATACGGATTATGGATTTTTCATGTTTGATTGTCAAAGCCAAGGATTTCCTCTGTTCAATGAGCAGGAAGCCAATTCATATATTCTGAGAACTCATCATTTACAGATTTTACTTTACTGTTTAATAATAACGTTGAATGTATCCACGGAAATGGTGAAGTTCTTCATTTACAATGTTGATGTAAGGACTTTTAATCCCTTGGAAAAAAAGTCATTAAAGAAGGAAATATATGTACCCACCATAGCATCTTTAACAAAAAAGTGTGTTGAAAAAAAGGTGGATTGTGGGCCAGTAAAAATATCTACCAAAACTAAACCAATTAATAAAACTGGCAGTACAAATTCGAAAAATGTTAACAGCAAAAGCACACCCAAACGGATTTTAAGCTCAACAAAATCCTTAACTTTAACACATTCAAAAAAATTAAAAACCCAAAATAAAGCAAAAAGTTCTAAATCTGAAACTTTGACAAATCAAGAAATATGCAAGAAAATACTTTTAGATCCTAGTAAAACATATTACATAATAGCCGTTCCCAAGCAATCGGATACTATTTTAAACAAATCCGAAACCAAAAAGGCCGTATGCTCTAAAGAAAAAACCTGCGAAAAATTTCAAAAGAGTGTAAAAGAAAATCCTTATGGCGCCAAAAATTCAATAAAAGTAAACATACATCGAATTAATACCCTGAAGTCAGATGGCCTTAAAAACGTCGACACAAGCAGTGAATTTGTTCTAGAGAATCATATTGAAACTTTATACTTGGAAAAGTCTGCAAGTACTGACACTTTAACTCCAAATACAGTAAACTATAGCGCTCAGAAGACTCCACAATCATTGGGCTCAAAAGTATACCTCGTAAACCAAAGAAAGGGATGTGATCCACTGGAAACAGATATGGAAAACAAAATAAAGATGGGTTACCAACTCAATCATTTGTTAACACAATAAATAATTATAAGAAAAATAAATAGTTTTCCCAAAAGCGCAAAAAGAAGTTTCTATAAAATAAAGGATTAATTATAATTTACGCAATTCTTGTTCAGATCCAATTGAGTTCATGTTAAATTTTAGCTTAGTTCTAATGCATTTCTAGTTCAGATCTAGTCAAGTTCTAATTCGATTCTAGCGTTGATCTAGTTCAGTTTTTGCTTAGTTGTAGTCCAGTTCTAGTTTAGTTCTACTTCAGTTCAAGCTCAGTTGCGGTCCAGTTGTAGTTTCCCTGCGGGAAATTTTTGTCAATTGTTCCAGTAGACTGGTCCTGGGATTTGTGCAAATAGAACAAGTACAAAAGGAAAGAACTCATGACCAGTGAAAGGAAAACCAATCCTTTAACTAGTTTATGAAGAACCAAAAGGTAGAAAAAGTAATGAATTACAGTACAGTATTCAACGGTGGTGTGACACATTTTTTTGGGACTTTTTAAAATTTAGTTCTTAAACTTAGTTCTAGGACTTGTTTAATTGAAATAATAGTACATTGTATTGAAAAAACACTCCATTGTAGTAAATAACACTAAACACGTTCATTAAGAATAGATGTGTGCCTTGTCATTTGGCGGCTGTTAGGTGTCAATTAACCCCCTCCAATGACAACCCCATGTAAAAGTAATAGGTCACATTAATTTAAAGTGAACCGGTCCCTACCAGCAAAGAACTATCACGAGACTACTTTGGTGTCAGTTCGCTTCCCTCTAGGATTAGATCTCATTAAGTTTTATTTAATTTAGTTACAATGTCAATACAATATTAAAACAGTGTTAATGCGAGGGCGGGCCAATAAGTCCGCCACCTTTTAAATAAAACATTTATATTAAAAGCGAATTAATTTTTTAGGTGCCGTTGAAAGCACAGCTGATCTACTTTTTTTTATCTTTCTTAAGCGCTTATGACACTACATTTTTTATTCATTGAATTGATATAGAATTGATAGAAAGAAACAGCAAATGTTGGAAAGAGCAAACTATAAAAAATCTAACAGAATTTTTTTTCAGTATTTCTTTTGTTATTATTTTGTTCATTTTATAAGACGGATAATCGCTGAATTTGCCCATTAACCGCTGATTCAGCAACACTTTTAATATTTCAGCCTGAAATGTCAATTTTAAGTTGAACAATTTTACATTGTTTTTGACATAACTTAATTTTTTATCGATAACTTTAGTAAAATTTTTGACAGTTTGCTATTTATCTTAATACAGCTGAACTCTTTGCACTTGGTAAATTTTTCTATTACATTATATTTGCACTGTTCACCAAAACTGGAACAATGCATTAAAAATTAAATGTCATATGGCCTTTAGAGAGAGGAAAATATTGAAAGTTGATTGTGTTTTTTAACATATCGACCAACGAAAGCAACACATAAAATAAAGTGTTGTACTTATTGTAGTATCGCCACCAGTGTGCCCATTTTGGCATTTTTGCAGCTAAATTTAGCATTAAAATTTTTTATTTAGCTGCAAAATTTTAATTTAACACTTGGCATTTTATTTAGCATTTTTATCAAAAAAAATTTTAGCTTTTTAGCATTATTTAAAAAATTAGAAATTGATTTTATTTTAATTGTTTTATAAATTACTAGCTGTACTCGGTGAACTTCGTTTCACCTAACATTTAGTTATGAATTCCAATCATCCCTACAACTCCAAATCATTGAAATAGGCAAGATTGGCCGCACTTTGTGCGTTGGAGTTTTCTTTGGTTAATAAATGAAAATTATTTGCATACAAAACTTACATTTTAGATTTTGTGATTTTTCTACTTTTATTTTTGGCTTTTCTTCTTCTTCCTTTTTTTGCAACCATTACCGTGATAAGACGAGAAAAAAAAGAATCATTGAAATCGGTCAAGCAATTATCGTGTTTAAGCAGACTAATCCACAGCAATTGATGGTGCAATGTAAAATTTGCATACAAAACACAATTTTCGCTATTTTCGATTTTTTAACCTTTTTTTTGGGCTTTTCTGAACTTTCTATTTTTCTATACCTTCCTCGTGATTAGACGAACAAAACAAAAAAAAGTCTTACAAATCGGTCAAGTAGTTCTCGAGTTTTAGCGAGACTAAGACACAGCGTTGGATTTTTATATATATAAGATAATAAATTTTGACTAAAAATAGTTGTACCCAAAATAAAATTTCGCATGAAAATGGATAAATCTTATATTAAGAAAGGGAATGTTAGAAATGCCCTCATCAAGTTGATTGTAAAAATAATTTGTCCTTTGATATTACGATATTAAAGTACAAGAAAATTTGACTTTGTATTTAGATAAAAAGTTTATAGTGTAAATATTTGAAAAAAATGTTGCTCTAAACTGCTGAAACAATGATCTTTATATATAAATACGGGAACAATTTTTTTGAAATTGATTTTTAAGTATCTTATCGTCTACCGATTTTAATGAAACCTATATCGTTAGTAAATGTTAAGTGGCTGAATTTTTGCCACCAGGCGAAACTAGTAATTTTAAAACTTCAACCTTTCTTAAACTATAAGAAATAAAATTATCTAAAAAATGTTGTATAGCATAGAAATAAAATTGTTTAAGTTTTGCATGTATCAGAGGTTTGCGGGCAATCTAAACATAAAATTTAATATCAACTATCTCTGCTTCATATTTATATGTATATAATGTTTTACCAAAATCTTGTTTAAGTACAACCATTAATTTCAATTTCGTTAAAAAAAGTCACTAAAATGTATTTGGGTAATCCCATGTGAAATCGACCAAGAGTGGGACCCGACCCCTTTCGATTTGAATGAAATTTGGTGTGCAGGTTCCTTTCATCCTATAAGGAATATATATTAACTAAAACAATATTTTAAAATATTTTTAAAAATTTACGTCATATTCAAAATGTCAAAATTTCGCCGACTTAGCCGAATGTGTAGTATCTGTAAAACATTAAATTTTAACAATGGACTAAGTCAAAAATCTAATTTATTTTTGTTCTGTAAAAATCCTGAAAGTTTGAAGAAGGTGTTTTTTTTTTTAGATATAATTTTTTTCTTTTGCAACCTGTTAAGTATAAGCCTAAAATAAAATTTTAATATTGTAATTTTGAGCAAGAAGTATTTATTAAATCTGATTTGTGTGATTTAAGATGTTAAAAAAGTAACGCCATTGATAAAGTTTTTTATATCTTATTATCATAGTTGTTTTTGGGAATACAACTATTTATTCAAAGATTTTGTTTGTTGTACTTATTCCCTTTTTGTAATAATTGATAAAAAAATACTGAAATTTGTTATTGGAGTATAAGCTGTTCCTATGCGCATTTCACTGGTTGCTTAGGCCAGATCATCAGGAAACGTTCTCCTATCAGCAAACAAGAGTACAGAGGGAATGAAAATTACCTACATACACTCAAAAAGTCTTATTTGCAACGATATCAAAGCTTAAACAAAATACCAAACAATAAATTAGTGATGAGTTTATCTTTTCTTACATTCCCCACTACATGTTTTTATGTTTATTTGTTTCATTTTTGTTGGAGCTCGATGTTTTCACTTTCAGAGAAAAGTACACTTTTTGTCACGTTACGTCTCCAAGAAATTAAAAGAGTTTTATACATTTTTTTAGCGAAGTCGATTTTTCTTTGGCTCTTTTCCTTCCGTTCGTGTCATGCAGCCATTCCTATTTCAAATGAATATATTAAAATAAAAGCTTCTAGCAAAGGAGAGGATGTTAAATCGAAAAATACCCATATCGACAAGTTTCTGAACAAAGTTTCAGGATTTTTAAAGAACAGTTTCAGGAATTACATAAAAAAAAATCCGCAAAAAAAAATTAGGTTTTTGACCATTTTTAAAATTTTATATTTTGTATATTATAAAATTTTTTAAAAAAAAACAATTTTTAATATATTGTTTGTAGCCCCAAGTATTCTCTTCAAAATCGTCTTTCTATGTACAGTAGTTTTTGAGATATTGAAAAATAAACTCAACACATTCGGCTAATTCGGCGAAATTATGACATTTTGAATATGACGTAACTTTTAAAAAATAATTTGTAAAATTTTTTGTCGTTAATATATATTCCTTATATGATGTAAGGTACCTTCACAGCAAATTTCATCCAAATCGAAAGGGGGTCGGGTCCCACACTTTTTCGAATTAAATTACATACTGGTAATCAATTTTTAACAAAAATCTTTTTAAAATTTTAGCATTTTCTTAGCATTTGTAAAATCATTTTTAGCATTTTTTTTGGCCATGCTTAGTGCCAGATTTAACTGTAAAAATTTTAAGATCTGGTCACACTGATCGCCACCACCGTTTATATAAATTCGCATTGATTAAAGACATATGAAAACTAATTTTAAAAACAATATGAATATTACCTGTCGTTTTTTTCCAAAAAGTGAAAGAATCATTTAATTTTTTATGTAGTTTTCTTTGACCTCTATATTCTTTTTTCAAAGTTTCAGCAACTTTCTTTTCCTTCCAAAAAAAAATTAAAATTGATGTTTCAGGTCATCAAAATATGTATTTATTTATGAGATGACTTCATCGTCGTAGTCAAATATCTTTCGGTCAAGCCATTTTCTAAGGTTAAGAAATTAGAGCTAAGTCCGGAGAATAAGCTGCATGAGGGAGCAGTTTGTAGTTTAATTCAAACATATTTTGCCATAAAACACTTACTGCCGTATTCATAAAAAAATAAAATAGATTTCAAACGTATTTTAAAACAAAATTTCCATACAAATTTTTCTTAAAACAGATTTCATATCCATTTTAGTTTTTTATGAATATGAGTTAATGAGCACAAGAAATTCCCTTTTTCCCATTTTCATCACGAATCACAGAGTAGACTGCTATCAATGGCTGTGAAACAAAAACCTAATGATGCAGCGGATTTAAATTTGGAGTAGATTCAACTGATAGATTCCTGTTGGCAGTACCAATGTTGCTTTTTCAGTTAAGGAAATTCAAAAAGTCACGTACTTATTGAACTTCCTTCGTACTGGTAACAAACATTAGAGAATCAAGTAAAGTCTTTTATTTTTTAAGATTTGTTTAAACTTCTACTAAATTTATATCAACAAAATAAAATTTCTTTTGATATTTCTATTAATTTTTTAATGTTTTAGTTCCTGTACGTAATGCTTTTGATAATTAGCTGCTGAACAGACAATTTGACGTGTTTTTCCTTTGATTCATTATTTTTTTTTTATTGCATCACAAGAAGGAGATAATTTTGTAGATAAAACTAATGAATTAAACTTTTTTTGTAAATAGAAATATCTTTACTTGAAGGAATTCTTAGGTAAATTTCTGTTGTCTTTATGCTGTTAAAGAAAATTTTTGGGAAATATTTTTATAGAAACAGTAGAGTAAAATTAAAACTCAAATGAACAGAAAATTAAGTTGAAGAATCCTAAAAAAAACTATAGTATAACAAGTACCAGGTAGGTTAATTAGGGAGAGTTGTCATTATTTACCTATGTAATGTCATCAACGAAACATTACTCACTTGCAAATATTTAAATTTTAATATATTTTTCACTTTTTAGATATTGCAACTCACTTTTTTATAACAAATTAAACTTTATTCAATATGTTGTCCATTTCCAATTGATTTTTGATTAAAATTTGGTATTATAAAAGTTTTATATTAAGAAATTTTTAAAAAAATAAAATTTATTTTTTCATATTTTTTCGTTACATTTTTTGTTTGACATTTTACATGGGTTTTAAAATTGAGAAAAACTTTCTAACCAAAACTAAACGTAAACCGAACTAGAATCAAACGCGGGATGGGATAGCATTGAATTAGAACCAAACTTAAACTAAACTAAAGCTGAACTAAAACTGAACTTGAATAAAAATGAAATTAAAAACTAAGTTTTTATTTTTAAGTTTAAGTCAAAAATTTCATTAATAGCAAAAACAAATTCAAAAATATTTTATAATTTTGTTGTTGCTTTCTACAGGAATTACACAGCTAAAGCACAAGCTCTATGTCTACATTTGTCCTTCAAGTTGCGCTGATAAAAAGGTCAACGAGAAGAAGAAAGACAAAAAAAAAACATGAAAAACAGAAATATGTACTTTGGCCTTCAAAAAGTATTCCTGACAAAAAGTATGAATAACAAAAGTAAGGAGGCACTTATAAATCAATTTAAATAGATAATCATTCAAAAACAAATTTCAATCTACCAATTTGGTTTAAAGATTGATGTTTGGCTATTGGCTGCCAGCTGTCTTCGATGGCGGTAAGTGTTAAACGGCAAACACCTCTTAGGGGATTGTGTGGTTACAATCGAAACATGTCAGGACAACCTGTCCGTGCAAACCTGGGTTCAATTCCCAGCTCGGTAAAGAATGAAAAAATTATCAACAACTGGGACGACCGACGTATTTTTGGCCGGGAATATTAGTCGCCAAAAATATAACATATTGGTGTATATAAAAAAAAATGAACGCGTCCTCGGCAATTCGTCATACGCGTCATACTTTGCAATAGATTTATTTCTATTTTATACGCCCGCGAACGGCAAACAAATTGGTACCAGGTGACCATGTTTGGTTTTAGTTTAGAAGTATTTTAGTTAATAAAGTTACTTTTTACTTTAATACAGGCCTGTTCTGAATGTTAAATTTTTATTTCTTTGGATTATTTAATACATTTGTTTTTGTGATCAAAACATTAAGCTATTACCCCATTTTTCAGTCAATGCACTAAGGAAATTTTTGCCTTTTTTTGGTCAAAAATTTTATTTATAGTTCAATATGCTATTTTGTCACGCCTTTGTTTGACTTCTTCAATCAAAAATAACTATCTAAAATTTTAAATTACTATCGGATTAAAGAAAAAATAAAATAATCTATATATATAAAATAGGATGTGTGTATGTATGTGTGTATGTAACGTATGGACTCCAAAACGGCTGGGCCGATTTTGATGAAATTTTCAGGGAATCTTCAGAATATTCAGGCTGGTGACACTGTGGAGTCTGATTTCTGATTTTCGGTCTGGGGGCGGAGGGGCGTGGCAAAATCCATAACTTGAGATCGGCTTGACCGATTTGAACGACTTTTTCTTTAAAATGATCGCCATGGTCCAACTTAGGTTTTTACGGAAAGGAAATTTTGCCCCGCCCACTTTTTTCGATTTACCTAAAATCAGAAAACGGCTCCATCGAGTTGACTAATTTTTCTTTCAAATGTTCGTATTAATCAACTTTAAGTTTTCATCGAAAGAAAAATTTACCACGCCTACTTTTAGGCCCACTTTTTCTATTAAGCGCATAACTGGAGAACGGCTTGACCGATTTGGACGATTTTTTCTTTAAAATTATCGCCATGGTCAAACTTAGGTTTTGCGGAAAGACAATGTTGCCCCGCCCACTTTTACGCTCACTTTTTTCGTAAGATTAACAGCATATATATACATACATACAACCATATGTATTTTCAAATCAAATGTAAATCAAACATATGTATATGAACAACATTTTAATTTATAATATTACTAGCTGACCCGGCTCCGCTAGCCTTAAGATGAAGTAATCAATAAATATAATTTCCAATTTGCCTTAAATACATGTGTTTCTTTTTTTATTGAACCCATATCTACACCATATGTAAGTTATTCTGTAAAAAAACTTTATGATAGGTATTTCATGGATTTTTATTTAAAGGCCGTAAATTTCGTTTAAAGATCAATTTAAATCGTCTGGTAATACAACACTAATGTTTGCTTAGGGCCAGCAACGCGGACCGGGTCAGCTAGTTAATTTTATAAAAATAGACCTCAAGCTGAAATATGTGTGTATAAAATATGTATAAAATACCCATGAACTTTAATTGTGTTTTTTTTTAACTATATTTTAATTAAATTCGAACTAAATTTGTCAAAATTAATTTTAAATTGTCCGATTTTTTTTTTTAGCAAAATAGACGATTTTTTCTTAGGACATTAACGATTTTTTCACAATTCTATCTGGCAGCCCTGCCATTTAAATAACAAAATGTAACGATTGTGTTTTATTTATTTTCATCACTTCAATTCTTTATTTTCAAATTAAAAACAAATAATACACATTCTTATGTACATACATGTGTATATGTACATATATATATAATTATTTTATCGGATAATTTGGGCTATAATTTTTAATTTTTCTCGCATCAATTCCAAATGTGACTTATTTTGACAGTTCTTGTGAGAAACTTTTCGCAAAATATTGTTAAAGAAACACTTTTTCTCACATCCTTCCATTTTTTGCTGGTAAATTATTTAAATGACAGAAAATTCTCGCAAAGTAAAGATACGGAAACACTAATGTGAGAAAAACCATTTTTTGTTTCATATATCACTGTTTTTGTAATTATTTACTTGTTTCATGCGGGAAATTTTACGATGCGAGAAATACAGAAACGGGCTACAGGCTTCTCTTATGTATAATTTATGTTACGATTTGCCTAAAAAAGCATTCACAAAATATATTTATTAAACAAAATTTTGTCCCGGTAAAATTCTCCAGTATTTGAATTTTATTTGGAAACCCCGGGCAGCGCCAGGATCTAAGTTTGTTAGCTTTAACACCTGCAACATTATTTCGAATAAGTTGAGTAACATTTTTTATTCAAAAATTTATAATACGAATTTTTCAGTAGATAATGTTTGTAACAACACAAAATTTCAACATAACAACTAGCAAATTTCGTTTTTATGTAACTCTACAACCAGAAAATTTTGTTATTATACAAATTTTTGTTTTTGTTGTTGTTATTTACCATCACGTATCATCATGTGTGTCCCATTTGATTCCGATTGTTTGTTATTTAATTGTATGTATCACAGTTTGGCTTGTGATATTTTCCTGGGCATATAAAAGAGTTGGTTGGATATTTGGAATTATTGTAGACAACATTTCATATCAGCCTGTATTCCATGTACGGAATTTTGGCGGACAACTTTTATTTTGTTCTGAGAGAGTTTCCCTTCTAGTCAATCTGCTTTAGCTTGTTCGAATCTTTTACTTCTTTCTGTTCTGGTCGATTAATCTTCTATGTTAAAAATTCTTTGACAATTACGTTTTTAAAAGGTTCGCCAACTAAGATAACACAGTAAAAACGAAATAGTTATGTTTAAAGTAAGGCGAATTCATTCCAGGTAATCTCGGTATAACAACAAGTACAACTCGTACAAAAACCACAACCAATTTGTTTTTGTAAAATCATTGTACAATGTCAAAAACCGAAACAAATCAAAACAGAAACAAAGAAAATAAACAAAATTTTGACATCCAACAATTATATAGCTAAAGAAAAAAAGTTACCAGCAGGGCTTTTAGGATCACCTGTAATGAATTCGCCTTGGTTTAAAGATACTACTACTGTTACGAATATCCGTATTCGTGTTCAAAATTCCAAATATTCGCCTTTTTCACGACATTCGTATTCGTATTCACCAAATTCAAGAAAATATTTGATGAATATTTTGTTAATACATTCCAAAAGAAAAGAATAATACAAAAATACATAAATCAAAACAAAAAATATTAATTTTAAATAATTTTTATTCAAAAAAAAAAATGTTGTCTTTAAAGCAAAAAAAAAAAAATCTTAAATTCATTTCATTTGTTCATTTGTTTTTTATATTAATTCAAATGTCTATGTTAAGTCAAATTACAATTTATAAAGCTTTCATACTTTAATAGTCTAATTCCTTCAATTTTTTCCAGGAATATTTTCTCTGCACTATCAGAAATTTTTTGTTTGTATATTTCTGTTACGAGGCTTTTACTTTAGCTATCCTTTGGCTAGCAATGAAGTTAATTGTACAGAAAATGTATACAACTATTACATACCAGCAGAATGATATGCATTTTCTGGTCCGCTACGGCCTTCGTCAGCATCCATTGTATCTTATAACTGGATAATGCTTATTGTACATTTTTTGTTTTTAACTTAATTATTTTAACAAATAAAATCTGGCAATTTTAGTTCTCATGTTGAGTTTCTCATTTGTATTATAAATTTTTACATTAATTCGAATGTGTATGCTAAGTCAACTTACGATTTTTAAAGCTTTCATACTTTAATAGCCTTATTCCTTCAATATTTTCCAGAAACATCTTATTCCTTCAACATTTTCCAGGAACATTTTCTATTTTCCGGGAAAATATTGAAGGAATAAGGCTATTAAAGTATGAAAGCTTTATAAATTGTAATTCGAATTAATATAAATCTTATTTTAGTAAAGTAAAAAAACAAACAAACCTTAGAGTTGATTTTAAGCATTCCTCGGTAAACAATCATTTGCAGCAATTGTCGAATTATCGTACGACAATTATCGCCAACTGGAATGGGTGAATGAAATATCAAGATAATTTCAATCTCATTACACAAATTTGAAATGCGTTCACTGCGGTGGATTGACATTTAACATTTAAAAAAACTCTGAGAAATCTTTTCGTTCTGCTTATTATACAATTATTAGAAGTGGCAGAAACACTGGCAGAAACAAAGTTAAGAATAATTAAGAAAAAACCCTAAATTAAATAAGTAAAAATCCACTGATATAGATCGGCCAATTACTAAGTAAAAGCGCAGAAAGAATGAGAAAAACGAAATCTAAAAGAATTTAAATATAAGTATCAGTGGGACCGGTTTACAACTTTTTTGCGGTTTAATTTAGCATTCAAAATTTTGACTTAGCTGCAAAACTTCCTTTTAGCATTTCGCTTTCCGTTTTTTTTTTAGCTTTATTTTAAGTTTGGAGAAATAGTTTTATTGATAAACTGTATGTTTTTAGGAAATGATTTCTCACGCGAAATGTTGCTTCAATTTTTTAAAAACCGGCAGTTAATCAATAAAACTAATTCTCCAAACTTAAAATAAAACTAAAAAAAAAACGGGATGGCAAGATTTTTCGGGATATCGCGATTTTACGAGATATCGGAATTCGAGATTCGAGAAGTCAAAAGATAGATTGGGTTGTTCACAGAAGGCTCGTTATAAGGTCATATGGTTATTTAGTAATATTCAAAACAACAAAATACGTTTAATAAAATTTTTTTTTTATATATTTTGTTGCTGTTAATATAAATACATAACCATATAACCTGATAATCTGCCTTTCCTGAACAACCCAAATACTTATATAAATATTTTTTAAAAAAGTCTTTTAAACTGGTTTACAAACAAAAGTCTTATTTAATATAACAAAGTTGTTTAATGATTATATTGATTACTAAAATTTGTAAAAATTTTAAATTGCGTTTTTTCTTAAATAATGATTAATTTAATTAAAACGATGATAAAAAAACAACGTACGATTTCCAACAATGTGTTAATTGATTCAATTAAAAACAATTAACATAAAATCTATAGTTTACTCAATTAGGTGAGTTACTTCAAACTTAATATGAAATACTTAATATAGTAATTGAATAGAGCAAACTAGTAATTGATTTATTTGTAAGATTCTATTAAAATTTTTATTAAATCAATTAAGATGAATAATTGAAATTTGAATGCGATATTAATTAACAAAATAAATTTTTTTAGTTAACCATAGAAACTTATTTTAGTAAACAACACATTTTTATACCCACCACCACTGGTGGTAAGAATTATGTAGTGTATAAATTACACTTAATTTCCAGCAATCGCTCCATGAATTACCTTAGGTCCTATGTCTACTCTCGGAAAACACTTTAATAAGCCTAAACCTGTAAAGTGTAAAGTTTAAATTTTGCATTTGGTGTACCAGTGTAATCAATTAGATAATAAAACCTCACGGAACTATTGGTTTAATTTTTTTTTGTTTTGTGCATTTCAAAAGACACTTATTTCTTTAATTAATTTTCTTCTTTAATTATTTTTAGCACTTCTCACATTAAAATTTCTTAATAATTGATTGACACGCTTAATAAAAATAACAAAGTTTAACTTTCTTCTTTCGTTTTCAATGGCAGTATAACGGGTTAAATCAAATAAATATTAAAGATCAATATTGTGTTCCCTATCCTCTCAAGGGAATGAAACCAAATAATTAAGTTAACTGTGTCGAGATTGACTAAATTCCGGGATTGAAAAATTCAAATCCCGGGATTCGGGACTTGCTAAGTCCAGAAAATCCCGGTGTTTTCGGGATCGGGACTAGGATCCCTTGTAATATCTAATTTTTCTATACCACCTATAAGTATGCTACATTTCTTGTTGGTTATATTTTTTTATTCGATGTTGGGTAGACAAATAAACATTATTTTAATTGTTGTTGTAGTAGTCATTGCTGCCAAAAACTTAAACCATACAAAATAAATGTTCTCCGTTTTTGCAGACAACGCGTCGCTGCTTAGTGATTAATATGTACTTGTGCGTGTGTTTGTGTGTTAATTTGTATATGGCATTTTTTGTTGTTGTTCTATGATCTCCACTTACATGTGTCAATTGTTATAACAAGTTTTTTGACATTGATTGTTGTTATTTTCATATGAAAGTGAGTAAGTATATGTAAAGGAATATGACTTTCAAATACACACAACACATACATATGCAAGTTTTGTGAAAACATTTATGCTAGCCTGATGATTTGTGTGTGTATAATGTTTGCTATAGTTTTTCGGTTCGGTATTTGATTTTGTTTTCTCCTTCCTGTTATTTATTATTGAACGCACACTTGTCTATCACTTTTGTTGGCTTTACGGAAAATGAAGAAACACTATATTATTACTATTTACTCAAATAACATTTGTCTGTTGTTTTGTAGTGTTTGCACAATTGTTGTTTCGATAATTTAGTTAAAATTAAAAGAAAATAAATGATGTTTTTTTTATGTAGTTGCCCTTGGTGAACACTTTTAAGGATATAAAAAATTTTTTAGAGAAATCAATTGAACTTTTATTGGATTTATATTTATATTCTCAAGATAATGAAAGTTTAATTTAATCTAATACCAAGAATGAAATATAAAATATTTTCACTTGGTGTCAAATACATTCACTTAGTAGTTGTTATTTTCAGCAAAGGGCTCGAGTATTAAGATTGATGAAAGCAATTTTTTAAGAAAACTTTTATCGGTAGTGAACCAAAGATGTTCATTATTAGTGACCGCTATAATAAACGTCCAGCAGGAGATGAATTAAAGTTAAAGGTATTACTTAATAAAGATCTGTATTAGGTCATAAATTTTTAGTTGTACAAATGTTATACCAAAAACGCTTAGAAGTTTAGAAGTTCCATATTTTTAAGTCAAACAACCAATAAATTCAGGCTTTCTAGCATTATTATACATTCAATAGTATAAGGGGAGGGAAGAATATAAGTTTAGCAAATGCTTGTATAACCCTCCGTATACGCAATGAAATATTAATCATACGCCCATGAATCGTAGAGTTAATTTTAACACCATACAATATTGTTGTATAATTTATTGAGTTCGAGGTTTGTTTTCTTTTTATATAAACATTTTTATTGCATTTATTTTATAACTCCAATATTTCTATAAAGCAATGTGTATAATCATTAGGGAAACAAATTAAGCAATTAAACTAACGTTTTTTTTTAATAATGAAATAACAATAACAATTGTCACATAGAAAAAATTATTTACAATTAAAAAAAAAATTTTTTTACAAATAATCTATTACATTTAAAAAAATTTTTAATTTCCTGTTTTGTTTTTATAAACTAAATGTCTATAAATTTGTAATACATTTGCCGTGTCCGATTTTGAAATTAATCCTTAACAATTCTGGTACCTTAATGATTTGTAACATTTCTATTATATAACGGCGCTTATAATTTATTTTCTGTGGTTAAAATGTATACTTTCTCAAAGTCCGGAGAGTGATTTAAACTAGCACAGTGCAACCCACTGATAAAGTACACATGTTGGAAATGTCGAATGTAGTTTATAAAACACCTTGTAAGGGAAAATTTGTTGGACAATGCAATAAAGTACATGTAGGTAGGACAAAGAATAAACTGAAAACTAGAATTGTAGGTCACAAATCGAATCAAAAATTTAGGGATATTTCCTCACAAAAAAACAGCATTACCAACCCACTGTGCATTAACAAGGATTAATTTTAAATCGGACACGGAAAATGTAGCACAAATTTATAAACATTTAGTTTATAAACAAAAAACAGGAAATTAAAAATTTTTAGAATGTCATAGATTATTTGTAAAATATTTTTTTTTCTTTTTTTTGAACTGTAAATAATTTTTTCTATGTTACAATTGTTATTGTTTTTTCATTATTAAAAAAAACGTTAGTTTAATTGTTTAATATATTTCCCTGATGATGATACACATTGCTTTATCGAAATATTGGAGTTATAAAATTAATGTGATAAACATTTTTACATAAAAAGAAAAAAATCTCAAGCTCAAGAAAAGTAAAGGTTGATTAAAACAAAATTTATACAAAAATGTTCAAAATAATTTTTCGCCACTTGAAAAATTTGATATAAGCTGAACACTAGAACCCACACTGAATCCAATAGAACTCTTGATTTGTAACCTCTTCGACCCTTTTCGATAACCCTAAAAGCTTTAAATTTAACGCTGTTTGGGTTTGAAATCTACCTTAAAGTATTTAAGCTCTCTTGATATATTTCGCTACGTTTATTTGTTGTTGTATTTACGTAACCGCTTTTTGTATGTCACAACTTTACCAAAGTGAAAAGCATAATTGGGTTTTTGTATGCTATTGTGCGTAAAAGTTCGTAAAATATTCAAAATAAAGCAGGGGCCAATTTATGGCATTTGATATCGAACGAAAGTACAATACAATTTAAATAGAAATTTCGATCGATATTGAATGGCATAATTTGGCCCCAGAAGTGAAACTTTTACGCGTGCTTACATTTGCAGCAGATTTGTATTTATAAAAAAACATTTATTACAATTGTTATTTTTAACTGAACTGTTGGTTTTTCTAATCCAAGTTTTTGATATTTTAATTAGGCTTAAGTTCATCAAATTTAATTTTCATTGAATTAGTTTTATTGAAGGAAGGAATTTACAGTATGAAATAAATACCAAATTTTTTTGATAGTTCTTGACTGAACACGGGATTGAGCTCGGGTCGAATTTACATGTTTCGAGTAAAACCGCATTCCCATCATCAGAATTCTTTGCGTTCTACCGTTTGCGCTACACCGGAGCCTGCCAGTCTATAGTTAAACATCAATCTTTAACCAATGGTATTGGTATTTACATCGAAATTTGCATAATTGATCAATTACAGCAATAAAAATAATTTAATGAAAATTGAATTTGATGAACATTTATTTTCTGCTTATTATATTAAATGCTATATATATATATATATACATACATATGCACCATTCGTATGCTACCAGTACCAATAGTCCGATGCTTAAATATTCCGATTTGAGAGAAATTTCTTGTTTCCCTAAAAAATGGATTCCGAAGACTTTCGAAAAATTTTAGAAAATAAAGCTGATAATGATTAGATCTGCCTTAGAAGAAGCGGTACGATTACAGGGATGGGAGGGTTGAGACCATAGGGAAGATTTACCATCTTCTTCCTGTTACTTAATTCAGACCGGGCAATTATTTTTTTTTTATTTTTTATTTTCCAACAGTTAACATAGGTTACTTTGAACCAGTCTTAAGGGAGACCAGAACACCACCCCATTGCCCTGAGCACGGTCGAAAGAATAGGTAGCGATGGTCTCCCTAGCGACAGGGCCGAGTGCAGTATGGACTATTACAAAATGGATAGTGCTTATTGTAATTTTTATGCATTAAACTTAATTATTTTAACAAATAGAATATGGGAATTTTAGAATGCACATGCGAATTAATATATAAAATTAATAATAAAAATTACACTTAGCATTAGAGCTAAAATTCCAAGATTTAAAATCAACAAGATATGATTTACTATTACCTACAAATATATCTAATAAGCAAGTGTATTATGGCATTCAATCCGAATAATTACTAACCCGATTAACTGCTCGGTTAATTTATAATTGGCTATTTTCGATTAACGATTAAACCGGTTAATTTCAGTCGATTAATCGATTAACTGATGTAACAAAATTGTTTACTTTTTGCAGTATTATAACACACTTTTTTTTTCTAATTATTTATTTCGTCTCATATCCAAATTGTATGTATATAGAATAATTTTTCATACAAACAAAGAAATTGCTCAGTGATCTTCTTTTTAAATAAGTGTTTTATATGTATGTGTTTAGTTAATTGCTTCTTCTCATATTTTCTCATATCAAACTTTTAACAGAATGAACCGTAACAATAACAAGAGTTAAAAATTAAAAAAAAATTAAAAAAGGACTCTAATGGCATAATGGATTTTATACATTTAGAGAAATCCAGGAAAAGGACTCGGAAATAAGATATTCCATATTATGGGTTGCTTTCGATTTCTCCAACATCAACAATTAAAGAAAAAAAAATTTCCAAGTCAAGTTTTTTCAAAACTAAGGAAAAGAATCGCATAAATCCTAATCATTTAAACCAAATAATTTTTCCAAAAGATTATTTTTTAAGGTTTCCTTAAGCTATTGAAATAATACGTGATATTTATGTATTAATTAAAAAATATGTATTACATATTTATGAATTATTTTTTTGCTTGCTCGTTTTAGTTCAATAATTGTTATGTTTGTTATATCATTGTTTTACTAATAAACTCCAAATAATAAATAATTTATGCATTTTTATTTACTGAAATTACTTAATTTATAAAAAAGTTTATTAATCGGTTAACCGATTAATTACAAAATTAACCGACTATAAACCGATTAAACCAAAACCTCGGCTAATTAATCGAGCGATTAACCGATTAATGCAAAAGCCTGATTAAGTGAATACGAAATTCGGGTCGACTGAATTAAAGGTCACATCAGATATCCTTTTTAAAGGACTTTAGAGTTAAAACCAAAAATAAACATGTTATGTCAATGTGTATGTAAAATGAAAGGTATATTCATTTTACATTCATAGCAGGTTATAAAACGAATTTTCTATTCAAATTTGTTTTATAAGCATTTTATTAATCAAAAATATTTTTTATGAATATGGGGGCCAATCTATATATTTTGAAACTCATTATGAATACATTTTACTAGTATGACTATAATTTTATTAAATTAATTGTGTATTGTTCATAATCAAAATGTTTTTATTTGAAACAAAATTTTATGTATTTAACATTTTTGCAATTTTTTTTTTCTTTGAATTTTTAATAGACTTTTGGGAAAAATCATCTTTTCTCTTTTAATGTTATATTAACTTTGCAAAACTGAATTTAAGAGATTTCTTAAAATCAGGCATCAATTAAGATATAAAAGACATTTCTTCAAAAACTCACCACTAAATAAGCAATTTCACATAAACATAATGTTAAGAACAAAAATATACTCTTAAAATGTTAATAAAAAAGAGATATCTATTATAACATCTAGAGGACAATACCTGCACACTGTTAGATATTCACTGTTAAAAGCAACAAGTGTCCTTAGGGGCTCTACAGTAAAAAACTTTTAATAAAAAGGTTGTTGCTTAAAAATTAATATACCTGGTGCTGAAGAGACAGTTAATGCTTTCACCAATAGGACGAAAATTAAACCATAAACATTTTATTGGTTACAATTGCTAACGATAGCAATACAGTTAAGCATTAACATACACACAAAAATACGAAAACCGACACAGACACACATTTGTACACATGTTAAGAATATAAACCTTTTCTTCCTATGTTAAATTGACATTTGGGGACACTTATACAGGCTCTGTCAAGTTCGGGTTTTTTCAATAGTGTTTTATATAATTTTTCAGATTTGTATGACTTTTTTGCTGGTATAAAGCGGAAAGCATTGTGTTGATATTAGAACGTGGCCCCCGATCAGACAGTTGCTTTTTATTCGCTTGTATGTCATTATGTATAAAGTGTATTAAAGTTGGTATATTATGCATGTCACTTTAGTATAATTTATGGTCAAACTGCATATCAGAAGAACTTAAAGTATAGCCAGTAAGATACCCTACACCAGAGTATATATAGACAATTTATCAAGAGTCTACCATATCTGGGACCTATGGACTACCATACCCCTGGCAAAACAAAATTTCACAAAAAGTTCGTTGTACCGAATATTATCTAGAAATAAACATCTATTTTAGATTTGTTCATCTTGAAGGGACTATAGAGAGGTTATTTACATAACACTTATGGTTCATTCTAGACCTAGCAGAACAACATTTTGCAAAGAAATAGTATATATATCTCCGCTAAATGATATCAATAACTTCGTCCTTTTAACAATTTAAACGTATGGCCTAAATTTAATGAAATTATCTTAAAAATTCCAATCTGTACTTTCAGCACAACGTAACAAGGATAGAACACTAGCCATCCGGACGGACGGCCATCGTTAGGTTGACTCAAAAAACAATTCTGACTCTATTGGTATACTAAAAATTTGGTATTTAACCAAAATTTTTAAGTGATACACATATTAGCCCTGTGCGTGTATATTCGCTAGCTCTTTAAGAAATACCGCTAATCCCACCACAATCTACCTCAGATGATTTTGAGTTACAAATTTAACATGGGGATGTCGTTGGAGGTAGTAATTGGCCCCTATCTGCATAACCTTTACCTACCATTAGGTTAAGCTACTTATGTCTAATATACAGAAAAAATTATCAGTAGTTTTTTATTAATTAAAAAAATTATTTCAATTTAATTAATGTGATTATTTAATCAATTATTATTTTAGTTGAAAGAAAATTAAAAATGTAGTTCTGATTAAATTAACATTTTAGTTGTTCTGAAATAAAGTTGAAATTAAAATATTTATTAAATACCAAAAAAATATTGATTGACTTTTTTCCTTTAAAATAAAATAATTGGAACTTGTAGAATTCTTGTTTGGAATTGTCAAAACCTGAGCTATTTTTAATTAAATCAATTAACACATTGTTTGAAATGGCAAAGTTTTTTGATCATTTTTTTTAATTCAAATTAAATATATCGTTTATTGAAAAAAAAAAAATATTCACAATTTTAAATTTTTAAAATTTTTAGTAATCAATATAATCATTATGGTAAATCAACAAATTGTTTGCTTGATTCTATGAATTTGGTATGAATTTGGTGATTAGAGACAACTTTTAATTTTTTCTGTTAAAAAAGCAAGCGATGATCGTTAAATTTTGTTTGTTGTTTTAGTAAAGGGATCTATTAAGCATACACATTTTTTCGCCTTGTCGTTAAAAAAATTGTTTTCTGCTTTACTTGGACCTATAGAATAAACGAGCGAAACGTATCTTTTTTAATATGCTCACACTAGATAATGGTGTCTGGAAAAAATTGTAGGTATGATTGATATGCCGCATCAGTAGTGCCTAGTACAAATAAAGTAAAAGTGCTTACTATTTCGCTTATCACTGGTAGCGATTGCTCCACTCTTGACCCTCTCCAGTATTGCGGCGTGAGTTTTAAAATACACAAAATGTATCTATTGTAATAGTGAGGCCACCTGAAGTAAATACACCACGGCAGAAAGTGTATAATCTCGGAAAATGAATTAAATTTTACTCTAGAACCATATTAAAACAATTCAAATTCACTGCGATAGTAGTGGATCTGTAAGCAAAACATATTGTAAAATTATGGAAATTTCCGGTGGAACAAGATCAGACGGAAAAAATGATTATCAAAAAGTATTGAGGCGAGTCGTTTGGTACAACACATTTTAAAACAATAGCTGGTACTATTGTTCCTGTCGTTGAACCAAAAATATCGGTGGAAATTCACTAATTTTATTGATGAATATTCAAATTTAAAATGTTTACTTAAAAATAATTTTCTAAAGCAAAGTAAATAAGTAAATGCACAATTTTGGCCTAATTTTCTTCCGGTATAGAAGAATTAATATTCTTTACAAATCACTTTAAGTTATTACTACTGGATGGCATACCAGGCTTACTCATGGACCAAAACACCACACTTTATTGCCATTGCACCATTTCCCATGCAATAAATCCTTTTCATATATTAACCCTTATGCGAAGGGAAAGGAACCCGGGTACCTTTGGCGTTTTCAGTTAAATTTTTTATAGAAAAAAATCATCTCCCGCATAGCTGAAACTTCTTGGGAGCTCCTAACTATTAATAAATTTTAAATTATCCTAATTTTTTTATACACTACCAGACTTTTACAAAAAGCTTTATAAATTACATAACTGAAATTTAGCTCATAGAATAAGTTCGAAAAACCAAAAATGTTGAGTATAATAAAGTAGCTTATGAAAAGAAATAATTCCCAGATTCTATATGTTCGAAAATTTTTATATTATTTGAAAAAAAAACAGACAGTAAGTATAACAAATAAATATAATTGACGCATTGGGGCATTGAAAAATTTACGGAAATACATTAAGAAGTCTTGATATTTCCCTTGTGCTAAACATTTTTGACTGATACAAAATAATTTTGTGATTTTTTTTTCATTTAACTGGAATTGGCGCTTCACATTAACGATTCACAGTGCTAGGATTTATTGACAATTTTTTACGTTGATGACATGAATATTTAAATGATGTGGTTTTAACCAGGCTACCAGCTATTTGTCCCAAAGAAACACCGGATTTGAAGCCTTTGGGCTATTTCAAGCTGGAAAGTTATAATATATTCACCCCTATTATGTAAGTCGTTTTTTTAATTTCTGAATTATCAAGTCGATGATTGCATTACTTCGGACTTATTTTGGTGGACTAATAATGTTACCAATCACTAATAAAAAAAATTTGCATTTATTTTATTTTAAACGTTTTTTAATAAATATATTTACATTCTTACTAAATTTTTTTAACATTCATTTCAGTCCGCTATAACAGAGTTAATTCTAATCAACGTCGACTTTAAATCGATTATTGTCAAAAACGACTTTTAATTATTGTGTCAATTCCGTCGACTTGTGTCGACTTTCATAATAGGAGTGATTATTTGTATGCATGAATTAAATTAATAACAAGAAACAAATTTGGAAGAAAACCTTTCAAAATAGAGCCAAAATTAAGACATAATATCGTCTCAAATATTATAATCTTTCGCTTGTCAGCTTTCGAAGTCGTTTGCATAGTATCAAATATCTTTTGCCTTAGAATTTTTTATTAATCTGATGATAAATTTCCATTTTAACATTCATTTTCTTTAATGTTCATTACAATAATAAGCTCAAAGTTAAAAGACCCTGTTAAACAGGAAACAAAACAAAATACACTCAAATGAAGCCCTTGGCTATGTTAAACGTTATTTTTGAATTTTGAATGTTAATATTTGTGCACATACATATATGTACACTAAAATTGATATGAGTGTATATGTACGGCTTGTTGACATTGACATGCAGTGACACATGACATTTGTTTAAACAAAACATACTGAAAAAGTATGAGTATGTTCAAGCCATAGTATTAAATACTTCATATATTACTTTACACAAATAAGAGCAGTTCCATGACTAAATTATATAATTGAATCATTTATTTCGAAAAGGGCTAAGGTGCAAAAGTACAAAGTGTTTAGGAGACACAAAAAAGTGAATATCTTTTAAACTATTTGAATTTTTGAAGCAGCGTTTCCTTAATTTGTAAGCCTCTGTTTATGTTATAATAGTAACAACAACAAAAATATTTGAAGGAGACAATTATCCTTTGAGTTTGCGGAGATGATCCCTTTTCGAAAATTATTTTTGAATTTTCTTGTTTTCAGTAGCAAAATGGTGCCTTAAGTGTATGCAGTTTATTGAAAGAAACCAATATTCAGATAATCTATTACGTTGAAATATATATTTTGCATTTTCAGATCAGATTTTCCCTTTTGAAAACTCATTAAAGAGCTCTTATATTATTATAAAAGTAAACAACATGTTCAACGAAAAGTTTTTTTACAAGGGACAATAAGAACATTTCGGTACATTTTTATCTGTTTATTTAGATTACAAATTAGAAAACACATACATTCGTAGAACAAAAACGAAAATATTCTATGAAGCCAAACATATGAATTATAAACCTTCTTTTTCTATATGTGCCTGTGAATACATGTCGGTTGGCCATTGCAGAATATCTGCATAAAAATTTTGGAAATCGGCCATCTGGATATCATTATCCTCCGAACTGAATTCAGACATTTTCAAAATTAAGATAAACAAAAATTGTGTCAATATTTTAATTTTTCTCCTGAAACGGTGTTCACTATTCAGATTGTATAATAATGGCAAAATCTAAAAAAAAAAAAATTTAAATAAATTTAACACATAGTCAAAACCTACCTCTCACTATAAAAATTTTGAATTTTTTTCATTTGCTAACTAAAACACACATATTTAATATTCTAAAAAATATGGAGATAAGCCCTTTTCAAAGTTCAGTTTTAAAATCCACCTTTTTCAGCGCTATGGAAGTAGTATAAAACTTTTCATCTCACAGTATATATGTCTACCTCAAAACCAAAACAACCAAAAACTCAACTTCCAAAAATATGTACCTAAGCCTTTTTCGAAATAAATGATTCAATTATACTTTTTACATTTATATTATTGCGTTTTTATACCCTCCACCAAAACTTGTTTTGTTGAGGGTATACTTAGTTTGTGATTTCGTGTGAAACTTTTTTTAATATTCATCTTAGACCCCATAAAGTATATACATTTTGAGTCCTTGAGTAATTATAAGTCGACTTAACCATGTCGGTCTTTCTATCCGTTTGTCTATTGTCTGTCCATCTGTCCGTCTGTTGAAATCTCGCTTACTTTCGAACGAATCAAAAGAAAAGAAAAATATTGGTGTCAAATTGTTTCTAGTTCTCCTAAGCAATTTGTGATTGAAGTATTGCAATATCGGATCAGTAGGATTAGAGTTATGAATCAAAATGTAGAACAACCTCCCAAAAAAAATGATAATTTTCTTACAAAAACAAGCATAAATAGTAGCAGAATGCACATATGGACATGAGACTTGCAAAAATTCATTCTATATAACTAGAAATCGTTCCACAAAATTTCGTATAGATAGGTCCATAATTTACCATAAAACCCATATAAAGTCCACTCTCGAAAAAAAACTTTAGTACGCCTAAAAATAGACTTAAGCACTTTTCCCTTATTGCCACATATATTTATTTACTCAGCCTATGTATCCTTTTTAGATAAGTAGTAAAAATTTTAAAACTAAAAATTATTCCCGATCTAGAAGAACATTAATGTTTAGACCAGTGTTGTCAATCCATGTGTAATTACATATATTGTGTGTAAATTTAAGTTGCACGTGTAGCCCATGTGTAATTAAATTCCATTTTGTTGTATGTAAAGCGATTATAACGATTATAGTAAGCAGTAAGAACGTAAAGTCTAAAAATGTAAAAATATAGATCATGTGTAATATATGTGTAATATTACTTGAAGTCCTTTTTTATTAATTTTTGACAGTCAAGATTTTCTTTTCAAACATTAAGTTTTTGTCATTTTTTGATTTTCATCACAGAAAAAATAGCAATACACTACTGTCAAATGGTACTGCTAATGCCTGTAATTTCTACAAATATATATCTAGCTGTATGTAGATATATATGGCGTAACGAATTTTGCATAAGTTTAACACGTATGTCTTACCTACTGGTTGAACTGTAGTGTATTTTATACCATCGATTTTTGACAGTTAGTTCAAAAAATTAATAAAAAAAATGTTGCCATATTTTAAAAGAAAACTTAAGGAAATTACCTAAATTGTTTAACCGGATAGCTAAAGATAACTATTAGGTACGAACACGACCAGATATCTCTTTGTATAAATTACGGGCATAAGCCTGGGTTACACTATGAAAATTTTCTTTCAGAAATTTCGAGTTTATTGGTGCGAGGGTTCCGCTATTTTGTAAAAAAAGTATGAACATTGGAGAGATTTTAGAATTAAAGAAGTAAGTTCCTAATATTTTATTAAATAAAAAATAAATTTGAGCAACAAAAATGAGCCATATAATGTTTTTTATATTGCGTGCTTTTTATATTGTGTGCCCCGGTAGGCTAGTTGATAGTGAGTTAGTTTATCAGCCCAGGGCTTACGGGGTTTTATTCCCGCCAGAGACTCTAATCTCCAGCAGACCAGCATATAGCTTTGCGGGATTAGCATAGGAAAAAAACAAAAAAAAAATAGTGTGAATCAAAACGACAATAATAGATGTAGGTATAATAGCTATAGATTATTCAACAATATTGTGTAGTCAATAAGTATGTACCTTAAGTCAATACATTTATATCAAACATATCCACTCACAGCAAATATTAAAAATTTATGCTGGTTAGGCTTGTACAAAAACTAATTTTGTGCTTCATCCTGAAAGACAGAAAGAATTTCCCACAAGAAGCATAATTACGAAGGCCTCAACCAGTAGTCGTCCGGTAACGTGCGACCGGGGGCAAGTCTCTGTTCAGCCGCGATGGCACGAGGTCGTAAAGATCTCCTATAATCTGAGTATTTGGATTTTTGTCGAGTTGCAGCTATTGACTGCACCTAATTACCTTGGAGTATGTAACAATAAAAAGTGAAATATTCCTAAGATTATCCCAGCAAACCCTGGAGGGAAATACATCCTTAACAGTCGCTATTGTGAATTTAGAACCTACTACCTTTTTGAATTATTTAAAAACATATAGCCGGTGCTGTTTAGGCCGATTGCACTTGAAATTGTACAAAATAACACAAAAAATTTAATCAAAAGTATTTTTTTTTTCGAAAGGCATTTACACACGCAGAGAAAAAACATGATTAATGAGCGGTCACTACGACCATTTTTATTCATACTAGTCTAATATGTTTACTCTAATAAATTTATTATAGTCCTAAAATAATTTGAACAAATATTTTTTGTCTTTAACATTTATCAATTCACTATAATAATTTTATATGGTGTTTTACACCTGAAAAGTTACTATGATATAGCTAAACATATTAAATTATGTGAAATGTTTGCTACTATAATATATATTTATTAAACTTTACAATTTATATCATAATATTAATTGCACACAAAAGTTATGTTTAATACCATAATTTTTGTTTGCTTTAAAACTTATTCTCTAAATGAGCAAACATTTATTGTCAAAGTAAACAGTGTGAGTTTTTATTTTTTGTCAGCAAACTGTAGTTAATCGGAAAACATGAGCTTCTTTAAAATAATAAAAACGTTTTTCGGTGAGAAAAATGCCAAGCCGTCTTGCAAAACCAGCGAATTAAATTATTATAGATTTATTGAATCAGGTAAGTTATTTATAATTATAAAAATGTATAAATACGCAATTACATTGTCTTTCTTCTAGCCAAAAAAAAAAAAAAAAAAACCCTCGATATTGGAGCCGGCATAGAAATTTTTACAGAAAACTTTGTCATAAGCCCTGAACTTTTTTCAATTACTATTTAAAAGTATATTGATATAGTTGAATTCATATTAGAAATAAAAAGTAAGTTTGTGTTTCACTTTAATTTTAAAATTCTTAAGTGCACGGGGAAAAATATTAAAGTGTTTTTGGAAAGAAAAGCATATGCATATAAAAGACAAATTAATTAAACATTCTTTTACACTAAAATTAATTAAAGCACACACATATTTATAACTATTTCGGGAATATGGCTACCGCGGCTTTTTTGAAGAATCGCATTCTAGACGACCTTTTTTGAGCCACCTTTCGAACATTCCTGGACGTATTTCACGACTAACAGCAACAATGTTGGCCTCCAAGGCATAAATTGTAAACGGTTTATTAGCATATACATACCGATGACTTTATGTAGCCCTATACAAAATAAACAAGAGGTGTTGAATCGCATGACCTTGGAGACCAATTAACAAGTCAATTTTAAGGTATCAACATGACACCAAATTTTGGTTTCATTAGTCGACGGCGATCGCAAGTCGTAAGGCGTCTTGCGGTAACCACATTTCTAAAGGATTAATTCAGCTATATTTTAAACAAAAAAATCCTTTCCCATGGTGCGGTAGTAATCTCCATTGACCATACCCAGTAACAAATGTGCTCCAAAAGGAGCAGGTTTTATAAATGATTTCATACCTCAAATCGCTTCAAACCTGCTAATAGGATGCCTGATTTTATATGGAGTGTTCCCGTTTTGGAGGACTATTTTCTGCTGACAATAAGCGCTTCTTTAACATAATAAAGCGCGCAAACAAAGCACTCATAAAGCACATTTTAAAGGGCTAACTATATTAACACATTCATTATTATTTTGCTTTTACTTGTTTATTTTATTTATTTAATTATATATTCAATTCCTGTACAACAAGACTTAATCTTATATTTAAAGAACAGGAAAGCAGTTTCATAAATTACATTAAGATATCATCACATACAATTGAATTAAATGAAATTAAATTAAATTAAACTATAATTTATTTATATAATATGATAACAGTTATCTACTGCTGTGCAAAGTATTTAAATAAGAAGTTCTTAAAACTACTTGCGTTGCTATTAAATTACTGAACTTGAGAAAGACAATTTCATAGACGTGACGCATGTATAAAAAAAATTCTGTTCAGATACAAGAAGGCTATGCAAGGAAATTATAATTCTTTTACCCCTAAGTGATCTGGCAAACCTAATTTTATCGCTAAGATATCGTGGAGTCTCCGAATAGATAAGTTTATGTAATAGTAAGAGTACACGAATATTTAAAAGATTGTCAAATGAAACGCTGTATAGTTTTAAAGAGGCATGTGACACATGATTATATCTACCAAGGCGAAACACATATCTTACAATATTATTATATAAAACATTTAGCTTCATTCTACTAATAGAATCGCAATTTGCAAAAAGTTCACAACCATACATTAAACCTGGAAGAAGATAAGATTTTGCAATCATTAATCTAATATTTAAAACAGTATAGTATTGTTTCGACCAAAGGCACCTTAATTTTATATAAGTTTGACCAGCAAGTGTGTTGACATGATTTGTCCAAGTAAGACTATCATTAAAAATTAGCCCAAGGTTTTTGGCAGCATTCACAATATTGATTTTTTCCCCATTAATTAAAATATCATGACCGATATTAGAATTAAATGATCTCTTACGTATTATTATGCACTTCGACTTATTAGGGTTTAAACAGAGTCCGTTAGACGTAGCCCAACGATAAATTTTATCCAGATCATCATTGAGTCTCATGATGCTTTGCGAAACTGATTGTACTACTTAAGTACAACTGCACATCATCTGCGTACATATGTATATTGCAGTGAACAAGATGTTTTGGCAAGTCGTTTATATAAAGTGTCAAAAGCAATGGTCCGAGAATTGATCCTTGAGGTACACCTCTAGATAAACGTAACATTGTTTGATTGGACAAATTGCGAACGATTTGAGAGGTAGGAAAATAAAAGCCGTGTTGATGTTTCAAAAAAGTTAAAAAAGTGCACAAGTTTCATGGAAAGCATACTGTGGTCAACCGTGTCAAAGGCTTTTGAATGATCAAGAAGAACTAGGAAATTTAGCTTGCCATCATCCAGTACACGCCGTATATTTTCAGACACATTCAGTAGTGCAGAAACACAACTATGATATGTATGAAAAACTGATTGTTTATCAGACAACAAATTATTGGCACTGATATATGATGACATTTGTAGATAAAGAATTTTCTCCAGTACTTTAGACAAGTAGCAAAGAATAGCTATTGTCCTGAATTCAGAATCAGTTTTTGGTATTGGCACTATTTTTGCATATTTACATTTCAACGGAAAGGTGCTAGTCATAATGATACTGTTGAATAAATGGGTTATATATGGCAAAAGTTTAAATGCCTTTTTTCAAGCATTTTCGTAAACCATAATATATTTTTATTTTGTTATCGCTTTAAAACCTTCTTCATTGTCAGCACTAAAATAGCAGCTATTTTTGTATATTTTATTCATTATCATTTGCTGCTGTATAAGAGCTCTCTTATTGAAGCGCTCAATTATGCGCTTTTTCTCTAAAGTGCTTCAAAAAACACAAATTTTTTTTACTCGGTAACGCGAGCTCGGTCTTCATTTTGTAAGAAAAATTGTCCAATGGTGCCTCTTCAAACTGTGTATTTTTCTGAATGTTAGCAAATCAGTAGCGTCTGTTGTGGCGTTGTTTCACTCCATAACAAACCCTTTCAACATAAAATTACTTTTGTCGCTAAGCGCAAAAAAAATCACGAGATTTTGCAATTCGATGACTGATTTTTAACGTTATTTCGAATAATTTGGTAGTGTTGCTCAAGCGTGAATCAATTCACGCTGATTTGCCAGAATATACTGATCATAAATGTCAAAAAGTAAGAGCAGTATGGCAGTTAGTTTGACAACTTAACCTGTTGTTAATTATATCGGGCTTAAAAAAACTCTCTTTATATTTATATATATCCAAAAAAAAAATCTTCAAATGCTGTAATTGCGTTTTTTATGGAACTTCTCATATTTGAATATGTATGTGAATTCATTTGTGTAACTTAGCAACTATTAATATATATTTACTCGTTTTTGTATATTAACTTTATGAGAAATAAAAAAAGTTGGCAAGTATGTTTAGCTTAATTTTATCTAGATAAAATGAGGACAGCTTTAAAAATATTTTTAAAATATATAAGATTTCAAACATTTTTTTTTTTAAATTTCAGAAATATCTTCATCATTAATGGGAGCATTCATAAAGAAATTTTAAAAAAGATTTACATTATAAATTTTCTATGAAAAATTTTCCTTAATCAACGTTTTTTAAATTTAATAATCGTTTATGGATACGGGCGAAAGAAAGTTATATTTCACGCACAAAAAACTCTGAAAATATTATCTAAAATCCATTTATAATACGCAACAAAAATTTTTGATAATATTTAAAGTACCTTTCAATACCACCACGTTTTTCATAGCCATACATAATGCTTAAGTTTCTGATGCTGACGGCTTTGACATTGCAAATTTTTACTTATACAGAAATAGTTATCATTACCATTTAATTAGCTTTAATTCACTAATACAATGTATTCATTTAAACTCCAAAATAATTTCCATTTTTCTACCTTGGCAACATAAGCTGTCAAAGTTAAAGCTTTTGCACAAACATCCATCATTTATTTAGAACTGAAGTTGTTTGATATAAAATTTCGTCAGTATGATTTGCATGAAAATATGTTAATTTTTTTAAATAAATCTAATTAGTTCATAATTTTATAATTTTACTTAAAAAAAAACTTCTATATAAGAACAATTCGTATCATATTGAATCATTTGATTTAAATTTTTTATCAGACAAATTTTGTACGTACACAAGAAACTTTCAGGAAAATTCTGTTTGCTTTAGGACATTTAAACACATTTTTTCCGAAAAACATTTGATTGAGGTCTAGTGTGAAATAATCCAACGAATTGGTGTATTTTATATAGCAAACTTTTTTCGTTTACGAAAACTATTTTTTCTTGGCTACTATGGAACGAAAAAAATAGGCCATTTCGACTATTTTTCAGTTCCAAATATACGTTCTAATACAGGAAGTGTTAAGGACAAATTTTGTTACTCTAGGTCATTCTATGTTGCCGCTATTATTTTAGGAATATATTTGATAGGATAATAAGTCCACTTCATAAAAAGAAAAAACAAAATCTTCATGGTCTTTAATATAGTTCTGCCCATTTTTGCTTTATTAAATAACCTTTTAGGATTTATTTTGCAATAATAAAAGTTTGGCGAAAACAGCTAGATTGATATAGAGTTTTACGAGGACCCATAATTTTAGATTTTCGTAGGTCTTCCAACGAATATTATCATATCTCTGCAGGAAATTTGTGTCAATTGTTCCAATAGAACTGGTCTTGAGATTTGTGAAAAGAATAGAATATGAACAAAAAAGAAATAACTAATGACATGTGAAAGGAGAACTGATCACTTAACAGATGTATTAAGTAAGAACAAAATGGTAGATTTTTAAATTTTGTACTAATTTTTTTTTAATAATACTTTTATATCAATGATGTTTTTCTTTAATTATTAGGACAGTTTTTTTTCACAGGTTCAGTATGCCCTGGTGGTGTGTTTTATTTTGAAAATTTGTTCTTAAACTTAATTCTAGGACTTTTTTTAATTGGAAGCATACCAAGGACTAGTGTTGCAGAAACTAACACTAAACACGTTTATTTAGAATAGATGGGTGACTTGTCAAATGGTAGCTGTTATGTGTCAATTAACCTTCTCCAATGACAACCCCATGTTAAAGTGATAGGTCCCAGTCTTATTAAGTGTTAGACCTACGACCGGTCTCTGCCACCAAAGAACCTATCACGGTACTACTTTAATTACAGTTCGCTTCCCTCCAGGCATGTTACAAATAAAACGGCCAAATCGGTAGGTATAATATAAAATTCTTATGTACGTTATCTCTATATATCACAAAATTTAACGATGTCGACCGTTATCCTTCGCTTGAATTTTTAACGACAAGCAGCTGGTTTGTGCTCCACTAAAAACTTTTAGCATGTCAAGTCGATCGACAATGCAAGCGACCGATAATGTAACAGTTTTCATAAAAATTTGCGGCCCACTAAGGACGCGTTTACATTATGCGATTTTTATCGCTGCAATTCTTACTTTATCCCCAAGAGGGGAGAGAGGAATTAAATGGGGTAAACAAGCGAGTCTACTCCTCGATTCGTTTTGTTCGCTCTTGCGTACTGTCATTTGATGAAAAAAGTGTTTAAGTTTGGTGACACAGAAAAAGTTGCTGCGATAAAAATTGCAAAATGTAAACTTAAAAGCTATTTTAAAGAAGAACTGAGAAAAGTTGCAGCGACAACAATCGTATAAAGTAAATGGGTATTAAGAAATATTGCGCTACCACAAATGTCAAAATCAGGTTATTGTGTTCTGATTATTGACAGAGTCATTTTATTGGAATAATTAACGAAATTATTTCTTTAGACACCAACACTTAATATTTATTTTTAATTCTATTTTTTTAAAACAACATTACTAATAAAATGATTGGATTTTTCATAAGCAGAGAAAAAACATGATTAATGAATGGTCACTGCGACCATTTTTAATCATACTTGCCTAATATGTTTACCGTCATAAATAAATTAAAGTCTTAATATAACTTAAAAAATGGTTTTTTGTCCTTAACATTTTTAAATTCACTATAATAATATTATATGGTGGTTTACACCTAAAAAGTTACTCTGATCTACCTAAACATATTAAATTATTTGATATGTTTGCTATTATAATATATTTTCAATTACACAAATAAAATCATAATATTAGTTGAACACAAAAGGAATGTTTAATACCATAATTTTTGTTTGCTTGAAAACACATTCTCTTAAGGAGCAAACATTTATTTTCAAAACAAACAGTGTGTGCTTATAAAGAAGATTAAATTTTCTCTGCCCGCGAGCGTCAGTTAATCAGGAAACATGAATGATGACAGAATAATTAAAACATTTTTCGGGGAGAAAAATGCCATGCTGCCTTGCAAACCTAACGAAATAAATTATTATACGTTTATTGAAACAGATAAGTTATTTAAATATAATTATAAAAATATATAATTATGCAATTACTTTGTCTTTCTTGCAGCCAAAAAAAAAAACTATAACATTGAAACCGGTATATAAATTTTGACACATAGTTTTGTCATAAGCCCCGAATTTTTTTCAAAAACTGTTCAACAGTATATTTTTATATGAAGTAAATTTCATAAAAGAAATAAAAGGTAAGTTTGTATTTGACTTTTTTTTAAAAGTCTTAAGTGAACGGATAAAAATATTGAAAAGTGTTATTGCATGCTGAAGTAAAGCTACATAGAATTTTTTTTTTTTTTTATTGGATATATTTGTACCACACAACGTAATATTAAATTTATAAATTCAAACACACACATATGCACATAAATATGTGTATTTAATTTTATTTTTAATATATGCTATATTTTATTTATTATATTTGTAATAAAACATAAATTTTTTATATTAAATTTTTTATTGTTTTTATTCTAAGAACCATATAAAATGTTGAAATAGAAATTTTGCATTGTATGGGAAATATAAAAATATGGTTTGAAAGATCGTGCGCATTTTTCTTCTGAACATAATAATATGTTTGAGGCAATAATGATCTGAAAACATTATGACTGAACATAAATTGTTGCTGAAGACGTGTTTGACACAATCATAACTACAAACGGTAATGACAGTTTGCGATTGTTATTGTATCAACCATGTTTTTTCTTTGCGTGCAACCACCATTAATCATGTGTGTACGTGTGCTTGCAAAATAAATTAAAACGCTTTTAAACAATTTAATTCTAAAAATTTAGGAAAGAAGTTTTTATTTTACATATCTACACACAAATACCTTTAAACGATATACGTTTCATTGAAATCGGTGTACGATAAGATACTAAAAAATCAACTACAAAAATATTTTTCCCGTATTTACATATATGAAGATGTTTTGCCGATTTAAATTTAAAAAAACTAGCGTTTAATTTGTAGAATAGTTGATGTGGCAATATTGTCTTTTGATAAATGGATTAAGTTAGAAACGTAAAGGCCCAACTATAATATGTAAAACTTTCTTAAGCTTCTATCAAAAATTAGTAAACAAGCCTCTTAAATACATTGAAAAACCCAGAAACAAAATCTAAAAGCATTTCATTCCGTACGGGAAGTGCGATCAGTTTGGCACTTTGCCTAAGCAAATGACAGATTCATTAAACTTAACAAAAAGTTTCCTTAAGCTCAATATGGTTTGACGCATATGATTTACGTGTATTTGCACTGTTGCTTAATTCAACTTAAGCATATTTCAGCACATTCAAACTCTGGCCCATCTTCAGCGAAGTCGGCTCTAGATATTTTTGGGCCACAAAAAATTCCTGGTAACCCAGTGGTTAATGTTAGTAATGGATGTTTCATAAATTGAGTTATTCGATGATTTTAAAGTAGTCCGTGATAAGATTTTTAGAATAATCTCACCTTTTCTGATTTTGTGTAGAAAGAATCAATTATTGTAGTCAAAACTTGGCAATACTAGTTTGATTATCGAATATTTCCCACTACCCCGTAAAACTTCGGCTACAAAATAATGTGTTGAGTAATCAGCAAAAAGGAAAAATTCTACTTACAATTCTACTGAAAAAAACAATGAACTTTACAGGTGATATACAACAATGAACGCACTCTCATTTTATTAAATGATACTTGAAAAGTTACACATTATCTTCAGAAGTTATTAATTTTTAAAATGTTAGCGAAGTTTTTACTGGGTAATTTTCCAATAAGTCGTCGATGGCAAAATAAACACTGTGTAAATAAGTTGATTACAAATTGACAAAATATGCACTTCTCTAAACACTAAAAATAAACACTATATTTTGTAAACTACAAAATACACATTCAAACCGATTTTTTTTCTAGTTACAGCAATTTACTTAGATGAATTTTTTTTTATTATGTGTGGAATAAAAAATCCATTTTTATAAAACTTTTGAAGGTGAAAAATAATTTAATACAGTTAGTAAACATCAACACCTTTTCGTAACTATCCAAATTTAGCAAAACGCTTAGTCAAAACCCTATTATAATAATAAAAAATGTAATAAGTTTGTTATCCTTTCTCTCCTACATTGTCTTTATATTATACCTTCACACTCACTCTTGTCTCATTTAAATGCTTTGTAGTCAAATATTTTTAAAAAAAATGTTCATAAAAAAAGAACTTTGCATTAATTTTATCAAAGGTCTTAAATATTTTTATTATTGTGGATCCATATCGTAATCAACCATTTAAAACATGCAAAATATTGTTTGTTCTAAAGAAAAAAAAGAGCATTAAGGGGAAAAAATTATTAATGTTTTTCCGAATATTGGCTGACGTTTTTAACACATGATTTTCTTTTAAAAAACTTATGTTGAAACAAAAGTACCGACAAAAAAAAGGAACGTTTCATGTGCAATAACATGCAATTTACACCTCTTTAAATTTTTTGTAACAAAAAAACAACAACACAGATAAAACTTATAGTAAAAATTATTAAGCAAAAAATAATAAGAGGGTGTTATTAAATGAAAATTACAATGGTAACTGAACTACATAATTTTAAACAGTGGGATCTAATGAAGAAAATTTAAGATTTAAACAGAAGTAGAATTTTTGGATAATAATAGGCTTTTTGTTCAAAATGGAAGGTTTTGTGTAAAATACAGTGTTTCTTGCAAAAAGAGACTTGTTGTGAAAAATTACACTTCGTGTAACAAGTAACTTTTTGTTTAAAAAGTGGCATTTTGTGTAAAAGTGACAGTTCGTGCAAAAAGTAACTTTTTGTTTAAAAGGTGACTTTTTGTGTAAAAAGTGACTTCCTTTGAACAAAATTTTTGTAAAAAGAGACTTTTTGTGTAAAAAGCAACTTGTATGTACAAAATGCCTTCTGTGTAAAGAGTGACCTTTTGTGTAAAATGTGACATTTTATATAAAAAGTGACCTTTTTTGTAAAAGGTGACTTTGTGTACACAGAGACTTTTTTGTAAACAGTGACTGGTTAAGTAAAAGTGACTTTTTGTGTAAAAAGTGACTTTTTGTGTAAAAGAGACTTTTTGTGTATAAGCTGACTTTTTGTGTAATAAGTGATTTTTTGTGTAAAAAGTGACTTTTTGTGTAAAAAAATTACTTCTTTTGAAAAATTTTTTTTTAAAAACAGACTTTTTGTGTAAAAAGTTCCTTTTGTGTAAAAAGTGACTTCTTTTGATAAAATTTTTTGTAAAAAGAGACTTTTTGTGTAAAAAGTGACTTTTGTGTAAAAAGTGACTTATGTGTATAAAGTGACTTTTATGTAAAAAGTGACTTTTTGTATGAAAGGTGACCTTTTGTGTAAAATGTGACTTTTTGTATGAAAAGTGACTTTTTGTGTAAAAAGTGGCTTTTTGTCTAAGAGGTGACTTTTTGTGTTAAAATTGACTTTTGTGTAAAAAGTGACTATTGTGTATAAAGTGACTTTTGTGTAAGAAGTGACTTTTTGTATGATAAGTGACTTTTTGTGCAAAAAATGGTTTTTTGTCTAAAAAGTGACTTCTTGAGTTAAAATTGACTTTATGTGTTAAAATTTACTTTTTGTGTAAAAGTGACTTTTTGTGTAAAAACTGACTTTTTGTGTAAAAAGTGACTTCTTTTAAAAAAATTTTTGGAAAAAGAGACTTTTTGTGTGAAAAGTTTCTTTTTTTGTAAAAAGTGACTTCTTTTAATAAAATTTTTTGTAATAAGAGACTTTTTGTGTAAAAAGTGACTTCTGTGTAAAAAGTGACTTTTGTGTAAAAATTGGCTTTTTGTCTAAAAGGTGACCTTTTGTGTAAAAAGTGACTTTTTGTATGAAAAGTGACCTTTTGTGTAAAATGTGACTTTTTGTATGAAAAGTCACTTTTTGTGTAAAAAGTGGCTTTTTGTCTAAAAGCTGACTTTTTGTGTTAAAATTGACTTTTTGTGTTAAAATTGACTTTTTGTGTTAAAATTGACTTTTTGTGTAAGAGTGACTTTTTGTGTAAAAAGTGACTTCTTTTGAAAAAATTTTTTGTAAAAAGAGACTTTTTGTGTAAAAAGTGACTTTTGTGTATAAAGTGACTTTTTGTATGAAAATTTACGTTTTGTGTAAAATTTGACTTTTTGTATGAAAAGTGGCCTTTTGTGTAAAATGTGACTTTGTGTATAAATTTTGTAAACAGTGACTGGTAAAGTAAAAGTGTATAAAAAGCTCCTTTTTGTGTTAAAAGTGACATTTTGTGCAACAAGTGACTTTTTGTGTAAAAAGTGGCTTCTTGTGTAAAAAGTGACTTTTTTTGTAAAAAGTGGCTTTGTGTAAAAAGTGAAAGTAGGGATGTAACGAATACCGATATATCGGCGATACTTGCACGTTTGAAATTTTACTGTCGATACGCCGATACTTTTTTATAGTTTTTTGAACAAACAAATTAATTTTCAATGCTGATTTTTTGCATAACAACTTATAGCAGAAATCAAATAGAATAATAAAGTGTTTATTTTAATTCTTAAGCTGCAGGCTGGTCCACGCCATGCGTTTTTCTGTTTTTCGAGACGCATGCTAATGTAAAAAGTAATACTACTTCATGCCTTCGATACATATATCCATTTAACGCGTTTGCTGTGTAACTTGTCAATACAATTTTACACTACGACTTTTTGGACTGATGCATAATCGCATTGAACGCTTGGTGTCGACCTGCAGCATCAGCCGTTTTGTTTTTCAACATAATGGTAAAACTTTCTCCCATTGATAAATCTTATATCGTATTTGTACGTTTTTAGAATTTTCTGCTTATTTTTAATGGTTTTTGTGATATTTAAAATCATTTTGCTACAAATTTAGGTTACTTCGAAGAGACTGCAAAATCCATTAGCAAAGCCACTGCTACATTTGCTCACGATATTTCGCTAGTTAACAGTCTTCGATCATTATTAGAAAATACGATAAATGAATAAACTGAAAAGATGCTGAATTATTCAGATTCCCAAAATTTGCGATAATAGTAGCATTTGCTCTGACTGAAAGATTTGAGTGTTTAGAGAATAATGTATCTATTTTTTATCTACAATTCCTTACCTTCGACACAAAGCTAGATAATTTTTAAGACAATATATCGAAAAAAAACGTCCTATGGAGCTACTCTACATTCCGAAAGTGTTGAAGACACGAAAGTGTTGAAGGTCACCCCTACAGCTAGTAAAAGTTCTGATAATTCTACAAGAAAATTTGGACAAGAATGATCCTCTATCCATCCTACGCTGTGGTGCAGCTAAATAAGAAGTCTAGATATTAGGGATATCGAACGGTTATTATTCGACCGGTTTTAACCGGTTATTTTAGTTAAGCCCAAGCCGATTATTTTAAAATGTTTATTTTTCGAATATCGAATAAACCGGTTATTTTGGTATAATAAACTGGTTATTTTAATAATGTGTAATTTATTTACGTTTTCCTTAAATTTGTTGTAAATTTACCACTAATTTGACTATTTTTCTAATTGAAAAAAAAAACTAAAAACAATTCAAAGGGTAAATAGCAATTTGTGTGATAGTGTTCTAAATATTAAATATATCTTTATACAGATGTCATCTATGGAGATATTTCTAACAGGACTTAAAAGGCAAAGATGCTTGAAGTGCCCCAAAAATGATAATTTGAACTCATTGCACTCGACTTCGTAACTTATTAATGCCCTTCAATTAGTCGGCAAGCTTGACATAAATGTGTGCCAAATAAAACTTGACTCCGTTGCAATTAGTTCTTTAGAGACGCAAATAATACATTACTAGAATACGATTCCAAAAATGAATCATTGGGTAAAATACTATTCCGTTGTATTGCTGAGGACGTGATTACCGTTAAGGCACTACAAAAACTTAAGTAGTTCTACCATATCTTCATGCTTAAAGCTACAACATTCCAGCGCAATCAACGATATGGGAAAAATTCACCAGTTTTATTAACAAGCAAAATTAAAGGAAGGTTTTAAATTGTGGTCACGGATGGACAGATATATTATACATAAACATGTTCATAATTTTTTATTTTTTTTTTAACAATGAACAAACAGCTGATTCCGTATGGAATGTGCGTTCAGTTTGGCACTTTGCTTAAGCAAATCAGATTTGATGAAACTTAACGAAAAGTTTCATTAAGTACATTATAGTTGGTCACATGCAGATGATATGTGTTATATGTATGCGCACAGTTGCTTAAATTGACTTTAGCGAACTCATGCATATTATGGTTGGGCCTTTATTGTTTAAAAAAATTTAAAAAAACGACGAAGTCGTTTGGCATGTAATTTTTTTTTTTTTTTGTATTAAAGGGTGGTTAAATTTTAAGGGCCGATGTTGATTTTGAATAAAACACAAATTATTTAGGAAATAATTGTCATTTCTTTTTATTATGATAATATTGGTATGGTCCAATTATGTATGAAACAAAATATCGGCCAAATGGCCGCCGCGACTTCGGCGGCACACCTCCATCCGATGGTCTATATTGTCGATGGCGCTGAGGAATAATTGAGGTTTTATGCCGTTAATGTGCCGAATTATCTCATCCTTTAGATCTTGAATTGTTGCTGGCTTATCGACGTACGCCTTTTCTTTCAAAAAACCCCAAAGAAAGAAGTCCAACGTTCTAAAATCAGATGATCTTAGCGGCAAATTGACATCGCCACCACGTGAGATAACACGGCCATTGAATTTGTCGCGCAAAAGAGCCATTGTTTCGTTAGCTGTGTTGCAAGTGACACCATCCTTTTGAAACCATATTTCGTCCACATCGATATCTTCCAATTCTGGCCATAAAAAGTTCGTAATCATCTCACGATACCGAACACCATTCACAGTAACTGCCTGACCGTCCTTATTTTGGAAAAAATACGGCCCGTTGATGCCGCCAGCCCATAAACCGCACCAAACAGTCACTCTTTGTGGGTGCATTGGTTTTTCGACAATCACTTTTTGATTATCATTCGCCCAAAAGCGGCAATTCTGCTTATTGACGAATCCACTGAGGTGAAAATGTGCCTCATCACCGTATATGATTTTCACGATATGCATTTTGATTTAAACGCCCATTTTCATAATAAGCCTGAATAATTTTAACGCGTTGCTCGATTGTGTGTCTTTCCATTGTTCAAATTGAGTTAGCCTGAAATTGAGTAATGTCAGCTTGGCTAAGTGGTTTTGTATGTAACTCAAAAATATGATTGAAGTCTACTGATTCTTGTAGACATGCTTAACCACCAACAAATTAATACTTTAAAAAAAAAAATTGGGAGAATATCGCAAATAATAAATTTATAAAATTCCTATAATTTTTTAAAACCAAAGTTCTTTACGTATTCTAAGTCATAACTATGTATTTAGTTGGTTCCTTACCTTTGTAAATTCTTTTGTTTTTATTCATATTAACTTTTTATTTCCAAAAGTAATTTGATTTTTGTATTTTTATTTATTCAAATTAAAATCGGCTAACCGATTTTAAAATTGCAAGTATTCGCCATATTCGAATAATCGATCTCCTTTAGATCTTCTAATTTTTCTAGAGACGCATATCCGTTTGTTTACTAGCGCTATTAAATATTATACACAAAATTTAAGACCATGGCGCAAAAATACTTAAGTTCTCAAATGAGTTCAGTCACATCTGAGAGACGATTTTCTATTGCAGGTCTGCGAAATTATCACCGCAAAAGTTGAGAATACTTTGTTTTTTAAACAAAAATATTATTTATATAATTTTGAATATTTACAGAAACAATTATTCAATTTCTCCAATCACAAAATTTGTACTAAATTCATAATATCAAACAAGTTGTTAATTTTGCACCTATTACCAAAATGATTATATTGATTACTAAAAATTTTAAAATTTTGAAAAAATATTTTCAATAAATGATAATTTTAATTAAAAAAGTGATCAAAAAATTTTGCCATTTCAAACAATGTGTTAATTTATTTAAATAAATATTGACAATTTCCAACAATAATTCTACATGTTTAAATTATTTTATTTTAAACGAAAAAAGTCAATTAAGATTTTTTGTTATTTAATAAAAATTTTAATTGAAAATTTATTTCAAAACAACTAAAATGTTAATTAAATCAAAATTTTTAATTTTCTTTAAACTAAAAAAATAATTGATTCAATTATCACATTAATTAAATTTAAATAATTTTTAAACCATTTTTTTAATTGATAAAACACTTTTTTCTGTGTTGATAATCTCGTGCAATGTTTTTTTTTTTTTTTTGTTTAAAAAATAAATAAATCTTACCCTGAATTACATTTGTTTCGTTGCAATTTACTAATTAGAAATGAAAAGGAAGCAATGTGTTTAGTTTTTCGAGTTTCTCCGAACAATTTTTCATACCTAGAAAAATATTAAATATATAACAATTCCCTTAATTTTGCTTATGCTTAGAAACAAAAAATAACAATTTAATTTTCCGAGTTTAACCAAAATTTTTTTCTCTTTACAATCCATCTTCTGAAAATTTCGCATCGAGCCCGGTTGATTACTTAAGAAAATATAGGAAAGGGGAGCTTTAACCCCTCTTGCCCTATTTTACGCCCTAAACAATAAAAATTATACGCTATAGTTTCTTCCAGGTGTTACACTATTTGCCTGCCAAATATCAAGAAAATCGGCTTATAAGTTAATAAGGTATAGGGCGGGAGAGCTTTTACCCCTTTTGCCCTCCTATGTAATACAAATTAAAGGATATAGTTCCTTCCACATGTTACACTATTTGCCTGCCAAATTTCAAGAAAATCAGTTGATAATTTAAGAAGATATAGGAAGGGAGAGCTTTTACCCGTTTTGCCCATTTTTATGCCCTCTAACGATATGAAATATATATCTCATATCTAACAATAAATGTGTATTTGTTAGATAGAATTTTATAAATATAGATAATCTCCTTCACTCTAGGGTTGTGTAATAAAAAAATTATTATAATTGAGGTTTGTTAATTTAACTTTGAATTTAAATTTAATATTCGTATCGGTAGTGGTATCGGCGATATTTCTTTTTAGTATCGGTATCGTATCGGCAAAAAGGCGTATCGTTACATCCCTAGTAAAAATTGACTTTTTGTAAAAAGTGACTTTTTGTGCATAATCTACCATAGCTTCCATATAAAGCTCACTCCTAGAAAACATTTAAATATATATAAGATATTGTAATGAATTATGGTTCGACTAAGTTTAAAAGGACTCTACCAAATATTGTGATGTTAAAAACATAAGTCCCATAAAAAGCTCACTTTCGGTATCATTTTTTCCAAAGAATACACGCAATTTGACACAAATTAGTTTCATTTAACTGCAAATGTGTTGTTTAAAATTAGCTCATAAAATTAATTTCCAATACTTCTAATCCTTAGTGGATGGGATCAAACATTCGGCACAGACTACTTTATCATTCACACATATTTTTTTTTATACCTACGCCGCGGCACGCCGCAATAGTAGAGAGGGTGTTGTTCGTTTATGCTGATGTGTATAACGTATAAAAACATTGGTTCCACACTCACCTTTTTATATACCGAGCCACTCAGACTCACTTGCTGAGCCGACCTAAATATGTCCATCCGTCCGGCAGATTGTCTGTCCATAAAAACAGTTCGTAATATTGCAGATATTTTGATGAAATTTGGTAAATTCAAACACTTTGATTGATAGAAGGATAAAGCCTATTGAAAATCTTGATAATTATTAATTAATTTTCCGTAGCCCCCATAGAAAATTTTTTCCGGAATAAAGTATTTGTGCCTATTATGACTATATTTATATAAGTTTTGTATTTTATTATAATCTAACTTATTGTACCAAATTTATTAAAATCGGTCTGTATTTGAATATATCTTACATACACACACCACTACCGAAAATGGCTTGAAACGCCTTAACTCCTTATTAATATTCGTTTTGCTATAAAAGATGGCAAAGATATATTTTGTTATCGCAAAATATTGTTCTCGTAGGTTTCGAATTAACCATTGGTATCTAAAATCGCTTTAACTTTCTCCTTACCAATACCCTTCTGTTTTAGTACTTTAATAATTTCCTAAAATGTTCTTCAGTTATATGAATATTTTTACTACCTCAACAGATTGTAAGTTAAAAAAAAAAAAACAAAAAAAAATTTGTATGATGAAAAGTTGTTGATCGCCTATAAACACAGTTGTAGTACTACCCGTCTGGGTGCTGTTAACCGATGTACATATTTACATACCTTTGGTAAGGCGAAGGCTAAGTCGAAAAAATCTCATAAAGATTTAGATTTCTAGAAAATATTTAGCACAAAAAACTCCTCTATAAACCTTAACCCTTAAGCATAATGTTATTTCGAGGGACCATAATTGCCCTTAAATCCCAAATTTGTCTGTTGTGAAGGGAATAAAATGGTTGGGCTTTACCGACTTAACTTTTTAACTTGTTGTTAATTGACTGTTTGAAAAACACATTTTTTAAAGCTTTTAAATCTCTTACAAGATTTGTTTTTCCTTCCATGTGAAATAATTTTTTTCAATTAGCCATCATTCTTCTCGTAGTATTCATTAAAAACAACTCGATCCATTTATTTTATAACAAAATAATAGAATTATTTCTTTTTCTTATTTCAATTATTCAAGTGCTTAAAATATCATTAAAAAAAGTGTTAAAAGCTAACATTTTTTTAAGAATAATTTACAGTCTTAGTATTTGCTTCCTTTAAGAAGCTCTCCTTGCACTTTTACATTCACTAAAAGGGGTCGAGACTGTAGCAATACAAGTAAAACAAATAAGACATTTCCTTTATTACACAACAAAAACAATGAAAGAAGACAAACAAAAAATGCCAGACTTGTGTAAGTAAAGACAAAAGCACACATGAACTATTTCCCAGTTAGCACTTGTTGAAATGTTTAATCATATTCCACTCTTAAGCGCGATTAGAAAACCAGGATTTGCGCACATTTTCTGATGATAACAGTAATTTTTGTCGGGACTACTCTTCATGAGTCATTTATGATTCGATTCTTTGTTATTTTAAGAGTCATTTTCGACTAATTTCATGTATATTATTTTAAATTCAAACACCTTATAATCATAAGCGTGAGTCATGTTTTAAGCGTGTAACTGATAAATCAGTTGTTAATCATTAAAAATACTCGAAAAAGACTTATTAATATGGTTTTTGAAAAAACAACCTTCGAAATGCTTGCTGGGCTATACATTATACACACATGCAAAGTAAAAAGGAAAAGTTTTTATATTTATGATTTATTTGGGATAGAAAAAAATCTAGTGGGCTGGAGTTTAGAGAAAGCAAAACAAAGACCGAAATATATGAACAAACAGTGAGAGATAATTCAATAAACTGAAAATATAGACCTATGAAACCAAAAATTTTAACATATCTGACCACTTTTAATCTTAACTGTTAATTTACTTTGTGAAACAAACACATGCCCTCCACTACACTTAAATTTCACACATTTACACTCTTTCACAAATAATAACTCCAGTTATGGGCTTCCGTTTTCCTCTAACGTTTTGTAGGTTATAAAAGTAACACATACTCTCGAAATTTTATTCATACAATCACACCTTCACACATGAATTACACACAACTTTACATGATATCTTGGAAATTTTCAGTGTTGCGTGTAATAAAACAGATGATTTGTTTGTATTGAAATAGGAAGGAAGAAGAGTATGGAAATCTTAACTTTATGTAAATACCAGTTACATAGTTTTTCTTTGCAACTTAAACTTTTTTAACTGCCAAGAAGATTCAAGATTATAGGTTTAGTTTGTTTTGCTTTCCTTCTGAAGCAATCAACATAAATTTTCTTAGCGAAGGCAAACTGAGAAACCAATGCAAAAGAAATCCCCTTGACTATTATTAAGGATATGAGATATGTGGAAATAAAAACAAGGAAATGAAAATAAACAAATTTAATTTCAGTTAGGCAAAATGTAACTGTGTATGTATATGAAAACTGTATTGCATAGAATCTGTATTAATATTTTTTAACTAATTTTCTTGCAAAACTTATGTTTAAGAGCACTAAGTCCAAAGGGAACTAAAAAAAGTTTAACGTTTTTAATACAAAATGCAAAAGGGTTTTCCATTTTTTTTTTAAATTTTCGCTAGTCCTGTGGCTTATTCACTTTTAAAAGCTCTTGCAACTACTTCTAGGTAAAAATCTGGAGCTGCGGCGACTAATTAAGACGATTTCCTACTGAGGCAACTGTTCACCGCAAATGTCTCATAACAGCTCCACCGATTTCCTTATTGTATGCTCAGTGGATTTTAATGTTTTGAAAGAACTAATTCGAAAAATTTTTAAAGTAAACTTTTTCACTTTTTTATATATTAGGCTGCACAGCAGATAATGCTGATTAACATCTTTAAGGTATTAGCCCTGTCGTAAAACTGCCCTGCTCGCGCGAGTCTTGTCTTTATTTTTAAAATGCAAACAGGCCGGATAAGGATTTTGATGTATAAGACGAAGACAATAAAAGTGCGGAAAGGACATTAAAGTTTGAGCGTGTTGAATTTTTAAGAAAATTCCAACCCACTGGGTTTTTTCCTGGGGGTTTTTTTTTGGTTTTATTGGGTTTTATTTGGCTTTATTCGGTTTTATGATTTTTTGTGTAATGATCTTATAATTGTTTTAAGCAATTTTGTCAACTCAGCCCTTTCGGTATTGATTTAAGCAGAAAATCTTCAATATTTTTTTTAAGTATCATCATAAAACGGATGGTTAGTACGATTTAATCAATTTATTTTTCACTTCCGTTAGGCATTTTGAAAGACATAAATATTTTACATTTGATTGACAGTTTGTGTTACTTTTTTTGGCGTGTCAAATATGTACAACTTTACACTTTCCATTTTTCCTTTTTTGCAATAAAAAATCTAAGCTGAATACCCGTAATATTTATTAAAGAAAGAAGTTATTAACAAATTAAATGAACAATAATGGTGGAAAATAATTAAAAAATTTTAAAATTTTTAGTAGCAAACTCTTACAATTGTGGTTTAATATCGAAAAAGCTTAGAAATCGTCTAGGATTGGAAAAGGGATTTAAAATATAAGCCACCATAGTGGTAACTGATTTAAAATAACTTCTTATGTACGTGTTTGTGCTACTATTTTAATTTTTTATTTATTTTCTTGTAATTTTCTATGTATAGGATTTGCCCTTCAAATTCGTCCTTTTAATTTTGAATTCAGGTCTTAAAAAAACAAAATCAGAATTTTCGGAATCAAATTGAGTATTTTAAAAATCATATTCCGCATATTTCAAATTAAATTCGGCACTTTAAATATCAAAATCTGCCTTTTGTGAATCAAATTCATTTAAAAAAAAAGATTTTAATTTTTTAAATGTCGAATTTGATTTTGGATGAATTTAATTTGGAAAAGACCGCATTTGAATTTTAAAATATATGGGTAATTCAATGTCAAATCGACTAAGAGTTGGACCCGACCCCTTTCGATTTGAATGAAATTTGGTGTGAAGGTTCCTTTTATCTTATAAGGAACATATATTAACGAAAAAAAATTCAAAAATTTTTTTTCAAAATTACGTCATATTCAACATGTCATAATTTCGCCGAATTAGCCGAATGTGTTAAGGTTATTTTCTCAATATCTCAAAAACTACTGCACATACGAAAATGATTTTTATGTCATTTTAAAGAGAATACTTGGGGCTACAAGCAATATATTGAAAACAATTTTTTTTTAAAAATGTAATATCTGCAAAATATTTAACTTTAAAATGGACTAAGTCTGGCAGATATTTTTTATATAATACCTCAAACTGTTCTTTAAAAATCCTGAAACTTGGAAGGAGGTATTTTTTTTTTTTTCTTTTTTAAGATATGATTTTTTTTTCTTTCGCAACATGTAAAAAAATCATCTTAAAATAAAATTTTGATATTGTAATTTTGCGTAAGAAGTATTTATTAAGTCTGATTTGTTTGCTTTAAGGTGTTGTAAAAAGTGACGAAATTGACAAAGTCTCTGTTGTTTATTTGTTGCATTTTTTTTTTGGAGCTCAATGTGGGCACTTTCAAAGAAAAGTACACTTTTTATCACTTTACGTCTCCCATAAATTTTATGAGTTTTATGCATTATATATATTTATACATTTAAATATATTTTCTACGTTTTAATTAATAAATAGAGAAAAGCCCACTAACTACACGTGTACAAATGGGCATATAAATACATTTTATGATCTTAATTATCATTTTCTTTTATTTTACTGTAAATAAAACGTAAAAATTATACCATCTTTGTTTAAATGAATATAAAGAAAACAACCCACTTGGGTTTTTCTAAACAAAATACTCATTAAAACCCAGGTGTCTTTTCTGGGTTACCCAGTGGGCAGCCAACCCTGGTGTATAATACCATGAGTACCTGCCCCAGCGGCCTAACCCAACGGTGTTCCTAACATTGGATGGATTTAATGCGCCCATGTGTGAGTACGATATTAGAAGGCCATTTTTAGTTTACGATTCGGCAGAATCATGCACTCGCTTATTGATTAGGAGCTGAGGCCTCCTTACCACCCCTGCTGAACTACAGCAGATTCTGTTAATGCGCAGCAGCACCTTGGAGATCCACCAGTAAGCGGAATTTCTCCACAGTGCACGCTTTATATTTTTAAGTAAATAGCTAAAATTTGGTAGCCAACATAAGAATAGCATATTTTACACCTCGCTACAAATCTGGACATGTATATACAGGTGTTGGCCAAATTAGCATTGACGACCCAAAAGCATTAAACAAAATAAAAAGCGGGTATTAGAAGTATAATAACCTATAATGTTTTGTTAAGATTATGTCAGAAATTTGTGAAATATCTATGTAGGCTCCTCTCGCATCCCATTATTTTTTACCAACTGAGTAAAAAAATATATATGTAGGCGTGTAGCCGCAACAGCTTCACTTATATGTGTCTTACATGGCCTCACATAAAATGATTATCTTATTAACATTATTTTGAATTTTATTTTTGTATTTAATACACAAATAGCTGTATAGAAAAAAGTACCAAAAATATTTATATAATCGAATTTCCGAAGAGTACCAATATGTACTTAAGAGTATCTTAAGGAGAGGAAACACAATTTAAATTTTATTTCTATTTTTATTACTTTAGAAGATAACTGGAATACCGAAAAAGTACTACAATTATATTTTTGCCTTTTTCGTCTCCAATATGAACAAATTTATAAATAACGAGATAAAAGGTTGCCGATTTTAACCATTTCCAAAACTTTAGGAATTAAATTTCCAAAAGTCCGCACTTTTTATCTACACATTTGGAGGGGAGTCTACCTACAAAAGGTCAAGTCTCTGGCTTATGTTGTTTGGTCTGGGCAATGATCACCCAGTCAGTCACGCAAATTTTTTATAAATAAACCATGTCACTTAAAATGCTCTGATTAGTAGGGTGGCGCGCGGTGGCAGCTAAAATTTATTGTACTAACTTTGGATACTTAACAGTAGTAGATGTAATTACATACCACTTAACCTCCTCTAGCCCCAACTGTTTTGTTATGGTCTCTTTAAATTTGGTTTCTTTTCTCACAATCACTTCACTTATCCAAAAAACTAACGCGAACAAAATCACAATTATCGCATCGAACGATTTGTTACTAACACGGTTTAAAAATAACGTGCTAATTTACAAAGAAAGCTTTGAAGAAAAAATCATAGCTTACTTTTTTTCAAAATACACAAATCAACCCTAAAATTACAAAAAAAAAAAAAATATCATCCCTTTTGCTCCAGTATTTACGGTAACATCGTTATCCAAGAGCCAAATTAAGATATGAGTTGTATGTTTTGAAGTGTAAACTATAATCTGTCATCAAAAATTTATTGAAATTAAAAAAACAAACAAAAATCATTTTTGGCTGGAATTGACCAGTGTGTAAAGGTTAAAAAATCAGCCCTTTCTTTAAAACTCTCTTTCCGTTTTGTGAGATAGAAATCACAGCGACCATGTGATTATAGAAGAAACCTCCCAAATAAACAGTTCAAAACCGAAGTCCATAGAGACTGGTTTTTGTGGTGTCACCTAAAGATTTTAGATCAATCTTGTTCTCAGAGAATAGAGATCTGCTATTTTTGTTTGCGCCGAATAAGGGGTATTGGCTGTACCCTTATTCCTCGAGGTAGTAGCCAATCCACACCATATATCTCATATCGACAATTTTCTTACGTAAAAAACCACAAGTAATCATTTAAAAGGAACTTTAATAATATCACAGTGCTAGTTGAAAAAACAGGCAAGCCAGGGACCTGTCATTTTAACATAATTCGGGTACGCTGAATCAAGTGATGCTTACCGTTTTTTTAGGTTAGCTCAGGAGTCGCCCCTAGTGAGATATAATGTATGACCGACCGCAATTAGTTGTTTGTCCCTAACATTTTCTCAGAGCATACATGCCCCTTATCACCATCCCTTAAGTTGGGGGACCCACACACAAGTAGTGCCTAGGATGCCCCTTGATGGGTCAAATGTATGACCAACGCCACTTTGTTTTCATTCCCAATCATTTATTTCTACCATACGAACCCGCTATCTCCATTCATTAAGGGGTCTCCCATACATAATGTTCAATACAGACTAGAAATATTGAAGAAAAAGTGCCATAAATGCCCAGGAGTCGCCCCTAGTGGGGTTTAATGTATGACCGACCTCAATTAGTTTTTTGTCCTTAATATTTTCTCGAGACATACTTGCCTTTTGTCTCCACTTCCTAAGGGGGCTCCCATACAAATATTGCGTTTTATGAAATGCTAAAATTAATTAAAATGTTTCGTCTTTTGTGAATAAAATCAAAAGTTGTTAACAGATTTAAATCGTTTAGGGCTTGTTTTGTTTGCAACTTCGTTCTTTATATATCTGAAATGAATTAGAAGCGTAGCTGCACTTTCCCATTTTTAATAAATTTTTAAAAAAAATTTGTTTCTAACACGAATGAGCATCTGAGAACAAAGAAAAATCTTAAAGAAAATTTTATTGTGGAATTTCGGTTTTTTGAACTTGTTTCACAAACTGAACCGTTTTTGAGTTACGCGAACATATCTTGTGCAACATCCTCCATTTTCGAAATAACGGTATGTCTCGAAAACCAGAGCCAACCTCAAAAAAACGGCTAGTATCACTTGGTTCAGCGTAACCGAATTATGTTGAAACACCAGGTGCCCAGCTTGTCTCAAAAAAAAGTGTCAATTTCTAGAACATTGTAGTTTTTATGAACATTACGCCGTTTTTTTACTTTATAAAAAAAAAAACATTTTCGTAATTAAAGTTTTCAAGCAATTTTCAGTAAAATAATTAAATATATTTCCAGTTAAAATTTTTGTGGCTCATGTTTTCCGTAGTCTTTTGTTTTATTTGGATGTGTTTTATATTCAAAAAGTTACGAATCAAATTAATGTCATTTAATGATTTCATGGTTTTACACCCACTTTATGGGATTGGAAATTTTTTTTTTTTTTTTGCCTTAAAAACTACAAACCAAACAAAAAAAGTGGAAAAAAGTAAGTATATAAATAAATAAATTCATTTTAAACCATTGTAATTTTTCGCTCAATTTGAGTTGTATAAACTCCCTGTAACCCAATTTAACGTTTTTATTTTTGGCCAACAAGTGATTTAAAATAAATAGTCAGCATTTCTTTTTCATTTTTTGGAAGGAGATTATGGTTCCGCTGTATAAATAACCTTTTCCTTTATCATTTTATTTTGGAGAAGATTTTTTTCGTTGAAGTTTTAATTTTATACTGAACTAGGAGAAGAAGAATTATCTATGGGACTTGGTTTTTTCTTGTCATTTGTTTCTCTGCTAATATTAAGCAGATTTACTTAAGAGGTTTTAAGCATCTAAAAATCATTATCATTATTTGAAATAAAATATTCTGTTGTGCATGATAAAACATTTAAGTAGACTTTTTTTTAAAAAAAAAAGACTTATTTAGATAATAAAGTATAACCTTTTTACACTTTTTTGAGGAGTTACGCTACAGCAGATGAGACTAACATAATGAATTGCTGAGATATTTTGCTACAAGTAAAAAATTCTGGGGCTTGAGATTTAGAAATTTGGGATTTTAAACTTCGGGTATCTCATTTTTTAAATGAGAAATTACCGCAAAAAATGAAAAATAGCCCTAATAAGAAAATGAAAATTAACATTCATTTTTTGAATCCAACCCAAATTTTTAATTTAACGTTCTTTGTGTTTTTTAATGTTAATTTTGTGATAATGAAGTATTACCCCAAATTTGGGGTCGTATTTCATTTTCTTATTAGGGCTATTTTTCATTTTTTTGCGGTAATTTCTCATTAAAAAATGGGGTCATACTGCATTATAAAAAATAACTCCAAATTTGGGGTAGATTTTCATTTTTGTTTTGGGGCTATATTTCCTGGGGCCATATTTCGCAGCGCCACCTTTAGCCCAAAAAAAGCCAATAAGAGATATTACGTTTTTAAGTTTTAATGCAATTTTTTCAAAAGTTTAAAATACTTCAATTAAAATATACTTCTGGAATAAGCCTTAGTTATACAAATTTTCTATACTTTTTCTTATGAAAGCATGTATTGGCAACCCTTTATGGCGCTAGTGTTGATAGAATGAAAAAGCTCATACCTCACTGCTTCTGCCCTTTAGTACGCATATTAATTTGAGCTCAATATCAAATAAGTAAGAGATTATGGTCGGTCAGGCTCGACCATTTGATACACTTCACCTCAACATTTTTGTAAGTGTATCCTGCTTGGGCCAGGCAAAACCAAATTATGGCTTGGATAAGATGATTATGAGTGATAATTGAATCAATTATTTTTTTTTGTTGAAAGAAAATTAAAATTAAATTTTGATTTAATTAGATTTTAGTTGTTTTGAAATAAATTTTCAATTAAAATTTTAATTAAATAACAAAAAATCTTAATTGACTTTTTTCGTTTAAAATAAAATAATTTAAACATGTAGAATTGTTGTTGGAAATTGTCAATATTTATTTAAATAAATTAACACATTGTTTGAAATGGCAAAGTTTTTTGATCACTTTCTTATTTAAAATTAAAAATATCATTTATTGAAAATATTTTTTCAAAATTTTAAAATTATTATTAATCATTATAATCATTTTGGTAATAGATGCAAAAGCAACCACTTGTTTGCTTGATATTATGAATTTGGAATAAATTTGGTGCTTGGATAAATTTAATAATTTTTTCTGTGTAGAATCAGTCCAAAAACAAATTCCTTCTTTTTTGCTTGGGTAATTCAACATGGAATCCTAACGTTATTATTCCTCCTTATACCACAAGGCTTGCATTAATAAAATTACCAACGCTTGAGAGCAGAAGAACTATGCTTAGCATTTCATTTTTATTCAACCTAATAAATGGCGCGGTCCGCTCCGACTTCCTACTCAGCAACATAAACTTTAATGTTCCTCATCGATCAACTCGTTTCTACATTCCAATATATTTACAAGTTTTTCAAACTAATTATGCTAATTCTGATTCTCTAAGAAAATTGTGTAAACTTTATAATGATTTTTATTTTCTTATTGATTTTTCTGTTAATGTTAATGTCATTAAACGTAATATTATTTTGTACCTTAATCAATGTAATTAGTCTTTTGTTATTTTGTTTATTATGTAAATTTTTTTTTATACTTGGTCTGTAAGGATTTATTCCGTAGACCTTAAATAAATAAATAAATATCTGCTTATTTGTCGATTTTCTAAGAATTCCCCAGAGGTGCTTCGTTAACGATTTTTGCAGTAAGTTTCAGCAATAAAAGTTCAATGCAAAATTTCCTACAACATGTTATTTGGAAGAAAGATGTCGTATCTATTATTTTTTCGACACTGTATATAGTCATCTTAAATCCAATAAAAGCCATAACCGGCAAAAAAATAAACAATCGGGTTTTTGACTGATTATGTTATATATTTGTTATTTAAGACACATTCAATCAAAAAGTAAATTTTGAATTTTTAGTCACTTACATCCTTTGGGTTTTAGGGACTATATGTATTTTTCAAATTTAGTTTAATTATCTCGAAAACTGTCTGTACTGTGCGCATAAGGTTTTTATCGAAAGACAGCCAGCATAGCTGTCATCCGTACGGACGGACATCGTCGATCGCTATACGAAAAGGAAGTTGAACTTAAATATGCACACAGAAAAAATTATAAATTGTCTCTCATCAACAAATTTATACCAAAATTATGAATTTGCAAACAAGTTGTTGATTTTGCACCTATTATCGAAATGATTATATTGATTGCTAAAAATTGTAAAATTGTGAATATTTTTTCTCAATAAATGTTATTATTAATTTTAATTAAAAAAATGATCAAAAAACTTTGCCATTTCAAACAATGAGTTAATTTATTTAATTAAATATTGAAAATTCCCAACAACAACTCTACAAGTTACAATTATTTTATTTTAAACGAAATAGTCAATTAATATTTTTTGATATATAATTAATATTTTAAATGAAAATTTATTTCAAAACAACTTAAATATTAATTAAATCAAAATTGTATTTTAAATTTTCCTTCAAATAAAAAAATAATTGATTCAAAATTAATTAAATTTAAATACTTTTTAAGCCATTTTTTTAATTGATAAAAAACTTTTTTCTGTGTACGAGTATTGCATTCATTCTAGTGCTGGCAAATTCTACTTCTTTTTGCCTGGTACTCTATTCAGTATTTTGAACGAAATGTTGCCAAATTCAATATAAAAAAAAAATTATGTGAACTTTTAAGAAAAAAAGTTAAAAGAGTTGTACCCTTTTTATATTCCGAAAAGCATTCGAAATGTTTATAGCAACATTTTTATTTTTCATGCGAAACAAGTGCAGGGATATTATTTCGCACGGAATTTTAAGCAACAGCTTATAATTTTTTATTTTGTATTTGAAAAGTAGTTTTTATAACAAGCGTTTCACAAAGAAAAATGTAGAAAAATGTAGTGCTAAAATTAGCAATAAAATTAAATTTTTGGTTTTTAGATTTGGGAAATTATTAAAACTAGGACCGCCAGGTGGCCTAAATTTGACCACTTGAATAATACAGTTAAAATTAATCCTTTCATGCACATATGGAATATGCAATTCTTATTTTAAAGGGCTACCTAAATTTAAGAAAATAACAAATGTCTTTTCACATTTCCTTTTATTGGTTATTATTAAAGCATTTTTTTACTATTCTACTATTTTTACAATGTACATGTGATACAGTTTCGAGTATAAAAGGTTAAAAAAAACTTAAATTTTCCTGTTCTTAGAAATAGAATTAAAAAAAAGCAATATGTATATTGAAACAACAATAAAAACAATATATCGTCCCCTTAATAACACAATAGTGTATAGTTTGTTTGCCAGTTCCAGATAATGGAGTTTAAAATTTTTATGTTATTACTCGTAGACATCTGGGAAAACACTAATATCTCAGAAAATAATCGATGTTTTTAAGTTGTGGTCATTTAAATATGTAATGGAATAATCAGGCTACTAGTAGATGATATTTCATTAATTAACAAGTGATTAAATTGCAAAAATATATGATTCAAAGTACCACGATGTCACTTAGGCTATTTTATTTATTTTGTAATATGTATGAATCATTATACACTATTTTATTTTGTATGGTATACACTATTTTATTTGAATCTTTTACACCATTTATCACGAAATACTTTTAAATTATCGGACGAATGTCCATGCAGTAAAACAAAGTATTAGTGGTTAACAATGCATTTTATTCATAATTCACAGTAATTATTTGGTATATCAATGACATGTTGTAAATTGTTTTGCAATAGAATTTTTACACAGTTTTAATTAATTAAAAAATACACGAATAAAAGGTAATATTCATCTACGGAAATATCCTCCTCCACATCAGGTTCATCCAAGCAATTTTTATTTCCCTCGGGTTGAAGATTGAGATAAAAAGATATATTGAACTCTACCTCATCGTTATTGGTGACGTCTGAAGTCAGGCCCTCCATGTCTTGGTCTAATTCAGGGTTCTCTTCCCGTGCCATAGTGCCTATGTGCAATTCCTCTGCCTTTGAATCAGCATCTGCTTCTGCCTACTCATCTGTTTCCGTAACATAATCGTCCGGAGATCAAGCGCAGAAATCTTCTTCGTCCCTCGTACCAGGCACATAATCATTGAAGAATTCTTCAGGGAAGATTCTTCTCAGGAAAATTTCATCTGATAAGTCCATAGATAAATTTATTATCGTTTCACAGAAAATACTCACCATGACTTGATAGATCCATTATTTTCACAATTTTTTTACAATAACACACTAGCAAAAGCACAATTGCCCCGTCTATGTCTTCTCTCGGCAAATGCTACAATCTATCAAAGAGTTGACATTAACAGTGTAAACAGATTTTAAGCTATTGTTTACCTCAACCGTAGAATACACAGAGAAATTTTATATGATAAATAAAACAGTGTATAAATATCATAGGGATCGACTCCAAATATTATATTGTTAAAAAATTGTGTATATCAATATACGTCATTTTTCGATTTTATTTTGTTATGGAATAATAAAAATAGTAAATAAAAGAAATAGTGTATGCTTTTTATACACTATTTTACTTTGAAATGATATTCAGAGTAACACCTAATTAAAACACCATACCTGCACTTACACAATTATTAACGAAAAATTTCAAACACGCAATTATACGCTAATATTTCACTTAATCTTTTGACCCAATTTGTGGAAGTAGAATTTCACCAAATTTTGACCACATTTAGAATCAGTTAAGTAGATTCTTTTTTTGCAATAAAAAAAATAATAGCGTACATTCGTATACACTTTATTAAGGGGACGATATATTTCTGATCGAACATTTTTATTTTATTTTCAGAATAAGTCTTTATTTGATTGATAAGTACTCATAACTGTTTATCACTTATAAACGCTATCAAACAAATTGTAGACACCTAACATATCAACCACTTAGAATTTGATTTGTACCTGCATATCTGCAGATTTTTCTATGTTACAAGTTGGAGTATAAATTATAAAAACACTTATTTATTTTTGTTTTTTTAAGAGAGGACTATGTCCTCTGTTTTTTATTTAACTTAAAATTTTTTAGTGCCGGAAGACTATGTCTTCTTAATCGGTCTTTTTTATTATTAAAACTATTTATTTTTATTAACTTAAATTTCTTAGTGCCGGAAGACTATGTCTTCTTGATCGGTCTTTATTATTAAAATTATTAATTATTACTAACTTAAATTTCTTAGTGCCGGAAGACTATGTCTTCTTGATCGGTCTTTATTATTAAAATTATTAATTATTACTAACTACTTCTTTTTACTTACTAGCTACCTATATTTATTGAGCAGCTAATCATCATATTCAATGTAGACATGTTGTCAGCATTTTAAATAAAAGAAAATAAAAAACTATGAAATTTACTTTAAATATGTCAGCAATTAATTGCGACATAGGAGATTGAACTTTAATGAAATTTACTTTAAAAGTGTCAGCGATTAAATTGCGACAGAGGAAATTGAACTTTAATGAAAATGAAATTTACTTTAAATATGTCAGCAATTAAATTGCGACATAGGAGATTGAACTTTAATGAATTTTACTTTAAGTATGTCAGCAATTGGATTGCGACAGAGGGGTTTGAACTTTAAAAAAAAAATAAATATGTTAGTTATTAACTCCTCCCTTCTTAAATTGATTGTCCTCAATCATTTAGAAATACGGAATATTGTTTAGTCTTGGTGGTTTAGTGGGAGTTTCTAATGCTATTAGTTTAGGGGATTCAATACAGTGTTGCACACTTATTGTCGCCTGAGGCTCGTTATTAGTTTGTGGAATTTGAGATTCCCAAACGATTATTTTCTTGTTTTTAAAGAAAATTTTTAAGCATGCCATGGAAATGATAATTAGACTGAGGACACCAGAAATTGACCATCCTCCAATGTTCAAGTGTCTTTGGATAGTTGAAATTACTTCCGTATTATTAATCTGTAGCTCGTTAAGAGCTTCGAGTGACAAGAAATTAATATGGTCGCTTTCAAAAGGAGCGGGCTGCATTAATGCGGGGATGATTTGTAAGGGTGAGGCTTCTATATTACTAAAAGTCCTATTGTTAATTTTAATAGTGCTGTTATGAAATTTGATAAGAAGCGTTCCAGATATGTTTCTACGCGTTTCATCAATATAAATTGATGTGTTACAATTATTTACTAAGATAACGCCGGACTCAATCTCTTCGATTAATGGGATATGATGATTGTTGCTCGTTACGCATGTAGAGTTTTGACTACTTATAATATTAGGAATACATTTGGTATTAGAAATATTCTTTATTTGGTTTTCTTTACAAATTCTTATATTATTATATTTTTCACAATCATTTCTTACACCATATATAGTTTTTTCATCTTTTAAAATCTGCTTAAATTCTAGATTAATTACAGAGTTACCTTTTATTACCGGTCTTAAAATAACGTTTTCGTAAGTTTCTTTTTTTGTTAGGGGAATCTTGACCAAATAAAATATTTTTTTATTAGTACTGTATAAGACAGATACTTTGGCAAATTGGAGTGCCTCTTCGGGGCTTACAAATACAATATTTTCTTTTCTAATTTTACTTGTAGCAATTTCAATTTCTTTTTTATCTAATATTAATGGGTTAACAATTCCAAGCTTCGCCCATTCAATTCCATTCTGAATATTTATTAGCTCTTCTTTAACTAGTCTTACTCTATTCTGTAAACTTATAACTATTTCGTTTTCTAATAATACATCTTTCCTTATTACATTTGAAATTTTATTTACTACGTCTGTTAGGTTTTTTAATCTTTTATTGAAAGCTTCGTTAACGTACACTTGTTTATTATTTTTTTTATTTAGATCATTTATATTACTAGCTATTATTTCAAAATCGTCGTGATCCGGGGATCCTGCGACATATTTCCAAATAGTACCTATGGCATTTATTGCTCTTTTATTTTTTATAGAGGGTGTTATATTTTCTAAAATATTTTCAGTAAGGCTTAATTCATGGATAAGGACGGGATACAGGTTATGGTGATTTGGGATGTTTTGTTGGATAAATGTGTGGGTATTGGAAATGGATATTGCATACTGTGCCAGATCTATTGTATGTAAAATAGTAAAAGTTCCTTGTTGAATTTTTGCTGTACCTCCATTGATTGTTACCACGTACGAAGAAGTGTAATCCAAAATTTGGACTTCAGTTTTTGCAAATGTTAAATAAAATCTGTAAAGGTAATTTATTCTCTCTTAATATTACTTTTATAAACAATTCTGCCTGTCATTGTTAAAACGGTGGAGTTTCTATCTTCTTTGACTATTTCTTTTTTATACCTTGGAGTCAGTTTTGAACCTAGTCGTTTATTAACTCTGACAAAGATTTCTTCTCCTGGTGAATAAGTTTTTATTTCGTGCCTATTTTGATTATGGTAGTCTAAGTCCTGTTTCTGTTTTTCTGTTAAACGACTGATGATTTCTTGTTTGTCCAAAATTGCTTTGTTTGGATCATTACTTGAATTTCTGTTAAAAAATATATCTATCGGTTTTCTACCGGTGGTGGAATGAATTGACCTGTTATACTCGTGTATTGCTCTGGTAAGTAAGTCATGAAAAGTAGTGTGGAGTTTGTCTGGTTTTAAGCATCTCATAATCTCTGAAAGAGTGGAATGAAATCTTTCTATTTGACCGTTAACAGAACTAGAGTAGGGTGGTGTAGTGTAGGTTTCGATGCCAAATTGATCTTTAAGAAGAAAGTTTATTGATACGGAATTTAAGGATTTTTCATTGTCTATGACTATGGACTTAGGGATACCAAAGGCTAAAACTATTTCTTTTAACGGTTCTTTAATATCTTCTATTGCCCTAGATTTTAAAATTTTGACTAAAGCGTATTTTGAAAATTTGTCTATTGCTGTTAGTACAAGATTTCCTTCGGTAGAGTAAATGTCAATATGGATGATTTCTCCAGGATTTTGTGGAATTGGTGTGGGTTGGAATTGTGGTTTATTAGGACGACGATCATATTTTTGTTCTCTGCAGACTTGACAATTTTTAACAATTCTATTGGATTTTTCTGTCATTTTTGGGAAATAGAAATCTTTCTTTATTTGCTCTCTATTTTCTTTAGCATTTCTGTGGGCTCTTCTGTGTTCTTTGATTAAGACCTCCTCTTGTTCTACATCGTTAGTTAATTCTTTGACCTGTGACTGTGTGAATCTTATTTTATAGTTTATGAAATGTTCGGAATAAAATTCTTGAATTACTCCCATTATTGGTTCGGTAGTAAATAGTCCATTAATTACGCTAGGATTAAGATATTTTTTTAGAATCGAAATTAATATTTTTTTGGTGTAGTACGGTTTTTTTATTATATGCCTATGATAAGTTGGAAAGGGAATTTCGAATTTGTAGTTATCATGGTTGTCTATTAAAATATGGATTTGGTTTTTGAAGACGTTTATAGGACATTCCACTGCTGGTATTTTATTGTCTGATGAACTTTCATCGCTATGTTGGGTTGCTGTCATTGAATGTATCTGTGGTGGCCTAGATAGTGCATCTGCTACTACGTTTGTTTTACCGGGTTGATATCTGAGTTCATAATCATATTCCTCTAAGATGGCTTTCCATCTCTTCATCTTGCTGTTAGTATTTTTACTACTAAGAGCATATGTCAAAGGTTGGTGGTCTGTAAATATGATTACCCTTCGGGATCCGTACAGATAGTTTCTCAGAGAATTTAACGACCAAATTATAGCCAACATTTCTTTCTCATTGGTGGCGTAATTTTCTTCTGTTTTACTTAGTGTTCGAGAAAGAAAGGTTATAGGCTTTTTATTTTGCGATAGGACTGCACCGATTGCGTAGTCTGAAGCATCTGTCGTTAACTCGAAACATTTCTCGAAGTCAGGGTGAGAGAGAACTATATCACTAGAGATTAACGAGTTTTTTAATTTTTGAAATGCATCCATAGCATTCTGGTCTAAAGATATTTTTGTATTTTTGGAGGCGTTTTTTGAGATGCGTCCTTCCTCCCCTCTTAAAAGGGATGTCAGGGGCTTAGCAAGTTTCGCGTAATCTTGGATGAAACGCCTATAATAACCTGACATGCCTAGAAAGCTTCTTAAATCTTTTAGAGTTTTTGGGGTTTGTATTTGGGCTATTGCTTCTACTTTTTGTTTGTTAGCTTTTATTCCTTCTGTTCCTACAATAAATCCTAGAAATTCAATTTCTGTTTTTAAAAATTCACATTTGTCGAGCTGTATTTTGAAGTTTGCGGATTCTAATGTTTCAAATATTTTGTATAGATTTTCAAAGTGTTCTTTTTCAGTTTTGGAAAATATAATTATGTCGTCTATATAGACATAACATATTTTACCTATGTGGTCCCTTAGAACGTCATCTAATGTTCGTTGGAAAATTGATGGCGAGTTTTTTAATCCGAATGGAAGTCGGACGAATTCAAATTTTCCGTTATTAACCGAAAATGCGGTTTTTTCTATATCGCTTTCTTTTAACGGAATTTGGTGAAAACCACTTTTAAGGTCTACCACTGAAAAGTACTTATTTTTCCCTAAATTCGCCAGAACTTCGTTAATTTCTGGGATAGGGTATCTATCGGCTACAGTGATCGCGTTCAGCTTTCTGTAGTCAATGACCATTCTGAATTTTTTTTCGCCGGATGCGTCCATTTTTTTCGGGACAATCCAGACGGGTGCGTTGTAAGGTGATCTAGAAGGTCTAATTATACCATCGCTTAAAAGTTCATTTATTTGTTTTTCAACCTCGTTTTTGAGTGCCATGGGATAAGGGTATGATTTACAATATATTGGTGAGTCCGATGTGGTTCGAATCTCTCCTTTGATTCGAGAAGTAAATGTAAGTTTTTTATTAGGGTCTTTGAATAAATTGGGATGATTATTTAAAACTTCTTCTAATTGAGATTTTTGAGCCTCGTTCATATGACTAGTTCTAAATTCCATTTTGTTTACGGATTGGGAAATTTGTTGGTGAATTTTGATTTTGATTTTGTGATTTATTAACATGTATTTTTCTTTAATATGTATTATTGCGTTTAATTCCTGTAGGCTGTCATGGCCTAAAATACCATGAAATGATTTTAAAGAGGGTAAAATATAAAATTTAATAGGATGATTGGGTAAATTAAACAGATTCGCAAATGTATGATGTGTGATTTTAATATCGCCAGAAACTGAATTGGCAAAAAAAGGTTTTACGTTTTGTTTAGGATTGTTAACGAGAGATGATTGGATGTAATTTTTATTAGACCCTGTGTCTATTAAGATTTTTAGGATTTGACCATTCTTCGCCCTACATTCGAAGTAAGGTAGCGAAGAGTATGTTAACCTAAAAAATGAATGTCAGTTAAATCTTGTGTAGGGGTTTCGTATTGTTGATCCTGTTGATTTAAAGAATCAACGTATTTTTCCATATCTTCATTTTGCAGTTGCTGGTAGTAGTAGGCTTCATAATATTCAGGTTGAGATTCTTCAGATGCTATTATATTGTCGAAATTTTGCTGTTCGGTTTGTATGTGGAAATTTCGTTGTTGTTTAAATGGTGGTGGGACGTGATTCATTGATGCAGGTCTTTTGCCTTGAAATTGCATCGTTTGGCGGGGTCTGCTTTGGTAGTTAATATTTCTTGTTTGTACCGACTGATCAATTTCCATAGGTTGGGGTTTAGGTTCTGCCGGTCTTGGCGGTTGAAATTGGAATTGTTGTCGCATTTGGTGATGCGGTTGAAACGTTGGTTGAGGGTTATGGTAAGGAAAGGGCTGTTGATTTTTAAATGTATTTTGTTGCGTACTGTTCATAGGGGTATTATTTTTGGTAGAGTGTTGAAATGTTAATTCTGGGTAAAATGGTCTATTATAATTTTGTGTGTTTAGATTACGCATTGGGGAAGGTGGTGGCTGCTGCCGATGTTTATAGTTTTGGTGTTTATTCGCGTATTCCGATCTATAATGTTGGTTCTCCAACTTCAGGCAAAGATGTAGTGCCTGTGGAAGATCTGACGGTTCACGAATGCCTAGGAGTCTCGGTAGATCTCCGTTTAAGCCTCTTATAAAAGTATCGAGGGCTTTGTCTCGATATGTCTGAGTCAAAAGTCGCAAAGACTCTTGCCCCATTTCCATGCAGCCAATTTTATTCAAAATTAAGGATAGGTGTGAATAGACTTGTTGATAAAAGATTTGGGTAGTGTTTCTTCCTTGGATAAGTGAGGTCATTTGATATTCTAACGTGCCTAAGTCACGTTTGTCAGCGTAATGTAGGGTCAAACATTTTACTATACTATTCCAGTCTAGTGGCGTGTTGTACGACTCTAACGCAATGTCTGCATTCCCTATTACTTTATTTCTAATTACGCTTAGGATTCCGTAGTATTTTGGAGTTCCTTTCATTGAGTCGTAGATTTGTAGAACCCTATCGACACTTTTTTTCCAGGAGTTAAATTCGGAGGGGTTTCCGGAAAATTCTCTCAAACTTCTTACTATGTCCGGTATTTTATCTAAGTCGTGTAAATTCTCCCTGTATCTTTCCTCTATGGTTTGGTCATTTCCGTAATTTATGTCCGCGTTGGGGTTCATGATAGACTGCACAATACTCCTACACTGTTGTGCGCAAATGAAAGCTATCCTATTCTCTAATTCGTTATTCATTCGAAAATTGTGTGGCTCAACTGATGGGTTTGGGATTGGGTCGGGATTAGGAGTGTTAAGGACAGGTGGTCTAATTAGGTTGTTTTGATTAGCCATTTTGAAAATAATATAGAAATTTTATTTTTATTTATAACAAAGATTTTTTTTATTTTTACGTTCTTAGTTTTTACTAAAGTAAGAATCTTTTGCTTAAAATATTTCTTAAAATGTTAACTTACAAAATTATTAGAACTGCCTTCATGTTTTAGCTGTTGCTTTACTGATGAAATTATTGATGTAGTGCTGGTGTTGATTTTAAAGATGATTTTCAACGGGTTAAAGCTGATTAATCTTCTAAAGGATGTCGGGCTTCTATGTTGAATTTCGTGTTGATGTTGATTTTTATGTTGTTTACATATTTTTTATTTTGGTAATGTTTATAAAGTTTTTATAAATTGTAAAATCGTTTATTATAAGTTTTTATTAAGTTGTTTTCTTAATTTTTCATTGTTGTAGTTCTTATTATTATTGTTTTTGTTTTGTAGCACTTTTTATCAGCTTCATTTAACTTAACTAAACAAGTTTTTATTAATTTTAAGTTTTTTGTCTTAATTTTTCACTAAATCACTTAACAAGTTTTTACTAATTTTAAGTTTTTTGTCTTAATTTTTCACTGTGGTAGTTTTTATTATTATTGTTTTTGTTTAGTAGTACTTTTTATCAGTTTCATTTAACTTAACTAAATCACTTAACTAGAACCGTTCCGATTGCACGAATTTTTTCCGTTTTACTTTTCGTTACTAAGGATTCGGTACAATTCTATAAACGAACGGGTGCCTGCGGACGGACACGTACAGGCTTAGGTTCCGTGGTATATCCTTTTTTTATACCAGGCTGCTCGGGCGCCAATTATAAAAACACTTATTTATTTTTGTTTTTTTAAGAGAGGACTATGTCCTCTGTTTTTTATTTAACTTAAAATTTTTTAGTGCCGGAAGACTATGTCTTCTTAATCGGTCTTTTTTATTATTAAAACTATTTATTTTTATTAACTTAAATTTCTTAGTGCCGGAAGACTATGTCTTCTTGATCGGTCTTTATTATTAAAATTATTAATTATTACTAACTTAAATTTCTTAGTGCCGGAAGACTATGTCTTCTTGATCGGTCTTTATTATTAAAATTATTAATTATTACTAACTACTTCTTTTTACTTACTAGCTACCTATATTTATTGAGCAGCTAATCATCATATTCAATGTAGACATGTTGTCAGCATTTTAAATAAAAGAAAATAAAAAACTATGAAATTTACTTTAAATATGTCAGCAATTAATTGCGACATAGGAGATTGAACTTTAATGAAATTTACTTTAAAAGTGTCAGCGATTAAATTGCGACAGAGGAAATTGAACTTTAATGAAAATGAAATTTACTTTAAATATGTCAGCAATTAAATTGCGACATAGGAGATTGAACTTGAATGAATTTTACTTTAAGTATGTCAGCAATTGGATTGCGACAGAGGGGTTTGAACTTTAAAAAAAAAATAAATATGTTAGTTATTAACTTATATAATGACGAAAAAACTTGAGTAAAATTTTTTAAGTACTTATCGCCCTTCCCTTTTTAATAAAACTCAATCTAACATATCTTTTTTCATTATTGTTACAATAACATAGCCAACTTCTAATTCGACTTGGCTATCTTTTTTCCTTTCTCGCCTTACAAATAAATAATTTACTTTATTTTTTTATTCTACATTTAAATTTTTCAAAAATAAAAAATCAAGGACTGATTAAATTTACTTCTTTTGTATGGCATTTTCAAGGGCTGATTTTATTTTCTTTCTTATGACATTTTGATGAGTTCGAAATAAAAAAATTTTAAACTTCAAGTGGGAGATCAAGTGTCACAAAACATAAAGTTGACTTAACATAAAGAGAGAAAAAAACACTTCTGCCAAACCGATTCTAAAAAAAGGATTATGCTTTGTGTATCAAGTTAATGTGTATAAAAAAAAATTTGAATAGAAACAGGTATTTTTTAAAAAGGATTTTTAGTATTCAAGAGACCAAAGATGTTAATGAGATTAAATCTTGAAATAATCAACAATAAAAGGTGATTTTTACAAATTTACTGCAATGATTTGTTTTATTTCACAGTTAAATTTTGGGTAAAAAAAATGTTGCTTGATTTTAAATACATATTCTTTATACAGTTTATTTAATTTTTATTACACTGGTCAATAAGAGATGACAAATTGTGTGTTTCCTAAGAATCTATCTCAGTTTGACACCTATTTTTCAAATATGTCAGCAATTCTTCTCTAAGAGCTTTTGTTTTTGAGTAATAGCTTAATACCCTCATTTACTTTGTTTACTTATGGCGATTTCTTTTCCCAGAAATATGCTGTATAAATGTTACATGTTCTACATTTTTGTGTTCGTTTTTACAAAAAATACAACTGTGGGAAGAACTTTCCAGTTCTTTTGAGATTATGTGACCTTCTTCGAGAAAAGGGACCTAGTGTGTGCAAATGAAGTTTTGAGAAAAACGCATTTAAAGTTTCAAATTTTAATATTTTTCTCATTTTTATCGATTTTCCCAAGTTCGTTTTGTACGTTTTTATGGGGTAAAAATTTTTTTATCAGAAATCTAACTCATTTCATCTTATTCTACACCCTTTTAGGTACCAGAATCCACTCTTAAGAAGGTTGATGAAAAACATGCAAAACATGTTGCATATTTTACCTGCTCTGTTTTACAACTTTGGTACTTACTACTTTTTTTGTAGTAAGTACCAAAGTATGTGCGCTATGAATTTGTCATAATTCATACCGCTCATAATTTTATGAAAGATTGTTTAAAACCAAAATATTAACATATTTAAATTTAAAAAATTCTCTGTATATTATTATCGTTTTAATTTTTCTACAAGCCGCTTGTAATGCCAATATTTGTTTCCAACCCGCAACAGTACGCAGAACTCGCTCAAATAGCTTTAAAACTCGCTAATGAAGAACATTAATAATAAAAGTGTAATAGTTGTAAATTAAAGCACCTAATTTTGTTCTATTGAAGATTAACAACATGTTACACTTCGAGTGATTATAGGTAACATTAGAAAGTGTTACATGTATATACTGTAACATATTTTTCTGAGAAAAGAAATCGCCATTAGATTTTCGTTTTTCGTGTGACACAAAATTATATTTTGTTGTTATTTTAAATATGGATTCCCAAGAATATATGGGCTTGTGATCATTATATTCTTAAGACTTCGTGAAAGCTGCATATTTCAAATATTTTAAAATTTAAATGTTCAATCAAGATATACAGCGGATGCTACAAACAGGTTGGCAAAACTGCGAGGCATTTTTACGGTAATGTTCAAGTGGGAAAAGATCCACTCTTTTATTTGCGATGCCAATGGTCTCGCGTAGAGTATGTAGAAAATTAGTTAAAACGAGAAGTTGATTTCTAAATATTTTAGGACTCTTTTAATGGACATAAAATTTTTTTAGTAAGAATAGTTCGTTGGTATGTCTTGTTTGTGCATACATGAAAAATTAAAAAAAAAAAATGGGATTTTGCAAAGTTTTAGGGACTTACAACTTGAGGGAAAATTTGGCTTGCGGAAAGATCTCCCTATATGCTGTTGCTATTCAACAAATGCGGCCAACTATCTAATTCAGCGGATGTTAGATAGCTCCAGCTCCTTAACAAATGACAAATTTATAATTCTGCCAGATTGTGCACTCAAAAATGTTACCCGTATGTTTTGGCTGTTCTCACAAACAGGGGTGGTTGGTAAACGCCTAGTTTGTCACACAGTGGCTAAGAATACCTTGAGATTACCCAGGCAGAAATTACGACTCTTCTTAATGTTATGTACCGCCACGACCCTATAAATACAAAATTTTGACTGTTCAAAAAATATTGTACCAACACAACACTGTAGATAAAAAATTACAACTTTAGTTTTTTAATACCCTTAATACCAATATACGACTTTAGATTCGTAATGTCATATTTACAATAAAAATATACCGCGACAGTACTGTATATACAAAAACTAAGGCCCTAATCATGTTAAACGCAACGCAACGCCAAAGAATGATATTAAAAGAAAAAACAAAGTCATAAATATTTTGGAATTTTGTTGTTGCTTTCTACAGAAAATCATAATAAGATTCATGATTGTAGTCAACATATTACGATTATTATTGAATCATATTATGACCAAATATATTGTCGATATTATATCATAATATTTTTCCCTTAATCCGAATTTGTTCTTATTATATCCTATTATAATTTAATGTTATCATATTATTAACATGTTAGTCGTAATTAGTTAAGAAGTTATTATTATCATGTTAATCATAATAATTTAAGAAGTAATCATATTATTATCATGCTAATCATAATAATATTTAGATTAAATCTAAAACCGAAATATATTTAATGTAAAACTGTAACAGATATTTCACATCAAAATATGATGCAACTTTTAACATAATATTTTTAAGCTTTTTGTCGTAGGTCGCAATTAGTTATAAATTATTTTATAGAATTTTAATTCTTTTTCTCTAAAATAACACAAAACAATGGTCAATATTTTTGCACCATTTTCAAACAATATTAAAATTTTTTTAACAATCATATTTTATTTTGTGATACTTTGCAATTTTTTTTAATGTACCTACAATTTTTTTAGACTTGTTTTTTTTTATGGGTATTTTTAATTGTTTAATCACTGAATAACAGATAATTCGATAAAACAAACGACGCAACTGATACAAAATTATTTTACAAATGGGGATAACAAAATATTATTAGAGTAAAGATATTTTGTTTGCATCTTGAACATATTATGAGTACACGTATAGAAAGTTATCATGTTATGGCTGTTAAATATAATTAAATGGTTGTGAGAAATATAACATGTTTTCCAAGTTATCATTATTTAGTTGGTATAAAAATTATTATTTTTTAGTTAACCATACTTAAATTAATAATTGCGATAAACATTGACATATTTACAGTAACTATAATAATGTTGATTTTAAATAAAAATAACAATATTTTGTGCAAGAAAACAATATATTGTTACAATAAAAATAGTGTAGTTGCCGTAACCATGCCCAACCATATTTTTTATTTGCGTGTGGATCATAAAAATCGATGAACGCGTTTCGCTTTTATTCACAATTAAGTGAAGGCACCTCATTTTTAAGTGAAGTAAAAACGTCCACAAATAGAACAGCAGCAAACACACACAAACATCAATAATGTTATTTTTATGGAAATCGCAATTTTTATCAATTTAATTGTCTCAACAAATTGTGGATAAAATCAAAAGTTGTTTACCGATTGCAATGAAATAAAGTTCATTTCATTCGAAATATGTTTAGCTGACTGTTTGAATACCAAAAATTTTAATTTAAATTTAAGTTTTTATGAATTTTTAAATAAAAAAAATTTTTTTTTAAATTGTTTTTTTTTACTTTAACGATATCTCTGAAAGTACTGGGCAAATTTAAAAACAATGTAAGCACGGCTTAAAGATAATATTGTTAGCGAATTTTAGTTTTTTTTTTCACTGAATATGGTGCACCGTTTTCAAGTTATTGCAATATATGTAGTGGAAGTGTCTTAATTTTGGAAATAACGGTATATCTCGAGATTTAAACTCAGATTTGAATTCAGCGTCCCAAATTACCTTAAAAACAACATTCAGTTCTTAATCACGCAAAAACTTGTTCCCTTGTGTTATACACCGCTACAACTCTGTATTTTTGTTTATTAAATTAATTTATGTAGTTACAGATATACATTACATTTAGTTAAAGAGTAATGGCTATTATTTCATCATTAATATAAGTAAGAATACATTTTTGTTCAACTGTATGTATCTTAGACCCGATATAATTGTCTAGTTTTTTGACGTTATACAATCCAAATTTTTTGATGAAAGAGGATATATGAAAAATTCACTAATTTCAAGAAAAATTGCCTTAATATTGAACTTTTATGTTTGTTGATCCAATGTTGTTAATGTTAATTTACGGTTTTGGGACAATATTGAAAACCCAAGTCGGAAGACGGATTTTTGGCGTTATCATTTTAATGTTGTGACTACGTTGTAATTTCGGGAATCCAATATTGTAAATTTAAATTTAAAGTATTGTGACAACACTAAAAACAAGAGTCGGAGGAAGCACATTTGGCGTTATTATTTTAATATTGTGACTACATTGAAAATTTAGTGAACAGAACATTGTATTGATGTTGGTAGTACCCCCATCAACGTCGGCACAGAGTCGTGCTGATTGTCGTTTTCTGCCTGGGTAGGTGTCACGCTTTGCAACTCTTCAATATATTTGTAATATTTCCTCGTGAAATATTGAAATGTCTGAGACTTGAGACAATAGTTTGATTTTCCAAATGAGCCATACTGCCCAATTATTTCACTTAAATATCTATGTGTTAACGATAACAATTTTAATCCACCATAGAACTTTGCTACTGTTTCACACAAAACCTATAGGATAACAATAACACAGTTAATTTTCAGGAGGATTGGTCTGTTATTTACTAAGAGTGCCATATGAAGCTGCATCTCTTAATACTCATAATTAGTCCTTAAGGCATAAAAATTAATTATATTGCTTATATATATATATATACGGTGTGCTTCGCTACCCCAATCGTTACAAAATGAAACAAAAAGTATTTATATATAAAGAATTTTTTTTTATTAAATTAGGAGTGCCACCGCCCCTTTGTCCAACCTTTACATGGCTTAGGCCTCATTAATTCATAACAACAGCCTACTATGAGAATTTGATGACGATCGGTTCAGTAGTTAATTAGATATAATCGACATAAAGAGGCGTGGCCACTTTTTTCTTGCAACGCATTTCTATTCATAACAATATCATATACACCAAATATCATCATCCTACGCCAAATAGTGGCTAAGATATGAGGATTTTATGTTTTGGGTTGTATGAGCGTTTCACCGCACCTTTTTCCAACCACATCTTTATATAGCTTAAAGTTCAGTAACTCAAGGCAGTCGCCTACTGTGGAAATTTGAGGACGATCGGTTCAGTAGTTTATTAGATATGCTAGTTTTTACTTCTTCTATAAAGGGGCGTGGCTCCGCCCTCTTTTTTTATGGAGGTTATTTCTATTTACAGTAACGCCATTTTAAATTTTGGGTTGTATTGGCGTGGCATTGCCTCTTTGTCCAATCTCAACTTTATATAGCCTAATGTATGTTCCCGGTTCACAGTTATATTCTGTGAAAATTTCAAGATGATCGGTCAAGTGGTTTGGCCTCCTATAAGCACATATATATATATATATATATATCATACAAACATACATTCACTTTTATATATATAGATGTATATGTCCTTTATTTATCCAAAAATAATATGTATACAAAAAAATGTAAATAAATTTTTGCAAGTGCACGTGCATAAAAAAACTGAACTGGCAAATTGTTTTTATTTTGATTTCTTGCGAAAACAATAAAAGCAATTTATTTTTGTTTTTAATTTGTTTTTTCTTTACCCACTTACAACTACAATTAATGTTGGGAGAATTCCAACTTATTGTAGTGGGGAATGTAAGAATGTAAGATAATGTTGCAATTTTGTTTAAGCTTTGATATCGTTGCAAATAAGACTTTTTAAGTGTTTGTAATTCCCATTCCCTCTGTAGTCTTAGTTGCTGATATTTTTGGCTTTTCTAACATTTTTTGGGAAAAATGTTTCCTGATGATCTGGCCTAAGCAACCAGTGAAATGCGCATGGAAACAGCTTATCCTCCAACAATAAATTTTCAGTTGTTTTATCAAGAATAAAAATAGGGAATTAGGCACAACAAATAAAATCTTTTAATAAATAATAATTAGTAATGTGTTTATTTTAATGAACTTTTAATGGTTTTTAATCCAAATTTTGATATTTTAGTCAGGTTTAAGTTCATTGAATTTAATTTTCATTAAATTATTTTTATGAAAAAAGGAATTTTACAGCATGAAATGAATTAAAATTTATTGATAATTTTTCATTCTTGACTGAGCTGGAAACTGAACACAGGTTTTCACGGACCGGTTGCCCAGACAAGTTTCGATTGTAACCACCCAACTCTTCAGTGGGGTTTGTCGTTTTAGCTCTCACCGCCATTGACGACGGAAGGCGTCATTAGTCAAACATCAATCTTTAAACCAAATGGTATTTTACCTTGGTAGATCAAAATTTTTTTTTTTAATGAATGATTACCTATTTTTATTGATCTACCTGTTCTTCCTTACTTCTTGTTTTTTCATACTTTTTGTCAAGAAGTCTTCTTGAAATCCAAAGTATATTTTTGTTTTTCATGTTTTTGTCTTTCTTTTTTTCCTTGTTGACATTTTTCAGCACAACTTGAAGGACAAATGTTAACATAAAGCTCGTGCCTTAGCTGTTAACAATAATTAGTATTGTGGCTATTTAATTGAACTGTTAATGGTTTTAATAAATAATTGTATTCCCAAAAGCAACTTCGATAATAAATTTTTGCAAGTGCTCGTGCTTAAAAAAACTGAACTGGCAAATTGTTTGTATTTTGATTTCTTGCGAAGACAATAAAAGCAATTTGTTTTTGTTTTTAATAAATAATTGTATTCCCAAAAACAACTTTGATAATAAATTATTTAAATTAAATGTTCACGGAGAACACAGGGCGTCGTTTGGCTTCTATGCGCGCGTTACGAAGACGTTTTCGATTTTCAATCTCGGCCCAAGAATCGGAGCTGATCTACGATTTCGGGCGCAGAAATCAACTAGCCGGTCGCCATTATTGTTCCGTATTGTACCTAGACCATGCTTGCCAATTACCGCCTCTTGTTGTTGTCATTTCCTACTTTGGTATTAAATTCGCCCAAAAATATCTTAATATTCCCGGCAGGTAAAAAGTTGTTCACGTAATAATCTTTTACATTATCATCGTCAGGATCAGTTGGTGCATAACATTGCAAAATAGATATATTACGAAATTTACAGTTGAATCTCGCAGTTATTATACGTTCGGAGACTGCACTGTATTTTAATAGGGCATCTCTAGCCTTTGGTGACAATAGCAGACCGACGCAATTTATATTGTGAGTGGTGTTTCCGGTGTAGATAAAACGGTGACCCTAGAATATCCAATTTGTATAAGACCATTTCCGTAAGAACTTGCACGAGTCTCTACGTTTCGAGAGACTTCTCACATTCGTCATCGAGGGGGGATCATTATTTAAATTCAAATTTGTTAACGCTCCTGTAATCAATTTGGTTTAAGAAGATTGACTGATTAGGCAAAAGCTTCCAATCCTTGAGTTGGGACTTCCAACAAACTGCTACGCCAGCTAAATACAGTTGAGTTTCAGCGACTAATTGTTATCGGATCGTCACTTAGTTTCCAGAGACGCATTGGTGTTAGCATGCACTCTGAGTACTCGGTACTGTACGCCTGCTCACTTTAGCTGCCATCAGACGGAAGCCTGAATGACATTATCAGGGAACACTTGGTCTAAGACCGGAAGTTGTGATGCTTGAGAATTTCAGGCAGAGGAATCGCTTCTTGCTGCCCCCAAGTGGATAGCAGACAGAGAGCTTTCAACCTCTGAGAAAAACCCCACCTCCCTTATACATAATAGGTAAGATCTTTTTTTTGGAAAATTTTTATGGAAAATATTTTTTAAACTAAAAATTTTTTATAGGAAATTATTTTGTATTAATTCAAAACATTTTAAATATTCCCCTTAATGTATAATATTCCCCAAGTACATGAAAGTAAATAAATCGAACTGTTATAACTATGAAGAAGTGCACAATTTTGCTAACCTTGGCACCCAAATAACACCTGAGTGCAACAAAGCAAAAAGAGCATTTGCAAAGCTACGAAAAATATGGCGGTGTCGGCAGTTACGGAATACAAAGGAATTTTCTAAAACTAAGCATGTCTTAAACGGCGCTGCAGCTATGAATATAGAAATAAAATTGCTAAAATATTGCATCCATTTCAATAAAAGCATTGCAAGAAAAAACTTTCCTTCTTTTCATTCAAACACAAATATCAACTGACATCCGTCTTTTATTCTAAATTATATTTCAATCCTTCTGCATCTATTTCTGCATCATGTTTTTCATTTATTTCTTTATCCATTATTAATTTGAAAATAATACCTGGTTTTACATTTTTTTTATTGTGTAATTTGATTTCTATATTGTCACTGCGTTCTTTTTTCATGTTACAAGATATTTATACAAAAAGCAGAACTCATTGGATATCCTCATTTCACTAAAATGTCAAAATACCTTTCTCTATATATTTTTTCCATTTTTTCTCTTCGTGACTTCACGAAATTTATACAATTATTTCAATGCCATCAATAATGTTGCGTACCTCTCCCTTTTTCTAAAACAAAAGAACTCTCCATCATACTAGAAAAAAGAACAAATTACAATTTTAAAATGACTAAAGAAAACTTGAAAAAAAATTCAATTAAAATTCTATGCCCAACCAGTTGATAACGCAAAAAAAAACTGTAAAGACAAAAAAGGGCTGATATAAAAACATTGAACGCAAATACCATAATAAAAAAGTCGTAAATGTTCTGCTTGTTTGAAGACAAACTAAACAAAAATAGATAGAAGAACAGCTAGAGAGACTTGAATCGGACTTTTCTACTGTCTGTCACTTTTGTAGCCACGTGACAAGTTTGTCAGCTAAATTTTTTGCTGCTATTGTTTATATCTCTTTCGCTTAATTTTTTGCCGTGCTTCAATTGTTTTCTTGTTTCTGTTGAGGAATGGCCTTTTTTCTAAATGGCAAATGTTTCATTTCATTTCTGAACCAAATTTCCATAAAAAACTGAGAAATATATAGACATACAGGAAACTGAATGCAGTGGTCTAACCTAGTTGTTTTCGTTTGTAATGCTATGGATATAACCCAGTGAACAATGTCCTTAAACTTGTTTTTTTTTTTATAATTGTAATACGTTTTTACGTTTATATATCAAGGTCGTATGAGTAATATTTTTCAAATTTCATTAAATTACTCATACGCAACCATTTGCACATACCGTGGACGTTAAATTAATATTTTTCAAATTCCACTAATTTTTGTTAATAAAAATATATTTTGTAAAGAGCGATTCATCGTAAGGTTTGATTTTCAATATGCTTTTTACAAATCACATGTGACGCATATCAAACTGCTTTGTAATTTTTGTTCAGTATCGTTTGGCATTTCATCATGGCAAGACTCAGAACCACAACAGCGTCTCCAAATTGTTCAGCTGCATTACGAAAAAATCCATTGTTTTATTTTGAAATTTTTTTCATTTTTGGCTCATTGGATACGTTTATAAACAAAATTGCCCTGTTTCGGCTGCAGAGTAAGCCGAAGAGTACCAAGAGCTAATACTACTTATATTAAAAACAAAGGTATGGTGGGGTTTATGGGCTTGTGGAGTCACTGGTCCATATATCTTCAAAAATAAGAATAATCATAAAGTTACCGTCAGTGCACGCAGAGAAAAAAATTGTTTAAAAATGGTCACCACTAACAAAACTATTTTTGAAGAAAATTTTTAAACATGTAATGTTCAATTTAACCATATTATTGTTACCGACAACCATATTATTGTTAAATTGGTCCTCCATCAAGAAGCCACAACCATATTATGGTTGTCTTTAAAAATGTTTTGGTTAAATATGACAATAATTTGTTTTTAAATTAACAATAGTATTTTCCTCTTTTCCAAGAGCAACATGCTATGGTTAAAAACCAACGAGGCTATTATAAGTGTTAAACATATTTTAGTTATTATTAACCAAAACATGTTTGGAGGCAACCATAATATGGTTGTGGCTTCTTGATGGAGGATAAATTTAAACAAAATATGTTTGTCGGTGACAAAAGTATGATTAAATTAAACATAATATGTTTAAAATTTTTCTTTTAAAATAGTTTTGTTGGACCATATATAAACATATTTTTTCTCTGGGTGTGGTAATCGTTATCGCACCATGTTAACGAACTATGTGCTTCCTGAAATGCAAGCGCATGGTCTCGGTGAGCTCTGGTTTCAACAAGACGGCGCTACAAGATACACGTTTTTACGTTTTGCTACGGTAAAGCGGTCACCTAGATCGTAAGATATCACACCTTTGGAATATTTTCTCTGAGAATTTCAGAAATAAGGCGACCATGATTGACGCTCGTATTATTCGCGAGATACCAGACGCTGTGTTCGAACGAGTCTCCTAAAATTGTACCTTCCGAATGACCACCAGACTAGACGTAGTCATTGCCAACATTTACATGATATCATTTTCAAACAGTAGATGACAAAACATTTTTCCTTTAACCGATAATAAAAATGGTAAGTTTACTTTACAATATGTGTCTTGTATTTTACATTATAAATTAAACCTCAAGATGAATTAGTGATGCCTACTTTTGTATTTTTTTTTTTTTTTCTATAAATGAAAGCTCTAAAAAAGACAAGAAAATAAATCCAATGATAAGTTTAAATCCATAAATTTTTTTATGAAACAACTGAACTATTTAAAGTTCATTTTTTTTAGAATAACACCGAAATCTCTTTATCTCCAGAGCCAATCAAATAATATAAATCCAATAAGTAAAATGGTCACTAAGCTATAACTTTGGTGAGAACTTCTCGCGTTGAAAAGATGTAAAAAATAATATTCCATCGTTTCTCGAAAAGTGAGAAAATATGTGTCTGTAACTCATATCGAAAACTATTAGAATAGATTATGTCCTTACGTTAGAAATGTCATGATATGCAACTCGAAACCGATGTGATATTGCAGATGTGGAGAACGCTAATGACATAAATCGTTGACGGCGACCATAATTTACTTAACTTTAAAAATTTATAACGACGGCGGTGAAACTACAACCGTTGGCTATACCAAATCATCATCATCATCATCATCATCATCATATATATTAATAGGCAAGTGGTTTTCTTAGGATCCCTTTTACGCCTTAACTATATATTGTATTTAAACAATTGATATATCATTCATTGCAATTCTATTTTGTATTTTTTTTTTTTTTTTTTTTTTTAATTTACATATATCTTTTTTTACTTTTGAGTTTTATTGACAGTTCAAAGCTTGAAATTTTACAGATAGAGTTTTTTTCTGTAAATTTTCAAGCAATTTTCTTACGTGATAGCTCTTACTCGCCAAAAAAAAAAGTTACAGCCACATTTTTCAATTCAATTCAATATACTTATTTCTGTAATATTAGCATTTCTTTACATTGACTTAACTTAGTTAAGAGTTTAGGTACAACGTTCCTTTTCTTCTTAATAATTAATTTCAAGTAGTATTATTAACATATATACATTTACTGTTCTTGTTATATTAAATGAAGGGAAAAGTTTAACAAAAACCTATTTGAAACGTGGGGTATATGATAAAAAGCTTAAACTAGGGTTATTTGCGTAAAATTAAGATGAAATAAGATCATTTATATGAGCCACATTTTTACTTCACACATTTCAATCGAAAAGTTTCTCAACCCGGGAGTTACAGAACATGGGCACAGGTGAGTGTATCTCGAATACTATGGGTGTGTGCGAAACAGTAGCAAAGTACTCATGGAAGTAAAATTTTGATACTGTTGAAGTAAATAAAATTTCACTAGCCCTGGGTGCTAGCATAAATTTTGATATTAGCGTAAAAACTTTTGACAATTTTAATTCATTATATAACTTTGCTACCGTTTCGCACGCACCCTAAGTACAAAAAAAACCAAATCAAGTACCATACACCAAAGTATTAACAGGCAAATTTTTGAGAGTGTACCCTATTTAAGAGCAATTGGCAATCAAGGACCCGCTTAAAGTTATGCTATGAGTTTAAGCTTCATAAAAGGGTTCTTTATTTCGAATATTATTTAGGTAGCAACCTCTTGGTATATGAGATCTCTGCGTCTTAAACTGAATTCAGGGAGGTGATTCTATTGACCTATGGTCAATTCTGTACCCAACAGCATAATATTTAGACATGACATAGAAGCTATAATAACGTGTATGTTTATCGTGGCCAAATCAATATCAATAGAATCATTTATAACAATGTTATGGCACTAAAACCTATACCGGGGATTTGTATAGGAGCTATGGTCAAATATGTAATGACTCTAATAAAACTTCGTAACATAATTAAGACTGCAATAAAATCAACAAATTTGAACCAAATTTAATCTAAATACAAAGACTCTTTTCCCGAAAAGGTGTTTATATAAACCAGTTTCGCCCTGTGGCTGAAATTCGACCACTTGACATTTACTTTCAAGAAAACCAGTGCGTTATACTACAAAAACGTACACATTTTAAGAAAACATCAACATGCACTCTTATACCCAAATTCTGAAAAATTTGTTTTTGTTTCATATGTATTTGTGCGAAAGAAAGCGCTCTTTCGACATCGTGAAATTGGCAGTAAAACATTTTAAAACAACAAAAAACATTGGAGTTTTCAACCACCGTTAATACATGTGTGTAAGTGTGTTTGCAAAATAAATTAAAACGTTTTAAAACACTTTAATTCTAAAAATTTAGAAAAGAAATTTATATTGTGCATATCTACACACAAATACCTTTAAAGCGATATATGTTTCATTGAAATCGGTGGACGATCTTATACTTAAAAATCAATTACAAAAAAATTGTTCCTGTGTTAATATATAAGATTATGGCCCAATGCTCTTCATTTGCAAAAGACTTGGTCCTTTCGACAATTAGAAACTACGTAAAAAATATTCCCCAAAATTGGGATCTGTACTTTACATGAAAAGCCTGTCTGCCAAACAGATCGACATACATAAATTTTAATTACTCAAAAATGTATTCTGAGTCGATTGGTATACTCCTTACACACATCTGCACAAACGCACAATAACCTCTCCACTATTGTGGTGTTTAAATTGAACTCTTTATTATCTTCCGAGGGCGCAAAAGTAATATTTTTCAAATTCCCGCCATTTATTCTTCTCATTAAAAACGTTCATTGTGTTACTTTTTTTCTTTCTCTATAAAAACAAACAAGATATAGATAACAAAATGAATCCAATGATCACTTAAATCAATTTCTTTTCTTTATTAAACAATGTAACTAGTAGTTAATACTATTTTAGTAAATATCCAAACTTTCTAAACGATATAATACCTGCTGTACTAAAACTAGCTTAAATTAAGTTTTGATTAGGGAATCTCTAACAGGGGGCTGCTATTTTAGATTATGGAATAGGCATTTGTCAGGTCAGGGCAATGGTTAATATTTCTATCCCTTTTACATTGACAGCTTTTTATTTATTTATTTAATTGAACTGCTCCATACACAAGACTTACGAGTCTTATTTTGCAGTATGGAACTGAGAATGTGTATAATTATAAATCATTAATTAATTAACAACTTAATAACTAATTACAGTTAAATATATATAAAGCAAAATCAATTAAAATCAAACAATATTTAAATAATTTAATCATATGTACTTAAATCTCAAATAATTATGTTTCAAATTGTAATGTTGAAAACAGTTTAAAAATATTTTCTTTAAATTTTCGTGCTTTACTTAAAATTTGAAAACTATGGGGTAGAGAATTCCAGAGAGAAATTGAGAATATGTAGAAATGCCACTCCGAAATTAAACTTTTGTATCTAAACGATCTAATTCTTTTTCCCCTGCTTATATCTGAAATACAAAGTTTGCCGTACAGATGATCAGGTTTGTGGGTATATATTATCTTATGTAAAAAAATTAAAACTCTCATGTTCAGTATATTATCTAAAGAAAGGCCATATAACCGAGATGAAAACAAAGATATACTAGAACGCCTATTAAGTCCATACACGTAACGGACTATGTTATTAAATGCAACTTTTAATTTTGCTTTACTAATTGTATCACATTTAGCAAATAGCTCACAACCATATAATAAAATGGGCATCAGATAAGTTTTGGCAAGCAGTATTCCAATTTTTAGAGGTGTACAATGCTGGGTCCGCCAAAGAGTTCTAATCATAGAAAAGGTGCGACCACAAGCATAATTATTGTGGTTCGACCGCGTAAGAGTGTCATTAAAAAATATTCCGAGATTCTTAGCAGATTTGACTATTTCAATTTGTTGGTTATTTATAAATATATTTGGAATAATATTCTGTTCGTTAAGTCGCCTTTGAATAACTATGCATTTAGTTTTTTTAGGATTTATTTCCACCATTTGCCGTTGCCCACGTATAAATTCGTTGAAGTTGCTGATTAACAGTGATAATACACTGGTCAATTAAGGCATTTCTACAATTGGTATAAAGTTGAACGTCATCCGCGTACATTCTTACATTACAATTTGTTAGGACGGCTGGGAGTTCATTAGAGTATGGTGAGAATAAAAGTGGTCCAACAATGGACCCTGTGGTACCCCTCTTGTTACAGGCAGTGCCCTGGACTTCTGGATTCCAGTTTCAACATACTGATATCTGTTACCCAAGTATGTTGACAATAACTGAATAGCGGTCGAAGAGAAATTAAAAAAATTACTGAGCTTGTAGCAAAGAATGTTGTGATCCACGGTATCAAACGCTTTTGAATGATCCAAAAGTATTAAAAAAGTTGTCTCACCATCATCAAGTTTCTTTCTAATCTCCTCCGTAACATCAACTAAGGCTGTTATGCAGCTGTTGTTCTTTCTAAATCCAGATTGACGATCTGTTAGCAAGTTATTGTTATCCAAGAAACAGGTTATTTGGTTATGCATAATACGTTCAAATACTTTAGATAGAAATGGAAGAATGGCTATTGGTCTAAAATCGGAACCAGTTTTGGGTATTGGAACGATTTTAGCTATTTTCCAATTCGAGGGAAAGTAACTTGAGGTTAAAATTTTATTAAAGAAAAATGTGATTATCGGAAGAAGTTGAGGTAAAAGAAATTTCAGAAACTTTGGATTAATCCCGTCCGCTCCTATGGAGTTGGATTTTATAGACAAAAGGCTAGATAAAACATAACATTGGTCTACTGCAGCAAAAGAAAAAAAAGAGTTGGTATTGTTGTTCGAATGATAATTGTTATAATTATTTTGATCCGTCTGAACAATGGAGATATTTAAAAACTTTTTATTGATTGCATCGGCATCAATTGAACATGGTTCTTGGTTTGTAGATTTACTGATACCAACTTCGCGTATCGTTTGCCATGTTCTTTTAGAGCCAATAGCGAAAGAAAACTTTTCAGCATAAAAAACGGATTTGGCCGTTTTAATCATTTTATTTGTTTTTCTTTTAGTGGTCAGATAATCCTCATATAACGTTGTAGTCTTAAATCTTTTCCAACGTGCATACGCCAAATCTCTTTGGTTGATGTAACCCTTAATTTCCGTCAGAATTTTGAATTCTACTATTGCATAATAATAGCACAAAAAACATTCAGAAGGCCAATTTACACACTTTCAATATCATTTTTTCCAAAATGTAATCACTGAATGTGCAAGTGAGCTAGGGGCTATTAGTTATTTTAGTAACAACATGTTACAAATTTGGTCATCTGCGATAAACTATAGATCAACTTCGTTAAATCCCCATTAATACAATGTAGGCTTACATATTTGGAGAACGACAAGAGCTAACGTTTCAAAATTTATTACAAATATCGTTGTTATTAATGTAGAACATCTAGGCGGGATTGGAGAAGTGGGTGCGGCATAAAATTTATTTCGCTATATCTGCATAACGGTAGAAACTTTTTTTTCGAATTTGGTAAACAACCTCTCTAAAAAATGGGCGGGATTGGAGAAGTGGGCGTGGTACAAAATGTATTTCTTTATATTTGCATAACAGTAGGAGAAAAATTTCCAAATTTGGTAAACAACCTCTCTAAAATATCGGCAGGATTGGAGAAGTGGGCGTGGCAAATAGCATACAAAGACATTATAGATTTCTGTATATGTGGAGAACGGCACGAGCAAATGATTCCAAATTAGGTACAAACATCTTAGTTATCAATACACAACATCCGACAAAATGTGGGCGGTATGGGAGAAGTAGGCGTGGCAGAAAATATAATTTTGTGTATCTGGCCAACGAACATAGTTGGGGGCAGTGCACTAAATATTGATTTAAATCAACATTGCAACAACAGCAAAAAGAATTAGCGCTAAAAAAATTGAGAAGTATTGCAAGTTTTTTCACTGTCACTAACGATGATTGAATGCATAAAACCTGCACTCAATTCAAAAAGTGCAAAATTTGAACTTGCAATCAAAAAGACTTTCATAAACATGCTCTCATTAAAATTTAAAAAAGGAAATTCAGCATGTGCAGGGTTTTTAAATTTTTTGATGATATGCATAAGCAATGGAAATTAAACAAAATAGAATTTTATCAATAAGGAAATAATTTTTATTTTAAATTTAGTGCAAAATTTTTTGTTGCAATTAAATGAGTGAAGAAAAAAAGTTGCAATAACCTGATGATTGTGTTGTTTTTAACTGAATTTTTTTTCCTTTTTTTTTTGTTTTGAGTGCTTCAATTTCAGAGGGCTATAGCAAAAAAATATTGAATTTTTTTTATTAAAAATTGTATTAAAATCAGTTTATTATCTAAAATTTTCCTTTCTCTGTAAACTAATAAAAATCGAGCTAAATCTATTTATATTAAGCCATCGATATATATGTACACGCAAAGAAAAAACATGGTTGTGGTAAACCTATTCTAAGAGCAACATATTATGATAAGATTCATGATTGTAGTCAACATACTTCGATTATTATTGAATCATATTATGATCAAATATATTCGTAATATTACATCTTAATATTTTTCCCGTTACCCTAATTTGTTTTTTTACATCCTTTTATAATTTAATGTAATCAATTTTTTATCATGTTAATCATAAAAAGTAAGGAAGTAATCATAGTATTATCATGTTAACAATAATAAGTTAAGAAGTAATCATATTATCATCATGTTAATCATAATAATATGTATACTAAATCTAAGACCGAAAAATATTTTTAATATATATTTATGCTTATTTACTTACTGGCAACCTTAACGTTAAATTGTTACAGTTATTTCGCATCATAATATGATGCAACTCTAAACATAATATTTTTTACCTATTTTTGTCGTAGGTCAAAATTATTTATAAATTATTTCATAGAATTTTCATTCTTTTTCTCTTAATTAACGCAAAACAATGGTCAATATATTTGCACCATTTTCAAAGTATATAAAAATTTTTTTAGCATTGATATTTTATTTTGTGACATTTTGTGTTTTTTTTAGTGTTCCTACAATTTCTTTATTTTTTAATTTCTTTAAACTTGGTTTTTTAGTGGGTTTTTTTTTAAATTGTTTAGCCACTCAATAACAAATAAATCGACAGGCATATCGCACTTGTTCCTCTAAACAGAGTCAACTCAAAATTTTTCAATTTTCACTTTTTGCAGCAAAACGTTGAACAGTGGCCATATCAACCAACTGTAAACATCTATAAGATCTATTTCTCTAGTATTTTGCCTAAAAAAATGCAGTTTTATCCCCATTTGTAATATAAGAATACATATAAAAAAAAAAAAAGTGTTTTGTCTCTACTGAAAATTTATAAATTTTGAGTTGACTCTGTTTCGAGGAACAAGTGCGATATGTAAAACAAACGACACAACTGATGCAAAATTATTTTAAAAATGGGGATAAAAAAATATTATTAGAGTAAAGATATTTTGTTTGCATCTTAAACATATTAAGAGTACACGTATAGAAAGTTATCATATTATGGCTATTAAATATCATTAAATGGTTGTGAGGAATATAATATGATTTTAAAGTTATCATTATTTAGTTGTTATAAAAATGACTATTTTTCAGTGAATCTTACTTAAATTTATAATTGCGATAAACATTGACATGTTCACAGTAACTATAATATTGTTGATATTAAACAAAAATAACAATATTTTTTGCACGACAACAGTATATTGTTACAATAAACATAGTGTAGTTGCCGTAACTATGCCCAGCCATATTTTTTCCCTGCGTGTATAACGTGGCAAGACGCTTTAAAATTTTCCTGAATATAAACTTTGTAACAAAAGAAAAATTAAAAAAAATTTTCCATACTAAAGGCTTTTTTAATTAAAAATATTTTCTTGATTTCACCAAAATCTCAGTTTAGTATCCTTAAAAAAAAAAATTAAACACTCAGCCCACACAAGATCACGCAATGAAAATTACACAATTAACCCAAATTGTATTTAAAACTTTTATTTAGTATCACCAGCAAATTTTATTAAGTTTAAACAATTTGTAAGAAACCCAATTATACCACCAACTCTACAACCCTCTTACGAGCGATACAATCCTTTACCACTACTTCACAAAATCCAACATTAACGCCATGGTTTGGAAGAATGATGACGAAAGATTTTGTTTGAGTTGGTGTTGTAGCAGATGAAAGAGATGGCATCGTATGCAAGGATTATGCCTAGTTGTTGAGAAGATTAATAAAAAGATTACTAACAGGAAACAACCAGCTGTGTCGCAATTTTACAACAATTATAATAACAACATGAACATGATAACAAACACAACAAAGAGAATAGCTACAGCAGCAACTCAATGTATCTAACCATTTTAAGCAGTTTGTGGTTTTTAAATAGAAAAATGTCTGTGTATTTGTTTTCGTATACTATTTATTGCAGAGAGATTTGTTTCGTATAGAGTTCCTATTTAGAAAAAAAAATATTTCGAGGAGTTACCGGAAAAAATATTTTAGAAATTTCCGGTAATCTAAGCACTGGAGATTTTGAGAGTGGATCAGCAAAGTCCTCAATTCAAGCTTAAGGTTTCGTAAAATTATAAATACAAGGTGGCTGATGGATTTTGCTTCAATACACAGAAAAAATTATCAGTAGTTTTTTATCATTTAAAAAAATTGTTTAAAAAGTATTTAAATTTAATTAATGTGATAATTTAATCAGTTATTTTTTTAGTTGAAAGCAAATACAAAATTAAATTTTGATTTAATTAACACTTTAGTTGTTCTGAAATAAATTTTTAATTAATATAATTATTAAATAACAAAGAATCTTAATTGATTTTTTTCGTTAAAAATAAAATAATTTGTTGGAAATTGTCAAGACCTGAGCTATATTTAATGAAATCAATTAACACATTGTTTAAAACGGCAAAGTTTTTTGATCATTTTTTTCATTACAATTAAAAATATAATTTATTGAAAAAAAATATTCACAATCTTAAATTTTTACAATTTTTTTTTGAACAATATAATCATTTTGGTAATAGGTGCAAAATCAAAAAATTTTTTGCTTGATTCTATGAATTTGGTATGCATTTGGTGACTAGAGACAATTTTTAATTTTTTCTGAGTAATAAACTCAAATAACTTTTTTTGTAATGCATGGAATTCATTCAATCTTTTTTTTTATTTGAAAGCCTATTGAATTGTTTTAAGAATAATTTAATTAGTCGTAAAGATAGCTGAATTTGAATGTCTGCTCTAAGGTCAGGCCAACGAAAGGGTGAGTTTCTTGAAATGAGTCTTTTAGAAAATGTTCTGCGTTATTTGGCTATAACCGGCTGAGCTATATGTGCAGTTGCACCATCTTGTTGAAACCACACAGTGTTGAAAGGAGTTCTCTTTAAACGTAGTTCCAGATAGAAAAATTCTCAAGTAAAGGTCTCCAGTATTAGTAACGCTGTGTCTGCTTCGTTTAAAGAAGTATGACCTGACAATACAGCGTGAAGAAACTGCACACTATACTGTGACGCGAATAGGATGCGGTATTTCTGGGTTGTAACTACTCCATATGCGATAATTTTGTCTGTTTACGTTGCCGTTCAGATCAAGTTTTCTTTTAGTATCGGCTTTCATCAGTCTCAATTATTATAAAAATTATTCAATTAACTATTAAAATCAATACGAAACGATTTCGTTTCCTGTGCCTGTACTTTCGAAATTCCTGGAAATCGTAGAACAGAAAATTTCGGAAGTTTTGCCGCAAAGTCTTAAAATTTTTTTTTGCCAATTATTACAGCTTTTATTGAACTGAAGTGTTCAAACAGAGCTGAGTCTTCAACTTCAGGCAAAAATTCACAAGAACATAATTCAAACGTCGGTAGTAACTTCATATTCATTTTATTATCATTTTATTGTTTTAATTTCATATTTTATTTTATGGTATAATTGTTGGGAGAATGAGTGTCTATATGTGGAAGTACAAGAAAAGAGTTCTCAAAATAAAACATATTTTATTTCATGATGACTTCCCAGCAGGAAAAGGTAATCAATAGGAATCGAGTACGTAATACATATCTTGTATTATAATGTGATTCCAGAATTCATTATTTTTAACAAAGAGATGTCCTAGGATTATAATGAATTTTTTTATGGTGTCCGAACATCAAATTCTATAATTCATTTTTTAAAACTTTATATCATTTAATTATTTACAATTAGATATATAATTAATTCCGCGGTAAAATTTAAATATTAATTTATGTTTATTTGAAAAATTATTTATTCTGTGTTATTAAATCCCTCACGCTTTGATACTTCTGCAGTCAAATAAAACACAATTAAAAAAATTAACTTCTTATGTATATCAAGGGCGAAAAAGTATAAGAACCTTATTTAAGTTTATAGCGACTTAAATAATTCCCTCATAATTATAATTCATAACCAATTCTTCCGAAATAATTTTTGACAATTTTTTTTTTTTGTGTTACGAAAAATTTAATTATCGATTCCGAAGGAAGACATTTAATTTCAAATGCAAAATTATAAATTATATTATTATGTAGTTATATGTGTAATTTATTCCATGTTTTCCTGCTGAGTTTTTGTTAAAAAATTTTTTGTCAAATTGTATGGAAAATGTGGTCTCGAAGCAGTTCTTTTTGCACATTAAAACTTATTCTTACCTGTTTCGTTTTCTAAACTCAAATTCAAAATATGAGTTTTAATGTCTCTCAAAATCGATTCTCTTCATTCCAGTCAGTACTTTTTTTAGTTCAAGATGATGCGTACAATAAGTGCTCGGTCATAATAATTTGATCATGACGGAAGGAATTTTAAAATTGAATTTTTTGCGCTCGAATATCTATACCAGGTTCCAAGAAATACATACCACTTGGTTTTTTTTCTGTTTAATTGCTTTTTTCTAAAACGATTATAAAAAAATCATTAAAATTTTTCGCAAACACATACATATGTATGTATGTTTATTAAGAATTTCCGATTCGAAATGGAACATTTTATACGTTTTCGTGGGAATGGGAAAAGTTTTATGTAAGGAAACCTATCTTAATACCAAATTATGATGATGAGTTTATTTCAGGCATTTGAATTTTATAACCATAAACTATAGAGTTGCAGAATACTTTCTATATATGCATTTGCAGCAACAACTACAACTAAATATTGCTGTAGTTATGATTCTAACAACAGCGTACATTAAAGCCTGATTTTTAGATTATCCAGTAGCTTAAAAGAATGTATTGTTCTTGGAGTTCATATACTTAATTAGGAGCGTATACTTCGTAAATCATTATAAAACTGTGCAATCTAAGCAAAACATAAAATAGTTAATTTTTGCATAAGCGTAAATGGAATTTAATGCACAACGGTTCATATCCGTCCTTAACTCCTATTTTGCAATCTAATTCAATCTATCTAATTCTTCTTTATTTACATTTTCGTTATCCGAATGTAAGTATATATGGGGGATTTACAAGGTAGTCATAAAGTTGTAAAGTCATATATGCTAAAATAGTTACAAGAAATTATTTTAGCATATAGCATATTTTTGCTGTGGGCAACCGCTTATAATTTAAATTTCTTCTGTACAGTTATGATGAATCAATGAACACAGCATTAATATTTTTATTTTGTTTGAAATACAACGATATTTTTTTAAAACAATTGTAAAATTCTATTTAGGACATTATGACGAGATGACTTGATAGCACACCTTCTGAATCCACCAATAGTTTTTTTTTTATTTCATAATTTATATAAGTTTCGTAATTTCTACAAGGGAAACTCTATTTGTGGGCTTTCACAATAGACTTATCACATCTCAGATCACGTTTGTATGTTATCAAGCCATATTGTGTTAATTTTTCCTCTGGAGGATCATCCTTCAACGCTTCCACGAATTTTGCCTTGCCTTATCTCATGATAAGGCCCAAGTATGATGTTTTTATTCCGAATTTTCTGGGTACATTTTAATATTACATAGCATAAAATTATTCGTTTTTTTGTATTAAAAAGAACAAAAAGATTAAATAAATAAATTATGATTAATAAATAATATTTAAATTGCTTTATTTCATTATAAGGTTAATTAATTTTGAATTTGAAATTTATGTATTCTGCTTAATTCATTTAATTAAAATTTTGATTGAATTCAACAAATAATTATATTAATTAATTCCTTAATTCAACTACTATGTTAGTTATTTTTAATTATCTGCAACAATTGAAAAATATATAGATTTTCTTTTAATTATTTTTTAATTGAATCAAGTAACACGTTGTTTACAATCGCACAGTTTTTTAATAATTTTTTTTAATCAAAATTGAAAATATCACTTATTGAAAAAAAATATCAGAATTTTAAATTTCTATCGTTTTAGTAATCAATATAATCTTTTTAGTAATAGGTGCAAATCCAAAAAATGTTTACTTAATTCTATGAATTTGGTGATTAAAATCAATTTTAAAAGAAAAAATTTTGCATTAAACTTATCTTAAGACATTTGAGATGTTATTTTTGACGCCAATAGGGTCAGTGAATTCAATTTATGTATAAAAATGTTTAAGATCGGAGCTCATTTTGCGGATAGGATCAATATTTTCACAATTTGACCGAAAGAATTGAAGTCTAAGGGGTATATAATTTATGGAAGAACAAATGAGGGGTATAGATGCAAAAGCTGCAATCTCCACTTTTTTCACAAACGTAACTAATAATACCTTTTAGTTGTATTTGATGAATGCTTCCGATTAGTGAATATGGCATTACCAGATACACTTTTATCCCATAAGAAAGTATGTTCAAAAATTAAGAATTGATGCATAAACGGAAATGTCCATTGGAGATTGTCGTTTTGGCCATGATCATAGTTTGTTAAGCTCTTCGTCCCTCAACTATTTTCGACAATGCATGCTATTTTTTTTATTCTGTTTCTTTTTTGCAAGACAAAACTAAAAAGAAATGAAAAAATAGCAATTTCTTTTTAATATGAAACAGTTAGTTTTAATGTTCACTTTATAACATTGTTTGAATTAAGCCTTTGTTAAGTTTTATTTATGAATTTTATAACTACTGATTTTTTTAAGTACATTGCCAATGCTATAATAAAAAATCTTGGATTAAAAACAAAACAAAACAAACGAAGCAGAATAAAAGAAATTGCTTCTGTACGGATTCCAGTTTGTTAGTATGTACCTCATACTGGGGGTCCCAGTCGACCGAGGTGTATTCCAGAATATGTCAAACTAATTCAATATATAACTGCTTAATAACATAGGGATCGTTAAAGTCCTTCTCCCAACGTTTATGCGCATCAAAACACAATTTATGATCAAGTAAAATACCAAGATCAAGGAATGTCTCTACACTTTCAAGTTAATGATTATGTAGTTTATAGCTACAGAGTACTGGGCTTCTTCTGTAGAATAGCAAATGTTAACATTTTTTCGAGTTGAGATCCATTAACTTTATATCACACCATAAGCTCAAACTGGTTAGATCATCTTGGAGTCAGTAAGTTCGGTAAAAACTACACTTGTTGTCGATAAACTCAAAAACTTTAAGTCAAAAACTATATATACAGCACAAATGTTTCTCGACCCCCCATTATTTTAATAAAATGCAAGTTTTTTATGCCAAATAGAGCTACCGTTTTTTTTTATTTCTAACCAAAATTGGTCATTTATTTTTTTCCAATGTGAAGATGCGAACATTTTTTCATTTCGGTTATATATTTTTTTTGGCTAACCCTTTAATCACTTTTTTTAAGTTAACAACATTATTATTTACCTGTTTTTATAACGTTTGTTATACAACATAAATTATTCTTCGAATATCACAAAAATTGTCCAAATTTAAATTTCTTAAGATTTTTGTTAAGATCAAATCGCTAAAAACTGAAACGGGCATGTTATGGAAATCGAGAGCCCACTTATGTGTATGTCTCTACGAACATTAGAAACTGATTCTTCAAATATTTTTTTAGACTAGATGTTAACGGCGATAATATACAATCGTGTCTGACTCCCTTAGATATGATGATGATACTCCCTTAGATATGATGAAGTCGATATCAACGGAGAACTACGTTGATATCGAGTTTTGCAGTTCGGTTACATTTTAAGTTCTTAACACATTGTATTTCTCTGCTGTTTATATCGATAGACATAAGAATTCTACAGTATCGAAAGACTTTCAACGAAGCATAGAAAAACATCTTTTTGTACGTTTTTTGCAAAATCTGTTTCAGTACCTGTATATAATTCCGTGCTTCTCAAAAGCTCCTAATAGAATTTGGAGAAATAATCCTAAATTACGAAATCCCCCCCCCCCCACCACCCCCCTCCCCAAACTGTAAGACTGAACCATTGCCTGAACCAAACGAAATAAATATTTGTTCACTTTCTATTCACAATGGGAATGTTGTTCAGCTTTTTAATAGCTGAAAGCAGTCCATGATTTTACCTTGTATACATATGGAAATGATTGATTTTTGGAGTTTCACAAACTCACAGTGAAAGTTACAAGATATTTGGCATCTTCTAATGTTTTCCGTAGCATAATTAACGGTACTTAAAAATTATATATTTATATGTATTACTTCCCATTTTTATTTGATTAATTTTTATATTATTAATCAAAACATGTTATAGTTCCTTTACATTTCTATTTATCATATTTCTCTTGAGCATCACACTTACACTTACAGCCAACTATGTATATGCTGGTCTTTTTATCCACTGCCACGGCTGTTGGTAAAAGTGGTGACGGTAATGTTGACGGTGGCATTAATACCACTGCTACCACTTGAATTCAACTCTATTTCATTATGGAAATACCTCATAGTAATCGTTTTTATACCCACACTCATACGCACACACATACACTAAATAAATGTATTTTCGCATTAAGCGGCACAACATATGTGTAAAATTTCGCAAGTTTATGTGTGTGTGTGTGTGTGTGTGTGTTTTAGAGATCTCTCATACATTGAGATGTTTCAGAATATGTGTGAATATTTTAGTCCTTTTTGTTTTAACGTTGGCTTTTTTACAACTTTGTAAAGTACTTGCACTTGATTGCATATTATGTATGTATAGCTGTGTACACACACACACACATGAGTATGTGTACAAACATTCCTAGAGGGAAAACTCAGAAGACTTTCTTACTTCAGGCATTATCAAAGGCCCGCGTAAAATATTTTTTGATGCAATTGCCATTATTTTCTAACGGCTAAAGAATGCATTATAGAAGGCCTCGGCTCTTTCGTATAAAAGATAAGATACATATTCCATACTAGCTTATATGAGAAGGAAAAAGAGAGGGAGTAGCATTTTTTGTGTTGCAAAGCAAAATAGTTATCTTTTTTATCCCGTTACCATTAATATGTACCTGTTAAAGAAGCGCGAGCGAAAGGCATACCCCGCAATGACAACGTATGTAAAAAAGATATGAGTATGAAATGGAGCGAGCATGTCTTGTCTATCCAAAGGAAGGAGTGCAGGGGCCTTTTAGAAGGCATCCGTACTCCTTCTTTTTCCCGCTGGGTTTATATGTTTGTAAGTAATTTTGCATAAGTATAAGTAAGTGTATACTTGTGTAAGTAAACTAAATAAGTGAAATTGCTAGTTTGGATGTATGTTCTTTATATTATTACACATTTACCTCTATTTTCATCCAGCGAGTACATGTGCAAGTTTGATTTAGTGTATGCGTTGTTAGGAAAATGAATGTGTACAAAAGGATTGCGAAAAGTTAAACTAGACAAGTTAGAAACCATTTAAAATTCTTCTAATTACCGAAGTCGCCTTTTCTGCTAAAAAGTCACCTTTATACTAAAATTTAACCCTTTTTTAATAAAAAGGCATAATTATCAAAAAAGTTGTTTTTGGAAATACATCATTTTTCATTAAAATATTTTGTTTGTTGTGCTTAATTCCCTATTTTTTTAATTGACAAAAATACTGAAATTTATTGTTGGAGGATCAGCTGTTCCTATGCGCATTTCACATTTCAATCAAATTTTAGATTAAAAAGATACCTTTTACTTAAAAATTTTTGTTTTTTCACTGAAAAGTAATTTTGTCCCTGTTTTAATGAAAAGTCAGTTTTTCATTAAAAAAAAACTTACTTTTGATTTTGCCTGAATCTTTTAATAGTTCGATTAATTTACCGAGGATTTGGTTTAATCGGTTAATAATCAGTTAATTTTGCTATTGATCGGTTAACCGATTAATAAAGTTTTTTTTTTATAAATTAAGTTATTTCAATAAATAAAAATGGCTAAATTATTTGTTATTTGGAGTTTATTAGGAAAAAAAAACAATAACATAACGGTTCTTGAACTAAAACGAGCAAACAAACAAAATGCAAAACATAATTTTTTAATTAATACATATCTGGGGGAATCGCAAGGTAGTCGTGAAGTTGTAAAGTCATATATATCTTAAAATAATCACAAGAAATATATATGATATATATGGCAACCGCCTATAATTTAGATTTCTACTGTACAGTTATGACGAATCAATGAACACAGCATTGACATTTTAATTTTGTTTGAAACACAATAATATTTTTTTTAAACAATTGCTAAATATTATTTAGGATATTATGACGATATGACTTGATAGTACACCTTGTGAATCCCCAAATTATGTATTAATTAAAAAATAAACTAAGATCATTATATTAGTAATTTCAGAAGCTTAAGGAGATCTTATAAAATAGACAAATAATTTGGTTTAAATGTTTACGATTTAAGTGATTCTTTTCCTTAGTTTTGATAAAACTTGACTAGGAAAAAACTGTTTCAAATATAGTAGATAATGCAGAAATCGAAAGCAACCCATTATACAGAATATCTCATTTCTCAGTCCTTTTCCTGGATTTCTCTAAACGTATAAAATGTTCCATTCTGCCATTAGATTCCTGTTTTAATTTTCTTGAATTTTTAACTATTCTAATTGTTTCGGTTAATTTTGTTGATATGAGAAGAAACAAATACCTACACATATATATATAAAAAGTACGTAAAACAAAAAGCTGTTGACAGCAATGACTTATTTAAAATGAAGATCACTTAACACTTTATTTGTATGAAAAAATATTTTCTAAACACAAAATTTTTATATGTATATGAGACGAAACAAATAATTAAAAACAAAAGAAAATATGTTATACATAATTAGGGAAGTAACGAATACCGATATCGGCGATACTTCACGTTTGCCGAATATCGGTATCGGTGACAGTAGCAGAGGAAGTGCCTCGCTGTCCTTGCCACACAGTCTACACTCGTCAGATTCCGCCCGTCCAATTTGGTGAAGTCATGCCCGCAGTTACTCATGACCAGTCAGTATACGCCCCATCATACTTACATCGGATTTACTCCCGTTGAGGAGGTTTTTTGCCCTTCCCACGTCTGGGTTACCCCATTAAATCTTAGTGGTCTTACATTCAGTCGCACCGTTCCAACAGGCCGTGTGGGTCTCCACAGCCCACATCTTCAAATCTGCCTTCGTTGCCCCAAACGTCAGTTTAACTGCTTCGAGTTCTCATCCCCCGATAGCGAGTATATTTTATTGTCGATACGCAGATAGTTTTTTTGAACAATCAATTTAATTTTTTATGCTTATTTTTTGCATAACAACTAATAGCAAACAATCAAGCAGAATAATTGTTTCCAATAAAGTAGTTCCTCAAAAGTAAAAAAAACAAGATTTTAAAGATTTAAATTATAAAACTAACGGCTAAATTTATTTAAATTATATCTGCCGTATTCATAAAAAATAAAATAGATTTCAAACGTATTTTAAAACAAAATTTCCATACAAATATTCCTTAAAATAGATTTCATATCCAATTTAGTTTTTTATGAATACGGCAGTATATATTTACTACAAACTTAGCGTTGCTCTATAATGACAGTCAGCAAAAAAAGGAAGAAAAAAAAACGGAAATCAATTTTTTATTTTTTTTTTTTTTAATAAAGCAAAAATATTGAAACGAAATTTGGAATTAATTTAGATAATGTCAAAGTTTAAAACGCCACCATATTTTATTCATTAGAAAAGCGTTAAATTCAACAATAATAAATAGTTTCTTTTAATTCTTAAGCTGGAGGTCGGTCCACGCCACGCATTTTGCCTTCTTTCGAGACGCATGATAAAGTAGAAAGTAATCCTACTTCATGCCTTAAATACTTATATGCATTTTATGCGTTTGCCTTGTAACTTGTCAATACAATTTTAGATTACGACTTTTTAGACTGGTGCAAAAATGCATTGAACGCTTAGTGTGGCATTGCAGCGTCAGCCAATTTGCTTTGCACCATAATGGTAAAACGATCTTAAATTGATAAATCTTGTATGTAATTGTACGTTTCAAGAATTTTCTGCTAATTTCTAAAATAAATAAAATAATTAGTATTATGGTTATTTTATTGAACTGTTAATGGTTTTTAATCCAAATTTCGATATTTTAATAAGGCTTAAGTTTATTGAATTTAATTTTCATTAAATTATTTTTATGAAGAGAGGAATTTTAATTAAAATTTATTGAATCCAAAGAAAATTTTTTTGTTTTTTCATGTTATTGTCTTTTTTCTTGTTGACCTTTTTCAGCATAACTTAAAGGACAAATGTATAAAGTTAGATAAAAAATTGACGTCATCCGTCTTCAATGGCGGTGAGGGAAAAATGGCAAGCCCCTCCGAAGAGATTGTGTGGTTCAATCGAAACTAGACAGGACAACCTGTCCGTGAAAGCCTGGGTTCAATTCTAAGCTCAGTCAAAAATTAAAAATTTTCAATAAATTTTAATTAATTTCATGTTGTAAAATTCCTTTCTTCATAAAAATAATTTAATGAAAATTAAATTCAATGAACTTAAGCCTAATTAAAATATCGAAATTTGGATTAAAAATTTCTAAGATTTTTTATTTAAATTTTGGGCTAATTCGGAGAACACAAAATCTATAAGCAAAGCCACTTGGATGAACTGAAATGCAGAATAGTTCGGATTCCCAAATATTGGCGATTGAGGTAGCATTAGCTCTGAATGAAAGATTGTTTATTGTTTATCTAAAATTCTCTACCTTCGATACAAAGCTAGAAAATATTTAAGACAATAGATCGAGCTACTACTACCCGGTCACCCCTATACCTAGCAAAAGTTCTGATATGTTTACAAGAACTGACCTTTGGAACGTTTGTGAAAACCTTAAAAGAACATTTGGAGAAGAATGATCCTCTGTCCATCCTACGCTGTAGTTCAGCTAAATAAGAAGTCTTGATACACCTTAGATCTTCTCATTTTTCTAGAGTCGCATATCCGTTTGTAGACTGGCGCTGTTAAATATTCTACTCAAAATTTAAGGCCATTGCGCAGAAATACTAATGTTGTCAAATGAGTTCGGTCACACAGAAAAGAGTTTTATCAATTAAAAATATGGTTTTTAAAGTATTTAAATTTAATTTATGTGATAATTCTATCAACTATTTTTTTAGTTGAAAGAAAATTAAAACCATAATTTTATTTAATTAATATTTTAGTTGTATTGAAATAAATTTTTAATTAAAATATTAAGTTAGGTAAGGTTATGTCGAAAGGAGGACGAATTATCAAGATGCAACTTTATATCTGTTGCGATATACACCTAAGCCACTATCGGGCCTGTTGTGCGCTCCTTAAGAAGAAACATGGGGGATTCAGGTGAATAGTGCTGCCACCATCCTATAGTGAGGTGTTATGTCCGGCGTTAAGAAACCTAGTTTCCCTACCGTAATTCCTTAAGATACTCCATTCAACGTTCCTCAGGGATCCCAGACCAGACATGACATCGCTCCCGAGGTGTTTGGATCTAATTCGGCGAAGACCTGACAGTTGCAGAGGAAGTGTTCCAGCGCCTCGCTGTCCTCGCCACACCGTCTACACTTGTCAGGTTCCGGCCGTGCAATTTTGTGAAGTCGTGCCCGTAGTCCCGCATGATCAGTCAGGATTCGCCCCATTATACTAACATCGGGCTTACTCCCGTTGAGGAGGTTTTTTGCCCTCCCCTCGTAGGGCTTACCCCATAAATTCTTAGTGGTCCTACTCACAGTCCCACAACTGCAACTGGCCGTGTGGGTCTCCCCAGCCCACGTCTTCGAATCTACCTTCGTTGCCCCAAACGGCTTCGCATTCGCCAGGTTAACTGCTTCGAGTTCTCTTCCCCCGATAGCGAGTATATTGGCTCTTTCGTTTCCGATGATCCGCGAGTGGCCCGGCACCCGTATGATAAGGATCCCACCACGCGAGGAGAATTCAGTAATGGCCTTCCTACAGTCTAATAAGGTCCTGGAACCTATTAACTGATAAAGTCCTTATTGCCCTTTGGCTGTCGGTAAATATGTTACCGTCCACCCGCCCCATATTCGATTTAATCCATCTCACACATTCCGTAATAGCACGGACTTCCGCATGAAAGCTTGTGTTGTGATGCGGAGGACGGTATAACATTTCGGTTTCCGTGTTCTCAACGTAGACCCCTATGCCCGTTTTATTCCCCAGCTTAGAGCCATCTGTGTAACAACATATCCCCACAGGCGTTTGCCCCAAAGTTCCACTAGACCAAGATCGCCTTTCGGGGATCATAGTCTCGCAGTTGTCGACAAAAACCGTCTCTGGTATTCGGTCGTGCATATCCGGTGAACGTGTCCAATGTGTCCAATATACACTGATGACGTGCCCTGTAGTCACCAATTAATATATTAATTAAATATCAAAAAAAAAATTAAAAGAATTTTTCGTTAAAAATAAAATAATTTAAGCTTGTAGAATTGTTGTTTGAAATTGACAATATTTAATTTAATTAATTAACACATTGTGGCAAAGTTTGTTGATGATTTTTTAATTAAAATTAAAAATATCAATTATTGAAAAAAAATATTCACAATTTTACAATTTTTAGTAATCAATATAATCATTTTGGTAATAGGTGCAAAATCAACAAATTGTTTGCTTGATATATTAAATTTGGTACAAATTTGGTGATTAGAAAGAATTTGTAATTTTTTCTGTGCACATCCGAGAGACGATTTTTTTTTACTGCAGATCTGCTGCAAACGGAGTGGCGAAATTATCTCTGCAAACATTGCGAATACTTTGTTTTTTTTTTAAATAAAAATGGTATTAATATTAATTTTAAATATTTATAATCTCTTACACTGTTTTTTTTTTTTTTTTTTTTTTTTTTGCTGCTTAAAAAATAAATTAATTTTACCATGAATTTAAATTCATTTCGTTGTTTTTAAAATCTTATTAAAATCAATTTTAAATATTATTAATCTCATACACTGTAATATTGTATAATAAAGAAATTACTCTGCTTGAGTTTTGTTAATTTTATCTTGAATTTAATTTTAATATTCGTACCGGAATCGCCGATATTTCTTTTTGAGTATCGGTAGCGTATCGGCAAAAAGGCGTATCGTTACATCCAAAAAAAATTAAAATTTTGTAACATCGGTTAATCGACTGAAATTATTTGGTTTAATCATTAATCGAAAATAAACAATTTTAAATCAACCGATCAGTTAATCACGTAGTATTTAATCGGAATAGCCCTACCAAAAAAAAAAAAAAAAAAAAAAAAAAAAAGAAAAAAATATTAAAACTTATTACAAAAATGTTACATTTTCACCTAAAGTTACTTTCCAACCTACAAAAGTCACGAAAAAGTTTCTTTTTTAGAGTAACTTAAAATATAAATATTCATCAAAATTCATGCGTGTTTAGGGTTGGTTTCAGTCCTTCGATAAGCATATTTTAGCATGAAAATGTGTATGCATTTAAATTTTTTTCTTTTATGTTTGCATTTTCACTATTTATATTATGGAGTTCTACTTTTCTGTTATTGCTATTTTCTTTTTACAACTACAACAACCACGGCAGACACCAATATGGTTTAGCTCTATTTTCCTTCATGCGCGTTTGTAGAGGTCTGAATATTTGTTAGTATTGTTCTTTTATCTAGGATTTAATGTATATAAATCATATGAGTATAAGTATCTATTACTGTATGCGAGTGAGTGTGTGTATTTGTTCAAATGTTTAAGTACATTGTAGTTGTAACAGTGCAGAGAGTTAAAATGTCAAGATAAGATTTGCATTTTAAGTATTTTTTAATAATGCTAATTTTTCTTTTTATTTTTTTTTTTTATTTGTGTCATTTCTGTTGGTGTTTTTGTTTTAGTGGTAGCGCAATATGTACCCTCAATATGCGAGTATATTGTTGATTTATGCAAAAATTTTCTATTTTCTAGTTGACAATTTTTTGGCGGGGGAAAAATTTTGTGTGCGCATTGAATAAACATGATAATATTTGGTAATAGTTTTTTATTATGTTATTCAGGTTATTTGCATTATTGAAGAATTCATCATTTAAAGTAATAAAATAAAGTGATTTTGTGACAGATCATGAAAATAGCTTTACTTATCTTTAAAGGAGCGTAATCACCATGACAGTTTGGAAAAAATCTAATGTTTGTAAATTATTAATTTAAATTTGCGTTGAAGTGTTTTTACACTAAAAATTACATTTTTACTTAAAGCACGTTTTTGCCAAAAATTTAATTTTTACCAATTATTTACGTTCTCACTAAAAATCCGCATTTCGACTATAAAAAAAATGTTACTAGAAACAGTGCTATATTCGGCTGTGTCGGATCTTTGATACCGTCCACCAACACACAGAGGTGCCAAATACATCAAAGGTGACGATTAATTCAGGGAAGTCGTTTTTATAAAATACTAGCTTAACCCGGTGCGCTTCGCTACACTGGCAAAAAAAAAATAAGAAAAAAATTACAGTATTTGTTTTTGTGATTGCTCTCATTTTTTTCAAAGATAAAGATGCATTTTAAATTTTGTAGGCATAATAAAAGTTATATGGGTCACATATATTCTTTTTTGTTGTAAAAAATTTTTGTTTAAAAAATAACGCAGGTATGTTTTCACCTTAAGGAGAGTTATAATTTTGGGGAGAATATGATTATCGATTTAAACCGTAATAAGCACAAATCCGTTCAAATTTAAATTCTATTAAAATAACTGTAAATGTTATGTGGGATACAATATGTACAGGTTTTAAACTATTTTACTTCCACTTTTTTTGCGTACAGCCTTTAGCAGTTTTGGCTGCGCAATGATGAATCAGTCACTTGACTAAATTATAAATTTAATTCAATATTTGTGTTATATGGCGGTACTGCTTCCCTGTCAGTATCGACAAAAAAGTGGTTTATTTTATTTTTGGATACTTTTGTAAAAATGTATTGCTACCCCTGCACCTACCCCATTTATTATTGTTTTAAAATTTTGTCCTGTAAAGGTTGATAGCTCTTGTGTTCAGATATATGGTATTTAATATGTCTTCTATGAGGGGTACTGCTCCTACTCTGTCTACCCCGCACATTTTTATATTGAAATTTATAGTTTACTATAATAGTAGCTTTAACCACGTTTGAAGACTCTCCCTTTAATAGTTCTTCAGTTGAGCGATATTTAATGTATGCATCCTATGGGAGGTATTTCCCCCCCTGCGCCTACCCGCTTTATTTTTATTTTCAAAAGTGTAGTATACCATAAGAGCGACTTCTAGAAAGTTTGAACATTCTCACTATTACAGTTCTTAAGATATGCGATGTTAAGCATTGGCGTCCTATGGGGTATTCCTATACCCCCGCTGCTATTTTATTTAAATTCCGGGGCTCAGAAGATCCTACTACAAAAAGTTCAGCAAAATGCGTGCAGCGGCTCTTAAGATATGCGATAATTAATATTGGCATCCTATGGGGGGTACCAATTCCCCTGCCCCTATCGAAAAAATAAGTAGCCTATTTTATTTTTAGGGCTCACGTGATGTTACTGTAAAAATTTCAGGAAAATCGGTTCAGTAGTTTCGGAGTCTATAAAGCGACAAACAAACATACAAACATAATTCATTTTTATATATATAGATTGTTATATTTATTGATGGGTAATATAAGAAGTATGAAAAAGATAAGTATATGACAAGGTACTATTTAAAAAAAAATAAAAGCTATTTTATGGGCTTTTTTGTATTTTAGAAAAAAATGGTCTTATTTAAAAATTGTTGCTGTAACTTAGGAACGAAAAACGATAAATAAGAAAATTAAATTGCAAATTATACCACACTTAATGTTCTTTAAAAAAATTAATATTAAAAAAAAAATAAAAAGGAATAAAAATTATTCCCCTTATTCATAAAAAATATTTTTGATTAATAAAAGGTTTATTGAACAAATTTTCATAGAAAATTCGTTTCATAAACCTGCTATAATCCTTAAATATTTACTATGAACATGGTGTTTTATATATATTTTTATTAGTAAAATTTTAAATGACAATCCGATTTTTTTTTCTCTCCAAATTCCATAATTCCACAAATTTAACTCAAAAAGTCACCTTTGAAAATATTATAGTATTTTGTTTTTTTTTTTTTTTTTGGTCAATATTCAAAAGCATTAAACAAACCACCAGTTCAGAAAAAAAAACACAATTGCTAGGCTTGTTTATTTACTTAATTTCATTAAAATATAATTAAATTTTCGAGCTTGATGTCTTTTTTTATACAAAATTTTTAACCCTCATACGTTCCTCAAAATAACTTGCAGGAAAGTTCCTAGGGTGAAAAATTTTTTTGATGGATTATTTAATGAAAATATGCAGGGTTTTTTCCTTTCTTAAAGATGTTTTTTTTATTATTTTTTGAGACAAAATAAAGCTTAATAAGAAAACAATAAACTAAAATCATCCATAAAATATAATATTGCTCACACATTTTCCCAAATGAGCGGAATTTCACCCGAGGGACTTTTTCGTAATTTTTCAAATAATTTTGTAAAGCTTAGACTTACTTTTATTAATGAAATATTTTAATTTAAAAAATTCTGATTTAAATCCAGCAAATGTTTAGGAGATATTGAATTTTGAAACATAAAATGGGTGAAATTTCACCTGAAGATCGCGTAAGGAATAATTTTATTTTAACCAATATTTTGGCACTTCTTTGTCTGCCTTCTTAGGGGTTTTATTAATTTCAAACGCATTATTTACTCCATAATCATCATAAAACTCATTTAAATAATATTTATCGTCACCATTACCATTTTCGTTGTGGATAAGAATAAGTTACTGTGACATTTGCTTTATTTTCATTTTACAACTATTCCTCATATTTGAAATGAAAGAAACAAACAAACATATTAACCAAATCTTCTATTGCTTCCTGAGACTCCACAGGTAGTTAACCAATAGGCGACATAATTTCTGGAAAAAAAAAGTATTTATGTAGAGTAGGAGGCATTTAATCCAATGGAAAACTTTTAAGAAATAGCCTAACAGTGTCATTAGCGAAATTTGAAAATCTTTCAATATCGATCTCAAAAACTATTTATATCGCGTGTATTGTTTCTTTAGCAACTTTAAATAAATATTTGTAATTTCTTTAGATACTTCAGTTGTCTGAAAAAAGGGCTTGCAGTCGTTTGAGTTTGTAACGCCTGGTTTGGGTTAGTTAACATCAATTCAAGTTTCTACCTAAATTCCATTAAAATATAATTTTTTTTTTATAGCAATAGTCGGAAGTTTATATGACAAACCGAACTTAATGGTATGCAGATAAACCGAAATGGACATTTAGATCTTTTGCAAAATTTAATTAATATGGTTGAACTCTTTGCTTGTTGCGCCATATATATATATAGTAATTTTGCTTAATATGGGGCCTAGGGTAAATTATGGACCGCTGTGCATGAAATTTAACACAGAAATTTATAATCTTATGAAATTATGACAAACTAAATTTTACTCCAATATCATTATTTTTATGTGTTTAGGCGTACTAAATTTTTTCTCTTGAGAGTGAACTTTATAAAGGGCCTTTTGTGAAGATCGATCTTCACAAGCTTTTACACTGTAATTTCTAGTCTTATAAAACTTTGATAGACCAAATTTTATTAAAATAGCATTATTCCTTACGGTCTTGGGCGTACTAGAGTGACTTTCGAGAGTCGGCATTATCTAGGTAGGGCCTATTAGGAATTATTGACCGATCTTCACAAAATTTGGTAGTAAGATTTCTAGTCATATAAAACGAATTTGTGCAAAATCTTATATTATTCCGTACGTTTCGCCACCATTTTTGTTAGATTTAGTAACAAAATTATAAATTTTTTAAGAATACTTGTTCCACAATTCGACTCATAAGTCTTAACATACTGAACCGTTTGTGCTGGATTTCAATCCCAATTTGCTGAAGAAAACTAGAATGTATTTGACAACAATACTGCCTTTTTGAATCAACAGACGCACAGTAATCCGGCTAGAACATGCTAGCGGGACATATCTTGTGACGTAATTTCCAGGATCCACTGATAACGTCCTGGAAGCAATCCCCCAAGATACGAGTTCCAAGAATTAATATGTTTATCACCTCATAAACGTATCTTATCAGGGGGTCAAAATAACCCTTATAAGGGAGATCATTTTCATTTGCGACTCAGTTGCATTTTATGCACACTTGTGATAACATAGTTTAATATTGGTAGCAAAGTGAAACTAGTTTTTTGTTATCCAATATTCTGTTGAAGGTATACCCTATTATGACTTATATTTTTTATAAAAAATATGCATAATTTTGGTGTAACATCAATTTGTAAATGTAAACTTTAAAGAGTAGCAACTTTTTTTATCCACATATATCCACCTAGATTTTTCTATATGTAAAACCTACAAAATTTCAGCACAGATTCAACTATATTTTACACCCCGAAACGAAGGGACACAAATAGAAGGAGTTGTCAGATATTTTTGAAATTTGGTACACTACCATAAAATATTTTAGTTAAGAAAAATGCAATTTTGGACAGATCGGTCCAAGGACACGCCTACCTCCCATGTGTCCTGAAAATGAAAAATGTAATTTTAGCTTCAATAATGCCTATTAAGTTACAAAAAGTGGTTATGGTGATAAACATACAACTAGCAACGAGTGTGCCAATTATCATTTAAATCGGACTAAGGACTCAAGGTCCTGCCATATATCCTTTTATTTAAAAACGCTATAAATCCTACAAAAATTTAAATTGATATTTGTCAAATATATATTTACGCCAAATTAAGGTAGAATCGGATTATTAATGTGAAAAATACAAAGCCATCATTTATTGAAAAATGGGTTAAAAACGATTAACGAGTACAGTAAACGTTTTTGTCTTGCTAGCTTGTACTAGTCGAGACACTGTGAGACAGGCGGACAGACGGGTCCAAAGTACAGGTCATAATTTTGAAAAAAATAGGAATTTGTCTTAAAGGCGAAGCCTAATGAAAGTAGTGAGAATAGGTACATAGTAGGGAGATGGAACAGTTTTAAACGATTATTTTAGTTTTGCCCAAGCCGGGTTTTCTAAAATGTCCATTTTTCGAATATCGAATTAACCGGTTATTTTGGCATTATAAACGGATTATTTTAATAATGTGTAATTTATATGCGTTTTCCTTACTCCAATGTTGTAAATGTACCCGTAATTTAAGTATTTTCAATATTGGAAAAACTTAAACTGGGCGAAACAAACTATAACAAAAGTCAAAAAACATAATAAACAATGTAAATACAAGTCGCTTATAAAAGCGTGTGTTCTTGTGCAAAAAAACCCCAAAAACAATTCAAAATACTACAAAAAAGTGTTCAGTTAAAAAGTAATTAGTAATCTTTGCGAGAGTATTCTATATATTAAATATATTTTCAGAAAGATGTTATCTCGGGAGATATTTCGAACGGCAGTAAAAAGTCAAAGTTAAGTGCCTGAAGTGCCCTAAAATTATAAGTTGCAAAGGTTCTTCCACGTCACGACATATTAATCACCTTTAACCAGTCCACATGATTGACATTAACGTACTCCAAATAAAACTTAACTCCGTTCGAAGTGGTTCTAAAGTGACGAAAGATAATACTTTACTCAAATACGCAGCCAAAAATTAATCGTTGTGTGAAATATTAGCCCGTTGTGTTACCGAGGAAGGAATGCCCATTAAGGCACTAAAATCTCTTAAGTAAAAATTCATCAGTTTTATTAGTTTTAAAACACCAAGAACTAATAAACAAAATTGAAGAAATCAAACAATGTCATGGAAGGTTTAAAATTGTGGTCGACGAATGGACAGATATTTCTTACAAAGAGCATATTATTATTACTATTCGCTTCTATAATGCTTAAACAAAATAATTTGAAATATATAATCCTGCCTAAGAGGTTTTGTTTGCCAGTTTTCAAAAATATGGTTGATGTCTACTAATTCATATAGACATTGTTAACCACAAAAAATTAAAACTCATTAAAATAATTTTGGTAGAGTATCTCAAATAAAAAATTTATTAATTTTCGTTTAGAAATTTACATATCGTTACCTTAGTTGGAAAAAGTGCTAAGTCGATTTTTTCAAATTATTGAGGAGAGACAAAAAACTGTGTAATTTTTTTTTAGTAGACTTTTTAAAAATCTGTAAATGCATTTTTTTTCTTTAGTCCATCCTCTTCAATTACCAGTAGTCGTAGGATTTTAAAATAAATCATTGGCGGACTTATAGGCTTTTTTGGGCTTAGCACATTTGCTCTTTGAAATTTCATTATTTTAGTAGGGACTTAGCAGATTTTCCTTAAATATGTTTTCTTTTATTTCTGGAATTTAATATAAGGAATTGTGTAAAAAAGCTCAGCAAAACTTTTAGAAAAGTAAATGTATTTGGTGTTTACAAAAATGTAGTTATTTTATGGGTGTTGATAAACAAATATTTATTGGTTAACAATAAAAAATAATAAGAATTATTAGTTTAAACAAAAAGTAATACATAATAATAAAAAGGAATATTTTTGCGATATAGGGAACATCCAATTGCTTAAAATTATACGATTATGTTGAATCCAATAGTGTATTTATTTTAAGCGGAAGCTTCTTTTTTTAAAAAAATAGGTACAGAATATTTCGAAAACTAAATCACAGATGAGGTAGATCATCATATATGATGGTCCTTTGGTAAAGTCAGTTTAAAAAATTGCAGGTTTTCATATTTTATTGCCGTTATTTTCCTTCTTTCGTTGTAGAGTGGTTCCAAAATCGAAAAATGAATAGGCTTTATATTTTTGTGTATTTTCTGTGGAAAATTTTTCCACTCTTCGTTGATACGAAGTTAATACTTTATTTCACAATTTGGTGTATATTTAATTGTAGGAATATCCGTTACCTTGTGATCTCCTTTACCTCGTCCAGGCCAATAAATAATGCAATACAATAAATAGTTACCTTCGGCGTCAATAAACTGTATAATAATAGTATTATGCAATATTTTATATTTTTTTAAAATTCACAAGCCCGTATACAATTCGACTGAAGGCAGTAAATAATTAAAATAAAAAAATTTTGAAAATAACCAAAATTGTCAATGCATGCAAAAGCATTTAAAACTGTAATCACTTTAATATAACGAATAATATGAAATGCAAATTAGATATTTAATATTGCAGCTATTGCCAAATTGCTGTAATTCTTTATAATTCAACTTGAAAAGAAAAGACTTTATTAAAAAAAAAATTTGTTCCTTTCAACTGGACTTGGCATATTTTCTTACTTTTTAAAATTTTTTTTTGGACTTAGCATATTTGCCTACCACTGCATTCCAGCAAGAAAAAACAAACTAATAGTATTATTTTTGCTTGTAAATGATGTATTTTGAATTATACTGGCAAGCTACATCAAAATCTCAATTTCGACGAAAAGTAGACTTAGCACTTTTTCCGACTAAGATAACGATATATTGAAAACAAAAACAAATTTGATTTTTTTTTTTTTTTTTTTTTTTTTGTTATTGCTGTGCGAAAATTTTTATTTTATATTGAAAAACAGGCCGTTATTTCCTGTAATTTTTTGTTTGTTTTGCAAAAAATTTCTAGATAAAACATCATTTAACAAACGTTTTATTACAAAAACTTATTTGATTTTTGTGTTTTAATATATTGGAATTAAAACCGGTCAAAAGGTTATTTTAAAAAAGCTCAACCAAAAAATAGGTTTTTTAAATAGCAACTTTTCGGAATATTTTAAAAACGATTTTTAAAAGAGATGAATAATCGATCTCCCTAGTACATAGACATTATACAAACTTCTTTCTGGAATAGTGCCCATACGCCATCTTACACAGAAAAAATTATTAAATTTCTCCAATCACCAAATTTGTTCTAAATTCATAATATCAAGCAAACAAGTTGTGGATTTTGCACCTATTACCAAAATGATTATATTGATTACTAAAAATTTTAAAATTTTGAAAAAATATTTTCAATAAATTATATTTTTAAATTTAATTGAAAAAGTAATCAAAAACCTTTGCCATTTCAAGCAATGTGTTAATTTATTTTAATAAATATTGACAATTCCCAACAACAATTCTACATGCTTAAATTATTTTATTTTAAACGAAAAAAGTCAATTAAGATTTTTTGTTATTTAATAAAAATTTTAATTGAAAATTTATTTCAAAACAACTAAAATGTTAATTAAGTCAAAATTAAATTTTTAATTTTCTTTCAACTAAAAAAATAATTGATTCAATTATCACATTAATTATTTCTCCTCTACTGAAGGGATTCACAATGGACCTCATTGGTCTCCGAGTGGAGTTGCGCCCTTGGGCGCATAACCCTTCTTAACCTAACCTAACCTATCACATTAATGAAATTAAAATATTTTTTAAGCCATTTGTTTAATTGATAAAACACTTTTTACTGTGTAGAATGTCCCATACAAAACCCCTTCCTTAAATCACTGAAAGGCAAAGAAATCGCATAAAGATGAAGATATCTTAATAATATTCTGCACAAAGAACTTTTACATGAATCTTTTTAAAGTTGCGTACATTTCGGAGGAACGCATAGTAAATGTTGAAAATGTGATACATGCATTTACAGTTGATACATCTCGCATCTATTACACTGCGGAAAAAAATTGAACTTTTTTTGTGCGGCCGGGAACTTTGTGTAATTTTTTTACTAATTTGAGGTCGCTGATTCCAAATCTAACCTTCATTTTTCTATATCAGCTCCAGTTTTAGAGATATACCGTTATGTCCAAAATTAAGGTACTTTCAGCACATATGTATATTGAAATAACATGAAAATGGTGCATCATATTCCCTTAAGAAAAAAAACGGAAATTCCCTAACAATATTATCTTTAAGACGTACTAACATTGTTTTAAATTTGGGCAGTAATTTCAGAGATATTGTTGAAGTTTTTAAAAAAACAAATAAAAATTTAAGAAAAAAAAATTTTTTTGTTCTTTAAAAATTCATAAAAAATAAATGTGCAACAAAAATCACAGTTTGGGCCTAAAAGCATTTAGTTCAACATATTTCGAATGAAATGAGCTTTATTTCATTGCAATCGGTGCACAACTTTTGATTGTATTCACAATTAAGGGAATATGATGCACCATTTTCATGTTATATCAATATATGTGCTGAAAGTACCTTAATTTTGGACATAACGGTATATCTCTAAAACTGGAGCTGATAGAGAAAAATGAAGGTTAGATATGGAATCAGCGACCTCAAACTAGTAAAAAAAAATTACACAAAGTTCCGGGCCGCAAAATGGCTGTTCCGCAGTGTTATCAATCAAAAACCTCACCAATTCTGAAAAAAAACTTGTTTTTAAATACTTTTTTTTACAAAAAAGTGTCAAAATTTTAACATAAAACACCAAAATGTATTGAAAATTAAATTTGTTAAACAATATTAAAAAAAAAATTATACCAAAAAAGTGTCTTGCAAAAAAGCAAAAACTAGACAAATGGTAAAGGTGCTTTCAAGACTATTGCCATTTGTCAGTGATGCCACAAGTATAATAGAATTTATTGCCACTTTTCTAGTGATGACACTAAAATAACCGGGAGATGTAGATACGAACAGAGCTGCCATTTTCGGTTATTTCTAACCAAAATTGGTAATTTTTTTCTCAATGTGGGGATGTGAATATTTTTTTCATTTTGGTTACTTTTTTTTCTAAAATATAAAATACGTATGAATATGTTTTTCTTAATAGACTTGGATTGCGTATTAAAATTCAAAGGGATTTACGACTTCGAATAATGTGTACTTTGCAATACGATTTTCTCATTATTTGTTTCAAATGAACAGAAGTTAGTATACCTTATCGAAAACAAAAAATTCCTTTCAAAAAAGTAAATATATATATTTTTTTTTTAATTTTTTTAAGGAAAAATAAGATTTTTATATTAGAAACGGCCATGTTCTGAAATAGAAATCAAATTAACCGATGGAGATTTTCAATTAATTTTTGTTAAAAGAGCGTAGTTTTTCCTGATTTTAAGAGTAGTAAAGATAAGTGGCACTAAAGTGGAAAGTGCATAATATCACGCTAAATTTATTTCAGAACATTACTGAAAAAAAGAAGTTTTACTGTTTCTAAAAACTTGAATATAAATAAAATGTTCTAAATTTACATTATTTTCAGTACTATATTTTAATATATTGAAATACACATAGGAATTTAAAAGATTTTTCAAAAATTATATATATATATATGTGTTCCTCTAACTCCCATTGGAGCATAGGGCACCTATATTTTTTTTTTTTTTTTTTTTTTTTTTATCGATTCGTTAGCAAAAATTAATTGATATAAAATCTATAATTTTAGAACTTATGGAAATTACTGTAAGAAAATGGAGTTCATAAAAAAGCCTTTGATTGTCGGTCATATACTTTTTGCCCATTGAATGTACGTTTTGAAATACGAATTTGCTTATACTTTCTATAATATTATACAACAATTTACAAAATATTTCAAATAGAACAAATTTGAAACAGTAATAATAGCAATTATAAATTTAAAATACAATTTACAAACAAGAGAAAGAAGTTATACCTTATTTTTAATATTTTAGATATATGTAAATTAGAAAATATTCACATTTCGCATATCGCCAACAGTTTCCAATTTCGCCATATCGCCAATCGTAAAATTCCATCGCCAAAGGGATTAGAAAATTGACACATTTAAGAGCCCTGCCACTGACAGTTATTATTATTTGTAACTCTGAAATACAAATTTCGTTTATTGTAAGAGACATATTCAAAAAAAATTTAATTTATTAACTTTCAATATACTGAATTTTGTATCGAAATTTGACGGGCTTAACTCTTATAAAATAAAAATATTTTTTATGAAAAAAGTCTCAAATAAATTAAAACTTTTGATTTAAGTTTCTCGTTACTTTTTAATGTATTCAAGAATTGCATTTCTAGTGTTGTTCTCTTAATTTGTAATTAATATTTTCCTATTAAGTGCAAATAACCTTTTTCTTACACGGCAACTTAAAATAAATTTTAATGTTTTTGTCAGGCATCAGAAATTAAGAACCGAAAACTTAAAATTTAAGTTTTTCATTTGAAAAATTCAAAACTTATGCGTACAAAATAAATTTTTTTTTCTGTTCTTTAAAAAAAAATAGGAAACACAAAAAAAGATATTTATTTTTAAAGTACAATATGTATGAAAAGAAGCAAAAATTTGAAATATACACAAAAATGTTTTTTTTATTATTTTTTGAAAAAATATATATCATTGGTGTTCAAAACATGTTAACAACTGTACAAAAAAAAATTATTTTGTTTTATTTGTTCTTCAAAGTTCAAAATAATAAAGTTCTTAAAAAAACGTTTTTGAGAAAAATATTTTTTTTTTTGGTTTTAGAAACTAACAATAAAAACTCAATTTGAAGTTAAAATTGTGAATTTTAATTAAAATTATAATATAAAACTGTGTTTAAAATTGCAATTGCAAAAAATCTTTATAGATTCTTAATTATCAAAACTAGCTGCTGTTGCATAAGCTGTACCCCCAACACAGATATCTGTGGAGGCAGCCTTCAGTGCTTCGCCAATTATTATGACCAAAAATAGAAGGAATTTAAGTTCTGAGCATGTAGAAAATTTATTGTTGCTCAAACTCAACAATAAACTAATTGATAAGATTACTATTTAGTTCTATGATAATCTTTATCATGATATAACTACTTATTATTAATTAGCTTTATATTTTTTACTATAATTTTGTACGGATGAGTTTAAATTTTGTCAATTAAAAAAATTCAGTTTTAAGTTTTCGGTTCATTTTTTTCTTTTAATGTACAAAATAATATTGTTCTGAAAAAATAAATATCTTTTTTTATGTTTTAAACTGATGAAAAGAAAAATTTTTTGTACGCATGATTTTAAATTTTTAAAAAGAAAAAATTAAATTTTCGGTTCGTAATTTTTTGTACAAAAGTACAAAAAAAAATATTTTTCTAGAACCTTTTTTTTTGAGAACTTTATTATTTTGAACTTAAAGAAACAATATCAAGCAAAATATTTTTATCTATTTTTGGTTATTGTACAATTTAAAATATTTTTCGAACAACAATGATAAATATTTTTTTAAAAACATAAAAAAAACGTTTTCCGGTGCTTGGTTTTTATCAATATATAAAAGGCATTTCTAATTTGGTTATATATTTTCACATTTGGTTGCTTTTTAAAAAATTTTGGTTGTAAAAATTGTATTAGTCGTGGCAGCACTGGATACGAACATCTTCTAAAGATATTGATTTTTAGCTCTATGTATTTCTTATAGTCAAATTTCAACGAAAATGTGTCCTTACATACTGTGGTGTGGGGTTACAAATACCTTTCCGATCTATACTTTCTAACTTGTTTCATGATTCGTTTTAGTTCAAATTTCTTTTACATGTGTCCTCTTCAAAAAAATGTAAGAAGAGCTTTATTTTTATTAGGGGAACTTAAATGGGGTAACATTTAACATTCTACCAATTTAATTACAGAAAAGTTAAGTTCGAATAACGAGTATTTCAACCCCTTAAAAAGGTTTTGTATATTTGTAGAATATTTTTTTTTTTCGGTTAGTGTATAAAAGAAAAAGTTCATTTCTGTTTTTGGAAAGAAGATATTTTGTCTTTAGTATTAACAATAGATAATTTTCTTGCTATAATAGCACATGTTCCAAAATGTTTTTACATATTTGACTAATTTTATAGCATAAGCTTTTTTTGTCAAACTGAAAAATGAAGGGTGATTTAAAGCTTAACATCAAAAACTATACTTTTAAAACATAGAATTGAACGGCGAAGCAAAGAATTTGACTTAGGCGAAATAGACAGAATTTTATTTTGCTTAAGAGTGGTAATGTGTTATAAAAAAGCTTGATCAAACTTTGCAAAATATTATAGCATTTCGGCTTTTTAAAGTTATATATTTTTAAACCAAAATATTTATCCGTTTGTTAAGAGTTATAACACGTCAAACCATCACGAAAAAATGGCATTTTCGGCATCATCACAAATGTCATACATTATAAGAGTATAATTAAACAAAACAAACATCACCCCAGATTCTTTCGGGTTCCGAAATATGACGTCATAAAAGATGTGAAAAATGTTAAAAAAATAACAAAAGTCTCCTTACAAAAGGGGATAGAACTTTTGAACTATGCAAGATTATTTAGTTTTTTTGGTATCGTTTAAAGGTGAAAGTGCACCCTTTAAAATTATATGCATATTGTGTTTTTTTAAGAAAAGGTCAAAGGTCTGAAAAAGTATAACTACAGTTGTTGTGAATTTCATTGAAATCAGAGGTGTTGTATCCGAACTGCATGATGGTTTGACATGTTTTCACTCTTATATTTTTGTAGAAAATAATGAAGTTAAGTTGTCAGGAGAAAATACAACTCTAAGAAATACAACATAGAGAAATTGTTTTCGTAAAGCCGCTGAACAAAGTACGTTTCTAAGCCCAAGTACGCAGCACAAAAATAAAAAAAAAAACTATAAATATTTTTTTTCTGATAGAAAAAGCGTCATAACACTGACGTATTTTGATATCAGTACTATGACAAGTGTGATCGTTTTTGACCCCATGGCACTTAACATCATTGTGATGTCAGCCTAAACATCACTTGGCCAAATTGTCATCAGGGTCAAAATTTAATTATGTCATCAATGGGATGATACATTGGCATCACAGAAATGACGAATCGGAGTCGGTTTTATAAAGCATGTCATCAGTGCAATGACAAACTGTCATCAAATTGAGTCATTGTAATTGACCTTAGGTTGAATTGAGAGAATATTATTTTTAACTTACCCGTTACACATGTTTGTTTCACTTTTGTTGTATTCCACCCTTTGTTTACTGAAGAACTCTGAATTATGAGACACCAGCAGCATGCCCGATATGGTGTTCGTAAAATTTGACGTATTTAACTAAATATTTAAAAAAATAGAATATGGGAACTTTTGCTTCTCATTTTACTTTTTAAACCTGAAAATAATATTAATAGCACACAGTATGTGGCATCGAATTGATGTCACTGTAGTCATAGCATAGATGACGTTTAAAATATGACAAAATTTTATGATGACGTTCGTCATTGGATTGATGTAACTTTTTTCCTCATTGATGCCATTTGTATTAACACTGATGTCACAATTCTGATGTTAGGGCATCATCAATATGAAGATGTATTTTTCTATGAGTGATGGGATTCGTCTTTTTAAATTAAAGACAATATATTAAACTCTCCATCCTACACATGTTTTAATTTTCATTCAAAATGCTTCGCAAAAGTGTGGCCAGACTCATTAGTAAGACTATTGGTTAACAATCTTACAACAAACCTTTTTCCACAATTAATTATGACTAACAGTAAGAGAAATTATTTTTTTATATTACATTGAACAATTGTTGTAGACAAACATAAAACTTTTTTTTCTTTTTCGGCGAGAAAAAAATAACGAAAAGTAAAGAAAGTTAAAGAGTTGAGATAATTTAAATTGAGCACAAAAGTATAACAAATATTGTTTGATGTTACACAGAAAAAATTATAAAATTTCTCCAATTACCAAATTTATACCAAATTCATAATATCAAGCAAACAATTTGTTGATTTTGCACCTATTACCAAAATGATTATATTGATTACTAAAAATTGTAATATTGTGAATATTTTTTTTTCAATAAATGATATTTTTAATTTTAATTAAAAAATGCTCAAAAAAACTTTACCATTTAAAACAATGTGCTTATCTATTTAAATACATGTTTAAATTATTTTATTTTAAACGAAAAAAGTCTATTAAGATTTTTTATTATTTAATTGAAAATTTATTTCAAAACAACTAAAATGTTTATTAAATAAAAAAATTTTTAATTTTCTTTTAACTAAAAAAATAATGGATTCAATCATCACATTAATTAAATTTAAATACTTTTTAAACCATTTTATTTTATGTTTTATTGCTAAAACACTTTTTTTGTGTACATAAGTTTTGAAATTTTTAATAGCGTATATCGCACATACGATCGCTACCTTTCAAAAACGCCAATCACCATTAAATTTAGCATACTAGACAATGGATTTTATTATTAAAAATTGGAGGCAGCCGTGGTTTTTTGCTCATATCTCAGCCATTTGTGTACTGATCTGGCTGAATTTCGATAGCCAAAAAGTTCCGCACTACATGTAATAAAAATATATAATAACCTAGTCCGCATCATATTTGGGATCTTCGGAAGAACCCTTTTAACGGACTGATGCACATCGTTAAATCAACTTCGCTACTCATAAGGACCCAGAATATATATACTTTTTAGGGTCTTAGATCAAAATTGTAGAAATTACAAACGGAAGGACACATTTTTATTTTCGGAGAGGGGTCTAAAAAATACAAGCTGTCGAAAAATTTCTTGAAAATATAGTTTCGGAACAGGCAATATTATTACATTAAAGTCGTTGGAGCTGCAACTAGTTTTTGATAAGAGTCTCAATAAGTGCAACGATAATTTTTTATTAATTTGAAACACAGAAAAAAGTTTTTTATCAATTAAAAAATGGCTTAAAAAATCAAAATTTAATTAATGGGATAATTGAATCCATTATTTTTTTAATTGAAAAAAAATTAAAAATATAATTTTGATTTAATTAATATTTAAGTTGTTTTGTTTTAATTTAAATATTAATTAAATATAAAAAAATATTAATTGACTTTTTCGTTTAAAACAAAATAATTTTAACTTATAGAATTGTTGTTGGGAATTGTCAACATTTAATTAAATAAAATAAAACATTGTTTGAAATGGCAAAGTTTTTTGATCATTTTTTTTAATTAAAATTAAAAATTTAATTTTGTTTTAATTAACATTTTAGTTGTTTTGAAATAAAGTTTCAATTAAAATTTTATTTAAATAACAAAAAATCTTAATTGACTTTTTTCGTTTAAAATAAAATAATTAAACATGTAGAATTGTTGTTGGGACTTGCCAATAGTTATTTAAATAAATTAACACATTGTTCGAAATGGTAAAGTTTTTTGATCATTTTTTTTAATTAAAATTAAAAATTTAATTTTGTTTTAATTAACATTTTAGTTGTTTTGAAATAAAGTTTCAATTAAAATTTTATTTAAATAACAAAAAATCTTAATTGACTTTTTTCGTTTAAAATAAAATAATTAAACATGTAGAATTGTTGTTGGGACTTGCCAATAGTTATTTAAATAAATTAACACATTGTTCGAAATGGTAAAGTTTTTTGATCATTTTTTTTAATTAAAATTAAAAATTTAATTTTGTTTTAATTAACATTTTAGTTGTTTTGAAATAAAGTTTCAATTAAAATTTTATTTAAATAACAAAAAATCTTAATTGACTTTTTTCGTTTAAAATAAAATAATTAAACATGTAGAATTGTTGTTGGGACTTGCCAATAGTTATTTAAATAAATTAACACATTGTTCGAAATGGTAAAGTTTTTTGATCATTTTTTTTAATTAAAATTAAAAATTTAATTTTGTTTTAATTAACATTTTAGTTGTTTTGAAATAAAGTTTCAATTAAAATTTTATTTAAATAACAAAAAATCTTAATTGACTTTTTTCGTTTAAAATAAAATAATTAAACATGTAGAATTGTTGTTGGGACTTGCCAATAGTTATTTAAATAAATTAACACATTGTTCGAAATGGTAAAGTTTTTTGATCATTTTTTTTAATTAAAATTAACAATATCATTTATTGAAAATAAATATTTACAATTTTACAATTTTTAGTAATCAATATTTTGGTAATAGGTGGGTGTAAAATCAACAACTTGATTGCTTGATATTATGAATTTGGTGATTGAAGAAATCTATTAATTTTTTCTTTTTAATGGAAATGTGTGTGGTTGTGAAAAAATGTTGCTCTATTATAAACACCATTGAAAATGTTGCTGCCTATTGTGTACGAGGCTTAAATATAAAAATTTTGCCATATTTGATTAACCCTTAACCACCTGACGTCGCACAGTGGCGCCCGTAGAGCAAGCGAGGTTGCAAAAATCAAAATTTTCATGAGTGCCGACGAAGTTTTGAATAAACCCATATTATAGGAAACTTTTCAACGATTTCAAATATGCCACTCTTAATAATATCACATTTTTAGTTTAGAAGATATAACCGTTCAAAGTTGACCGACTTTCGGTTTTCAAAAAAACACACAATTTTTAGTCAATTTGTTGCGATTTCAGGTGTAATATCACGAAAAATAGGTAACGAATCGCCTTATTTTTTGTTTGTATTGATTGATGTATTTATTAAATGTATAATGATAAAAAAAAATTAACTGTTTGCTTTGTGTTTCTCCTAGTAAATCACTATTTAAAAACTATCCGTTTTTTCACTATTTTTCAACTTTGACGGAAAATAAAAAAAAACTATATTTTTCTATATTTGCCATATTTGCAAAACCTGTTCTTTGATTATTTCTTTACATAATTCAAAAGGTTTTATCTGCCCGTACGTGCCCGTTTGGCTTCTAGAGGTAAAAAAGTTTAAAAAGACATGGTTGCAGAAATTGTATGGCGTCCATCCCTTATATGTTTTGACTGACAGTAGTTTGATCTAATAGTTTGAAAAAAACTACTCATTGAAATTAGCAGGTACGTACCTCACATAAACAATACTTTGGCGTACAAATGGTCAGGAACAATATTGACTTATGGTCCCTACAGGTAGGCACAAATCTTATTTGGACACGTGCATAATATCAAAATTGCATTATTCAGCCTAAATCCATATGTATGCAGGGAACAGGTAAATTTTTAGGCATAGTAGCATAAGCCTATGTATTGCAAAATAAGCATAATGCCTGGATAGTCTACGCTTGAAAGTTGGCGCAACAATTACTGAAACCATTAAACAATTTAAGTATTGAAAACATGGCGTTGAACTGTTTATAAAGTCAACCACACCAAAGTTTTTCACGGAAGTGAAAATTCTTCCTGAGAAGTTGACATTGATCAGCAAATGGGGCTGCGATGGATCATCCGGACAAAGCGTTTATAAGCAAAGGATATCTTCCGATGACGCTACAATATCGGACGGAAATATGTTTATGGCATCTGTTGTTCATTTGCGGCTAAAATCGGATGATTCCCTACACTGGAAAAATCCACGTCCGTCATCAGTGCATTATTGCCGACCACTAATGTTTCAGTTTGCAAGGGAATCGGCAGAACTCATAAGGACTACGGTGAAGGACATTGAAGTACAAATAAGCAAGATTAAGCCTACAAAGCTGCAAATTGGAGAAGGAAAATATATTGAATGCAATTACGAGTTCCACCTGACCATGGTTGACGGAAAAGTCGTAAACGAACTGACAGGAACAACCTCAACAATGTCATGCCCGATTTGCAAAAAGAGTCAGAAGAACTTTTTTCAATTCAATTAAATTTATTTCATATATAATATGTTACATCTCAATTTTATATAATTAGTTGTAAAGAGTTTAAGATTAGTATCTTTTTCTGCTTAATTATAACATATTTCAATTAGTTATCATATACATATATATAGACAGAATTATATTGGAGGAAAAATTTAGCAAAAACCTATTTAAACCCCTTTTTTCGTTTTATTTTTATATTTTTTATTATCGATTTTTTATTATTATTTGTCAGAAGAACTTTGGTAATTTAAACGATTCTACAAATTAGGAGAATTACGAATATGGAATGTCACCATTGCACGCAAGGATAAGGTGTATGGAATTCTTGCTAAAACTGGCATATACCCTACCACAAGAGGAGGAAAACTTCGATGAAAATACATCAATAAAGGATAAGGAAAAGATCAAAAAGAAGCAAATACAGGATGCTTTTTTTAAACAAGTTGGACTAAAAGTAGACTGTCCCAAGCACGGATACGGTAACTCAAACGATGGAAACACTTCTAGGAGATTTTTTGAAAATGATGAGGCAGTAACTAGAATCATTGGAATTGACAATCAAATCGTGAAAAGATTGGGAACGATCTTGGATGTTTTAAACTGCAAAGAAAATGTAAATTCTACAAAATATGGAGAGTATGCGTCGAAAACTGCATCTTTTTTAGCAGAAATGTATCCACAGAAGAAGTTGACCCCGACCGTCCATAAAATATTGGCGCATGGCAAAGATATAATTGAGTACCAGTCTTTGCCAATTGGAGAGCTTTCTGAAGAAGCACAGGAGTCTCTTAACAAATTTTATAAAAAATATAGATTGCAGAACACATTCAAAGCATCAAGGGTAAGGCAAAATGAGGACCTCTTCAACATGTTGGCAGCATCTTCCGATCCACTTATTTCTTCCCTGCGGCATGTGAAGTCACGAATAGAGTAACAAAATAATTATAGTTTAGAAATGGTTAGTCTTTTAGATATACCTTCTCCTACGAATTGTGATGAATATTTTACAGAAAATTGAAAAAATAAATTTAAAAAAAAAATTATTTTTTTTTTAATTTGTTGGGTAATAATTTAAAACATAAAACCCTAAAGAAAAAAAATAAAAACAATCTAAAAATTTAAAAATAATTTTTTTTAGTTACCACAAAATTGATTTTTCTACTAATTTTAACTTTGATAACCCATAAGTAGGCCCCTACAAAGCGTAGTACCCTTTCCAAACGCTCATTTCATAGGCTGAACAGTTATCTATCATATGCTGTTTAAACTGTTCAATTATCTTATTCGGTTCAAAAGATATGATTTTTGCAACGAAAAAACTCAAATGGCGCCACTGTGCGTCGGTCACAGTGACTAGCGTTTTGCTTTCCTCAAATATTTCTGTTATTACACAATTTGTGCACTTGCCCATCTAAGTACTCTCTCAGCTTTTTTTTATCAGAATGCTTGGTGCGGTTTTGCAGTTAACACGTTAGAGGTAAAATATTTTCCTTGCAGTCACTGTGACTGACGTTATGTAACTGAGTTTTTTGTCGTACATTGAAATTGGATGAGATACCTACTACATCATTGAATAACAGCCCAGAAAGATTTAAAAAGCGTAGAACTTGTTCATTCTGTGATCCAAGGAAAAACTGCGGTGAAAAATTCTGATAATTGCCAGGTTGCAATTTTGTTCAAATTTTAATTTTTTCATTCAAAATAGTAATCAATATTAAAGTGTATAACCTGAAGTTAAAAAAATATATTAACAATTTTTAATTTATCATCTTTATTATATTCAACATTTTTCATTTTTCGAATTTATTCTATGAGTTAAATTTCAGTTATGTATTTTATAAAGCTTTTTGTAATAGCTCTATTCCTTAGAATTTTTTAGAAATGACTTTATACACTACCAGACTATATAGAATAAATTCGAAAAATGAAAAATGTTGAATATAATATTAATAAAAGATATACAAAAATATATTGTGGCGTTTTCATGTACAAAATTAACTTTTTTAATATTGAGATTATCAAATTAAAGTAAAAGGTGACCGACGGAAGATTGCAGTGTTGCTGAAAAATACGACAGGTAGCTAAGGGTTAAAATAGCAAAATTTTTAACAATTCCTTCAACATAGCAAATGTTTCCAAAATTTTCTTATATATAAATAATTTTTAATAATTTAAAAAAATTAAAGTTTTTGATATTTTAATTAGACGTAAGTTCATCAAACTTAATTTTCATTAAAAAATTTATTTAAATGGACCTTAGTTTTTAAGACTAAGTCTTGACAAAATAAAAGTACGAAAAAACACGTAAATAAAAATTTAAAATTGGTAATCAGTTATAGGAAATTTCGATCTACCAATTCCATTGGTTAAAGATGGATGTTTGACTATAGACTAGCAGGGGCCGCGGTGGCGCAAACGGTAGAACGCAAAGAATTCTGATTATGGGAACGTGGTTATTATCAAAAAGATTTTAATTCATTTCATATCTTTATTCCTTCCCTCAATAAAAAAAATGAATTTAATGAAAATTAAATTTTATGAACTTAAGCCTAATTAATATATTAAAAACCAACAGGTCAATTAAAAATCACAGTTTAAAGAAATTCAAAACCTTAAAAAAATTTCCTTAAAATATAAAATATTTAAAAGTTGATCGATCATTCACATACTGGTAAAAAACCATATAATTTTGGATAACTACATTAAAAAATTAATATTTTCCATTAAAAATTTCTTATCAAGCAGAAATTTCCCGACAATGAGGTCATACTTGCCATCAAATGTTTTAAGAAAAATTATTTTAGTCGCTTGTACAAAATTTATTTTTAAAAGTTGTCAAACATATTTCAATGTTATTATTTGAGTTACATTATTTAATTAATTGTGAGTACGCGAAAAAATAAATGTAATAATTTCGCAACAAACACGGAGTCAAACCTTAGATTTAAAATGACTTTATCAATTATCAAAACATTTTTAATTGTTTGATTTAAACACTTGAATTCAAATAAATGATGATTTGAATATAAACATTTGACATTCAAACTTTGTTAAACAAAAAATATTTTGTTTAATGTTCAAACTAATCTTAAATATTTGACAATTTTTGGTTGTTAAAACAGTTGGCAAAATTAAATAAAATATATTATTTCATGTTTGTCATGCGTTCAGACTAAAACAAATATTTACATCAAATAATTATTTAATGAAACTGTTCAAAAATAAAAAAAAAATTTCACAAATAGTAAAAATTGACGCAGAAGAAAATTTATTTGTATTATGCTGTGGAGCAGCATCTCTTATGGTGTTAGAAGAGGAGAATGTAAAAGAAAAAAAACTGGAAGACACTGGGTACGGAATTGGAGTTAGATTCGTTACAGATCACTTCAATATATTTTTCGTATTCCTCTTAATACTATTTTAGTAATTGTTCCTCAAGTTTGCTATAAAGAATTACAGGAAAAAATCGCTTCTATCCCAAACATGGCTAAAACTCGCGAAAAATTGCAAACTTGGATATAAACCCTGAAATTTATTTTAAACCGCTAAATCGGTTAAAAAACAAAATGTCGGCAAAAACAAAAAAAAAAAATGTTGCAAAAATAGCGAAAATGTTAATATTTCAAACAAGCCATAATATTTATTAAAAGTGCCTAAAACTATAAGGAATGGCAAATATTCGATAAAAACTGCTAAATTAGCGAAAATTCGCAAAAATTTGCTAATAGCGCCATGTAGCAAAGTCTAATAATTATTAAAAATATTCAAAGCTGTAAAGAATCAGAAAAAATTACTTCTATCGGGAACATAGCTAAGATTATTTGTCGTCGTTTGCTCTTACAATTTTTTTGTAATATCAAATAAATGTTTGCTCAAAAATTACTAAAATATTTGATTTTTTGTGTTCACACTATGTTCACATTGGACAATTATTTGTTTGCCGGCAAATACTTTTATTTGCTCAAAATTGTCTGTTATTTTATTTGACACTTAAAAATATTTTGTGTTCACACTACGTTAATGAAATATTTGATGTTTGCTGCCAAATATTTCATCAATCTGAACGTACTTTAAAAATGCGCATAGAAATAAAACGGAACAGTGAAGAAATTATATGAACCAGTAGCACGTTTCTGTATTTCTCGCATCGTAACAATGAAACAAGTGAATTATGACAAAAACAGTGAAGTATGAAACAAAAAATGATTTTTCTCACATAAGTGTTTCTGTATCTTTACTTTGGGAGAATTATCTGTCATTTAAATTATTTTCCAGCAATTATTGGAAGGATGTAAGAAAAAGTTTTTCTGTATCAATATTTTGCTAAAAGTTTCTCACAAGAACTGTCAAAATAAGACACATTTAAAATTAATGCGAGAAAAATAAAATTTTAAAAAATGGAGCATTAATTATGTATGTATGTACACAAGATTGTGTATTTTTTTTTTTTTGTTTTTTTTATTTGAAGAGAAAGTATTTAAATCATGAAAATAAATAAAACACAATTGTCATCGTTAATTTCCTAGGAAAAAATAAAAAAATCGTTTATTTTGTTTTAAAAAATCGGACAATTTAAAATTAATTTTGACAAATTTTGTGTGATTTTTATTAAAACATAATCAAAACAAAAAAAAAAAATAGTTAAAGTTCATGGGTAAAATGCATATGTATTTTATAAATAAAATAATTTATTTAATTTTTCTTTAATCCGATAACAATTTAAAATTTCAGATTGTTTTTTTCCTGAAAAAAAAACACACAAAGGCGTGACAATATATCTTATTGAACTAAAACTAACACTTTTGGCCAAAAAAAGGCAAAAATTTCCTATAGTGCATTGGCTGAAAAATGGGGTAATAGTTTAATGTTTTGATCACATAAACAAATGTACTAAATAATCTAAGGAAATAAAAATTAAACAGTTTTGCTTCGAAATTTTAATTTTGCCGATAAATTTTTTAAGCTGCCTTGTTTTTAAAGATATTGTTTTTCTGTGGTGCCTAATACACAAACATATAAAACATTTTTTAATTATTAAAAGATTTTGTTTGTTGTGCTTAATTCCCTTTTTTAATAATTGATAAAAATACTGAAATTTATTGTTGGAGGATAAGCTGTTCCTATGCGCATTTCACTGGTTGCTTAGGCCAGATCGTCAGGAAACGTTCTCCTAAATAATTTTAGAAAAGCCAAAGCTATCAGCAAACAAAACTACAGAAGGAATGAGAATTACCTACAATACCCTCAAAAAGTTTTATTTGCAACGATATCAAAGCTTAAACAAAATACCAAACAATAAAACAGTGATAATTTAGGAGAACGTTTCCTGACGATCTGGCCTAAGCAACCAGTGAAATGCGCATAGGAACAGCTTATCCTCCAACAATAAATTTCAGTATTTTTATCAATTATTAAAAAAGGGAATTAAGCACAACAAACAAAATCTTTTAATAAATATTTGTATTCCCAAAAACAACTTTGATAATACATTTTTTAATTATTTTATTTCGAAGACTGAATAATATCGTCACTAGAAAAAATCAGCAAATCCGCACTTTGCCAATTTTGGAACAAAAAGTCGTCAAAATTACGATAAATCGTCAAATCTGGCAGCCCTATTTCTATTATATATATTTCTTTCGTTGACGTTTCGCTTGCATTTGACACTTAATTACTGAAAATCTTCCAGTTAAAACAGAATCTGTGTTGGCTGTTCTCGCATTCAAATACAGAAACACTTTTTTCTCACAAATCGAGAAACGATGGAATATTTTGTATCACACTTAATGTGAGAAATTTTGCGATGCGAGAAATACAGAAACAAGCAACTATGGACAACTATAATTAGTATAGTGGTTATTTTATTGAACTGTTAATGGTTTTTAATCCAAATTTAGATATTTTTAATTAGGCTTAAGTTCATTGAATTTAATTTTCATTAAATTATTTTTATGAAGACACGAATTTTACAACATGAAATCAATTAAAATTTTTTTATTGATAATTTTTCATTCTTGACTTCGCTGAGATTTGAACTCAGGCTTTCACGGACAGGTTGCCCAGACTAGTTTTGATTGTAACCACACAATTTATTCAGTGGAGTTTGCCGTCTTTACTTTCAAAATAAAAAGGAGTATTTCTTCTTTCCAAGACTATGAGGACGGAATGAACGCTATTTCAACTTTTGGCATCCTCTATGATGCCAAATATTTAGCTGAACGTTTACTTAAATAAATAATGCATTTAAATTTAAAAAAATATTTTTAATTTACAAATGTTTCACATTGTATTACAATCCACATTTGAAAAATATTTAAGAATAACGTTTGCAAGCAAGTTGAAATTTTAAAATAATTTCCCCTTTTTGTTGAGAATGCTGTGATTTTCAAACGTTTGTCGTTTGAGAAAAGGTTTGATTTCAAATCATTTTCAATTTGAAATCAAACCTCCGTGTTTGTTGGGTTTTTATACAAATACATAATTTGACATTAAAATTCTGTTCAAATTCAAATTAAAAAAAAAACTTAAATACATATTTTGCTCTTTGCACGAATCCCTACAAGAGTTTTCCTACAAACAAACAAAAACCAATTGTATTCAAATGAAAACGGTTTCCAAACAACGTTTAATGCTCATGTTACGAATCATGGTTAACAGGGGAAATGGTAATTGAAAAATTTTACTCTTTAAACACTGACACAGTGGTTGTTTTAAAAAAGTTGTTGTTGCAATTGTCCTTGTTGCATTGGTAGTAGTAGTAGTCAGTAGTTACTAAGTAGAAGTTGTTAAACAGTAATAGTTTCAGTAGTTCCACAGAGAAAAAACACATCAAGTTATAAAGGATTAGAATAACAACTAGATGCCAAAAGGAAATGTAACACAAACTAAAACTCAGCCACACAACTATTCATACACTCAAATGCACATGTTAACGAACTCAGTTGGAGGAAAGAGAAAGAATGAAGCGACACTGACAATGAGACCAATTTACATACACAAACAAAGAAATGTATTTGTTTAGATGTGAGACTGAGAAACAGAGAATTTTTTAAACAAATGTTAGCATTTATTTTGCACTTAGAAACGAGGGTGAACCGAAAAGTAATTTTGAAACCAAAATAATAGAAATAATTCAAATAGCGAGCAAATTTTCCAAAAAAAAAAACTAGCTTTTTAAAAAAAAAAATTAAATTGCCGAAAAATTTCCTTCTAGAAAGCCAATTTTCAAGAAGTTTCTTTATAGAAAAAAATCTTTGAAAAATCTTAAAAACTCTTCCCAGAAGAAGCCAATTTTTGAAAATAATATCTGGGAAAAAAATATGTTTGGAAAAAAATTCTTTAGAAATCGCATATTTGAAAAAATTCTCTAGAAAACAAATTTTCTTTAAAAATCAATTTTTTGTTAGAGAGCAAATGCTTAAAAAATTTTCTTTAGAAATCATATTTTCGGTAAAATTTCCCTAAAAACAACTTTTCGAAAAAATTTTCAAGAAAACAAATTTTTAAGAAATTTTTTCAGAAAACCAAATTTAAAAATATGTCCTTAAAGCCTCATACACAATGCTAGCAACAATTTCTTTTTTTCTTATTTCTTCCCAAAGTATTTCATATATTTTCCTTTTATTTTTCGAACAAAACTGTAGCTTAAGTTTTTTTAAAAAGTCGAGGGTACTTCTACTTCAGCAATAATTTGTATGAAATTGTGGATGACGTTTATAAAAATTTTATTTAGTTTTGAATAAAAATTGTAACAAAATGTTTTAAAAAATAATAATAAATACGTCATTTTGTTCTGACAAAAATTTGCAAACCGTTTCTTAACTGAAAATGTGTGTGGTTACGAAAAAAATTGTTGCTCAATTATGTGTCCAGGGAAAATCTCGCTGCGTATTGTGAACGAAGCTTTAGAATAAAAAACATTACCACAACAAAATGTTGTTACTTTAAAGAACTTTTCAGGCTACTTCTTTGACAATATATGACATTAAAAATCAAATGATTGTGTTAGCGTATAAGTGTGCATATATGCACAGATACCTTATATGTATGACTATATGTTTATAGCTGATATGTAATGGGACTTTTTGCTTTATTTTTTGTTTAATGTGTGGATTATTACAATTTAAATTGTTGAGATTGCAGAAAATCCATACAAATGAAATGAAAAATCACTGAAAAAATACAATAAAACTCCGAACAAAAGAGTGGAAAAACAAAACTTTTTCGCATTTATACTCATATGAATAAAAGAATACGACAAAAAAAAAATGTGTTAAGAAAAATGATAAATGTACATGAAATATAACAATGAATTAATTTGTCTCTTCATATTTTAATGGTTGATGGTTTTGAGCACGACGAAATGTGACCAGACAAATGTCGAACACTTGCAAGTTTTTCTTAAGCAAATTTTCTAAAAAATTAAATTTTTGAAAAAAAAATCGAATCTGGGAATTTTAGTTCTCATATTGAGTATAATTTTTATTATAAATTTTTATATTCGTTCGAATGTGTATTCTAAATGAAATAACAATTTATAAAGCTTTATACTTTAATAGTCTTATTCCTTCAATATGTTCCAGGAATATTTTCTATGCACTATCAGAATTTAAGACTATTAAAGTATGAAAGCTTTTTATAAATTGCAATTTAACTAAGTATAAACATTAGAATTAATATAAATATTTATGAAAAAAATGTTTACAAACAAAATGAATTTGTTTTTAAATTTCCTTTAAAAAACATTTTCGAAAAAAAATATCCCATAATTAGCAAATTTTTAAACCATTTCATATATTTAAAAAAAATTGTTGAAAATGTTTGTATAAATCCAATAAATAGCCAATTTTCTAAAATATGCTCTAAATAGCCATTATCCTTAAATAGCATTTTATTAAAAAATATCCTGTAATAACAAGAAATAAAAATTTATAAGCCGCCAAATTTCCATAAAATATCCTATTAACAATAAATTTGCGAAAAATTTCCTATAATCCGCAAATTTTCAAAATATTCCTTTAAACAGTAAAATTTGCGAAAAAATGTCCTATAAGCAGGAAATTTTCCAAAAATTTCGTATAAACAGCGAAATTTCGAAAAACGTCCTGTTAACAGCTAATGAAAAAAAAAATAACGATCAGGCAATTTTCAAAAATTTCTTTAAATAGCAAATTTTCGAAAAACGCTATATGCATATAGCACCAGTTTCAAAAAATTTCTTGTAAATAGCAAAATTTTGAAAAAACATTGTAGTTTCATAGTAAGTTTCGAAAAATGTTCTATAAATATCAAGTTTTCGAAAAATTTTCTATTAATAACAAATTTCTATTAATATAAACGGCGAATATTCGAAAAATATCCTCTAAACAGTAAATTTACAAAAACTTTCCAATAATCAGCAAATTTTCGAAAAATTTAGTGTCAACAGCATATTTTCGAAAAATTTCTTTGAACAGCAAATTTTCAAACAATTTCCTATAAACAGCAAATTTTCAAAAAATAAATTCGAAAAATTTCGTATGAATATTCGATGGTGAATAGTATGAATAATCTGTAAATAGCAAATTCTCGAAAAAATTCCTATAAAATGAAAAAAGATCGAAAAAAATCCTTTAAAAACCAATTTTGCGAAATATTTTATATAAAAAGCATATTTTAGAATAAATTGCTTTAATGGAAAATTTTCGAAAAATAAATTCCGACAAATATCAAAATTTATATAGATATAGATATGTATGTCAGATGGTTTAATTTCTTTAATAAATTTAAAAAATAAGTTATTGAAAGCTAGAAGGAAATGCAAACAAAACACAAATATCGTTGATCGACTGAAACGTATTAGCAAAGTTATTAAAAATAGCAGCAAAGTTTTGATGAACAACTTTTATGAACATAATTTGCGTAAGAATTCTGGTGATCCAAGAAAAACCTGGAAATTCATCAACAAACAGCTAGGGAAAAATAGAGAATTTTCAAGGGATGTGGTAGCGTGTGATGGCAGTATTATTACCGAAGATAAGGAAAAAGCAATAGCCTTCAATAACTTCTTTAATGATTCACTACAGAGTATTAGAAATTCAATACCGAAGCACTCGGATGATAATATTAACATATTTGGTACTTTGGTGCAAGTAAGCGGTTGCTTTAATCTTGAAGCTATAAACATAAGTCATATCGATAAAATTGTGGACAACTTGCATATGAAGAAGACTCCTGGCTGTGACAATATAACTACAAAAATGCTCTTGGTGCGTAAAGCTACTATTTCTGAAGAAATTAAAAACATTTTTAACAATATGATTGAAGAAGGAAAATATCCGGATGTTTTAAAAATACACAAGATAATTCCAATACCAAAATCAGTAGGAACTAACAATATGCAAAACTTTCGTCCAATATCTATACTATCAACTGTTGACAAAATTATAGAAAAAATTATTTTTGAACAACTATCTAGTTATTTGGAAGAGAATAATATTTTATTTTGTCGTCAATATGGTTTCAAAAAAGGTACTGGAACAGAGGAAGCAGTAGTGAATGTTGTTGAATATATTTGTAACGGACTTGATGCTGGTTACAAAGGGGTTGCAGGTTTATTTTTTGATCTAACAAAAGCGTTTGAATTGGTGGACCATGATATATTATGTGAGAAGCTTCGTTTTATCGGATTGTCTCAAAATGCAATTACATTATTTAAAGATTATTTAAAGGGAAGAAAGCAATTCGTTCAATTAAATAATTCAAAGAGTGGCGTGTTAAATGTACAGTGTGGAGTTCCGCAAGGAAGTGTGCTTGGACCACTGTTATTTAAAATTTATATTGACGACTTAAAAAACATAAAATTTAATGGACATTTGCTTATGTATGCAGACGATATATGCCTGTTCTATAAATATCAGCACGAAAAAGTCTTACAAGTGCAGATTGAGTATGATGCAGCAATTTTATCTGAATTTTTTAGAATAAACAAACTCTTGTTGAATGGAAATAAGACTAAATTTATCAGATTTAAACCTTATATTGGCAGAAATGAAGAGCCTATGAAAGTACATGTTGATGGCAACTTAATATGTGAATCTGCAAATGTTAAATATCTCGGCATATATTTATGTCAAAATTTACTATGGGATAACCACATTAATAGAATAAAGGCAAAAATTTCGTCAGGAATTGGAATTCTTTACAAATTTAAAAATATATTGGATACTAAAACCAAACTTCTACTTTACCAGTCCTTAATTCATTCGCATTTACCATACCTTCCTATGATTTATGGGTTTCGAACAAACACTAGCCTAAAGATGTTGCAATCAGCTCAGAATAAGGCGCTGAAAATCGTTTTCAATTTACCATTACGGTTTCCGACAATAAATCTATATCAAGACTATGCCAAAAATGTACTTCCTGTAAGAGGACTCTATAAGCAACAGTTACTGTTATATGTTTTTAAGTGTTTAAAAGCAATTGGCTCACATAATATTTCATTTCCCAGGAATAACATCAATAACACAAGTAATTACGAGACAGTCAAGTAATTTGCATACTATAAGGTGTCGTCTTGAACTCACTAAACAACGCATTGGTTACAGTGGACCAACTGAATATAATAGATTGCCAGAAAGCTTAAAGACTATTCCGTTAATATCAACTTTTAAAAATAAATTAAAAGAACACTTGTTGGAAAATACATAAATACTTCTTAGATCTAATCAAAGTAATACATAAAACAATTAAAAAAACTGTATATATGTACATATTTATTTAGACATGTAGTTAACATATCTTTTTTTCTTTTTATAATATTATAATATTTATAATATCTTTGTGGAAAAATGTAAATAGTTGCCCTTAGCCTCTATAAAGCCAATTCGGCGCTGAGGCAAAATATTGTTATATTGTAATAATAAATAGAAAATAAATTATAATAATAAAAAAAAAAAAAAAATATATATATATTTGGTTTATGTGTTGATAAATCCAATAAAAAAAACTATTAATTTATGTAATATTAAGACTAAAATTTTATTTGTAAAATGTTTGTTGGCTGGTTATAATTTAATTTTTCTTAGTCATACAAAAACGAACTTACAACGCGTGATTTACTAAACAGACTGAGAGAGATGGCTGGCTTCTGTTCGTGTTGTTGAAAACACCAACTTCATTAACAGCAACCAAGTACTTGGTACTAATTTGGTACTGGATGTTAAAGCGGTGATGCCACAACATTCCCCCCGCCGGAGCGAGCTTATCTGAACCTCAGAGGAACCGTAATCTGCCTACCACTTGAAGTCGCTTTGGGCTGTGTCAGTTCAGGTGAAAAGCTTACAGCTGGGCTGTCGTTGAGATCGTTGTTGCTAGGAACTTTTTGGTTTGCTATGCTATCAGGTAAAAATTGTTGTTGCGCACTGCTATCAGAGGAAACGATAGGTGCTTCTGGAACTAATGAACCGTCGCTAAGATCACTGGTTTCAGTAAAAGCTGGTTTTAACCGGTCGATGTTGATGTTACTTTGCCGACCTCGAATCAGAATTGTGTAAAATTTGTCAAAGCGCTTTAAAACTGGATAAGGACCATCATATGGATGAGTAAGTGTAGGCCGGATCGAGTCGTTACGGACGAAAACGTGGGTTGAGCTTCGAAGATTTTTTGATACGAATGTTTGAGGCGTTGAGTGGTGAGCGGTGTCGGTCGGCTTAATTTTTTGCATTAGTGCTCGAAAATCAGAGATAAAATCGCTTGTAGAACTGGAGATTTTAATTTCCTGAAAAAATTCCCCAGGAATTGACAGTGTTGAGCCGTATACCAATTCGGCTGGCGATGCTTTTAAATCTGGCTTGAAAGCAACTCGTAAACCAAGCAAAATTGTCGGCAAATGGTGCACCCATCGTGCGGGACTATGACATAAAATGGCTGCTTTAAACGTGCGGTGCCACCTTTCAATGATACCATTGGACTGTGGGTGGTACGGTGTAGTACGAAGATGCGTTGCACCTATTGTGCTTAACAATTCGGCAAAAATCGTAGATTCGAATTGGCGGCCACGATCTGAAGTAATTCGAGCTGGAACACCAAACCTCGAGATCCACTGGGCTAGGAGAGCTTTGACGACCGTGTCAGCTGACATGTCCGGAATTGGAACTGCCTCGGGCCAACGGGTAAATCGGTCGATAATTGTCAGGCAATACCGTTGTCCCTCACACAATGGAAACGGTCCAACAATATCAATGTTGATATGAGCAAACCGTTCTCTTGTTGGCTCGTATTTGGCGGGAGATGAATGAGTATGCCGTTGAACTTTCGAGTGTTGGCACTGTAGACAGTTTTGCACAAAAACGGCCGAATCTTTCCGAACCCCAGGCCAACAAAATCTGTTAGTGACCAGTTTAGTGGTAGCCCGAACGCCAGGATGCGACAAATTGTGAATTTTTGCCAAAATTTGCTGACGAAACTCCTTTGGAATATAAGGACGAACACGGGACGTCGCTGCGTCACAGATTAGTTGGTCATTGGAACCTGGGATTGGAAAAAATTTTAGTTTCAAAGAATATGTTTGTTTACCTGCGTCTTTAATCATTTGCTGAAGCTCATCGTCAGCTTGTTGAGCCACTGCAATCCGGGTGTAATCTATAACTTGGCTGATCGAGTCGATGCGGGACAGCGCGTCAGCTGTGACGTTTACTAAACCCGGCGTATGGCGAATATCGGTGGTAAATTGGCTGATGAAGTCGAGTTGACGGATTCTACGAGGCGACGCCTTTTCAAGTTTCTGGCGAAATGCAAAAGTTAGCGGTCGGTGATCGGTGACAATATAACACCGCCGCCCCTCTATCATATAGCGAAAATGACACACGGCCTGGTACATCGCTGCCAGCTCCCGATCATACGTTGAGTATTTTTGCTGTGTATTTGTAAATTTCTTTGAGTAAAATGCCAAAGGTTGAAGGCTTCCATCAACACTTTGATGCAGTGCTGCGCCGGCAGCTGTATCAGAGGCGTCAACGTAAACCGCAAGTTCGGCATCGGCAGCAGGGTGCGCTAAGAGGGCTGCGTTAGCCAGCTCGTTCTTACAGCGGTCGAAAGCTGCTTCTGCAGCCGAATTCCAATCCAGCGGGGTGCGGTCGTTTTTCTTGTTCCCTGTGATCAATTGTTGTAGTTGCATCTGGTACGAGATAGCGTGTGGCAAAAATTTTCGATAAAAATTTACCATGGCGATAAACCGCTTAAGTTCTTGGGCCACTTTTGGCCTCGGGAAATCACGAATAGCCGTTACCTTTTCGGGCAAAGGGCGAATACCGTCGGCGCTGACCAAATGTCCGAGAAATTTTATTTCAGTTTTCCCGAATTCACATTTGTCAACGTTGATCGTAAGGTGATTTTCTCGAAGGCGACGAAACACGGCGGTAAGATCTTGGCGATGTTGCTCGATAGAAGTTGATGCAATACAAATGTCGTCGATATAGGGAAAGGCAAAGTCCAGGCCTCGTAACACCTCGTTGATGAGCCTCTGAAACGTTTGGGCGGCGTTGCATAGCCCAAACGTCATAAATTTAAACTCATATAGGCCAAATGGAGTACTAATGGCCGTTTTCGGGACGTCATCTGGGTGAATCGGTACCTGATGGAAGGCTTTTTGAAGGTCAACTTTCGAAAATACTTTCTTACCTCGTAGGTTTGCTGTAAAGTCCGTTAAATATGGCAACGGGTAACGGTCCGGCAACGTCTGGGCATTTAAGGCACGATAGTCGCCGCATGGTCTCCAAGTACCGTCGCTTTTCTTTACCAAATGTAACGGGCTCGACCAATTGCTGTTGGACGGTTGACAAATACCGGTTTTCATTAAAAAATCAAACTCGGTTTTAGCGGCCAATAGCTTTTCAGGCGACAGACGTCTTGGACGACAAAAAACGGGTTGACCTGTCGTTTCAATTCGGTGCGTTATAGACGATTTCGTTGCTGAACCATACGGCGAAAGCTTTGTGATGTCAGCGAATTCTTCTAAAATGTCGGCAAAAAAATTATTTGTGTCGTAGGTTTTGATGACGGCTGCTTGGCATTTCGACGGCGAAGTAAGCTGCGAGACGAGTCCGGTGATGTTGTCGATCAGGCGATTACGACGTAGGTCGATGAGCAAGTCGTAATATTTAATAAAGTCTGAGCCGATGATTGGCGATGTCACGTCCGCGATAACGAAAGACCAGTGAAAGTCACGGCGTAAGCCTAGGTCGAGCTTTATACGCTTCTCTCCGATCACCTTGATCTGAGAACCATTGGCAGCGTATAATACGACGGCGGTAGGGCGAACCTGAAACGACTTCGAAGTCAAAGGCAGGACGGAGACATCGGCACCACTATCTACCAGAAAAATCTTATTCGAATACTTGTCTTTGACCTGTAGGCGAAAAATTCGACACCTGGTGGGGGAGCTTTCGCCTGCGTCCTCCACCGGCCTGACAAGTCAGTTGGTAGCCGGCTGTGCGGGCTGCGGCTTCTGACGGCGCCTATGCCTACATGGACTGCGACACTTTTCAGCGCTGCGACCATACTTCGTATGGTACCAGCATTCGCTACCAGTTGCATTGCTGTCGTACGGTGGACGGTTTTTAGAACGGTTCCGTTTTGTACTTGCTCCACGGGAGCGTGAGCGTGAACGCGTTGAAAATTTTTCGAATTTTTTGCTTAATTCAATCACAGCTGCACGCAATTCACTGACTTCATTCGGTGATTGTGCCTGAATATGCTGAATTCGGTTCGGCGTCATGGCGTCGACAATTGAGTCTGCAATTTTTGTGAATTCTGCGGGGGGGCCTGACGAGGCTGCGACCACTGGCTGTGCAAACTCGGGCAAACGTTTCGTCCAAAGGCCTTTCAAAGCGGCGTCTCCAAGTGTGCTTCCAGCCACACGCTTCATCTCGAAGTACAGTTCCGATGGTCTCTTGTCACCCAAGGGGAGTTCTGATAAGAGACGGTTGAGGCGACGCTGTTCGCTATCGGCAAAGTGCTCAATAATCTTCGCCTTCACGTAGTCGTATCGATCCGATTGGGGAAGCGTTGCTATGACGTCAGCCAACTGGGAAATAACATTGGGATCGATCGCTGCTAAAACTGTGGCGGTCTTTTGTTTGTCCGCAGTTATGCCAGAAGCCGTGAACCAAAAGTCCATCGTAGTAAACCACGCCTCGATGTTGGTGCTCGACATTTGAGGAACCGGCAACCTGGCATACACCACGGAAATATTAGCGGCGGATGCCTGTGAAAGGCCGCTATCATTAGCAGCTACACGTGCCTCGTCGTCTTGAGACATTTTTGTCGGGCAAGAAACTGTATGAACTCACTTGTTAAAAAAGTAAAAATGGCTAACAAGTGCACCAACCAAAGGACGCCACGAAACAAAATGGCCGAATTCGGAAAAAAATTTTCCAAAAAGTTTAACTTTGCAAATAAAGTCCGTATACGGGGTCACCAATTTGGTTTATGTGTTGATAAATCCAATAAAAAAAACTATTAATTTATGTAATATTAAGACTAAAATTTTATTTGTAAAATGTTTGTTGGCTGGTTATAATTTAATTTTTCTTAGTCATACAAAAACGAACTTACAACGCGTGATTTACTAAACAGACTGAGAGAGATGGCTGGCTTCTGTTCGTGTTGTTGAAAACACCAACTTCATTAACAGCAACCAAGTACTTGGTACTAATTTGGTACTGGATGTTAAAGCGGTGATGCCACATATATATACGGATTTATAGAAAATTTTTCGTAAATTTGACATTTGTCGAAATTTTTTTTTCGAAAATTTTTCATTAAAGCAATTTATTCCAAAATATGCTTGTTATAAAAAATATTTCGCAAAATTGGTTTTTAAAGAATTTGTTTCGAAATTTTTTCATTTTATAGGAATTTTTTCGAAAATTATATACATACATATATAGATGGTCACATTACTCTGTCTTTAATAACCAAATTCTACATAGGAAAAAAAGCATTGTTAAACTTGAGCGTTGTTGTTATTATTTTGTGGTAGTGGTCAACAACAAAAGAAACGCTACCGGATATGCATGAACTGGCACACATATACAGTCATTTGTTTAAGTATTAAATTCGTTGTACTTCCACGAATACAATTGTTGTATGTATAAATGTTGTCCAATAAATGGAAGTGAGTGAGAAGTCCCTGCATTTTTCACCAGTAGTTAATAACTATAAGGGAGTCACAAAAGATCTTTTTCCTTTCCTTGCTTTTTGTCATTCATTGAAAGTGGAAGTGTTAAAGTTTATGTAGGTTTTTTTTTCATATTTCATTGTTTCATTTAGTATACTCTACTGTGGTTTCTTCTGTAACAACTTGTAGTCCTTTAACTGATTTGCATTTATTTTATGGAGCATTTTGTTTAAATAAGTTTGAATAAACGCGAGAAATTTAATACATTTATATGTGTATGTATGTTGGTGTACATTTACTTATAGTAAAGTGGTTGTAAAAAAATTATTTCCAGTATTTATTCCTTTTTTGTAAAAAAAAAAAAATTTACAAATTTTTTTCCATTATTTTTGTTGGTCTAGATTATTGTATTTAAAGAACCATGTAAAACAAAAGGAAATTATATGGTTGAGTTGGTAAGAAAAGAAGCAGTGGCTCTTTAATTAATTTGTTTCTTAAATTATATATTGCATATATTTTCACAAGATTCATTTAATTTATACGAAAATTTAATGTTGTTTTACTATTTTGATATGTTAAGGTAATTAAGGGCTATATCTGTACTATAAAAGCTCTAGTTCAGGTTCTGATACAGATTCAAGTTTAAGTTTAGGTTACTTTAACAAGAACTTGAACATAAGCTAAAACGTAGGCCAGAACTTATACTTTTAGCTGAGCTAGAGCCTCAATTATGGGGTGGGTCAACTTCGATTGACTAACCTTGGCCATAATTCTCAAGCCAATTGAATTTTGTATAAAAACATCGCTTAAAAATGAATGGGCTGCAACTATGTTCTGGCGGACTCGTTGGCGCATGCAGGCACCACTTTGAATCAAAACGGTTCAACATATGATAAAGGTGCTTCACTTCCAAGGAGTAAGCAACTTATTTCACACAAATTTCATCTTACTGCAGGTCAGAGATGGCTCAATGAAACTACCTGTGGGAAAACAGGAAAATTTGGCCTATCATAGATGAAAAAAGTACTAGGCGGGCATTACAGGCGTCCAGATATCACCTCAGGAATCTTATTGCGGTTAAAACTGGCCACTGGTCCATGGGAAGGCACAGCCAAAGGCTAGGGCTCCCTTACAATGAGCTATGCAGAAGTTGCGGTGACGAGGATGAAGAAGAACCAACGGAACATCTTCTGTGTCATTGTTCGGCTTTCGGAGATCTGAGACTTAAACTGTTTGATCGAAGAACCAATGCATACAAGACATGTCTCTCTAATATTGATTTAAACAGGATCCCCTTCTTTATTGAATCGACTGGGTGGCTGAGTGAGAATATTAGTAGCCAGGTAACATAGGAGCCCTTGGGAGACGGTGTGACATGGTAACACAACGGGAACTAATCAATGGACCCACGTGTGCTATGCTTGAGTGCGGCTGCTAATGGAACCTAACATAACTTAGCAATGTTCTGGAGATTCTCAATTGAGTAGCAGGTCGACAAGTAGAATCAAATGTATCCTTGTGGACACTTTCTCGTACAGCATAGACAGCTTCTCCAATGCGAACAGTTCAAACGACAGTTCTTCCTAGTGCATTACCTAAATACTAGGGAGATCGATTATTCGACTTTTTTCAAAAACCGGTTTTCGAATATTACGAATAGTTACTATTTTTATAAAACCGGTTTTCGGTAAAACATTTTTTAAATAACCGGTTTTAATTCGAATACATTACAACACAAAAATCAAATAAGTTTTTGTAATAGAACGTTAATTTGAATAAAAACAAAACCATTCACTAAGATAAGGAACCAACAAAATTCATATTTATGACTTAAGGTATGTTTAGACCTAACAAATATTTGACGATTAAATCCAAGGAAATGTGACCAGTAATGCCCGTAATTTTAAGTAACGGATATCTGATCGTGTTCGTAACTAACAGTTATCTTTACTTATCCGGTAACTCTATTTTGGTAATTTCACCGTTAAATTGGCCTACGTGAATTAACTATCGAAAATCGATGGTGTAAAATACACTACACTTTAACCCGTAGGTAAGAAATACGGATTAATTGATCAAACTTTAGTTTTATTTTAAACAATTTTTATTTATTTACTAAACTTTATTTGTAAGAAGATAATTGTATAATGTAATTTAGAAATTTAATAAATTTATTATTTGAGATATTCTCCCAAATTTAGTTATTTTAAATGAGTTTTAATTTGTTGGTGGTTAAGCATTTCTATATGAATCAGTAGACTACAACCATATTTTTTAAAAGTTTCAAACACCTCTTAGGCAGGATTATATATTTCAAATATTTTTGTTTCAGCATTATAGAAACGAATAGTTATATGAACATGCGTTTTGTATAAAATATTTGTCGGTTCGTCGACCACAATTTAAAACCTCCCATGACATTGTTTTATTTCTTCAGTATTGTTCTTTAGTTATTGGTGTTTTAATAAATAAAACTGATGAATTTTTTCCATATAGTTGGTTCCAACGAATTATTGTAGTTTTAATAAAGAAGAAATGCTAGAACTACTTAAGAGCTCTTAGTGCAACGGGTTAATATTTCGCCCAATGATTAATTTTTGGCAGCGTGTTTTAGTAAAGTATTATTTGTCGACTCTTAAGAACTATTTCGAACGGAGTTAAGTTTTATTTAGAGCACATTAATGTCAAACATGTGGACTAATTAAAGATGATTAATAAATCGTGATGTGGAAAACACTTTTAAACTTATCATTTTAGGGCACTTCAAGCGCCTAACTTTGTCTTTTTAATCCCATTCGAAATATCTCTAGAAATAACATCTATATAAAAATATCTTTAATATTTAGAATACTCTCGCACAAATTACTATTTACTTTTTAACTGCACACGTTTTTAGTATTTTGAATAGTTTTTGGTTTTTTTACAAGGGCACATTGTTCATAATGTTTTTACTTTTGTTACATTTTGTTTTGACAGTTTTCATAAAAAGTTCAAGTTTGCCCAATATTCAATTAGAAAAATACTTAAATTACAGGTACATCTACAACAAAAGTAAGGAAAATGTATATAAATTACACATTAAAATAACCGGTTTGTTAAACCAAAATAAACGGTTTATTCGATATTCGAAAAATTAACATTTCAAAATAACCGACTTGGGCAAGGCTAAAATAACCGGTTAAAACCGGTCGAATAATAACCGTTCGATCTCCCTACTAAATACTGAACCCTGGCTCTTAAATCGAGTTATTAACCTTCTTATCATGTTTGCACTGGGAGCTGTTGCAGTATTAAAATGTAGACAGTATTTTTCTAATATATCTTGTAACAATTGAACGTACGGAAACAAAATAAAACTGTACAATTTTTATAAACCATTGTAAAATTTAAGAAAATGGTTTATTATCTGCAAATTAAATTAAATTAAAAACTGTAAACATAATAAAGTTATCAGCATTTCACTCAGTTGTAGTTGGCAAACCCTGTAGAGCCCGAACTTAACCCTGAGCAAGGACCTGACTCAACACTTGAGCTAGAACATAAAATAGCACCTGAGTTGGAACCTTAACAAGAACCTGAAATAGAACCTAATAATGAACCTGAACTTACATACCATTTTCTTCTGAAATATAACCTAAAAAAAGAACATGACCTAAAATTTGAGCTTAAGCTTAAACTAAACCTGCATAATAACCTGAATGTACAATTTAACTTGTGCCCTAAGAATAACCTAAGCTAAAACCTGAAATTCAACCTTAACTAACCCTTAACTAGAGCTCGAGCTTACTGAACTAGAACTTAAACTAAAATTTCAACTAGAAACTGAAATAAAACCTTAAATTGAAACTGAACTAAAACCGAAACGTAAACATAAGCTTAAACCTAACTCGAACTTGAATCTAAAACTTAGAACCTAAAATAAGTATCGGGTGATTCATCGTAAAGTTTGATTTATAATGTATAATAAAACACATACATTTGAAATTTAACTTAAATGAACTTACTCCTGTAGTCCTCAGGCCTTAAATATCTACAAATAAAAATGTCCAAAGGTGTGATATCACACGATCTAGGTGGTCAATTTACCGCAGCAACGTGAAATAAACTGGACACCAAAATAATTTCTCAACAAGGTCACTGTTTTACACGTTGTATGTCTCGTAGCATCGTCCTGTTGAAACTAGAGCTCACCGCGACCATGCGCCTTAATTTCAGGAAGCATCCCTACAGGAAATTTGACTTAATTGCTCCAACAGACTGGTCCTGGGATTTGTGAAAATAGAACAAGTACAAAAAGAAAAAACTCATGACCAGTGAAAGGAAAACCAATCCTTTAACTGGTATATGAAGAACCAAAAGGTAGAAAAAGTAATGAATTACAGTACAGATTCGCCGGTGGTGTGACATATTTTTAGGGGCTTTCTTAAATTTGGTTCTTAAATTTAGTTCTAGGACTTGTTTTATTGAAATAATACTCCATTGTAGCAACTACCACTAACCACGTTCATTGAGAATAGATATGTGACTTGTCAAATGGTGGCCGTTAGGTGTTAATTGACCCCCTCCAATGACAAGCCCATGTAAAAGTTATAGGTCCCATTCATATAAAGTGTTAGAACTAGAACTGGTCTCTTCCACCAAGTACCTATCACTGGACTAATTTGGTGTCAGCTCGCTTCCCTCTAGTGATATAGTCCGTTAACATGGTGCGATAACGGTAAACGGTAACATTCTGATGTATCGGGTTTCTCATTTTTCCAAATACGGCAATTTTGTTTATTAAGGTACACATTGAGCCAAAAATATGCTTTGGTGGCAGAGACCGGTCCTAGTTCTAGCACTTTATATGAATAGGACCTACCACTTTTGCATGGTGTTGTTATTGGAATGGGTAAACAGCCACCATATAAGCAGACAAACATCTATTCTCAATAAACGTGCTTAGTGTTAGTTACTACAATAATAGTCCTTGGTATTCTTCCAATAAAAAAAGTCCTAAAATTAATTTTAAGAATAAATTTTTAAATAGTCCTAAAGAAATGTATCACACCACAGGTGAATACTGAACCTGTAACAAAAACGGTCCTAATAAATAAAGATAAACTGCCAGATTATTGTTTTCAATATAAAAATGCGAAAGAAATGTTCTTGTCGACATTGTGGGCCTGGCAGAAAATCATTAATATAAAAAAATTATGAAACAAAATTAATACAAAATTAAAAAACATACCATTTTGTTCTTACTTAATATACCAGTTAAGTGATTAGTTCATGTCTTGAGTTATTTCCTTTTGTTCTGATTCTATTTAAACAAATCCCAGGACTAGTTCTGTTCGAACAATTGGCACAAACTGCCCGCAGGGTTAGATTAGGTTAGAATGGCCGGTCACAAAGACCCCGCATAGACCAAATAGGTCCCTAGCGGTACCATGTTGTACGATAACCAGCAGAAGAAAGTTAGTAATAAGAAGGTCATTCCGATGTGATGGTACTCAGAGTACCCCACACTCTCTTGACGAATGCCAGGAGTCTCATTAACCCAATTCCATAGATTTCCCCGAGATTTTGGAAGTAATTATCTCCCAGACAGTGGTGTTGGTAAAAGTGATTTCAGTAGGTCGATTATGCGCACCATAAGTGCTTTGAATCGCGCGGAAACTTTTCTCACAGAGTGCTGATTTTCGTAGTACAGGTGCACTGCCACCCTCTTGGGGTAACAAGAGAAAATTCCAAGCAGAACACTTATTCCGGCTGTATACCAATTATCCTCCGGAAATGTTACTCAGACTTCCGTTTAGCGAAAGCTTGAGTGGGAAGGCATGCAATTGAGTATCCTGAATTTCATAAAGAAAGCACTGTTTGTTTGTGTCGGACTGGGTGGCCCAATCAGTCTTTTGTCTTAAATTTAAACTTCTAACCAACGCACAACTAAACTGAAACTTGAACTTAAATTAAAACCTGAACTAGAACTTAAAATCAATTCGAACTTAAATTGAACTAGACTCAAGTCTTATTATTAAAAAGTTAATTAGATATCGAGTAGATTTCCAATTGACGCTTAAACAAATTAAATTGTTTCGATCTTAGTATAGAACTAGTATGCCAACTCGAAAGAGCGTTCTCAATTTTTTAGTTCACCCCTCACACATATAGGTTCTGTGTGAATTCAACACACATAAGAACAACAAAAACAAAACTAAATTTGAAATTTTTCTATTTAAAATTTTTCACAATATAACACTTTATGTTTAATTTTATGACATAATAACATAATTAATAATTTTTTCCAATACATTTGAAATCATAAATTATTTAAATATTTTCCGATATTGCAGAATAAACATTTTGCAAACATTGTTTTTAAAAGTTTATAAATGCAGCCAGCATTTAATAAATTGAAAATTTATTGAACTAATAAAATTAAATTTAATTTTTTTTGCCACATTCTATACGATTTAATGCAACTATGTTTAGTGGTGGAAACAATTTTATACACCAATACATTTAAAAAAATCTTAGTAATACAAACATAAATTAGGTTCCACTGACAATTGAGTTATGTACCTGTCAAAGAGTCGGCATACTAGTTGTATACTATGGTTTCGATGTTTTTTTTCTTTCTGTAATATATTTAAATTGATTATAGAACATCCTTATTAAACAATATGCCATCTTTAAAATATATTTTCCTTTATACACACACAACAACATCTGATAAAATTTTTATTACACACATTTTCACACAATTACAACAAATTTTCTTTCTATTTGAAACTGCCCAACTGCATATTTTTAAACATCAATTGAAAAAGAAAATAAAAGTTGTAACAACCAACAACTTTAACAGGATCCTGCCTTAAAGACTGCAATATTTTGCATAAATATTTGGTAATTCGTATCCTCTTGAATCCTTTTCTCTCTCCTTCTTAATTTTAATTTTTTTTTTTTTCTTTTTTTTTTTTGTTGCCTACAAGCTAAATTTAACTAAATGTTCCAAATTGAGTGACACCATTTTTTGTTACTTTCTCCATTTGAACAGCAATTGCAGTGGCACCAGTCGATGCAAATGTGTCACAGTTGTTTTTACTGGAGAATTAAATGAAAAGTCCGGAGCAAGAAAAAAAGTGCAACATCCAAATTGCAACATGATCTGTTAAATAGATTAAATATAAAATATTTGTGTGCGCTGCTTATTGGACTTGAATTGAAAATGAAAACCAAAAAACAAACTGTATTTTGCATTTTATTATTTGTATGTATGTCTGTGAGTCGTTCGGTCCATGTGTCAGTCAGAGTTGGTTTCGGTTTGACTGTAGCCCATGTACTTTTTACTTTTAAGTCTTGTTAAAACGAAATGAAATCCTAAATATGCAAATCTGTTGTTGATGATGATAATCATTATAATGGCTACAATCATAATGAGGTTGTTGCAAGAGTACTATAATAATGGAAAAAATTTTATTATGTTCTTCTTTTTTCTCGGTTTTACTAGCAAATATTTTAGTCTATTTTGATGGTAAATGGCACGACTGAACTTTGTGTGTGAAAATATTCACAATTTTTGCTTCAGATGTTTACAAAAAAGTGAAAAATAATAATGAATAAGAAAAGAGCTGAAAAAAATAAAACCTCAAATATAGTTTTAAAACTGACGAAAATAACAGAGGTTTAAATATAATATAAGCAAAAAAGTGGGTTAAATGGATTTGAAAAATTTGATACCGAAACGGTAAGAATTCAAACTAAAAATGTATTAACTAAAAAGCCACGATTGACGATAAAAACTGAGTTCTAAAAATATCTTAAACATTTAACTTTAAAGAACTAAGAATTAAACGATTAATTAAGTTCTAAAAAAATCCATTAAACTACTTTAGTAATGAGATTGAATATAAAGGATGGCTGGGGTCATAAATAATCAGGAAACTAGTTTAGGAACGAAATTGTAAAAGACGACTGGGGTCATAAAGAACACGGGGTTAGTATTAATTCTTAAGCAGCCGCAAAGATTTCAGTTAACTCTTTGGTATTAAAAAAATCAGAATCAAATGATTACAGTAATTAAGTTCTAAAATACTCAACTCTATTATCATTTACAATTGAGTTATTGCACAGAAAAAATGTTTGCCAAAAATCTTTCAATTCAATAATTAACCCTTAAATGCCCACTGTATCTTTAAAGATGAAACCATTAAAATTCCCACGGGCACATTTTCGAGGTCCATAAAATAGGCATTTGTTTGACCGATAATTTCATCGTTGGAGCTAAATCTCTTTCCACCGAGCGATCTCCTTAGGTTCGGAAATAGGAAATAGTCACTGGGGGCTTAATCGGGAGAATATTCGTATCCCAATTCATGTCATTTTGCCATTGAGACTGCACACGTGTGCACCCGTGCATTATCTTGATGAAAAAGAAATTTTTCTTGGCCATATGGGGTCTTTTTTTCAAATCCTCGTTAAATCGGTCCAATAAATTGGCATGAAATTCACCGTTTATTGTTTTTCTCTTTTGAAGGTAGTCGATGTGGATTATCCCGCGTGCATTCCAAAAAACTGTTGCCATCACCTTATTGGCCGACAAACTTACCTTGGCTTTGTTCAGAGCTGGTTCACCTGGAGAAACCCGGTCTTTGGAGTGTTGTAATGGAGCCATGTTTCATCCACAAACAAAACGCCGCAAAAACTCATTCGAATTGCGACTAAACAACTCCAAACAATCCTTCGAAGTTGTCACACGATTACGTTTATGGTCAATTGAGAGCAAACGCAGCACCTATCATGCAGACAGCTTTCTTAAACAGTAAATTTACACCAGTAAACAATTTAAAAGTATAAATATAACGATTTAATCACTTTATGAGGTGTTTAATTTAAAGGATTAAACGTTTAATTCACTTGATTAAATTTTTAGTTAAAACTGATTTTATTTTTGATTAATGCTTTACTTGGTAAACATTTTTTGTGAATTTTTTCTGGGTGGTTTCGGTACAAAAAAACTTAACTGGAATAGTGGGCACACTCAGAGCCAAATTTGAGATAATAACTCAAATTAAATTATGTTCAAGATCCAGTCTTACTACTAATAGGTTTTTTACTGTTGCCCTAATAGCACATGCCTTAGAAAATCTTAATGGTAGTCTTGTAAAGAACAATTTTTTATTTTAATTTTTTAAATGCATTCTTTTAAGTATTCTAAGCTTAAACTGTATTAAAGTACTTCATTTCTACCCAATTCAAAACTCGCACTTGTTCAATTTAACATCATCTTGTATTGAAAAAAAAAATCATCCTCAAAAAAACGTAAACAAAAATTCCTATTCAATCGAAAAATGTTCTCTAGATTAAATACGTTGTTTGCTTTTCTCCTCTTTTTTTTATGTTGCTCTACATTGGCCTTTAGTATTGGAGATGTGTACTGTCAGGACTCAGGACATAATAGGAATTGTGTTAAGCATGAAACACATGCAAAACACAAACTGTAACAACGGCAAGGATATAGAAAAGAAGCAGTAGCTGCAAGAGCTGTGCAGCTGTGTAACATGCAGTTTGAAGGACATAATCTTTAAGCACAACACAAGAAACGAAAAGGAGGAAATATGAGTTAGAAAAAAATACAAAAACTGAAAAAAGGAAAGGCATCTTTTTTTTGCTCGAATGAAAGAAAAATCGAAAAATAACTTTAAGAATATAAATACATCTTAGCACTGTTGTGTGTTGTTGTTGCTGCTTTTTCTGGCATTGTGTTAAACATTTGATATTTTATATTTATTTGGAAAAAACTATTTCATGGATTGGAAATTCGTATTGAATGCAAATGTGCAAGAATGTAATGTACATACATAGCTAGTTCATAGAATGACATAGAAAGTATGCATTTAGAAAGAGAGAGAACATTTTTGATTATTTTAAATGTTAAAACTTTATAAAGTTTTACTAACTTGGATTAAAGTTTAATATATTTTACTTATTAAGACATTCAAAGAAAAACGATTTCTTGGAGACTTAAGAAATTCTGAATATTTGCTGTGAAGTAAATTTAATAGAAATATTATTGACAGGAAAAGTTTTGTTTAAAAATCAAAAATCAAAATGTTTTTATTTTTTTACAGATTTTTAAAGATATGATTAGGAATGTGTTTCTGAATTGATGTAAAATCTAACTTTTGAATTGACCTAAGAAGGTTAGTGGGAAGTGATTGGTTATTGTAACATGTTAATATATGCGACACTGTTGCTCGCATTTTGGGCATGATGGTACATTGTCTATATTTATGTAATGTTGATATGTTAGTTTGCTATATCCTAATCTGAGCCTGGTTATTTTTTTTTTTTTGCTGGTATTTTGATATTTTTGATGAATACAGTGTAGTACTATTTGTTGGGTTTATTGATTTGTAATAGCTGTCTGGTGAGAGACGTATTGAATTTTTATTATTTTCTTTGTTTATGTATATGACTTTTAATATCTTTTTTGGTGTAGTTGTTAAACATTAATGAAGGGGATTTAATTGCTTCTTCTGCTGCAATGTCAGCCATTTCGTTGCCACGAACGCCTTCAGGTCCCGCAGTATATAACAATTTGGTTGTTTTTTGCCTAAGTAGTAGTACGAAGTATTAATGGTTCTTTTATTCTTGTGTTTATAATTGCGTTTATGGATGTCAAGGTGTCTGAACATATCGATCAATAACCGCAAAAAAGCTCAAGCGACAAAAACAAAATTTTACAGGAGAATGCTTTTTTTATTTTATTTCATAAAAATTTTGTATAAAAATTGGCGCTTAAGCTAAAATTGTTTTTGCTATAAAACCGGTACCTTCTGTAACCATGAGATTTTAGGAGCTGATGCAAGTGTTGCCAATAAATTCATTTATTAAAGAAAACGAAAATTTAAAATGTTGTCGCTTAAGCTTTTTTTGCGGTTATGGCTCGATATAACTAGTTTAGTTCTAGGTGGTTTAGAAATTAATGAAATTTCTATGGCAGTGATTATGGATGTAAAAATTGCGGTATAATGCGGTACCAATCCTTTTTGAACCCGTTACCGAATTCTGATTTTGAACCAGCACAACACCAAAAACTCCTGTTTTGTTGTTTCATTTGTGCTACAAAATATTGTTGGCATTTTGGAGTCAATGATATAATTGGAAATTGAGTTCCAGGCAGGATGAGAAGTTTTAAATCTCGAAGAATTATTTAAATGTATTGAATAATGTTGTGTTTACTCATGTATATATGCAATTGTTGTTTAAGATTAAGGTATGCTTTAGAATCATCATAAAAAGCCGCATGGTAATATTTTTTTATGGGCAGTAGAGTTTATTTTGCTATTTTTCCGTAAATATTCAGAGCATAGTCTATTTTGCTTAACATTACTGATTATAAAACATGCTTTAGTGTGCCAATGTGGCTTTCACTTGATGATCCCATCAACTTTATATTTTCTCTTTCATCTTAAATGAATTTAGTAAAACACTGGCAGTGAAAGTTTTCAAAATCGTTTTAAAATTGGCGGAGTTATTAAAAAATAACTACTTTTTTCTTCACTTTTTTTCGGCCATATGACCTAGGAGGACCAAATTTGGTTCAGATATTTCTTAAATAAAAAGAGTATTAAGCTTCGTTCACAATGGTAGCAACAATTTCGTTTTTTCTTCTAATATCTTTTTTCCTTCCAAAGTATATCATATATTTTCCTTTAATTGTTCGAAATAATTTTTTGGTTAAAGTTGAGTCTACTTCTACTTCAGCAAAAATTTGTATGAAATTATTAAAGACGTTTATAATAATTTTATTAACTGCCAGGCCCACAATTTCGACAAGAACATTTCTTTCGCATTTTTATATTGAAAACAATAATAACAAATTTTAATTTGTTTTTGTTTTCAATATAAATATAAGAAAGAAATGTTCTTGTCGACATAGTGGGCCAGGCAGTTAGTTTTGATTGAAAATATAACAAAATGTTCATTAACTTTACTAGCAAAAACTTGCAACGAAAAAGTATTTAAAATTTACAAAATTTTTCTCAAAATTACTTAAAAAAATAAAAGAGTAAATGAACGCTTTATCCGCAAAAACCATCAAGTTGGGAATATCGACAATATCCAGCTGGAAGGAAGATACAAGATTATTTCTTAATAACTTTAATTAATTTCAACTAATTGCGCAAGAATATTATACTAATTATTGTTAACATGTAACGCACGAGCTATATGTCTACATTTGTCCTTCAAGTTGTGCCGAAAAAGGTCAACAAGAAAAAAAAGACAAAAGCATGAAAAAAATGTACTTTAAATTAAAAAAGAATTCTTGACAGAAAGTACGAAAAACAGAAGTAAGGAAAAACATGTAAATCAATAAAAATAGGTAATCATTCATTCAAAGCAAATTTCGATCTACCAAAGTGAAATACCATTTGGTTTAAGGATTGTTGTTTGACTATTGACGTCATCCGGTTTCAATAGCCGAGTGAGTAAAGATGGCAACCTGTCCGTGAAAACCTGGGTTCGATTGCCAGCTCAGTCAAGAAGGAAAAATTATCAATAAATTTTAATTCATTTCATGTTGTAACATTTCTTGCTTCATAAAAATAATTTAATGAAAATTAAATTCAATGAACTTAAGCCGTATTAAAATATCAAAATTTGGATTAAAAACCATTAAGGGTTTAATAAAATAACCACAATACTAATTACTGATAAACTTTTAATTTTGAAATTATGAAAATTATTTTTCTTTTGTAAACAAAACATGAAGCAGGTGGTTGAATAATTCTTGCTAGTAAAAATTTTCCTATCAGAAATTTTCAACAAATTTTTTGTCTCTCAAATTGTTATACTATTTTTCCACTCTCTCCCTGCAAGTTTTTCGTGTACGTGGACACTTTCTAGTAACAATTATTGAAAATAAGCAATAATTTTCTGTAAAGGAACACAAAAGTCAAAAAGTGGAAAAAAAAATTTGTTAATAATACGAATTTTCATTCAAAAAACGTTTTTGTTTACGTTTTTAAAATTGTTTATTATAAACGAATGTTTTCTTTAATTTTGATTTATTTTATTATATAATAAAAATTAGTTTTTCACCAAGTTTTTTCTTAAAGACTGTTTTGCTATCTTGTATCGACTTAAGATGTTTTGTTAAAATATTATGTGCGTAATTTTGTTGTTGGCAAAACTTTCGAACGTTTTCTGATTTGAAAACTTGTCTGGTTGCAAAAATCAATTTTGCTTTATTGTGAACACCAAGTGAAAATATATCTGCCACTGTGAGCAAAGTATTAAAAACGAACTAAATCAGTCTATTGTTTAACCTGGCCCCCATACAAATGTTCTTTTGAATTAAGGGGCTTGTAACGATAGAACTCCATTCAGTAGAATATTTTATCTTAACTTGTTTGGATTTAAAAATTAGTTAAGTCGACCTATTATTTCACCTGGCGCCCATACATATGAAGTTTTAAAAGCCGTTTATAATAATTTTATTGATTATAAACGGCTTTATATGAGATAGGAAACAATTGAAATATTATTAATATAGTGAAGGGTATCTAAGATTCGGCTCTGATGATTAAAGATCTTTTACTTGTTAAAGTTTAAATTGGCAAAATATATGAGATACAAAATTTTTATATTTCTAAAAAGAATAATATTTTTTGAGGGAATATGATTAGACTTTAGTACAACTTGTATTTTTATCCTCTAAGCCACCATGCGGGTGTTCTGATGTGTGTGCCACATAGATATACATTTTAAGAATACCAGTTCGCTCATTATCAATTTCTGAATCTATGACACGTTGCCAGTCCGTCCGTCTAGTTAGCTCGTTGTCTCTTTATATAAACCTTGTGCTCAAAATACAGGTCGCAATGATGGAGGTAATTCAAGTTGGTAAATGGTCATTTTTTCTATAAGGGCAAAGCCAATCTAAAATAGTAAAAATTGCTTCGTAATTTCATCTAGCTCCCATAAAAAACTCCTACCAAAATATATAATTTCTCTCCTTATAATCAAGTTCAGCTCAAAAAAGTTATTGCAGTAATCACCTTACCTAATTTTAGGCGAATCGATCTATATTTGATCATAGCTGCCTTACAAGCACGTCCCCCGAGAATGCCTTTACTGCCCCATTAATTTAGATATTTATACAAAATTTCCCAAAAATACCTCTTATTAAAACTGTTTATCCAGAATTATTTGATCAATTCTCATATAGGACCTATTTACAAACTAGAGCCAAAAAGCTCATCGGTGATGGTGGGGTAGTCAAAGCTATTGACATGCTAGAGCGTCGACGAAATATGGGGTAAGTTGCCCTATTCTACGGATTTTGCTCTAAGGAAGCTTGTACTTAATGTTCGATCCATCTTACAACTCGTTTTTCATATTGAGCTCATCAATTTGTTGTTGAGTGGCTGACTTATAGATAACACAACACTCTACATTTTTTTAGCCGCATCGTACGCTTATGGAATAACCTGGGAGATATTCAAATTAGGGAAGCAACGAATACCGATACCGATGAATCGGCACTACTTCAGATTTTCCGATATATCGGTAGCGACGATATTTTACTGTCGATACGACGATTTTTTTACATTTCTTAAAGTTTTTTTTTTTTTTTTTTGATCAACCAATTCAATATTTTATTCTTATTTTTGGTATAAAAATAAAATGCAACGCAATGCCAACGAATTACATTGAAAGCAAGAACAATGTCATAAATATTTTGTAATTTTGTTGTTTATTTCTACAGAAATTCACATTGCGTTTTAAAACTTCAAACGCTGCATTGCTTATGGCGTTGAAAATTTGAAAACGGTGCATGAATTTCTGCAGAAAACAGCAACAAAATTACAAAATATTTATGGTCCTCAAATGCCAGAAATCTATAATCTATGAAATTTTCCGATATATTGATTGTCTTATATATAACAACCACTAAATACCAAAAATGGGCCAAATGGGACCATTATTTCACCTGGTCACACTTATATGAGGCTCCCGTATTAAGATTTGGGATTTTTAATACTAATACTAATACTAATACTAATACTAATACTAATACTAATACTAATACTAATACTAATACTAATACTAATACTAATACTAATACTAATACTAATACTAATACTAATACTAATACTAATACTAATACTAATACTAATACTAATACTAATACTAATACTAATACTAATACTAATACTAATACTAATACTAATACTAATACTAATACTAATACTAATACTAATACTAATACTAATACTAATACTAATACTAATACTAATACTAATACTAATACTAATACTAATACTAATACTAATACTAATACTAATACTAATACTAATACTAATACTAATACTAATACTAATACTAATACTAATACTAATACTAATACTAATACTAATACTAATACTAATACTAATACTAATACTAATACTAATACTAATACTAATACTAATACTAATACTAATACTAATACTAATACTAATACTAATACTAATACTAATACTAATACTAATACTAATACTAATACTAATACTAATACTAATACTAATACTAATACTAATACTAATACTAATACTAATACTAATACTAATACTAATACTAATACTAATACTAATACTAATACTAATACTAATACTAATACTAATACTAATACTAATACTAATACTAATACTAATACTAATACTAATACTAATACTAATACTAATACTAATACTAATACTAATACTAATACTAATACTAATACTAATACTAATACTAATACTAATACTAATACTAATACTAATACTAATACTAATACTAATACTAATACTAATACTAATACTAATACTAATACTAATACTAATACTAATACTAATACTAATACTAATACTAATACTAATACTAATACTAATACTAATACTAATACTAATACTAATACTAATACTAATACTAATACTAATACTAATACTAATACTAATACTAATACTAATACTAATACTAATACTAATACTAATACTAATACTAATACTAATACTAATACTAATACTAATACTAATACTAATACTAATACTAATACTAATACTAATACTAATACTAATACTAATACTAATACTAATACTAATACTAATACTAATACTAATACTAATACTAATACTAATACTAATACTAATACTAATACTAATACTAATACTAATACTAATACTAATACTAATACTAATACTAATACTAATACTAATACTAATACTAATACTAATACTAATACTAATACTAATACTAATACTAATACTAATACTAATACTAATACTAATACTAATACTAATACTAATACTAATACTAATACTAATACTAATACTAATACTAATACTAATACTAATACTAATACTAATACTAATACTAATACTAATACTAATACTAATACTAATACTAATACTAATACTAATACTAATACTAATACTAATACTAATACTAATACTAATACTAATACTAATACTAATACTAATACTAATACTAATACTAATACTAATACTAATACTAATACTAATACTAATACTAATACTAATACTAATACTAATACTAATACTAATACTAATACTAATACTAATACTAATACTAATACTAATACTAATACTAATACTAATACTAATACTAATACTAATACTAATACTAATACTAATACTAATACTAATACTAATACTAATACTAATACTAATACTAATACTAATACTAATACTAATACTAATACTAATACTAATACGCCGAACATAGCACGTTTACTTGTTTTAAATCTTGTTAATATTTATTTCAAATATTAATATCTTACGGTGTTATTTTGAATTTTAAAAAAATTACTCTACTTGACTTTTGTTAATTTTAACTTGAATTAAAATTCAATATTCGTACACAGAAAATTAAAATTAAAAAAATTGTTTAAAAAGTATTTAAATTTAATTAATGTGATAATTGAATAAATTTTTTTTTAGCTGAATGAAAATTAAAAATATAATTTTGATTTAGTTGTTTTGAAATAAATTTTCAGTTAAAATTTGAATTAAATAATAAAAAATCTTAATTGACTTTTTTCGTTTAAAATATAATAATTTAAACATGTAGAATTGTTGTTGGGAATTGTTAATATTTATTTAAATAAATTAACACATTGTTTGAAATGGCAAAGTTTTTTTGATCACTTTTTTAATTAAAATTAAAAATATAATTTTTTTAAAATATTTTTTCAAAATTTTTAGAAATCAATATAATAATTTTGGTAATAGGTGCAAAATCAACAACTTGTTTGCTTGATATTATGAATTTAGAACAAATTTGGTGATTGGAGAAATTTAATAATTTGTTCTCTGAATTGGTATCGGTATAGCCGATATTTGCTTTTGAATATCGGTATCGGTATCTTATCGGCAAAAAGGCGTATCGTTACGTCCCTAATTTAAATATAATGACCATAATCCCTACTCCCTCTTTCTACCACTTTATAACCTATTTTCGTAGTTTCGGCAGAATGCATTGAATTTGCAGGAGGTTAGCCCCTATCCGCTGGTCTTAATTAAAGAAAAATAATCATATTACGGGAATATTTAATTTAAATGTCAAACTAACGAGACGCCGATTCTATGGTTTTCATGGGTAACCGCGTATGTCTTAAAATCAAATTTTTCAGGAGAGCGGAAAAAACATTCTAGATCGAACTATGGGCGAGGTATTGAACTTTTTGAAAATGGTCATTACGTAAAAAAATCGGAATTGTTCCATATTTTTTCTGAAATTTTGAGAACCATGTAAAGAGCGCTTAAAATTAAGCAATTGGCATCAACATCTCAAATTGGAAAAAAATGGACATACGCCGTTACCCATGAAAACCACAGAATTATAATTTCAATTAGGAGAATAAATGGTATTGGACAAGAATACCCTCAGCAATCCAATCTAAAGAATATGTAGAGTAGCACTAAAGTGGAATCTACAGGGCAGTAGGTAAGAACAATATGCCGACGAACATCCTAATGGAATTAGAGAAATTAAATAATTCATGACAAGAGATACAATTGTGCTGATGGATTTAAGTGAAATAATCTTGTAGAACAGTTATGCTCCCAAAAGGAATAATTAAAGGGTGAAATATATATTTTTTTTCAATTGCCATAATTTTATGACAAATTTATTTGTAGTATAAAAAATATTGTAAATTTAATATTGTATACATGTGTAATACTTTACCTTTTACGAATAATTACCGTTATACGTCCTTAGTAATAACCGTTATACATCTTTGAAAGCTTTTATTACTTGTGTTTTTTGAGGTTTAGTCCACAGCTTTTGCAATTGTGGACGTTAAAGCTCTATCTACTGGCATATAATAAACAACTTTTGTATACCACTTAAGAAAACACTAATTTTTATTCGTATCCACATCTTTTGAAAGTAGTTTTATAAACATTTATTTCATTTTTCCAGTTTTATTTTATATATTATTTATATTTGCTTAAATTTATTTGTTTTATAACTAAAAGCTACTAAAAAGCAGAATTAAAATTTTTTTTTTTGGTAATTTTTATATTTACAAAGTACAGAAAAATAATTTAAAATTAATTGATGTTTTTCACAGAAATTTTTTATATAATTTTTATTGTTTGTTTTTAATATTTGAAATATCAGGTTGTAGCGTTATTTTATATCAGGATTATACCAGAAAAATGTTTAAATATACTCGTATAATCAGGTGTGTCGCAAAAAGCTAATTCGTATGAAAGTAAAAAAATTAAAACGTTTTTATATTCTCTAAAAAACGTAAAATTTTTTGTTTTTAGCAAAACAAAAACGGCACAAATTGGAAAATGTTTAAATTTTCACTTTCGAACAAATTCTGTGACATACCTGAAGATATAGTTTAAAAGGAGTTTTAAAGTTTTGTTTTTTCTTTTTTTTTTTTAGTCTATATAACTAAACTAATAGTTTACATAACTAATAACTAACCTTAAAAAGCCTTAGATGGTTACTTTATGATTTTGACATATTTTTATAAATTTATAAATTATTTAGTTATTTTACTTTTATGTATTTTTTTTATAAAATAGTTGAATTAATTAAGGAATAAAATGAACACAACTTTCGAAACTGTATTAGGGACTTATGTAATGAATTTCGATGATTTTTCGTCTCAAAATTTAAGGAATTTTTAATTTTTTTTTTTTTTATCTTAATAGTTCTGGTTTTCAATTTTATTACAATACTAGACAATACTTAGGTAATGTATAAAATATATAGTTTGTTATGAGGTTGATTTTTTTTTTAGTATTTTTTGTTTTAGTATACAAGGTTTAAATTATAGTTGGGTTGTGGCAAGGCTAATTCATGCATGGGACCGCATCAGAGACAGTTATGCTATGCTGTCTTTTTGTCTTTTTTTTTTGTTTTTTTTTTTTTTTTTTTTTTTTTTGTATGGAGTTTGACAGTTAGAATACATCCCAGCAGCAAAATTACACATCACGTATGCCATATTAGTAAAAGAACTAATTTTTTAAGTAATACAAGAATGACTGAAAATATTTACTGTAAAAGTGATTGTTTAAAGGAAAGTCTACGAATTTCTGTATTACCTACGTTATGATTTTGTACAAAAAATTCACTACTAACTTCTTTTAAGATTAAAAAAATTAGGAACTAATTATTTAAGTCTCATGCCTTGTAAAAATAATTAATATACCAATCCAGCATAGATGTCATTCTGCCTACAATGCTTAACGTCAATCAAGATTGAATATCTCGAATTTTTTTATGTTACATAACTACATACAAAGATAAAGAGATAACGAGCATAATTCTCGCTCTCTCTCTGATGCGGCCATATTTATGAATTTGCGTTGGGGTGTAGTTTTAAAATTTTTTTTGTTTTATATTTATTTTGGCTAAAAAAGCATGGAATATTTTAAAATTTATTACTATGTTATGGTTGGTTGTTAATTAAATGATTTTGCTTCATTTTTATTTAAGTGTTTGCAGAATTTCTATTTAATTTAAATTTATACCTTATTTTGTAAATTGATATGTTAGGCTATTATTTTGAATTATTTATAAAGAGAATTTGAAAAGGTAAAAGAAAAAAGAAATAATAGATTCATAGCAACTTTTAAAAGATTTGCAATTGGCCTTCTTATCCTTCAATTTAATTAAAGCAAAGCATGTTTGAGATATAATCGAAAATTGTATCTATCTAGCCCTTTCATTTCTGCTGGCCGTTACAAATGCTTTCCGTCTTTATCTATCTGTTGCAAGGCTTTCCATCTTACTCCAAGTTACGCCATTTTGCCTTAGCTCCATTTCTTGTCTCGAGCTGTGGTTTATATTCGACCAGCTGCCTTGTTATGGCATTCGTAGTCTTTTTCATGGTGTGACCAAGCTATTTGAATTTTCTCTCTCTAATTTCTGCCCCCAGAGGTTGTTGATTTGACATATCCCAAAGTGCACTTTTGGTTATGGCAACTGACCAGAACATACCGTGAAATCTGCAAGGAAATTTATTCGTAAATGCTTGAAAAGCTTCCAGTTAATATTTCGCCATTATTAACGTTTCACAACCGTATAAAAGCACAGATTTTACATTACTGCTAAAGACTTTAGGTTTCGTTTGTGTGAATATATTATTCTAAATCTCCAGAATTCGTTCAATATTCCGAGCGTCTATTTCGCTTTGTTCATCCTTGATTGGATGTCTATGTCGCTTCCTTCATTTGTTGCCATAATGCTGCTCAAAGAGCTTAAGAAGTTGACGTCATCAATATGCTGACCCATTAGTTGGAGTTTGGTGGTGTTTGAAGCATAACTTCTCATAGACTTGGTTTTGTTAATGTTGATCTGAAGAGGAGCCTTAGCCGCTTGTTCGGAAATACTTTGAATTTTTGTGACAAATGTCATCTGTATAATATAGGTCGTCCAGATTTCCCTGGAGACCCAACGATATTCTACGATGGCTGCACTTGGAGTTACAAACAAAGAAAAAAAGTTTTCACCAATTAAATCATTAATCAAAAATGAAATAAGTTTTAATTAAAAATTTAATGAAGTGGATTAAACATTTAATCAAGGGAATTATATGTTTAATTGAGACTATTAATTTGTTTACTGGTGGAAATAAATAGTTGATTAAACGTTAAATTCACTTGATTAAATTTTGAATTAAGACTGATTTTTTTAACGCTTTAATTGGTGAAAAATAATTTTCTGTGCATAACAACTCCTAGAACTATGTTGAACAGATGCAGATCGTCTTAAGGATATTTCACCTTTTGTTGTTACATCCTCCAGGGCATTATTAGGAGCAGCTTATACCTGAGATTCGGCAAAATTCTAAAATTGACAGTTCTTCACGATCTTTTGCGATTGCGTTTTAACAGAGATCTTATCTGGTACCACGAGGTCTGAAGCCCTCGGTGGCACAACACCGGACTGACTATTAGTTGGGGCCTCCATTAGTCTGCTACTTGCGGGAATAGTTTTCTTTTTTTAGGAAGATTATCTTTGCGGAAGTTTCGCTTTGCCGTTAAAAAGACCACGTGGTGGCTGTGGCTTACTACCCAAAGTAGCGGAGAGGGATGCCCTGAAAATCTTTCTCAAGGGCTTAATTTTCATCACTTGTAGGAGAGCTTAGCCTAAGGGAGCACTATCGCTATGGGCTGGGGCTATTCAATAGATGCTCCTAGAAGTTTTACAAAAACAGCGGAGCTTTGGTAATTCCAGCTCCTAAACAAGGACCGAGTGCATACTGTTGCCGGAATATGCACTCAAATTGCTACCTGTGTGTGCTGGTTTCTATCACTTTCCATGTAAAAATTTTCCACAGCTGTACACCGCTGTTTTCCTGGATAGCGACCAATTTCCAGTTTTCCAATAATCTAGCGCATAAAAAGGCTGAATCTGAACGTCGGCATGGGTTATTTTGGCCTTAAAGGCCGCTGCGATTTGTGGCTTATTCGATGAGAATATTATTATTATTTACTTACACATGTTTGTTTCACTTTCGTTGCATTCCGCACTTTCTTTACAGAAGAACTCTCAATTATAGGACATCAACAGCATGCCCGTTATGGTTTTCATAATCATTCTAGATGACGCATAAAATATGACAAAATTTTATGATGACGTTGGTCATTGGATTAATGTCCCTTTTAGTCTTATTGATGCCATTTGTAATAACATTGATGTCAAAATTCTGATGTTAGGGCATCATCATTATGAAGATGCATTTTCCCATGAGTGTACGCCGTCAGCCAAAAATGCACACTTAACAGTAATTTTTCAAGATGAATTGAACGCTCTTTGATATCATGTGGATTGGTATCGTCTCAAATTCGATGAATTTGTTTTCTTCGGTCATCGGTAAGCTTCAACCTTTAGCAGTCACCGCCGTTGACGGTGCTGACCGGCCAAGCTTTTTCTCAAAGAAATATGGATCGTTGACGCAGTCAGCCAAGCTGTCATTATTTCCGGATGCATTGGAAGCTTTTGTATCTAATATGGACTGGAATATTTTCAAATTTCACAATTTTATTTAGTGAAGTATTTATTCCAAAATGGTCCTCATTGCTGGAAAGGATTTTTCAATGACAATGTTATTATTTGCATGTGTGGTTTATCCGTCCATGATGCTTTGGCCAAACAGACTGAATAAATTACAGTCAATTCGACAGATGTTTGTAGCTTTAACAACATGGCCGCTATTAACTGTCAGAGTTCGGCAGCCTCTATTGGAAGACCTTTAAGTGCCATAAGACTGGATTACTAGGCCAAGCATTAATTCTTAACAAAAATTATCAATTGGGTTTCGATTATAATAAACGTATAACCTTTGTAAAGAAAAAACACGATTTTATTCAAAATTTTTCAAAAAATTACGATTTAAAATTAAAATTAATTATTAAAAGATAAATAAATTGATCTGAAAGCAGATTGAGTGATTTATAAACCATTTGTTTAACTTGGAATTCCTTTTGGACATAAGAGTTCAATAGAAGCAGCTCAGCTTACTAATTTCCAAAAATGCCTGGAATCGTAATGACGTCAGATCTTTTAATTGCGTCACAAAATGTTTAAGAAAAAAATAGTGATAGAAATGAAAAAAATGTACCTTGGAAGACATTTAACATAATATTTTCTAGTATTTCTTTGAAATTAATTCAATTTGGCACTCTTTATTTATTCTGTACAACAATTTTTAAAGATTATGTCGGACAATAAGGCTTTCAGGATCAAAGCATAGTTTTAAGTTAACCTTTTAGTTAAACTTATTCTTTTCATTACCTTTTTCTAAGTAATAAATTGCTTAAATTCCGGGCATTTTCGCAAAGAATTTGAACAGAGGATTCTGTCCTAACAAACTAATAGAAAGTTCGATTCACAAATTTCTTCAAGATGTGTTGTCGTTTGTATAAATCAAAATTCTTTGTAATTTAAAAAAAATTTTTCTAAAATTAAGGATTATTTTAAATTTAAATTGAGTGCTAAAACGACCACTATTGACTCCCTAAATTTATGCCACTTTTAGCTTCATTTTTACCACCGAAAACTTTACGATCGACTCTTGAAGTCTTAAAATGATTGACTTCTAAGCAGCCCTCAATTAAAACTTTAAAAACGATTTAAGCATTATATTTACTCAAGGGAGATGAGCAGGGTAAGTTTTAATATACACAAACGAATTTGAAATAATCAAACAAGAAAAGCAAAATATTCTTTCAATTGACTAATTAAACGTTTACTAAATTACTAAATATACCACGATTTAACATGTAAATTGACTTTAGGAAAGTGCACGAAATAACCTTTAAACTAATGAACAAAAAAATTTTAAATTTTCTGTCAAATTGATTATTGAAGAATCCTCAAATTCACCCAAGATTGATTGCACAAAAAATACGACTTTGAAAAAGAACATGAATTAAAATTGAATTGAACTCATAAAGACCCCACGATTTAATATAATAATTAAACAAATTTTTAATCGATTTTTAAATTGCTCACAAATTTGCCTCTAAGCTGATTATAAAACAAACAAAATTCATTAAGCTTTTGACTGTTAAGCGGTCCTAAAATTAACACACAAATTGTATTTGGAAGACTCCATAACTTTGCCTACAAATTGGCATTTAAATACACTTACCTAAATTTTATAATTGACTACCAAATCTTTTATTAAATCATACACTTAAAAATAATTTTTCAACTTAACTTATAAACTGAATATGGGTATTTCAGCAGAAAAAATGTATTTTACAATTAGAATTGCTTCTTAAAGAAAAATTTTTATATTATTTACTTTTTTTGTATTTTGGTGTAAAATACAAAACGGCTTTAAAGTACAAGCTTTATTGCTTGGTGGCGTAACCTGACAAAAAGTAGACTTTTCTGTGGAAATACCTACAACAACACTGCTTTTGTGGTTCGATTGTCCAAAATATTGCTAGTAAAAAAGGTTTTTTTTTAAATAAAAAACTGTAGTTTGTATAAAAATTTTGACAACTCGACCACCGAAAAGAACCATAAGTTGACTTGACCCCACCTCAGTGTTGTCAGGTAATTATTATTCTACCCCCAAAAAAAATTTAAAAACCCCCCAAATTGAACGTATTTTGAAAAAATCTCCCTAAATGAAAAAGTTTAGATAAAAATTTCATTTTAATTAGTTTAATTCGACTCAAATTTAATTAACGCTCTAATATCAATATCTAAATAAGGCAAAAATCGCAAAATGTTTAACATTTTACTAAGATTCCCCCAAAAACATTTTTTTTTAATTTCCTTTTATATTTTTATTTAATAAAATATATTTAAAAAAAACAATTTTTAGGCAGTTTAAAAAAGATTGTAACAAATGTACATACATATATAAATCAAAACAGAGTTAGTAGAAATTTCTTTTTTTTAAATATTGGAATCAGGGACCGAAAATAACAGTAATTTTAAATTTTAAAACAAAAAAAGCATTAAGTATACCATATTGATCCTTATGAACTTTTCTATGACAATATATTATGATTTTTAAAGTTTTGATTTTTATTTTAAAAATTACAGTCATGTTTTTGATATATATTTTTTTGGACAAAAGTAACAGTTATTTTTTGATTTTTATTTTTTTAACAAAAATAACAGTTATTTTATGATTTTTTTTGAAAATTAATTGGTATTTTGTTCAAACAAATAAAAATCAAAAAAAATAACTGTTATTATTGTTCAAAAAAATAAAAATCATAAAATAACTGTTATCTTTGATCGAAAAAATAAAAATTTTAAAATAACTGTTATATTTGTACAAAAAAATAAAAATCAAAAAATAACTGTTATTTTTGTTCAAAAACATAAAAATCAAAAAGATAACTGTTATTATCTGACTTTTATGAAAAAAGGAATAACTGTTACGGTCCCTGATTGGAATAACGTTTCTTCTATAATATCGAGTGTTGCCAAATCATTTTCGTTTACTTTCTACATATTATCGGAACTCAAAAGTTTAGCATTTCAGGTGTTAGATTAATATTGTGACACGTTTATTTTCATGAAAACTTCACCCTTAAAACGCCTTCAGTATTTTATTTTTTTAAAAACGATTTTTGCTCAACCAAAAACAAGCTGCAAACTATATCTTGTATTACTTAGTTATTGTTAAGTACAGACAAGCAAATAGTGAAAACCCCTAAGAACCCCTAAATATAAATTTATATCCCCCAAATTTTCCCCCTAAGAATTTGGCCATTAAATTTAATAAAAACCCAAATTTGGGGGGGAAACATCCTAGCCAGGATACTCTGCCCCACCTTCTAGTGAATTCGCATTGAACATATTTCAAAACTATATTAATAAATATAAAGAAAAAAGTTATTCATTAAATAAATTATAATCTTATTTATGCACCACCTTGTAACTATTAGCTAACTATTAGCATTAACAGATGGAAACTTGCTTGGGGTATAGCGCCACTTAAGTGATTAAGTGGACTTTTTTAATGTGCTAGCTACAAACTATTCACAATCAAACGAAACTGAGTTTATGTCTAATTAAAATAAAAATAACATGACCCAAGATTTTAATCAATAAAAAAAAAAGTTCACCACTTCTGCTGAACCCTTATAAAACGCCTTACAAACCAAAATATTAATCACCTTATGCAAAAAAAAAAGTTAAAGTTCACATTAGTTAACCAATACATCAAGCCCATACACTTTTGCTGGGCTTAATGGGTTGGTTAACTAATCTGAACTTTAAGTTTTTTTGCATAAGGGGGTTAAACATTACTTTTCACTAAAAGTTCCAAATTCTCTTATAAAATAACTCACTTTTGTTTTAAGAATAATAATTATTAAACTATTTTCGTATAATAAAAAAAAAAACTGTTACCGATTATTTTGCAGGTTGTTTGTGTGCCGGATTAATTATGTAAATTATTTGAAACTTTAAAATACTTTTTGCATCAATACTTTTTAATTTCTTTGTATTTGAGCAGTTTTTCCTGTTTTATATGGCTTTTCAATTTAATGATACTCTAAACGTGCCCTCGATTGGCCTTGTTCATCAATGAAAAATACGACCACTTTGTGAGGTGTCTTTAATAGAAATGGATTCGCAGTCGTTGTAGTGGTTGGTTCTTTCGTTGTTGTTGTCGTTCTCGTCGTAGCAGTACCGCTGGATGTGGTAAATAAAGTTGTTGTTGTAGCTGTAGATGAAGTACTGCTACTTATTCCACTACTACTATTGCTACTACTATTTGTCGTTGTTGTTATTCTGTTCACTTTAAAATATTGAGCAGCATTGGCTGTTTCATTCGTTAAATGAATTTTCTTAAGCATCGTTGTTGTTGGGGTTGTCGTTTTCATTTTCACTCTTTTATCTATTAAGATTTCGTTGTCTTTTACCAATTTATTAATTCTTTTATCTGCCGTACGTTTAATTAATTCATCATTTTTATTTACACTCTTATCAATTGTTACCTTTCTTATGATGGGTTTCATTTCTATTTTCGGTAGAGGAGCTGGTTTGGGTATGGGTGGCAAGGGTGGTAAGTTACACTTATCTTTTAAATGACGATAGACACTGTAGACACGTTCCACCAAACGATTAACATATTTGGTAGCAGTGCGATCAATCATAGAGGGAGCCTTGATGCAATCATTGCCACCAAATTCACAGACCTGTTTTAAAAAATAAAAGGATAATGATGGGGATTTTCTTTTGACATTTTAAGAAAGTATTACTTACTCTATAGTGCTGTAAAATAGCATCTGTAGGTGGTACATTTAATGAACCCTTGCCTGGTGAATATTCCCATACAAAATGATTACCAGCCTCAATAACATCCTCCGGCTTGCAGATGTATTTGGAGCGTTGTTTCTGCGGATGCAGTTTAAAACGTCTGTAATTGAAAAATTTAATTGAAAAAGTTATTAATTACAAAATTTGCATGGATTTTTAAATAGCTATAGAACGTTTCTAATTTTTACTAGATTTTTTGATCCATTTCTTTAAATTAAAATAAATGTTATTCTAAAATACTTTCTTTTAAAAAAATGTTTATTTAAAATATGTATTTCTAAAAGCTTTCTAATAATTGGGTTGCTCACGTAAGGCGGATTATCAGGTTATGTAGTTATATAAACAGCAACAAAATATATTTAAAAAAAATGTAAATGAACGTATTTTGTTGTTGTGAATATACCGAAATAACCATATAACCTGATAACCAGCTTTCCGTGAAAAACCCAACTGTTTTACAAATGATAAAATTCAGTAAATAAATTAATTAGTAATATAGAACAAGCAAGAAATCTATATTCAGCTATGCGCTAAGAACAGAAAATAACATAAATATCGTTATTTAAGTATAAATAAATCAATATATTTTGTAACACGACCACATCTTTTATTGATAACCAAGGCGCTTGCAGCTAATTTGGAAACTTTGGCTTTTTCCGTTATCCAGACATACAAAATTCTATAATGTCTTTTCAGAAAAACGCCCACTTCTCAAATCCCGCCCAAATTTAGTTGTGTATTGATAGCGGAGAGGGTTGTACCTACTTGGCTCTTTCCGTTCTCCAGATTTAAAGAAATTTAAAACGTGTTTGTATGGGAAGTGCCACGCCTACTTCTCTAAATTCGCCCATTTTTTTAAAGAGCTTGTGTATTGGTAACCAAGATGCCTTGGAAACTTTGGTTCTTGCCGTTTTCCGCATATACAGAGAAAAAGTAATAAAACGCAACAAGGGGCTTAAGGGTAAAATTACACTCATAAAATTATTACAGTAACTGATTGTAGGATATTAAATTCGTTTTCCGTAATATTAAAATTTAATGCAAATATATTTATTTTACGAATCAATTTATTTTTTAAAATTTATGTTTGTTATTCAAAAAACAAACTAACAAAGAATAATGTTTTTCCGTACTAATATTGTTATGTAGTTTTATTTTTTATCAGTTAAATTATATTTTTTTAAAGCAGTAACTGTTAAATTTTACGGAATATACTTTAAATAAAATAAAAAATGTGTAAAATTCATTTATTTTAAATGAAATGTTAAAGATTCGTTTTTTAAATAAATTTTAAGTTGTTTTTAATGAATTTTATGTGGGATTTACCTACATAACATTTTGAGTGTAGCGGTAGTCATGGTTTTTTGCTCCTACCTCAGTCATTTATGGACTGAAATAGCTATATTAGAAAAGCAAACTTTAACGAAGTATATGTGACATAAATATATAGCAACCTAATCCCTATCAATTCTGGCGTCTTCGGAAAACCCATTTTAACATACACTTGGATAGGCGGACATTGGTTATTCAACTTCGCTAATCGTAAGGACCCAGAATATATATACCTTATAAGATCAATATTGTAGAAATTACAAACGGAATGACAAACTTATATATGCTCTTTTCATTCGGTGAAGGGTAAAATCAACTTATTTTAATAACTTATTAATTAAGGGTGAATTTTTAAGCTTGAAAGCACTTGAAATTGTAAAAAATAGACAAAATATTAAATTTTAGTCAAACAATTTTTGATTGAAAAGATCCATACATGGCATTCACATTTGAAAATAATTTGGGGCATATGGGCACATCGTCAGTCCTTGACGAGTCGGATTCTGGACGCCCAATTTTGGGCCACTTGTTCAAGCATTGCTAATCGTATGTTACGAAAATCACGAGCAATATTGGTATTCTTGATCATAAATGTCAAAAATTCAGCGCAGTACGAAAGTTATTTTGACAGCTAACTCCGTCGTAAGTTTTATCGGGCTACAAAAACAATTTAGTAAACAAACAGTGCTAAATGAAAATCATCCAGTAACTAACCCAATTTAAAATAAATTAAACTCTCCTAAGAACTAAAACATTTCAAAAAATTTATTAATTCATAAAAAAAATGGATGCAAAATAGGAAATTAGAGACTGAAAAGTTGCCAACCCTGCTAGAATCTCACGGTCTTGAAGCTGCATAATACAAAGTACTGGAATAGATTTTAATATATTTTTGATCTCCTTCTCCATAGTTATATATTACATTTGGGTACTGAAGACATCCTTTATGCGATCTCTTACAATTGTACAACAAAACCCAGTCCCAGAATCTCGTAATTACTTTCTGAGGTAACCGACTAAAATTCTGTTCAGCCGCAATATTTTGACGGCCTACTGCATCTATTTATTCTTAAAGTTCTGTAGTCTCCAGTATTTTGTCCAACCAGATCAGACTTTGGCCAGCGGTAATATTTCAGCTTTCTTCTACAACAGCAGGCAGGAGACCTTTCAGAAGGTCTAACTTCGCTTAAAGTTGCCGGCAAAAATCAACCTCTAGGCCAATATTTTTAATACCCTTCCTTATTAAAAATATCTGTTGAAATTACGCTCACTTTTGAACGCATCAAAAGAAAAGACCAATATTGGTGTCAAATTATTTCTAGTTCTCCTAAACAGTTTGGGAATGAAATACAGCAAAATCGGTTCGGTAGGGTAAGAGTTCTGGATGAAAATGTATAACGCCCAGCCTAAAAATACATAATTTTGTAACTCAAAACTAACATAACTAGTGGCGGAATGCACATATTTGATAGGTGCATAGTTTACCATTGGTCTCATGTAAAGCCCCCTCTCAGAAAACACTTGAGAACGCGTAAAACCGTAACGAATAACGCTGATTAAATATAATGTTGACCATCGTAGGCTCATATGACTGAAAATCGCAGCTTCTGAGGGTAATTTCGTGAAGGTCGGCCCATATTTTACCATAGGCCCCGCCCACATACCTGTAATATTCTAACTGTCGATGGAGGGAATAAAAGATTTAGCACAGCCAAATATATTACTCTAACTTGTTTCTCTCTGCTATCTAAAAGCTGAGTATAAATTAAGCCACGATGTGATCTTTTTAAAAAGCCCTACCTACCAATAAGATAATCTGATCTTATGAAGTCCCGGGATATTTTAATTTCCACCGGACAGAAATAACTTGAAGTATTGATTGCTCTTTGTCGTTTTACTCTCAATGGAGGGGGGGTTGCAAGGAAAGGAGGTTGGAATAGTGCGTTTAAGGTGGGACTAATAATATAGGGTGATTCAAAGTAGAGATACTTTTTTCAATAGTCTTTTTTTGAAAGATCACATGTGAGTCGTGTCATGCTGGCATGTTATTTTTGTTTAGTATTGTTTGGCATTTCATAATGGAAACCCTTACGCCTATGGGCTCTTGAAAAGTTCGCTCTATGGGCAAAGACTAAAGCTTATGCGGACAAACCCGCTTCGATTCAGGCCTTTGAGGAAAACATCACGCGTGCCATTCGCCAGTTACCAGTCGAAATGCTCGAACGAGTCATCTAAAATTGGACTCAACGGATGGCCAACATTTGATAGACATAATCTTCAAAAAAATAAATGCCAAAGAATGTCCTTTCAAATGATAATAAACATTCCCCATTAAATTTGAATTTTCTGTGTTTTTTTTTTTCTTTAAAAAAGTAGGGAACCTCGAAATGGATCACGCTAGTATTTTCGAAGACAGAATTTTAATTTACAATCAGTCAAATCAGTCTCAAATAATGAATGACTGGGCCCACATTAAATATTTTCTTATGTTGGTTATCAAAGGAACCAAATAGATTATTTAACTTCTCTCCTATACTAATGTCCTCCTAGAATTAAGATGTTTTTAAGTGGCTGCAATTGGTTTGTGGTCAAAAGTTATTCCATAATTGAGGAGGTTCTTTTCAAAGCTTGAATATATCACTTTTTTAGGGATGTTATTTTTAATTTCAATAACTTATTAATTGTTAACAAAATCATGCATGTAAAAATGAGAAATAACTCCCAGGGATTTGTTATTCATTATTGGGCTGATAGAGTTTTTGCCTAATTTTATTTTCGCAGAATTTTCATTTCAATGTTACCAAAAGAAGAAAACAGTTCTAACGAAACAAGAATAATAATTAAGTTTTGAAATAAAAAACATCCTTAATTAACAAAAATTATTTTCGGGAATGAAATATTTTATTAATTAATTCATTTATTAGTGATGTGCTAATAATCCCAATTTTTGAATGAAAATACTGAAATTTATTGTTGTGGGAAAGCTAGTTCCTATGCACATTTCGCTGGTTGCTTAGGCCAGCTCGTCAGGAAACTTTTTCCAAATACTTTAGAAAAGCTAAAAATATTATACAAGTAAGACCATAAAGTGAATAAGAATTTTAAAACACTCAGGTATTAAATGTAACAATATCAAAGCTTCAACAAAGTCACAACAACAAACCGTCAATCTTTTCTTTCTTACATTCCCCTACAATTGGCTGGGTTTTTTCCAACACGAATTGTAGTTGTAAGAGAATAGAAAGAAAAAAACAAAATTAAAAAAAACCAAGTTGCTTAAATAAAGCAGCTTGCCATTTCAGTTATTTATTTGCCGGGCACATGCAAATTTGTTATCAAAAATTATTTTCGGGAATGAAATATTTTATTAATTAATTCATTTATTAATGATGTGCTAATAATCCCAATTTTTTAATAAAATTAATTAATTAATTAATGTTTTTTAGGTACATATTTTGAATTTTTAATAGTTCACGATCGATTTGGTAAATTCAGAACATTAAAAGAACGTCAAATAATGTTTTTTGAAATTTAAATGAGAACATAGAAGAACAATACAAATACTTTTCTTGGCCCGAATCAAACCATATGGACGCCGACTTCAGGGGAGCCATTTAAATAGTGCGATTTATTTCTCTGAATGCGTCCCGAGAATTTTACCCTACAATAACTTTTTTTTGCATTTAGTATAAAATCTGTTTACAGCAATGAACCGAAGCCAATGAATTTAATATTATTGATAAAGCTTGGACTTTTTTTGTAGTTTTGTAAGTTTTCGAAAGTTGAATCTCTCTAATATATATTTCCATGGCGAACATAATTAAAGGGTTTTACAAATCATCTATGGTTTCTTATGAAATGAGCTTTTTATTAGTCATTGTTTATCATTTTAAATAACATCGGTTTGCTGCCCGTCATTGATGTTTACAAGAACAAAACTTTAAAAAAGACATTTTATTAATGTTTTTTACAATATAAATGGATCGATCTAAGATCAATAGCTTGACAACTTTCTGTCTTAGGAATTTTTCTACTTATTAAAAATCATAGAAACAACTTAAGCTAGATTTACACGATTGAAATTTTCTTCAAAATTGCTCTTCAAAATGCTTCAAACTCGTGTAAACAGCAAAATTTCTTCAAAATTTATTGATAAATTTTATTTATGTAATGTGACATTCGTAAATTTTGAAGAAATTTTGCTGTTTACACGAGCTTGAAGCATTTTGAAGAGCAATTTTGAAGAAAATTTCAATCGTGTAAATCTAGCTTTAAACTTTCTACTTTATTTACTAGTTTTTACGAAAATAAATTTACGTACATCAAGGGGCCCTTCTATATTCCACTGACACATTTCTTTACATCGGTCTTTCTACATACCTTCTCGTTTTTCTCTGAGTCACTAAAGCGGCTTTCAATTTAGCAATGTCCACGTTCTCGCCTTCCAATACTCGAGACATCAATGGATCATCGGCAAATTGCAAATAAAAGAAAGCATTTTGAAAGGAATAAGCACCCAAATTTCGATTGCGGAATCGAGAGTTCAAAGATCTGGAAATATGAAAAAATGTTGTTGCAGTAATTTTTTTTCCAAGTTGAGAAAAATCTATTAAAAACCTACTCCAACAACTCCTGTAAAGTATCATTTAAACGTGGTACAATGAATTCATCCAAGTCCACTAAAGCCAAATATTTGTAACGATACATGCTGCGATAGAGACAATCATTTAAAGCAGCAAATAAGCCTTCGGTGCGTATCTCCTTTTGCGAACGCATTCGCAAATTCCAGGGTAAAATTTGTACTGAAGGGGGTTGATAATTCGAGCTTTTCAAAAATCTTTTAGCAGCCAATGGTGAATTGGAAGAGGTTTCTAAAGAAAATGTTTTTAATTTATATAAGCATCTGTAATAAATTAATCTATTTCGCTTATTACCTTCATATTTTTTATAACTTTCATAAGAATCAAACACGTCTTGGGCTGTTGAATTTGCCGGTATATCACCTTTTATATAATGATTCAAAACACAGGAAGCATGTGCACCCACTGTATGATTATAAAAGGTGAAATGTTTAACACCCAATAGAGAATAGAATTCTAAGAATTCCATTAAAAATAACGACTGATCGTAATCAAAATGAAATGGTTTAACACATATGGCAATTTCATTTTTCATTTCAGCTTCTGAGGGTAATTTATTGGCAGCAGGAATTTGATTTGGTTTAGCTAAATAAGGAGTTTCTAATTTTGTTTCACTAACTTTGGGAGCTTTTACGAAATCCTCATCCCAATCAGTATTTCTTAGCTCCAAAATATTACCAGGTGGTGCTCGTAAACGAGCCACTATACTAACATAATCAGGAACATCATATTCGGGTGGACGTACTGGACATAGAATGAAACAGGCGCTGTATTTAAGATTCCAATTCTCACGGATAACCTGAAAGGAAAATAAGGCAATTAATCCCGTTACCTTAAAATCTCTTACACACTCACCTTCACTCTCGCCATTACAGATACCGATTTGAATTTCTCCTTTATATTGGCTCTACCCGCCTTGCCGGCATATGTAACATTTCTTGCAACATACCAAAATCGACACCATACCCTTTCGGGGCCACGTGTTTTTGTAGCACCAATAACACGTACCAGCTTTAAACCATTGCGACGATCATAATAAGCAGAGAAGACAAAAAATTTAAAACGTGTACCATTTACAATTTGCCATGAGCCATCCGTTGGCAATGAGCCAATTGGTAAACGTGGCAAAGAGTTTTCTATTTCAATGGGCAAAGTTTTTCCCCATGGTATGAGAGGGCCATTACCACCACTAGCACCCGTCAGCGACGAAGAACTCATACCTGTACCACCACCAATGCCAGCACCAATATAAGCATTACCGCCACTTTGTGAATTTAATAAGACCCCAGCCAATCTGCCAACACCACCGCCAGCCCCATTATTATTGCTTTCAGCATCTGTAATCATAAAAATCAACAGAATATTTGTTAGTACTGTGTGTCGTAATGGAAAAGTAGTATATTGAAATAGTGCTATGTAAAGCAGAGTTTCCCACTAATTTAACGATGGCTTCTTAAAGTTTTTCGCAGAAACAGATCGAACCTTTTGTAAAACCTGGTTTAATTGCCAACCAGAAACCGGGATATAAGATATCCTTTTGTGATACCCTACTTAATTTCCAAGCCAACCAGTAACCGGAATATAAGACATCATATTACGATACATTTAAGTCAGTTAAGTGCCTAACATAGCAGACCTACGTTCTGAAAGTAAGGGAATTGGCATATAAAGTTTTCAATAGACCCCTCCTAACGTTGAAAATTTCTGGATATGCACCTACAATACAGTTCTTTAATTACCCCGTATCCACCTTGTGATTTACCTTAAACAATCATATTAAGCCAGGTAAGCATCGTAGTCAATACTTAAGGTTCAAATGACATCCTGACCTGTAAAGGTCGAATGAAACAAGCTGATATATGATGATCCTAACAAGATCGACTTCAGATTCTACTAGTCGATTCAGAAAAGTATAAACTGCAGATTATAATGTTTTGACATCGAAATTGGTGATTCCAGTACTAACTACCAAATTTAATGCCATGTAGACATCCCAGAGATGATTTCATGTGGCTTTACTGTCGGTACATATTTAAATGCCGATACGCAGAAAAAATTATTTAATTTCTCCAATCACCAAATATGTTCCAAATTCATAATATCAAGCAAACAAGTTGTGGATTTTTCATCTATTACCAAAATGATTATATTGATTACTAAAAATTTAAAAATTTTAAAAAAATATTTTCAATAAATGATATTTTTAACTTTAATTAAAAAAGTGATCAAAAAACTTTGCCATTTCAAACAATGTGTTAGTTTATTTAAATAAATATTGACAATTCCCAACAACAATTCTGCATGTTTAAATTATTTTATTTTAAACGAAAAAAGTCATTTAAGATTTTTTGTTATTTAATTAAAATTTTAATGGAAAATTTATTTCAAAACAACTAAAATGTTAATTAAATCAAAATAAAATTTTTATTTTTCTTTCAACTAAAAAAAATAATTGATTCAAATATCACATTAATTAAATTTAAATACTTTTTAAACCATTTTTTTAATTGATAAAATACTTTTTTCTGTGTATATGACCGACTTGCTGAGAGGTCTATCAATCGATATTTGAAAGCTTGAAACGTTTAGTTCCTAACTACGATCTCAGCACACAGATTGTTACAGCTTTTTATGTGCAGGCTTATGAAGGATATAACAAATCAACCAAATACGATTTATCCACTCTTAAGGATCTATTCTTATTTTCTGTTAAAGGATACGTTGGTCTCTTTTTATGTCAATTAGCAAAGGTTTTGTTAGCGCGCAATTTTGCAAAGGATTTTGAAAACAAAACTTGTCTTTAGGGTTTTGTCTCGCTGGGTTGGACTGTAAACGAAAAATATTATTTTTAATTTCCGCACTAGCGGAGGAAGGTGAGAAGGTCAGGAACTGTTAATTTTTTCGTCTTTTTTTATTATTTACAATAGACAGGCAGCAAATAGAAGCAGGAGTTTTAATCGATCACATTTCTTTTTCGAAATGTGAAGCCTTCGAAGTGCTTTCTTGTAATTTCAGAAGCTTTTACCAACCTTCTTCTAAATGCCAGTAGCAGATGGTATAAGCGGGGCTATTCTAACTTAGTTCCTAACAATTTTAATAATCCAGGGCACAAATGTTGGCAGTCGTGATCGAATACTTTTGCGATTCGAAAGCAATTTTATTTCGAATTCTTCCAGTCGAATTGTAATTATTTTTTCTTTGTTGTGAAAACTCAAGTGAATGCTTCACCACACTGAAAAAACTATTTCGATTTGTTCAGTAGTAACATAAATAATTAGAAATAAAATTACTTTCAAATCAAAAAAGTATTCGATTACGACTGCCATAATTTGCCCCCAGAAGCTGAATGATTTTAAACAAGTCCTAATAGAGCTTTTCTTTATTATGCTAATCCCGAAAAGCTTTACGCTTGTCTGCAGGAGACCAAAGTTTCTGGCGGGAATCGAACATGCAACTGCCGCTCTGATAGACTAGCTCACTACCAACTAGTCTACCGGGGCACCCAATGCCCTAATTCAATGAAATTCAATGAAAGAAGACACTTCCACCAGAAAGTTTAATGTCCTACACAAAAAAAAGAACTGATGCCTTCAACATTAGAAAAAGAAGCCCTAAGATGATGGAAGCCAGAAGTTAATCTGTAAGAAGTGTTCCTGCAAATTCTACCTTGGAACCTCGCCAAAAAAAAATTCTACAATTTGCACGGGGCTCACTTCTTAAGAAATAAATTTCCTTTGGTACTAGCGGTTAGATAGTTTCGGAGAGGCACCCTACCACCCCTTGTGGCCTTATTTTTAAAAATATAGCTAATGTATTCATATAAAAAGGGATTAATCGATGTTTTAAATTTCATTAGAATCTGTAAAACATTTACAGAAAGGCCCTATCTCCCCTCGTGATCCTACTTTTTTTAAAGTGTGGCTAACTTGTCGACATAAGAAGTCATCTATCTATGTATTAAAATCTGCTAGATTTTTTCGAAGAGGCATAAATCATCCCTTAACTTCCCTCCTGGTCCTAGGGGACTTAGGTGGAAACGTTTCTTCTATATTATATTTATTTTAGTATTAAAATTTTTAAGAAATTTATAAAAAAAAAATTAAGGAATAGCTCACATATACAAGGGCCGTTTACTGATCCAGAAAATCAAAAAATTAGGATCACTTTTGAGAAATTAGGATCACTTTTGAGAGTTTTTTAGGGGTTAAATTTAATGGGAAAAACTATGGAAAGATATTTAAGAATTTGGATTTAATTTTTTTTATTTGGATTTATTTTATATGAGCTAGGGTGATACTCGATAAGGTTTATCGCCTGATCTGCATATCGATCACGGGCGCCATGAAGACCTGTCCCACTCTGGCTTTAGTGGCTATCCTGCACATTCCTCTGCAGGAGGAGGCCTGCAGGTATGCCAGCAGGATGCCGCGCTTTGCCCAATACAGGGCAGGGGACTATGTGGGCCTCATGCGGATCCTTGAAATTTTAAAAAACGATCCATCTATCTTCGTAGGTGAGCACATGCTGCCTAGTCTGATATTGGATAGGAACTGCAACATCCTTATACCTGAAAGCGACCAATGGGCGGACCAATCCTGGTGGCGCCGGCGAGCGGACCAGGTCTGGATCACTGATGGTTCGAATCAGACTAATGTTGATACTGGAGCGAGCATTATGGGTCCGGGTTTACAAAGAGGCTTGCCAATGCACAAACAGCCTTCGATCTTACCGGCAAAGATCTACGCTATCCGTATATGCGCTGTGGAATGTCCTAGGAGAAGGGCAAAGGGCTTGAGGATATTAATAATGTCGGATAGCCAGGACGCTCTTAGAGCACTATCTTCTTTAGAGGTGAAGTCCAGGTTGTTCATGGACTGACTTGCATCTCTGGACGATCTGGGGAAGCACACTAAATTTAATTTGTGTTGGGTATCCGACCATGAGGGCCATGTATGCAACGAAAAGGGCTGATTGCTTAGCAAAAAGGGGCGCTTGTCACCCATTTATAGGCTCTGAGCCTTCGTCGGCGTCCCTACCAGTCACCTTATAGGGATTTTGCAATCATGGTCCGAATGTGAATTCCTTCAGACATGGACGTCCATTTCTGGATTAAGACAGTCCAAGAGATTTGTGACTCTGCTCCGTAGCAGGGCAAGTAGTCTACTTCTTCTTGAGACAGGGGAACTTAGGCTACTTGTGGGCCTATTTACGAGGCATTGAGGTCTCAGATACCATCAACATATAATGGGTAATGTTGGTACCAAGATGTGCAGATTTTGTGGAACATCTCTTTTGCTGTTGTCCCGCTGTAGAGACTTCCAGGCGGAAATTTTTAGGGGGCAAATGATGGGCCCAACTGAAATCTACGAGCTTTCACCGGGGAGGGTAATGGGCTTTATACGCAGCCTGAACCTGACATGGTGATATACACAGACTGCACAAAAGATCCTCTGGGTCGCGGTGAGTATAGCCTTCTTCATATTTATCTATATGGGTTAATAACATTTGAGCAACATAATTAAAATTTTCTAAATAATAATATAAGTTTTATTTTTTATTTTGCGAAACCTCTAGAATTATGTACTAGACCTTAATTTGGGAACTGCTGGTTTAAAGAAATGAAATGTAACGTGAGTTTTGATTAATAAAAAAATATTTATTCAAAATTGCTTTTTCTTTTTTCCTGGGTGTCTCTTTTTCACATTTTCATTTATAAATTTCATTTTCCAGCTATTTTTTTATTTTATATGAATGGTCGTCGACGTTGTCGCTGTCATCGTAAGTCCAAGTTGGCATTCATTCAATTGAATTTTAATCTTTTTTTTTTGTTTACTATTTGCTTTTTTCCTAAGTTCTTTTTTTTTTTTTTTTTTTTTGTACATAAGCACCATTTATGGTACTTATCAATGTACAAAGAGTACACAATACCTTTTTGGAATAGCAAAGTACATGCTTGTACAAATGTTTAAATTGTAGACTTCGTTGCCAGTTTTGAAGTGATGGATATTTTAATATTTTACTTACCTTGAATTTTAAATTTATTGTCATGAAACTGTACAAAACCTAATTTATTATCATTTAATAAGCCAGCATCAAGCAGATCATAATCATCCTGGAAATGAACAAATATAAAAAAGAAAATCTTAGAATAATAATAATAAGAATTTGATTTAATTTGAAATAATATTTAAATTTTTTTTTAAGAGAAAGATGGGGGAAAATCATATTTAAAATAGAATTCCATAACAAAATTTTTAGAAGTAAAAAATTCATTAAAACTTTAAAAAAGTTTGATGGAGAAGATTTCGTTATTTTTTAAGTCCAAAAAAGGATTAATAACTCCACAAGCTAATAAACGGCACCAAATAGGAGTTTCTTTGGATTTAGCGGTACTGAGGAATTCTTTTTTTTTCTATGTAATTTTTACAATAAAAAACAAGCAAGAAAGTGAAGTCGGTCAAGCCCGACCGTTTGATACCCTACACCACAATATGTGCATAAAGAAAAATTTTCCAAGCTGTTCACTTGTTAGCACCCATGGCCAATCATGGAGATTAAGATTCAATTAAGGGTTGTTTGTGCCAAATTTTATCTTAATATTATCAATATGAGATTCGTTCGTCTTAAATCGATTTTAGAGGGGGGAATTTTATGGGACCTATGGCCAATTCTGGACATACCACTACAAAGTTTTGCCATAATATAGTTGATATTATCAGCCATGTCACAGAGTACAATTCCGTTCGGAAACGGAATTCATTCCGTATTTTTGTGCTTCAGAAAATTACGAAAAAACTTTGCGGAATGAAACCATTTTTGTTTTCATGAACGGTATGGGAGTTTTCTGTATCTCAAAGATCAAAAAACTAACAAAATATATACTTTCTATCAATAAATAAATATGTTTTCTTCAATTCCGCACGGAATCATTCCGAACGGAATTGTTCTCTGTGACATGGCTGTATAGAACTGATCGTTGCCAAATTTTATATCGATGCCATTTAAAAGAAGGTTATGGCATTAAAAGCTATTTTCGGGAAGGGTATTTGAATGGAATTTATGGTCAAATTTAGACAGATTTAAAAAAATCGATTATATTGCAATTAAAAATTTTTGGATTAACTTTTATTTAAATAAATACAGACAAAATAAAAAGTTTGTATAAGGCCATGTACAATCATTGACCAATTCTTTCCATTTTTTACATTAGGCTTCGTTGTTATGACAGTCGCAACGTACATACATATGTACCAAATTTTATCAAAGTATTTTCAAAATTACGACCTGTACTTTGCGCTCAAGTTTGCATGTACAGAGCACCAAACATCCAGCCGGACCGACGGACTGACTGACATCGATTCAGAAAGTGATACATTAGCTTGTTTTAGCGTTTTTAAAATTGGCAATGTTGCATATTATGCAAACTGTGAGTGAGGCCATTAAGCGTTTATCATATGATCTTTTGTATTTTTTTATAAAATCGCCTATTTTATTCTATAGATTCCAAGATTTTTTTGTGGACATTTTTGTTGATGCACTACATCAGAATCAATGCAAAGGTCGAGTTTTAATTTTAGTTAGGGCTTTTTGTGTTTAAGTTAACGATATTGTCTTAATCTGTATTAAAAAACCTTAACTTGTAAAATTCTGAACAATATTTCCAAATAATCACCTCTACTGAACTAATGGTGTTTTTTTTTACACAAAAAATATCACCTTCTGAGAAGGTGCATATAAAAAATGTCTTGCCAACCCTGTAATAATGCTATTTATTATTTGTCGAGAACAAGACACAAGTTGTGGAAAAATGGAATGCCCTTTTTTTCGCAACTGACAAAAAGTTTGTTCTTCATCACTAAGCTCATTTTTATAACACTTTTTATGTTATTTTCCGACATTTTGTTTTTTAGCCGATTTAACGACTTCAAATTAATTTTAGGGTTCGCTTCAATTTTGCAATTTTCAGCGAATTTTAGCCATGTTCGCGATAAATGCGATTTTTTCCTGCAAGTTTTTTGATTCTTTACAGCTTTAACGATTTTTAACAAATATTACTGCCAATTTCACGATGTCGAAATAACGCTTTCTTTCGCACAAATACATATGAAACAAAAACAAATTTTTGAGAATTGGTTTTTGTTTTACATGTAGTTGTGCGAAAGAAAGCGTTCGTTCGTATTTAGTGAAATAGGCAGTTAGACTTTTTTATCATGCCGCTGTTAGCACATTTTTGCGGAGTTTCCCCAAATGTAGAAATTTTTACCGAATTTTAGCCATTCCTCATAGTTTTTGGGGCTTTTAATCAATTTTATGGCTTGTTTGAAATATTAAAACTTTTCGCGAACTTTCGCAATTTTTGCAAACTTTTCCGAATTTTTGAAATGTTCGCGTAGCTTTGTTGCTGTTTGAGGCAATCGTCGACGTTATTAAAAACCCCCATATAAATTCGAAATGCCACATTTTACAGGGCACTATTAACCCCGTCGATTTATTCGGGGCGAAAGGTGCAATGCCTTATGACATTATTATGGGGGATTTTTTTAGAATAAAACATGCTACCTTTTTACATTTACATTTTTTAAATAAAATGTCAAAATTTTGTAAAAAGAAAATACCATAAGTGTTATGTCAACTTGTTTTTCTACTACCCATTATTTTGATTAGTAAGTCCAAAAGAAAATAGAACTGCCAGATTTGACAAGAGTATGAGAGTTTACTCTACTTGAAATTGAACATTAACAAAAGCCTTTTTCTTGACTCTGAAAAAAATGTATTCCATGAATGACCATCACAGAGTCAAATAGATTCCTAATAGTATAGATGCATAAATTAGATATGCGTGAATACAGCATTTTAGAGATATGGAGCAAAATCTATTTTTTCCTACCCATCTTAAGAGAGATATAGATATCACTTGTAAATTATTTCCCCAGCCTTAATTATTAAACTCACCTTGACATTATCATAATCTGGCATTGAATCACCTAAACGACCAAAACTATTGCCACTACGCAAAGTCATCATACCACCATGAGCACGTTCATCGATCATTAAAAGCTGTAACAAAAGAAATTATTGTTTAAAATTATTAATTTTGGAATCTGAGAATTATTTCTTACTTTATTTATATTTTACTTTATTATATTCAACATTTTTTTATTTTTCGAATTTATTCTATGAGCTAAATTTCAGTTATGTAATTTATAAAGCTTTTTGTAATAGTTCTATTTCTTAAATATTTAGGAATGACTTTATACACTACCAGACTATTATATTGTATCTTCTTGTTACATTTTACCTTAGCTATCCTTTGGATAGCAATGAAGTATATTGTATGTAAAGAAAAATTTACAATTATTAGAAAAAAAAAAATGTTGAATATAATAAGTAACTTATAAAAAAGAAATAATTCTCAGATTCTATTTGTTAAAATAGTTGAGTTAAATGTATTCAATTTATAAAGTATCACTATCCAGTGTGCACAAAGAATGCTGACGAAGGCCGTAGCGGGCCAGAAATTGCATTACATTCTGCTGGTGTCTAATAATTGTAAATTTTTCTATACATACAATATACTTCATTGCTATCCAAAGGATAGCTAAGGTAAAATGTAACAAGAAGATACAATATAATAGTCTGGTAGTGTATAAAGTCATTCCTAAATATTTAAGAAATAGAACTATTACAAAAAGCTTTATAAAATACATAACTGAAATTTAGCTCATTGAATAAATTTGAAAATAAAAAATTTTGAATATTATTAATTTTGTTTGTATTTGATTCAAAGCAGTACATCTAAATAGGTTAGAAAGTCAGCCCGAACATATAATAAACTACATCACAGTATTTAAAACAATTTTCGAGAGTGTACCATATTTGGGACCCATTGGAAATAATGGGTAGGGCTGCCGTTAAAAATTTAAATGTAGCACAATTGTAGGACTGCAATGGCAAACAAGTAAGATAGTATAGTTGGTCAAGGCCGACCATATAATAGCCTCCACAATAGTATTGAAAAATATATGTTCGAATTTGGACCCATGAGACGTCATGGAAAATTATGTTATGAGGTTAAGTTTCATGTAGAAGTTCTATGTGCCAAATTTTATTTAAATATATATATATCAATATGAGATTTGTTTGCCTATAATGGCTAATAAATCAGTGAGTGTTTAAACGCTGGTTTAGTTGAACTAAACTTAAATTTATATGTAGTTTAAACTCAACAGTTGTAAATCAGTGTCCCATGTATTATATGTAGCGTAAAAAGTAACATGTGGCAGCACTACGTTAAATGTTGACAAATTCATATGGTTTGTATTGGTGGTTTAAACGCCCAATTTTATGCGTTTAAATATGGTTTATATGTTTTCTGATTTATAGATTTGTTGCCTTAAACAGATTTTAAACCAAAAATAGAGTTTAACTTGCTCTGATTTATTAGCCCTAAGTGCTTTAATGAATGGGGTTTATATCGGACCTATAGTTAATTTTGGACCTACAACATTTTTTCATGACATAGTAGCTATTGTAAAAGATGTTATTGCCAAATTGAATTCGAACACCAAAAATAGCATTAAAATCTGTTTTAGGGAGTAGTAGTGTATAGGAGATATAGTTAAATATGTATCGATTTCGATCAAATTTGTTAGGATAATTAAGATTGGAATAAAATAAATTTGGACCTAATTTAATTAAATATCAACAAAATAAGATGTTTCATGGTCGCAAAGATTCTATTCCGTATAGAAGCCTCTTTGGACGCTATATGAACTGTTATAAACCACATCGCATCACTTTCAATAGACTTGGTCTTAGTGATAATTAAAACATGAATTCCAAATTATCTCCAAAATTGCGACATGTGCTTTGCGCACAAGGTTTACATTGGCGGCAAGCCTGTCGATTTTCTAAATCGATCGGTATTCTAAAAGGTGGGGGTAGCGCCAGTATTTTAAGGTGTTACAAACTTCAGCACAAACGCATAATACTCTATCCACTTTTGTGATGTAAGTATAAATAGCAAAAGTTTCCGTTAGATTTCAAAAAAGTGCTAAACAATTTTGCATCTGCCCTTTCGCTAGGCAATTGTCCCCAAACAATGAACTCCGCTAATGACTTAAGCTGTAATAACGATGAAGACTGTTAACAAAACAGATCAGAATTGCTGGTCGAAAAACTAGGCCGAATAGAGTTCCTAATTTTTCGGACCTTCTTCATTTAACGGAACGTATAAAAATTTTTATTTTATTCGCGAAAAAAACCCAAAATGTAATTTTCAGATGTGTCGTATCTTTAATCGCCTTTACCTAGAATAAGAATTTTTAAGGTCTGGGCTTAAATGGGATCTACGATAACATATGAACTTTGTAAAATAAGACCAGTATTAGAAGACTGTTGTGACTCGTTTCGCTTTTAAGCATATTAAAGTCCTTCCAAGAGTAAGCTGGATATGCGGCCTAGCTTTGATTTTAGGCCTACATCATATTAATAGATATAGGAGGTAAAAGCACTGCACCGCACCCCTTTTGGTTCTCTTGTGCTGCATGACATCAATTATGATTTTATTTGTAGTCAGACTTAGTCTGAACAAATTTTAACAAAATAACCAAATTCGTTTTACTTTTTAAGGTGTTTATAGTTTTTTTCGGAAATATACGAGACAACGATCGGTTTGAAGCCTACTAAAGTGTTTTCCGTAAGCGAACTAATGATAAATTATGGGCCGATCTTTACGAAGTTTATTAGCGTAATTTCTGGTCTGATAAAACTAAATTAGACCAAATTTTATAAAAATAGTATTATTTGTTGCAGTTTTAGGCTTTCTAAGAGTGGTAGATATTTAACCCGGCGCCGGGGGGGATGGGTCAAAATTACCCGTCACTTTTCGAATGGATTGTGGTTTTAAAAATGTACTTCTCTTCTCTACGCTCTTCTCAGTAGCTGGTGATATTGAATCTCTCTGAATGTTATAAATTTCAAATCAGTTGCATGGCGATTGTACTTCGAGTAACACGTGCTCAAAGTTAAAAAGGGTAAATATGACCCATCCCCACAGTCAACGTAGCTATTTTGCGCCATTTGTATTTTATGTATCTTGCATATCAAATACTATTTTTAGTTAGAAAACTTTTCATTATTGTTCAATATAACGGTATATTATTATTTTTTGTGCTATAAAGTAATTTAGTTTTTTCTATATAGTTGGTAGTTTGAATAAAGATGGACAAAGAAGAAAAACAACTGCAGCGAATTTTAACAATTCTCGAAGAATCTGACTCGGATGTCGCATTGTCTGAACCGCAGTCAATGGAAGAGGGCGATAACGTCAGTGAGCGTAGTATGACGAGTGACACTGAGCAGGATGTATCTGATGGTGAAGACAATATCCCCCTATCTGATATAAGATTCCATCTATCAACATTTCACTCGCCGCCACTTCAGGGGAATGCTTCATCACAAATAGAAAATTCTTCGATTCGTGAGGTAAAATTTTCGCAATATGTTGGTAAAGATGGTACAGTTTGGGCTAAAAAACATTTTCGTTCAACATTTGCTCATTGAACACAAGCTGACATCAGTTGGTACAGTGCGTAAGAATAAAAGACAGGTCCCTCCCGAATTCACTAAAACTCGTGGAGTTGAAGTTTTTTCATCTCGTTTTGGATTTCAGAAGGATATTACTCTGGTTTCACATGTACCCAAAAAAAATAAAATCGGAATATTTACTGAGCAGTCATCAGAAGAGCCACCAATAAAGAGACCCAATGTTCGTAAAAGATGTCAGGTGTGTCCTGCCAATAAAGACCGTAAAACCAATCATACGTGTCAAAGTTGCAATAAGTATATTTGTCCGGAACATATCATACCTCTTTGCACCGATTGCATTAACGATGATCCTTCAAAATGATTTTTTCTTATTTTTTTATAAGCATTAATTAGTCATAAAGGCATAAAAATGTCAATTTAATTTAAATACTAATAAAAAAATAAGTGTTTATTATATTTAAGCTAGAAGAAGCCTCCTTTGTTGACTTTTTTAATATGAAATGTTTTTTGTTTAAAAATAAAAGTAAATATGTTATTTTTTAACAAAGTCATGTTTTATTTCCTTAATAAGGTTAGATTAAATCTAAATTGTATATATTTTTTCGTAAATATAGCAAAAAACCTCGAGTTTAATAAGTGGGTCATTATGACCCAACCCCCATGTCCTTGTAGCTAAAATCCACCCCCCGGCGCCGGGTTAAAACAAATTTGTGATAGTTTTTTTTATTTTGTCGAGTTAATGCAATTATTCAGGGGTTTCGTAATATAACGCCCACCTTAGTGGCACATCACGATGCGCTTTCAATTTGAACAGTTTTTAGTACAGACTAGAGAAAAACATACTTTTAATTCAATATTATCTTAGTGCAATAGATATTTCACTTTGACGTTTATTTCCATTGTTTGGCTTCGCATACTCGATTTATATTCCATACCCAATTATGATCTGATTAATTAAAATCTATTACTTTTATATTGCAAAAGCAGCAATTCCAACATCAACAACTGCCGTGAAATATATCTAGACTTGAGTTCATGTAACCCTCAATGTTTTTGATTTTCAATAAGTCCAATTAATTTAAACGAGAGAAAATCGTCGGCTGTATCAATTTCAAAATTCTTGTAAGAGTTTTTAGGGGTAGATATGAACCTTCAACCAGTAATATCTCTAATTTTTCATCCCTAAACTTTTCAAGTCTTTCACACTAAAATTCTTGGATGCAATATAAATTTATTCAAGGCATTGGCCATCTTTATCTAAGACCTTTTTCATATTTTTGGCATCATATGGTCTAAAAAAACATACTACTAATTTCTTAAATGCTTACAACGAATCATGTCAAGTTCGAATACCCAGTTGTAAAGTAAAGCATGTTCCAGATCAAGTGGCAGTCAGATGGGACGATTAAGCGGGTGAGGCAAAACCTCCCATCCACTTTGGAAAAAGCTTATGGTTTTAACTGGCTTTGCAACATTTCGCCGAGTATTGCCATGATTAAATATAACGGCTTTTTGTCTGGTTGCATATATCGGTGATTTTTCGGCCAACGATTGCTTAAAAAAATGATGGCGTTCGGTGAATGCCTCTGTGAGCGTCTGGCCCAAGTTTAATAACCCATTACCTTACCGCGGCGGATACTCGGCTTTGACCTAAATTCCCCTCGTTGACCAATATTTACATACGATTTGCGGTGCTTCGTGTTGTCGCAAAGGAACCACTTTTCATGGTCGAAAATAATATAACGCAAAACTAGCTTTCCCACAACAATAAATTTCAGTGTTTTCATTAAAAAATTGGAATTATTAGCACATCATTAATAAATGAATTAATTAATAAAATATTTCATTCCCGAAAATAATTTTTGATAATAAATTTGCATGTGCCCGGCAAATAAAAAACTGAAATGGCAAGCTGCTTTATTTAAGCAACTTGTTTTTTTTAATTTTGTTTTTTTCTTTCTATCCTCTTACAACTACAATTCGTGTTGGAAAAAACCCAGCCAATTGTAAGGGGATGTAAGAAAGAAAAAATTGACGGTTTATTGTTGTGACTTTGTTGAAGCTTTGATATTGTTACATTTAAGACCTGAGTGTTTTAAAATTCTTATTCACTTTATGGTCTTACTTGTATAATATTTTTAGCTTTTCTAAAGTATTTGGAAAAAGTTTCCTGACGAGCTGGCCTAAGCAACCAGCATAGAAACTAGCTTTCCCACAACAATAAATTTCAGTGTTTTCATTTAAAAAATTGGGATTATTAGCACATCATTAATAAATGAATTAATTAATAAAATATTTCATTCCCGAAAATAATTTTTGATAGTAAATTCCCCTCGTTGACCGATCTTTACATACGATTTGCAGTGCTTCGTGTTGTCGCAGAGGAACCACTTTTCATGGTCGAAAATAATGCAACGCAAAACTGACTTCTTTTTATAGCGTTCAAGCAACATTTTGGACATGCAAAATATAGATATACAGTCTCAATTTCTTTGCTTTTGGATAAATCATGTTGCTTTTAAACGTTTTGATATGGCTTCTATAGTGATTCCCAATAATTTTACAAGTTTTAGCAGATTTTTTAAATATTTTTGATAGAGTAGGGCCTCCAATTCAGTTATTTACCAATTTGAAGGAAAAAAAACGTTGTTGACACTATTTCGTTCAAACACTAGATAAGAATAAATAATATATGCTTGCCCTCTAAACTAACATATAGCATATTAAAGATATCGGGCTTTAATCCCTCATATTTAAGTTCCACCAATATATAAAATAGAAAATGATCCAGATTTTTGAGTACATTTGGTAATACAAAACATTAAGGGACTTTAAATTACATAATAAATGATAATTGGAAAACTGTTTAAAAATTTATGTTGACTCGGAAAGTTGCATATAATATTAAAGTCAAATTTTCCCATCATATTTAAAAAACTTTAGTGATTTATCAACTACGAGTATTATCCCCTAAAACCAAACCACTTAAATTAATAAAAAAAAAGATAACTTAAACACTTACCTCCGTTAAAATAATTAAACCGAAAACAGCAAAGAAAACAATCACAATCAGAAAACTCATGCCAGTACGTTCTCTGGTGCCCCAGTTGTGTTTTTTGTGATGACGTTTTGTTGATGCAGACAACGACATTGATATGCGGCCACTGCCTAATCCACCCCCATTGCTGCCGCTACTAAGGGAGCCATTTCTGCTGCTGCTTCCACCCCCACCGTAATTATGGTGATGATGATGATGAGAGTCTGAATGGAATTTGCTGTATTTCATTTTCGTTCTTCTTTTCCTTTTAAACTATTCAAAATTAAGTTGTTAAATTTAAATTAACGATTTTCAAGAGTTTACAAAATATTTCATAAAGGAGCCCCCCAGTTTGGTGTTCTTAAAGTGTGCGGAGTTTTACATGGAAAGGGGGGCTCCAAGAAAAAGTTTCAATACAGAAAATCTTTAAATTTTGGAGAAAACGAAATTCTGTTGGCGTTCGTAAAAGCTTTTTAAATTTTTTGTTTACATATATTTTTTTATAACAAAATATAAATGGATGGCGAATTGGGGTTGGGTGCCTTAAGGCGGATATTTGTTTAGTAAACAACTTCCTCTTTATTATTCTTGTGTTTGTAAACAAACAATTTTTTTTTACTGTCCTGAATCTGCTGTTGTTGATAAAAATAGTCCAAACACAATTAAATTAATAGCAACAGTTGGTTTTGAAATGAGTAAAAAATCCCATTTGCCGGCCTTATTGAGTAAAGCGGAGAGCAAAGAGCAAACTGCTCTTGTCTTTATTACACTCACTTACTCACAGGAATTGCAGTTTGTCTTAAAAACCAAAAAAAAAACATTCAATGAAAAATCAATAACTGGCTTGTTATGGTGCCAAATGGAGATACAAAATTTATCAAATATTTTAGCACAATATTTAGTTAAACATATTTTTAATAATTTATTACACTACAATTAATTAAAAACACTTTTTTTTAGTCTAAAACCATTGAAGTTATAATTAACTATAATACTTTATCAGTCTTAACTCCTTCCAAACTTAAAGAACTCTAAATACAAGTTTTTTATTATTTTTTTTTACTTTTTGAAAGTCTTATTGAATTTATTTAATTGTGTTCACTATTTAGTTGTTGCATTTTAAATTACTCAGCTTAAATTTTCTTTAATTTATGTTTTAATTGTTATTTTTTTTTTGTTTTATTTAATTTTAAACAAAATTCTTTTGTTACACTTCACGCTTTGTCTAGAAATTTTCAGCAACTGTCAGATTTTTTTCACATTTGCCTCAACAGTTATTGTTTTAGAATTTCTGTGAAGCAGGAGCCAGGACCTGCGCACATAATTTAAAAAGATGAAGAAAGTTGCCACATTTTAATTTGAAAAAGGATTTAAAACAGCTTAAAACCAAACAAAATTTGTTTTTAAAATAATATGAGTTACAAGATAAAATGAATGTAATTAAAAACCCCCAGTAAAAGTGCTATATTCGATTGTGCCGAATCTTATATACCCTTCCCATTAGTATTAAAAGTCTTACAAAAACTCTTTATTCGGTCACGTGAAATAATGAATTGATTTGGCTTATTTCTAATAGCCTATTTCCAATGTTTGAAAGAATTCTTTCGTTCGCATAACTACATTATAAATAAATAAACAAATTCTAAAAAAGAAAGAATTCTTTCGCAAATGGGAAATAGGCTATAACAGTTAATCAAAAAAAAAAAAAAAAAAAAGCGTATGGCCCAATGGAAAAATATATGAAATAATCTTCGGTCTATAAGCTAGAGGAAATAATAGCAAGAAGTGTGGCAGAGGACGGGATGTCGGTAAGAAGTTTTAATAAATCTAAAGTGATTTTGTCTCTGCTTAACGTTAAGGGCGTGAAGATGCCATCAAGTGAATGTACAATATGGAAATATTTTAGCGATTTTTATTTATCAAAAAAAGATGAGCTTATAGTTGATATTAAAAAAGTGGTAGAAAATATAGGATGTTTCTCAATTATTGTAGACGTATGGTCTGATATATCATACCATAAATATATCAACGTTACCCTCAGGTACTACGACCCAACATCTAGCTCTTTCAAAATTTACAATTTGGTATTAGAAGAGCTTAAGCAAAAAGACACATCATTAAATATTACTGACACTGACAATAGAAAAAAAGTGCAAGAATTTGGACTTAGTTTTGATAGACCCATTGTTTGTTCTCTCACGACGGCGCCGCTGTAATGAAAAAGTATGGCAAAAGTATTTCCGCTGAATCGCAACTTTATGCAAAGAAAATTGAAGAACCATATCAAAATGAAGGGGAAGGAGATTGTGAGTTTAAAGATTATGATTTTGAAATCGAAAATGATGATGATGACGATGACTATAGAGAGTTTGAAATAAAAACGGAATTTGAAATTAAAGCAGCAATTTATAAAAATATTAACCGTGTTCGTAAATGCTGCAAGCTTTTTATTAAGTCAAATGAGAAACAACAAAAACTACAAGCATACGTAAAGATGCAAGAAGGGATATAGATTCGCCTTATACATGATGTAAAACATCGTTGGTCGTCGTTGCTCAAAATGGTAGACAATTTTCTCGTATATATAAATGTGTGAATCATATTCTGGCTGATTTTGATTTAGATCTTTTCACTTATTCGGATATACAAATTTTAGAAAACTTAAATAAAACTTTAAAGCCCTTGGACGTGGCTATAAAAGAGCTTAGTAAAGACTCTGCTACTCTAATTGCGTTTGAGGAAATTATTAAGTTTTTAATTATTAATTTAATAAAAGCCAATAACACTATTGCCAACGATTTAATTAAAAATCTAAGGATTCGATTTAATGAAAGAAGAGTTCAAGTTTTAAATACACTTATTTTATACCTCCACTCAGGCATATTTCCTTCTAGCAATCCATTCTTAAAATACAGTACAAAAACAGATACTAAGGAGTTCGGAAATAAACTTTTTTGCAGAATGTTTGGTGCTGAGCGTTGCCAGGATGAGTCAGATGATGACCTGACAACAGAAGAAACTCTCGCTAGCAATACAAACAATCTTTTAACAGAATTAACCGAAACAATTAGAAGTATTAAAAATTTAAAAAAATTAAAACAGGACTCTAATGGTATAATGGAAGATTATATATGTTTAGAGAAATTCCAGGAAAAGGACTGAAAAATTAGATATTCTGTATTATGGGTTGCTTTCGATTTCTCCAACATCTACGATAAGTGAAAGAATTTTCTCCAAGTCAAGATTTATCAAAACTAAAGAAAAGAATCGCTTAAATCCTAAACATTTAAATCAAATTATTTTTCTTAAAGATTATTTTATAAGATCTCCTTAAACTATTGAAATAAATTATCAAATGATCTCACAATTTATTGTTTAATACATAATAATTCAAAATATGTATTAAATAGTTATGAATTAATTTTTTGTTTGCGTTTTAGTTCAAGAATTGTTATGTTTGTTATGTTATTGATTTTTTTTACTAATAAACTCCAAGTAATAAATAATTTATGCATTTTTATTTATTGAAATTACTTAATTTATAAAAAAAACTTTATTAATCGGTTAACCGATCAATTACACAATTAACCGATTAAACCAAAACCTCGGTTAATTAATCGAGCGATTAACCGATTAAAGCAAAAGCCCGATTAAATGAATACCCTAATGTTAACATCAATTAAAGAAAAATATTAACATTACGGCTTTGGCAATGCAAATGGTCGCACTGATAGTTTTCTGTCGGTCTTTAAGTGAAAACAGGTCTTGTCGACTTTTTGTGCCCATATTAAAGCCGTTATTATGCTCCAAATATTAATATTTTATTTTACAAGGTTTGTAAGTTGCTATCTAAATAATACTTTAAATTGGTAAGTGTGGCAATTTAATAAGTTTTATAATATTTATAAGATTTCCTTGGAAAAATTTGACATTCGGCTAATCTGGAATAGCTGCAGGTGGGTATTGTGGTACCCCATTCCACCAATAGCCATGAAGGCTGAGGAATAATATTTAGTGGATTTTTATTTTTAAACATTAAGTTATGCTAAGGAGGAACTCTAGCGTTTTTAATTCATTAAAATAAAAAAATTACATGCTTAATTTTTTTTTTTTTTTTTTTATTAATTATTAGAGTAACCCCGTTTTGGCAATCTTCAAAAAAGTATAAGCAAACTCTTCATCGGACCGATTGGAATGTGTTTCTAAATCGATTGCATAACTAAGTTTATCACAAAATTATATACACTTATTTTGTTTCTGGTAAAATGTAATAGTATTCCATATTACCCACCAGTGGCGTTCCACAGTACCAACCAATTTTTCAAATGACTGTTTTTGAGGTACCCGAGATTTTAAATTTATAACTTTTTTCAGTTCATTCAAATAAAACTTTTGTGATGAACTTATTTATTCAACCGATTTAGTGACACATTCCAAATAGTCTGATGGAGAGATTGTTTGTACGTTTGTAAAATTTGCCAAAATTTAAATAGGGGTTCCACAATACCCGAAGTTACACTACCGTCAATGGTAACCTTAATCGCTCAATGTTAACGGACTATATTCTTCCTAAATCGCAAGCGCATGGTCTCGGTGAGCTCTGGTTTCAACAAGATGGCGGTACGAGCCATAAAGCGCGTGAGCACTTTGCTGAGCACTTAATTTAAATTAGCCACCTAGATCATGCGGTAACACACCTTTGGACTATTTTCCCTAGCGATATGTAAAGTCTGATATCTTCAGGAATAATCCAGCTACGATTGGCGTTTTGGAGGCCAACAATACTTGTGTTATTCGCGAGCTACCAGTCGCTATGCTAGAACGAGACGCCTACAATTGTACCTTCCTAATGGACCACATTAGACGTAGTCATGGTCAACATTTACATGATATAATTTTCAAACAGTAAATGCCATAAATTGTTCTTTAAACCCATAATTGAAATTTTAAGTTCAGTTTCAAATTTTACATTATAAAACCCTTTCCACTTTTCCACAAAAACTTCATATACATAACTGTTTTGAATTTGCTTTTGAATGAATGACTATCTATTTTTTTAATTGAAAAAAGAAAGACAAAAACCTGAAAAACAAAAATGTACTTTGGATTTCAAGAAAAATTCTTGACAAAAGGTACGAAAAAACAGAAGTTAAGAAGAACATGTAATTCAATTAAAAAAATAGATAATCATTCATTCAAAAGCAAATTTCGATCTACCAAAGTGAAATACCATTTGGTTTAGGGATTGATGTTTGACTATTGACGTCATGCGGCTTCAATAGCCGAGTGAGTAAAACGGCAAACCCCACTGACGAGATTGTGTGGTTACAATCGAAACTAGTCTGGGCAACCTGTCCGTGAAAGCCTGGGTTCAAATCTCAGCGCAGCCAAGAATGAAAAATTATCAATAAAATTTTAATAAATTTTATGTCGTAAAATTCCTGTCTTCATAAAAATAATTTAATGAAAATTAAATTCAATGAACTTACGCCTAATTAAAAATATCTTAAATTTGGATTAAAAACCATTAACAGTTCAATAAAATAACCGCAATACTAATATTCCTATAAATGTTTAAAAATGTCTTACTGTTTTTTGCACTTTAATTATTATTGTCCAACATTCATTTCCTCACAGAGGAGGAAAGTGTTCTTAACTGTTAAGAATGTTTAAAATTTTTGCCTTCACACGTTCGTTATTGGTTTCATCTGACATAACCTTAATTTTGTATCCACTTTTAATTATTAAAAATTTAATGAATATGCGTCAGTCGTTTGATTTTGCTGTTAAGTTGTTTGCGGTGGGCGTTTTTTTGTTGCTATTTTTATGTAAGCAATTTAAACACTGGGTACATGTCAGTGATGGAAAATTTAAAATTTGAGATGGTATTGACCACTAATGAAGAGAGTACTTTATTAACCATTTTGGTACTTTTTATATAACCAATTTTTTTTTTTTTTTTTTTTTTAAATATAAAAAACAAATATATAAAAGAATAAAATATTAATTATAATTAATATTAATATTAAAATTATAAAATTTTGCTTAACAAACTAAAAATTAATTCATTATTAATTCCCGAACAAAAATGTTATTACATATTTTCTAGTGGTGTTCAAAATATGTTTGTTAATTATTGGTGAGTAAAAATAGGAAATTTATACTAGTATGTTATGCCATCATCGAAACCATGTAATTAAAACACATTTAAAATGACATTGATGCTTGAAGAATATCAATATTTTGCAACAAAAAACATGAACGATAAACAACTTTAAAGTGTATGTGTACTCTGTATGTTATTGGCAAGTAGGAAATATTTAAAAAAATAGCAACGCTGGATTTCTTAACAAAGAAGCATAACAAGAAAAAAGTACTAAAACTGACGTGGGGGTACTGCGGTATTTATGAAAAGAAAAAGTACTGAAAATATTACCATAGTACTGAATTTTCCATCACTGGTACATGTACATGTTTTTTACATCTCACTTGTCAAATTTGCCACTGCAAAATACATACATGTCGTGTGTTGCCTTACACAGGGTCTCCACCTGAGATAATATCTGATAGAATATCTGAGAGAGCGTCGACAGGATGAGAGAATACATTTCATCATGTTAATCTTAATATTAAACAAGGGGAACACGTATCTTATAAGATTTCATAATCGACTGATTCTCGTACAGTAAACTTGTATCGTTTTTATTATTTTTTATTCTTTTTATGTTGTTATTTGATTTTTTAGTTTAAAATATTGATTTTTTAAGCAATTTTTACAAGATTGGTACTATTCGCATTAATAAATTACAGATTTTAATAATGGTGGCTTATTATTGTTTTATATGTGTGTATGCATGTGTATTTTTGACAGCTCATCTTATAAGATAATTGTTATAAGATTTCTCATAACAACTGTCTCATAACATTTATTATAATATTAATACTAACACTATTTGAGAGTCCACACATAAGATAATACTCTCTGCGATTGAATTTGACGTTTGCTGATATAAAAATCTTATATCTTATCTCAGGTGGAGACCCTGTGTTAATGACATTGATTCTGTTACAGTCAGATGCAAAGTCATCTGACAAAATTTCAATTAGAGCGTGCTCTATTTTCTTCTGCCGAACCATCTGACATTAATTGTGTCAGAAATCTATGCAGGGAGGAAACCGGCAGCGGCGATCAACTATTGACGGAATCATTAGCCAGCTGCAGTTAATATTTTACAATATTATATAGGTACATATAAACATGTACATATAACAAACGTTTCATTCAGTGGTGTGCTGGAAATCGAAAACATAAAACGCAATAATTTTAAAAGTCGTTTTTTTAATAAGATTTCTGTTATAAAATAATTTTATTACAAATAAAAATTTTTGTGGCGGCTGCACGCTTTTTTGAAACCGAAAACTACTTTAGCTTGTGCCAAAACTATGCGAAATATACAGAGACATGTACACAAAAAAAAAATTTGCCCTAATTAAAGCATTAATCAAAAATAAAATCAGTTTTAATTAAACATGAATCAACTAAATTAAGCGTTTAATCAAGTTAATTAAACGTTTAATCAAGTGAATTGAAAGTTTAATTGATACTATTAATTTCCACCAGTATACAAATTAAACATTTAATTCACTTGATTAAACGGTTAATTCACTTGATTAAACGTTTAATTCACTTGTTTAAATTTTTAATTTATTTTATTTATTTATTTTGAGCATTAGCAAATAATTAAAACTTATAGACTAACGAATATACATGGCCATGGCTTCAAGGCCTTAGGCTCTCAATTTTTAATTAAAACTGATCTTATTTTTGATTAATGTTTTAGTTGGGGCAAATTTTTTTTCTGTATACGTTTGTGACCGAATATTATAAACCTTCTGTAAAACAGCAATTTTGATAGATATGCACAATTACATGTGACTTGACAAATTGAAAAGTCAGATGTAAAAAACATGACATGGACGCACTTTGAACTTAAAGTTTATTTCCTTCAACAAAGATAATTTTAAGTATCTGAAGTTAATATATAGTACATGACTGTATGTATGGTATTTAAAAAATAAAAATTCAAATATTATTATTTTTTGGAAGCTTTTAGGAGGGAGCGGTTTGGGGGGGAGGTTTTTTATCCAAATTGATCTCAAAAAACTGTTTTCTTGATATATACATCAGTGCCCACCCCGTCATGATAGGTATTTTTTTTGGTTATACCCTTAATGTACATGTACCTATATTTGTTCAAAATAAAACGCGCTCTAATTGAATACTATTACACTGCTAATTTTTTACTTTTACACGACACTTATGCATTATGCAAAGAGAAATTTGACAAGTACATTGCTAAGTACATGTCGTGTTAAAGTACCTTAACAGAATTAAAAAAAAAAATAAAAAATACTAGCCTGCAGTTAGTGCATATGGTTCTAGAAAAATACAATACTAAAGGACTTGTTAGTTAAGTTGATCGTCAAATATTATAATATTTCATTTTAGTTCGCCAGAAATTAATTTGTCAGTGTTTTTTTAAATAATATTGGTGAAAATTCCGCTGATTAATTGAAACTACACTTTTCATTTTAAACAGTTTTTTGCTTCTTCTGTAAAATTTTCAAAATATTAGATAGGGCCATTTGCGTTTTATGTAACGATATCCAGATTATATGCAATATTGCTGTTGTTTCTTTTTGTTGTGCTGTGCGAGTCAATGTCCCAGCTAGCATTTGGGGGATAATTTTTTATAAAAATCACCTTAATTAGTCTTTTCAGATCACTATTAATGATTAAAAACTGATTCATATATGATTCATGGGTGTCCCGGTAGGGTAGTTGGTACTGAGCTAGTCTATCAATGAAATTTAGCAATAATATTGATGAGATCGATATAGCATTGGACACGAAAAATGGGCGTGGTCCGCCCACTTTTTGGCCACCCCCCATATAAGGTGTATTTTCAAAATACCATAATTTCTAATTTAATAGAACTTATTATGGCGGAAAGAAATAAAAATAATTTTAATTTCACTAAATTCTTAGATACACACAAATGCCTTCAATTAGTAGTTGTTTTGAGATAATTAATATATATTTTTGAAAACAAATTTAAATTTCATATTAAAAAAAAAGCAATCTGGAAATAAAATAATTACTCCGAGTCAATATCATTTACATATTCCGGTACGGATAATAAGCTAATAACTTACTTTGGTTATGTTCGTTGCTTTGTCTTAGTCGCTTTCCGCAAGCTGCATAGAAAGGTGTCTGACGATATGAGTAATCTGTGCAACAAATCCAAAATACTTTCAATTCTAGATGTTTTTCCAAATATCGTAGAAAGGAGCAAAAACTTATTGTTGAATCTGAAACTAGATATATAAACCTTCAATCTCCATATAATCACTTAACAGAATTCTACAGAATCATGCAAGTTTTTCTCTATCGAAAAACAAACATTTTGGAAATCACTCAATTTTTAGTGATTGCATATTTTCATTGATTAAAAATTAAAGTAATAACGTTAAAGCTTCAGAAACTTACAAGTCTTTATAGAAAAGGTTCCAACCTAATTAAAGCAAAAAGACTTTTGTAAAAATATTTTGGCAAACAAAAGTAATGCCACCGCAAAGCTCAACAAAAAATTAATATTATAAACAGATTTACTACACTTGTCACAGTGACACAAGTTTAATAGCTGTTATCATGTTAATTGTTGTTTTTTGATTTGTTTTGAGTACATATTCGTAATAGTTGTACATTTTACTGTTGCATAGCCTAAAATTATTAAAATCGGAGAACAATCTTTTTTTCTTTTGGCATCCTAAAAGTAACAAAAGTCACACTGTGCACCGCCGGGGTTGCGGGTTCGATTCCCGCCAGAAACTCTAGTTTCTATAAGACTTTTTTAAAAAACAAAAAAAAATTCATACGGTTCAAATAAGGGATGTTACAAATACCGACACCAATACCGATATATCGGCGATACTTCAGATTTCCCGATTTTCCGACGATACTTTTTAATTTGTCGACATTGTGGGCCTGGCAGTAAGTTTTCCATGCTTATTTTTTGCATTGCAACTAAGAGAAATAACATATTAACAAGCCGAGCATTAAATTAAAGAAATTGTTTCATATAATAAATTAATCGACGAAGATATAAAAAGTTAAGAGTCTCGAAATTAAGCGGTTGACTTAGCATTAGCTCTAACTAAAAGACTAAAGGCTTTAGAAAGTACTGACATTTAAAACAATTACCCGATCTCACAAACGTTAAAATATTAGACAAGGAAAAGAGAACAAATAAACGATATACACTGGAAAGTTTGAGAATTCACGAAAAAGCTACGAATGCCTTAAATACAAAAGACGACAATAACAACACGAATGCAATTTATACAATCGCAATATTTTAGTTTAGTTCTGCTTCTGTGATACTTAGTTTAATACAATTTAATTTATATTTTTTATTTATATTTTTGCATTTGTTTTGTTTAATGTAATTTATGTTTTATGTTGTGTTTATGTAAAACGAAATGTTTGTTAAATATTCAAAATGCAAAACTATTGACGAAAGATTATATGTGAGTAATATATATCCTGTAGAACTAAGTTATCGTTGTTGCTATTCAACTATTATTTTTCAATTGTGTATTTATTTTGATGTTGCCAGATCTAATAAAATATCCCTGATGATGTTGGGAATCTCCAACGAAACATCGGAAAAAATTATGAAATAATCTTTTATTTGCATAGAATACATGACCTTAATAAGCCCGATTTAGAATTTTCTAAACAAATCAATAATAAAATAAGGAAAAGGTCGATAAAAACTTAAATATATGAAACCTATTGTTTATCTACAATGTTTGGCCCTCGATATAATGCTCGAATATTTCAAAGACAATTGACTTCAATCGTACCGAAAAAGTTCCTATTACCATGGGTCTGCATTCCGAAAATGTTGAAAACACGATCGTACCTACAGGTACAATTTCTGATAGGTCTACAAGAACTGGCCTTTGGAGTGCTTGAGAAAAAGTTATAAGAGGATCCGAGGAGGATAAGCCTCTTTCCATCCTATGCTGTAATTCTGCCAAAGATGAAGTCCAGAGATACCTTTTTCACCTCATATTTCTAGATTACATGTTATACCAAACTTGAAGAAAATAGCGCAGCAATTTTTAAGTTTTCAAATGAATTCTGTCTCATCTGTCACCGCTACAGGTATGGTTACACGGACTTGCAAAATCGTCTATCTCCGCAAAAATTAAAAATACTTTGTTTATTTAACAAAAATTTTATTAAAATTTTTGTAAAAATTGTTTTATTTTTTGTTAATTTTATCTTTAATTTTTCGCTTTTTAAAAAAAAATATTTTCTCTACTTGATTTTTATTAATTCGAACTTAATTTGAAATGCAATATGTATATCGGTATCGATATAGGCGATATTTTTGCTTGAGTATCGGTATCGTATCCAAATGTTTTGAATTTAAAACTGACTTATCACTAAAAAAGGATTTTCATATGATTCTTCCATATGATCAAAAAGGAATCAGGAAATTGTATCACAAATAATTATTTGAGTTGATTCATTGGTAGGGTACCATTTTCTGTTAACGTGTTAATTTATGATCGAAAAATAAGCTCATATCAGAAAAGCAAGCCGATTAAAAATGTTCGGCGGCGGTTGATGAATTAAAATATTCGGCGGCGGCGGCTGAGCTGCTTTGCTCCGTGTTTTTTTACGACTAAAAAAATATTCTGCTGGGCCGTAACGAAAAAAAAACACATAAACAAACATGTTAAACAAAACAAAAAGACAAATAATGATTTGTTCATTTGAAAACTAAAAATTTTATAAAAGATAAATCAAATGTTTAAGAATAAAAATACTATTTACAGCAAATACCTTGTTAGTTTTACTGCGGTCAGTATCTGAGTAAATTGAGATCATTAAGATTTTCTTAAAATTTGGAAATATCAGGCATTTTAAAATAGTAAATTAACTAAATTTGTATTTATTTATTAAGCTTGAGGTCTATTAACTATTTTTCATTAAATCATTTGTCTTATTTTATTCAATAATTCGTAACGCCTTTTTGTGACTTCTTCAGGAAATATTAGGAATTTAAATTTTCTTAAATGATTATGGAAAACAAATTACAAACTGGCATACAAATTTTTAAATAAAAAGCAAACTTTCAAACCAAACAACAATTTTTCGTATAAAAAAAGATTTAATCTTTTACAGTATAAAATATTTTTAACTTCCGTTCATGTTCACAGTAATTATTATCGCAACATCATTTCACTCATTCGATTTGCGAGCCTCATATGTGGCAGCGCATAGAGAAAAGGACCAGTAAGGTAAAGGGAACAGTAAAAACCAACTACACAAAACAAGAGGTAGGGAAGACCTAAGCGCGTTTTCAAGGTTGATCAACACGTTGCTGACGTCATGAGACTTGTCGCTTTCAAATGAGACCAATGCCAACACGCTCAGTGATGGTACACAAAAGATACACGTATTTAAATCTTTAAAATGGCTCTCCTGAACAAAACCCTTCGGTCCCTTTCTATTTTGCGCGTCACATATGCGGTTATTTTGCTTTTGCAGCTGATTCTTAAAAGTTTCGAATGTGATACAAAATGCTTGCTGGGGTTAATTGCATCTTTGATACTTATGCTTGTGTAGAATAAATTTTGAATGTTATATATATATTGTTGTTAATTTATTTTGCGTACACAGAAAAAAATAAAAATTTGTGGAAATAATTAAATTTGCATCAGTAAACAAATTAATAGTACCATTTAAATATTTCTTGATATTAACAAAATTTTCTTTAGTACTGTTTAATCCCCTTGATTAAAAATTTAATTACAGCTGTTTTTATTTCTTTTAATGGTTTAATTAAAAAAAATGCCGTGAATTTTTTCTGTGTATTGACGATCGTATTTTTGTTTTATTATATGTACTTGTTTTACTACTCTTGATGATATATGTGACCTTCTCCGAGAAAAGGGACCTAGTGTGTCAAAAAACGGGTTTGGACTTAAGAGTGGATTCTGGTACCTAATATGGTGTAGAATAAGATGAAAAGAGTTGGATTTCTGATATTTACCCCCATAAAAACGATCGATAAAAATGAGAAAAACATTAAAATTTTACTTATTTTGATTTTTTGGTTTTAAATTGTTTTTTTCGTCAGTCTTCGAATTTTTTTGGAGTTTGGACTTTTTTTCGCTGTTTCGTGATCTGCTACTTCGATTTTCTTCCGTTTGACAATTTCAGTTTTTTCTTTTTTCGGCGCTTTGACCTCAGCTTTCTTTTTCTCGCGATCCGGTGCTTCGATTTTTTTTTCTTGCTGGAAGTTTCAGATTTATCTTTCGATTTTTTTTCGCTGGGTTCACTCGGTTTAGGAGCTACAAAATCCCGTTTCTGTGAATCAGTACATAAGACCCTGACAGAGAGCAGCGTTGTTGCGTCGGAGCAGCTACAATAGCAAAGGTATTTTCACACTAAAAGCGTAAAAAATACGTCACCACATAGGCATGACGTCGCCAAAGTCGGCACCCAATCATAACTAACCATGCCAAATCGCATCTCCCAACTGAAGGTGTGTTCACAGCGTTATAAAACTTTAAATGCGTTTTTCTCAAAACTTCATTTTCACACGCTAGGTCCCTTTTCTCGGAGAAGGTCACATATATGTTGTTCTAGTTTAATTCTAATTAAGCTCTAGTTCACTTCTATTCAGTTTAAGTGAGTTAAATAAACAAATTTCGAACTTACTCCATTTTTTTTTTTTTTTTTTTTTGCTGTTCCAAACACCCCTTGCAATTTAAATTAGTTACTCTTAAGTAGGTTCTTATTAAGTAAGTTGTCACAAAAATTAGTTATGTGCGGTTAGGAAAAGCCTTGGCACCTTATCTGCAAAAGGTTGGTTCTTCTATAGGCCACTTCGCGTAGCGTGTTTTTTAAAAAAATATATTTTACTGTGACACAAGCAAATGCAATTTAATTTGTTCTACTACATGTAATTTTCACAACTTCATGAATATTTTTTTAATTAAATAAAGAAGCGTGAAAATAACTATAATAAAAAATAATATTAAAATAAGGTTTGTTTTTTTCTAACCACGAGCAGCAAAAGTAGTCCGTATAAGAAAAATTGTTAAATATAAAATTATATATATTTCAAATATTCCGTACCTAAGAAACTTTAAACTTTTTGTACGAGCAATTGCAATAGTTCTAATGTTTTTGTTTGACTGACTGTTCATACATGGAATACAATTTCTTAAAGGCAATTATCAATAGTTTTTGTTATTTCGAAAAGTATGAAGAGCATTTTGTTAACAAACAAACAAACAGCAATAAATTTAAATAGTTTTTCATTTGTTTTCCTAAAACAAAAGTCATAGTTTCAAACAAACTCAAGAAAAACGAGCAGAAATTTAAGTTTTTGTTGCCTTTTTCAATGGGCAAAAATTCTTGTGATTATTTTCCAATTGATTTTCAAACAAATAGTTGTACGTTAAGTTTCTTGTAACAATTGTTGATATTTTCATTGTACGATAAAAAAAACCAAAACTGAAAAAAGTTTTTGTATATGTTTGTACGTATGAACGTATGAGTAAAATTTATGGTAAAAAAATATATTTATTTGCCAATACTAATTTAAAATGGCAGGTGAAATTTAGAAAAAGTTTGTAAATTTTTTGTTTAACTCCAAAAAATTATTTAAAGTTTAGAAACAAAATCATACAAATAAATTTAAATTTATTGGTTAGTCTTTGTTCGCAGACAAAAGTTGATTGGAATAAAAAAAAATGTACGCTCGCAAAAGATGTCTAAGAAAGATATTATTGTTTAAAAAAAATTAATTTTAATTGTGAGTAAAAAAAAGTTAAAAAATAACTTAAAACAACTAGAACTGAGTTTTCCTAATTGAATAAGAACTTAGCTAGAACTCTAACCAGACTGAACTATAATTGAACTTGAACCAGGGTCGGGCTGTATTTCAAATACATGTATTTGAAATACTTTTTTTTACATAAAAATACATATTAAAAGATTTAATTTGCTATGCTTAACTCCCTTTTTTTATTCTAAAAACAACTGAAAATTTATTGTTGGAGGATAAGCTGTTTCTATTCGCATTTCACTGGTTGCTTAGGCCAGATCATCAGGAAACGTTTTTCCCTACAACTTTTAGAAAAGCCAAAAATATCAGCAAATAAGACTTCAGAGGGAATGAGAATTACAAACACTCAAAAAGTCTTATTTGCAACTATATCAAAGCTTAAACAAAATTCCAACAATAAAACAGTGAGTTTATCTTTTCTTACATTCCCCACTACAATTAGTTGGAATTCTCCCAACATTAATTGTAGTTGTAAGTGGGCTTAGAAAAACCAAATTAAAAACAAAAACAAATTGCTTTTATTGTTTTCGCAATAAATCAAAATAAAAACAATTTGCCAGTTCAGTTTTTTTATGCAAAAATTTATTATCAAAGTTGTTTTTGGGAATACAATTATTTATTAAACGATTTTATTTGTTGTGCTTAATAATTCTCTATTTGTATTCCCGAACTTTGCTAATAAAAATACATATCGTCACCTAAAATGCAAGAGGGCTTAACCACACTCTTTCTTTTTTCACAGGAGAAGCAAAAAACTTTACAAAATCAATAACAGCAAGGCGTACTTGGCGCAGCGTTCTCAGGTTTGGGGATTTATCTCGAAATTGGCGATTTTTTTTGGAATTGGGGATAAAAATTCCGTGAAAATCCCCAGTGTTCTTTTTTGGGAAAAAGCACTTTTTTCGCTGGGGACTTTTTGGGGATAATATATTATTATAAATTCCCAATGTACAATCTAGCCCGATTTGGACAAGATGTGGGTACAAATTTAAGTCGTTTTTGGCGGCTTAAAACCTTTTCAAGAGCTTACTGGAATAGTTTTAAATATTCGTTTTGTACCAACAAGCGTTACTTCTGTTGAACGAGTCTTTTCTGTAATGAAAACTACCAAAATCAGCAACAGAATGCAGTATGAGCTATTAGAAGCTCTTCTTAAAATAAAACTTTAAAATAAATGCAGCTTGCTGTGACAACTTTATTCAATCATCTCAAATGCACTTTCTAAACAAACAACATGTAAAACCAAATTGGCATTGGCTGATGAATCAGAAGATTTTGATTCCCTAGTTCTTGAATTGATAAATATTGACGCATAATTACTTTTCTTTTGCGTTTTTACGTTACCATTGTTACATAGACTCTAAACATGTGTACTAGGGAGTTCAGTCGATTAATCGAACAATTTTGGACGATTAATTGTTCGATTAATTAAAAATTGCTGATTTCGAATAAAGGATTAATCGAAGAATTTATGCCGATTAATCGAATAACAATACATATATGGTTTTTTGTTAAATGTATAATTTTTTAAAGTTTTAAGTCAAATAAATAAACCAAATGTTTGTGTCCGTTGAAATTAAAAAAAAAAAGTAATTTTAAGTGAGTAATTCATACATGGGCGTATTGCTTACTGAAAAAATTTTCAATAACCACTGATTACTGATTACTGAAATAATGCAGTTATCCGTTAATTTTTACTTATTATCGAAACAAATGCAAAAAAAATATTTTTAACTCTGGAGCCAAACGTTCAATAAATCACTCTCAAGTTGTTCACAAAAACAGCTGGTCGAAACTTGTTTGAATTGACAGCTGTGTCACAGGCTGCACTCAATTTAATAATCAATTTCATTTTAAAAATGCCCCGACGAAGAACAAAATAGTAGCATGACTCAAAGTATTTTGTAAAATAGAACAAGAATTTTTTAGAACACAATTTTTTTTAAGAAATATATTATTTACTAAGAAAGCGCCAAAGTTAATTTGTGGTCAGTTGTTAAATTGAACGTAAAATTGGCAAACAAATGAAGAGGTAAAACATAGAGCAATATCGTGGTCAATTTAAAAAGTGTGAGTGCGTTAGGTAAAAAAGTGAGAGAGGGTGTGTGTGACACGGTAGCAAAGTTCTAAGGTAAAATAAAATTTGTCCGTGGTAGAAAAATTTTATGTTTGTGCTGTGTGAAATAATAAAATTTTTGACAACGTAAAATTTTGACATAAAGAAAAGAACAATTTCTTTCTGACATTTCTTAACAGAAGTCTAGGTCGGCAAATTTTTTGGCGGCGGCGGTTCAGCAAAAAGTAGCCGGTAGTGGATCACCTGACAAAAAAATTAATTATTCATAATGAAAAAATTATCTATTACAATTTGTTATTATTTGAAATATATGTATTTGTTATTAATATAAATATATTTTAACCCGACTTCAAAAAAGAAGGAGGGTTTCAATTCAGTTGTATGTTACTTTTTTAATGTTTGTAACCGCATAACTCCGTCATTTGTGAGCGTATTTTTTGCATTTTAATAGGACGTGTCAACAGATTGTAATTACAAACAATTTTGGAAATCAGACGGACAATTTGTCAGTCCGGAAATTTTATTTTTAAGCTGCTCCTTAATTTATAAACCAATTTTCAGAATTCGCGCTAACTTTAAAATGATTTGCTCTCAAGTTGCAAATGTGAACGAATTTTGAGGAATTTTTTTAGGTTGCACATTTGGCTTTTTCAAAATTTTTGCATTTTTTTTTAATTGTTGACGTTTTCCAGCGATTTTTTTTATTCTCTCTATACTGGTCGAAACCCATAAACAGATGTTTTATGCTTTTATAAACTATAAGGAAATTTCTCATTTTTATTAAATTTTTTAAACCTTCGCGAATTGCGCGTTTTAGGTAACCAAAATCCTTTAAGCTGATTATGGAATTAATGATCTAACAAACATTATTTATCCAGTTTTTTTTATTTAGATTACCTCTCAATCGAATATATTTCCATGTTAATGTGATTGGTTTTCTCCAATTACAGTTACATAAGATTGTGCCTTGGAAATATAACAATATGCTTGTAATGTAAATGTAATTAGCGTTCTGTAGTATATTATTGAATTTTAAATTTATTTAAAAAAAATGATTTTACTTCTATTAGACACTAATGTCAACATGCACAAATAATAATAACAAAAATGTTATTAATAAATAATAGCTTATATAAATATGCAACACGGCTAAAAAGAAATGTTTACCTAAAAAAATTAGTGTAAATTTGCCTTTCGAACAGGCGGCGACTTACACGCAAAATTTAAATTCGGCGGCGGCTAAGAGGCCGCCCCCTGGGCTAGTGAAATTTTATTCACCTCAACAGTGTCAAATTTTTACATTCATCAGTACTTTGCTACCGTTTCACACACGCCCAGAGTATGAAAAATTAAAAGGAAAATAAAACTTGATCGTGTGACTTCCAAGTAAAGCAAAACATTTAAGCAAAATTTTATTTTTAAAAGATTATTTTCAAAGATCTGTTAATTTAATTGTATATATAAAATTATATGATCTCAATTCATGTTTTATTTTTGTATCGTTGTAAAGGCTTTATCAATTACATAGTATGTATTGTTACGTTTGCTTTGTTTTTTTGTTAATAAAATATTAAAATCAAGGACCGGAAAACGCTTTCTTTTATGTTTTTTTAAAAATATTTATCATTGGTGTTCGAAAAATATTTTAAATTGTACAATAACCAAAAATAGATAAAAAATATTTTGTTTGATATTGTTTCTTTAAGTTCAAAATAATAAAGTTCTCAAAAAAAAAAAAAAATTTATTAGAAAAATATTTTTTTTGTACTTTTGTACAAAAAATTACGAACCGAAAATTTAATTTTTTCTTTTTAAAAATGTAAAAATCATGCGTACAAAATAATTTATTTTTTTCATCAGTTTAAAAAAATAAAAGCAAACACAAAAAAAAGATATTTATTTTTTCAGTACAATATTATTTTGTACATGAAATGAAAAAAATTAACCGAAAACTTAAAATTTAACGTTTTTAATTGACAAAATTTAAACTCATACGTACAAAATTATAGTAAAAAATATAAAGCTAATTAATAATTAGTAGTTGTAACATGAAAAAGATTATCATAGAACTAAATAGTAATCTTATCAATTAGTTTGATGTTGAGTTTGAGCAACAATAAATTTTCTACATGCTCAGAACATAAATTCCTTCTATTTATGGTCATAATAATTGGCAAAGCACTGAAGGCTGTCTCCACAGATACCTGTGTTGCGGTTACCGCTAATGCAGAAGCAGCTGGTTTTGATAATTAAGAATCTCTAAGGATTTTTTGCAATTGCAATTTTAAACACAATTTTATATTATAATTTTTATTTTAATTCACAATTTTAACTTCAAATTTAGTCTTTATTGTTAGTTTCAAAAAACAAAAAAAAAAAAAATATTTTTCTCAAAAACGTTTTTTTTTATGAACTTTATTTTGAACTTTGAACAAATAAAACAAAATAATTTTTATTTTTTTGTTTTAAACACCAATCATAAATATTTTTCAAAAAAAAAAAATAATAATAATAAAAAAAACGTTTTCGTGTATTTTTCAAATTTTTATTTTTTTGGTTCTTTTCATGTACAAAACACATATTGTACTTTAAAAATAAATATCTTTTTTTGTGTTTCCTATTTTTATTTTAACTGACAGAAAAAAAAAATTTATTTTGTAAGCATGAGTTTTGTATTTTTCAAATGAAAAACTTAAATTTTATGTTTTCGGTTCTTAATTTCTGATGCCTGATTAAAATACTTGTAATTAATAATGTTTATTTACTCAAGTACCATTTTTTTCTAAAATTATCGAAAAAATCTCTTAATTTATAAAATTTCTGGACTTTGAATTATTCGATTAATCGATTAATTTTAAAATATTGTTCGTTTAATCGAATAAGTCAAAAATGTCAAATATCGATTAATCGTTTAATCGAACAAAAAAAATGCGATTAATTAAACACCCTAATGTGTACGTAGATATTAAGAACTCAAAGAATAAATAACATTAGTTTCAATTATATTACACAAATGGATTTATTTAAATGAATCAATGTACGCATATTTTTCCTTTGACATAATATAATGTGTTTTTTAAAGGAAATATGGGGTTTTTTCTGTGAATTTTAATACAAAAACTTAAAAATATGTTATGTACGTATTAATGATGATAATCCCGAAATCCCGATCCCGAAAAAAATAAAAAAAAACATTCGCCTTTGAGAGGATAAGGAACACAATATTGATCTTTTATATTTACAAGAGTTTGCCAAGTGGTCGAAATATGACCATAATTTTTTATGCAAATGTGAAGAAAACACGTATAAGTATATATGAATTTAAATGTTTAGAGAATTCATTTTTTTCGTCTTAGTGGATCTATTTTGCTAGGTACCAAATTCCGAACCAAATGTTCTCTTCTACTCAAGTCCGTGAATGTTTAATTTAGTTTTTTAAGTTGAATTATATGAAAAAAGTCAGAAAGTACCAATTGAAAAAGAAAAAGTACAAAAATTTCGCTCTCTTAAATATAGTTTCTCAATCACTCAGGAATCTGCATGCTGAATTTTATGTTTCTATCTTCAGTATTATTAAAAATTCAAAAAGTACCAGTTAAAGAACGAAAAGTACCAAGCAGCTCTTCCTTACAGATTCTTCTTCACTTAGAGCCATGCATGTTTAATTTTATATTTCTAGGTCCAATACTAACGGAAATGCAAAAAGGACCATTTGAAGACTAAAAAAGTTCCCTCTTTTAGATTCTCACCTATTCGGAAATTGCAGGTTTAGTTTTATGTTTCTAGGTCCAATATTAAAGGAAATTAAAAAAAGTACCGGTTGTAGAACCTATCCCTTACAGATTCTTATTCCCTCAGAACAATGCATGCTTAATTTTATGTTTCTAGGTCCTATTTTAATTAAAATTCAAAAAGTACCAGTTGAAGAACAAAAAAGTGCCAACATTTTTCATCTTATAGGTTCTCATTCACTCAAGACCTTGCACAAATAATTTTTATTTCTAAGTTCAATATTACAAAAAATTTGAAAATTACCGCACGCAGCACGGAAAAGTAAAAGAAAGTAATTAAATTTCCCGTATCTCCCGTATGTTTTTAAAAAAACGTACCAATGTGTACGATTTTATCCCTTAAAACGTTCGAATTTCGAAAAAGTACCAAATTTATATTTGTATTTTTTAGATAAGATACGAATTGCAAAGAGAACCAGACACCTGTCGGCTTATTTTTTTAATGAACAACGATAAGTATAATTTTTTTTGGGTTTCTATTAGTTTTGGAGATATGAAGTCACCGAATTTTTACCCTTTTTACACTCTTAATAAAATATACATTGTGCACTTCTGTAGGTAAATGCCTTTTAAATGGTGTATTTTTTGTTTAAATCGGTTCACAGTTTCAAAAGGCTTCAAATCAGATTAGAAATTGTCGTGAATATCGGTCCATAGTTTGCCATATATTGTCCACTCTGGGAAATTATTTTAATACGGTCAGAAATAATAACATGTAATTTTGTAATAATCGGTCCCTTATTTGCCTTAGGTACTCGTATCATCTTAAGCAGCCTTCTGAAACCCACTACTTTATCGAAATTTGTTCTAATTTATTTTTCTTAATACCAAAAAATACTCTACACAATTTTGCAATGATGGGTCCATAATTTGCCAAGAGTCCAATAAAAATTTCCTTCTCGAAAATAATTTTGGTTCGGCTAGAACTGTCACGAATAATGATATTTTACTCTTGTAAACAAAAACATGAAGCAGGTGGTTAATTAATTCTTTCTAGTAAAAGTTGTAATATCAGAAATTTTAAACAGGTATTTTGTCTCTCAAATTTGTATGCTCTTTCTCCCTCTCTCGTTGCAAATTTTTCGAGTACGTGAACACTTGAAAAAAACAATAATTTTCTGTTAATGAACACACCTTATTTTAATAAAAATTTGTGTTACTTAAATTAAAGTCTTAAATAGTTTTCATTACAGCTCATTTTTATTTTTGTTCAAATAGTGCTATTTGCTTATTTCAATGTTCAAATCGATAAATTTTTAATTTGTAAAAAGTGCTATCAGACATATAAGCGTGAATATTTATAATTAAAAAAAAAAATACATATTTATGTATGAATTTGATGTTATTTTTAAAAAACATTGTAAAATAAAGTTTAGGTATTACTCTTAAAGTTATCGAAAAAAATCTGTTTTTTCGGTCTCCTGTAAAATTGTGATTTTGCAAATAGCACTATTTGAATATAAACCCTCGATATGTATGTTTCAACCGCGACGAATTTAAATACTGACATCCGTTCTTATAAAGATTAATTAATAATTTATAGGTTCCATATAGGAACCAAGAATGAAATATTCTTACAGTTCGTGAAGGGTATCAAAATTTCGGCACAGCCAATATAACACTCTTGTTTTTTTTAATATTTTTTCCCCAAATAATATGTTAAGTTTTGTAGTTATCGTTTTTATACTTTCAAATAAACATTAACATTTTTTTCCATTTAAATTACATATTTTTTGTTAATTTTACAAATTACTACATTATTGACTGTTCATTTTCTTATTTGCTCTCTAAAGTCCTATTACAGTGTCTCAATTACAAACCATAATGGACTGGACCATTGACATATTAGCCAAAGCAAAAAAAGGAACGAAAAACTGTTTAAAAACCAACTGTATGCCAACAATGACAAAAACTAAGGACTGGAAATGGTAAAGATCTAAGCTCTAGAAGCCCAAATAAATTAGCAATTGGGGAATATTTTAGTTAGCCAAAAGGCACAAAATGTCCGTACGTACAATCATGGCCAGAGAACGTATAAATATTTGACAGGTTTGAACAAACAGCTAAAATGGTAAAGAAACAAAATATTTTTTCTTCTCTAGAAAATGGACAATATGGTTTAATAAACTTAAATAAACTTGCACACTCTCACATGTCTCAACACTTACACAGCAAATAAAGATAATCGTTGAATTCAGTTAAAGGCAGTCAGTCTAGTTATTGCATAAACTAAATGACTCAATGTATGTACATATGCATTTGTTTGGACGTGTGCAGCTCTTTGGTCAATGGGTCTTAATTTCATCTGTAGTTAATAGAGGATTTTATTTCGACTTGAAGCTAGGAGTTTAAAACCTCATAAATTAGTGGATATACATATTTCTTTTTATTTTCTTTTAGGTATGAGTCTATTCTATTTGCTACAGAAAAGGACAAGATAATACATAAGGCAGCTTCTTTGGGATGTGCTGACTTTTGTGGTTTCTTCCAGTTTTCTGACTGCGAAGCACATCAGCAAAATTTGTATTCCTTTAGGCTGCATCATGTGGCATTATATTACACATATACATATTCAAAAAAAAAAAATAAAAAAAAACAGAAACACAGAATACCAGTTTATTTTTCAAATTACTATTGCTATCAGTTACAAAACACTAACCCATGACTTAGTAATTAGTCCTCTTGTAGTTCTTTTTTCTTTTCGTTTCCTTTTTTTTCTTCTTTTGGCTAACAAATTTGCTTTGCTATCGAAACAAGTCCAATTGCTGGCTTTTAATGTTTGATTAAAACGAAAATGTTTGCATGTTAAAAAACGTTTTGGCAAAACCAGAAAATTTTAGCAATATTTTTTTTTTAACACACAGGCCATGAAAGAAAAATATTCCTTATTTTTTACGATTTTCAGTTTTTTCCCCATTTTTTAACAATTTACTTTTGCCCCAACTATTCAATAATTCATAAATAAGTTACAATTTTTTCCATCATATCTTCAATTACTTTTACAATACACAAATTGACCAAAACTAAACCTCATAAATTGTTCCTTCAATACATCTCTTATACGTGCTCCATTATCATTTTCCGTTTTAATTCGTATACATATTTTTTCAATAACTTCGTTTGGTCACTTCCGGTTGGTTAGCAAAGTAGATAACACAGTGGCAAAAAAAGGTAAAAACAAAACATTTTATTCAAGAGAGAAAAACAAAATAGGTGAAAATGTTGATCTTTTTTAAGGTTTTTATAAAAAAAAATCATCTATTTGTGAAATCTTAAGCTTGGATCACACGATTGCCAATTTTTACACTTTTGAATACCCCAATCGTGTGACTGTACAATCAAATGACCAATCGAGGACAATATTATGCTTGCTTTTATATGCAAAACTTTAACAATATTTATTGGGTTCTTGTGTGGCAATTAAACAACACAATATGCGCCAATATTTTCCTTTTTTAATAAATTTACTTTTGTGTTTTTCTTCTAGTAGGAATAAATATATACATATTTATTTATTTTTCATTATAATTATATATTTTTTTTAAATTAGTGCCATTGCTGTTCGGGATGAATATTTTTATTTAAGATATTTAATAAAATTAAAATAAAACGGAATATTTTTTCAGGGTATGTGATGAAAATCGCTCGATTTCAAAACGATAAAAATTTTTCATTTTCGAGCGATTCTAAATTCTATGTTTGAATTATATTATAAAGTCGTAATTTTATGTTTAAAATATAAATTGAATAATATATATAATAAACTATTTAAAAGAATATATACAGGAAAACGGAGGAAAATGTATTGAAATTCTTTAAAGCGCATTTATTTTATATTTTTTAACAAATATAATGTGATAATTATTTCTTTTTAAATTTGTATTATAATAATCATTTTTAAATATATTTAAACTTTAATGTTTTTACAGGCCAAAGGCCTATGTACTAAGCGCCTAAGTAAAATAATATTTACACTCTTAATTTATTTAGTTTGCAAATCTGTAAATATTTCTTAAAGAAAATATTTGTTAACTTAAAACCGAGAATAACAAATTCGTTAAAGTGACCGAGATTTCTCGCTACTTAACAATATCGGTACTAAAATTCAAAAAGTTACAGATTTAAGGTACTGGTATTATTTAAAACTGAAATTTCAATCAACTTAAGCGATACAGGTATTTTTAATTTACATACTTAAAATTTGAATATAAATATTCTTTCTCTATTGCTTTATATATTTAAAATATAATTTTACTCTGTTTAAGCTTTGGAATTTCAAATATTTTACTTAAAAATTTCCAATAAAACTATAAATAAAAAATTTGTTTATACACAGAAAAAAGTGTTTTATTTTAAAAAAAAAATTATTTAAAAAGCATTTAAATTAATGTGATAATTGATTCAATTATTTTTTTAGTTGAAAGAAAATAAAAAATTTAATTTTGATTTAATTAACATTTTAGTGGTTTTGAAATAAATTTTTAATTACAATTTACAAAAAATCTTAAATCACTTTTTTCGTTTAAAATAAAATAATTGAAACATGCAATTTTTCATATATGTTCACTTGACAATTTGCAATAACCTCAACTACCTGGGCTTCATATTAATGTGTAGCAGATGCTTTACCAAAATCTATCCACTTGTTTAAATAAAACCCTGTATTTCAATTTCGTTAAAAATAAGTCACTAAAATGTATTTTGCTTCGAATAAAATTTCATACTGGTAAATAATTTGTAACAAAAATATCCAAAAAAAAATTATCATTATTTTTTAGCATTTTTTAAAATATTTTTTTGTATGTTTTGCCTTTCTTTTCTTAAGAATGGACTTTATTTGCTCCGGTTTCAATTTCTTGCTGGTTTTTTCTTTTTCTGTGTTTTTACAATGTTTTTGCTTATTCAACGTAGTAATTTTATCATTAAAAAAACTAATAATATTAAACTGACCTCACTACTTATAACATTGTAGCAAGTGTGCAAATCTGTATATTTTGCTATTGGTGTGCAACAAAAATTTCACGAACTTTTACACTTGCTATGTTGCAAGACCAGTTGCAACTATTTTTGAACACCACTAATGTTTTATTTGGTTTCAGTTCTTGGAACTTCGTGATTTTGCCAAAAAGAGTATTTTTATCAGAGTTCTTATTTAGAAAAACTAAAAACAATTTACTTTTGCAACGGCGGACTTCTGTTGAAATTTTTGTCCTTACAAGTCAATGTGCAAAACACCATCCTCATAAATATCCTTAAAAGAAAATTTGTTGAACCACAAATACCACAAGTTATTACACTTTGACTTGTTACGGCTGCTCTCCAGCACAATACCAGCTAATTCCACTCTAGACTACTCCATGGAAAATTGCACTCGTATGTTATTCAACAAAGATAACAAGTACCTACAAATTCCCATACATACGAGAGTACATATCATCAATAAAGCCATTGTGAAAAACAGGCAAAAAAAAAAATTCGAAACAAAATAATGGCAACCAGGTTTAAAGCAGTTAAATGTATTTTTTGCCATATTGGCATTAAATCAAAATATGGTAATTTTTGTGCATAATAAAAAATTTACACAAAATACTAAATTAAACCAGCAAACAATTCAGTAGAAAAAAATATTTTTTAATATTTAGCAAACCAGTGCCCATGTTTTGTAACTCCCACGTCGAGAAACTTTTTTATTGAAATGTTAGAAATGAAACAAAAATTATATAAATTGAAACAAACAACTGTTTTTCTCACTTAACTGCGTCTGTAACATTTTTGGCGAGTAATAGCTGTCACGTATGGATATTACTCGCCAATTTACAGAACAAGTGTGTCTGTAAAATTTTTGTGAGAAAGTTCCCGCTTGAACTGTCAAATAAGCTTGCGCATCAAAACGACGTGAGAACAAATGTAAACACAAAAAAATATATTAGAAATGCAAAATACAATGAATAAAAACACGAAATAGGTAAGTGTTTTGTTCTTGTCAGATTTTTGATCATTGTTTAATTATTTAGCTTTAAAATTTTTGAAAAATACACGAATGTTTCCAGAGCCATTTTTGTTTAAAAATTACATTAACGACGGCTGTATTTTCGCCGCCGTCGTTGAAAATTTTTCAATTAAAGTAAATTTTGGTCGCCGTCAACGATATGTTTGACTGGCGTTCTCAACATATGCAATTTCATATCGGCTTCGGTTGGAATATTTTGACATTCATAACGTAACGACGTGATCTCTTTTGATAGTTTTCGACATGAGTTACAGACACACTTTTTTCTCACTTTTCGAGAAACGATGGAATATTTTGTTTCACATCTTCTCGATGCGAGAAGTTCTCACCAAATTTACGGAACATGGGTACAGGTTTTTTTTTATTCAAAAATTTTATTTAAAGCGTAGAACCCCGTCTTCACAAGACTACTAACTTTAATATTAAAATCGTATTGGTGTTAAGAATGATGTGGTGTAATTTGTGTTTTGTTTGGCAATCTATTTAAGAACGCCATTTCTTAACATCATTTCCAGGCGCGTAACTGCCTAAAAAAATATTTATTATAGATTTTTTTTATCCAAATGTCTGCTGGGCTTCCACTTTGTGTCATTTATGTCTATTTTGTATCATCATTTGACTTTGATTTCCTTTTTTTTATTTTATTTACTTTCCTTATAGTTTCGTTACACATATTGGAGTTTGCTGGCTTTTAGTCATTGGTTGACTGGCCTGATCTGGTTGTCCATTGTAGCAGGCCAGTTGGTCTTTGTGGTCAATAAATATTATGTATTTTTCATTTTTAACGTTTGTTTTTTTTTTCACACAGAGTGATTTTATTTTCCACTACTATTTGCATATTTTTATAGTAAGGAATACTATATATTGGTAAAACTGCATATGGTTACAACATATAACGTTAGTGTTCTGTTCGTCTCACTATCTATTTGTCAGTTTATGGGTCTGTGTATTCGATGAAAGAGTTTCGACTGGCTGGTTGGTTGGCTCGGTAAAAACGTGTCAAATGCATGTAGAAAGTGTAAATTATTTAGCTTATGCAAATAAATATATTCCAGAACTGCACAGGAGTGTAGAAAAATAAAAAAAAACAGTAGTGTGGAGGAAATAAAAGATAAGACAACATTTTTGTATATTAAAAATTTGTTTGGTCATAGTCGGTTTTAAAATATTTTCAAATTTTTGTTAATTTTATACGTATTAAGGAAATCTAAAATTATAGCCTGTCAAATGGATGGCCATCAAATGGTAAAATTTCCATTTATGATTTTAATATACAACTACCCACATATTTTAAATGAGTCCTTAACAAAAAAATTAAAGCTAAACGATAAATATTAGGCCCTAATTGTGAAAAACGCAACGCAACGCCAAAAATTATATTGAAAGCAAAAACAATGTCAAAAATATTTTATAATTTTTTTGTTTACCTCAACAATTTCTGCAACAAAAATTGCAAGTCTGGACAGGAAAAAGGTCTTAGAACTTGGTTTTTTGAAAGCTCTCTTATTCTTTTCTAGTCGTTTTTTTCTGTTATAAGACTATGGCCGGCTTGGTGGAAGTAATAACCAGTGATGCCAACTTTTTTAGAGAAAAAAGCACTTTAAAATTTGAAAAAGCACTAAAAGCACTATTTTAAGCATAAAAAAAAAGCGCTCAGCCATTTTTTTTCAATTAAATCGACAACTGAGCACAAAACAAGTTACCAAATATTTAAAGAAAAATGGCGACGGCGTTGTTAAAGGATAATTTTCGTACTTAACTTTAATTTGGATCATCATAAGTTGACTTTGAATTGGGCCATAAAACAGTTTTTAAATAATATTTTGTAGGTGTATGTCGTTAAGCCAGCAACAATTCCAGAGCTAAAGGATGAGATAATTTGGCACATTAACGGCATAGAAACTCAATTATGCCTAAGCGTCATCGAAATTTTGGACCATCGGATGGAGGTGTGCCGCCGAGGTCGCGGTGGCCATTTGGCCGATATTTTGATTCATACATAATTGAACCATACCAATATTATCATAATAAAAAGAAATGACAATTATTTCCTAAATAACTTGTGTTTTATTCAAAATCAACATCGGCCCTTAAAATTTAACCACCCTTTATTATTTATTAAAGAAATTGTAGGAAAACTAAAAATTGTAAATAGCACTAAAGGCAGTAACATAAAATTGAAAAAGTACCAAGTAAGTGTTGTTTTTAGTTTGGCACTTATGATAAGACTTTGGCGTTTCAAGGCATCAAAAAGACCCATCAAAACTGCCAAAAGCGCTAAGTTGGCATCACTGGTAATAACGAATAAAAGAACAATGTGTGCTGATGAGTACAAGAGTTTACGTACCAAGCCCTTTTCATCTTTCTTTTCTCTCCTTAAAAACTCAAAAGTAAAAGTGGAAGCGTGTGAACTAGACTCCACTGCCAAGCACCCTTTCAGACCTAGCAGCAAGTTACTTGCGCATATCTTGGTTTGTAGATGGCTGCGGTAAGGTGGAGGTAAGGGGGAAAAATTGAGTACAGACTTTGTTATACTCAGGAAGTTACTTGCGCAACTAACTTGCCGAGTCTGAAAGGGACCTAAGAAACTGTTTTCCTTTTCTTTTATTGTTAAAAAGTAATGGCAACTTAGTTTTTTTTAGGTTAGTCTAGCTGTCGTATATTACGTTTTTATTTCTATTTTGTATGTTTTATGAAACAAAATAAGTTAATACTACTGGTCGTGCTAGAAAACTTTACTTTTGACGCGCTGATTTAAGTAAGTCTGTTATAAGAAGATAAAATAAATAAATGTGTATGAAGAGACCTTTGCCGCTGCTGTTATAAGAAGATAAAATAAATAAATGTGTATGAAGACCCCTTTGCCGCTGCTTGTTAATGTTATTCGTTATAAAGATCAATACTCAAGTTTATTTACTTCGATAATGCATGTGCAATATGAAAAACAAAAAAACAAATTACACTAAACAAAAACTCAAAAAAAGTGTGTCATAATAATATTTGCAATATTTATTTGTTCTCTATTAAAACACCTGAAAAAATAAAACACAACAATTCACATTGCCAAACACCTTCAATATCAAAAACTATTTAAGCTACTGGTTGCATTTAAATATTCCATTTAAATTTTTCTATTGAAAGCACAAGCATTTAATCGACATGAAGTCTTTGCTAAAAATATTTTTGGTGTCTGTACTCTGGTTGGTCATTTTATCATCGTCAACATATTCAGCCGTAGTTGTTGATGAAACCGGTGAAATTAAATTGCAGGATTTATTGGTGCAACAGAATTTAGAGATATGCAGTTATATGGAGAATGATCAATTGGCTGATGCGATTTGCGATGCACTGTGTAATGTCATGAAATACGATCACGGTTACTGCCGTGGACCAGTTGATTGTTTGTGTTTAAATGCCAATGAGCAGTAACAAAAGAGAAATTAAGAGAGATTTTAAGATTGTTAAATTAAATAAAATTAAAAAAAAATTTTTAATTTGAAAAAATTTTAATATTAAATATTTAGAAAAAAAAAGTATTTTTTTAATAAAATGTTTCATGATTGTGCGAAAGTTTGAGACTTTGGAAATCAATTGTTAGTAAGAGTGTGTGATAACAAAAATTTTTTTAGTGTGAGTTTAAAAACTCTTCGTGTGTGTCGACATTTCCAGTTCTTGTGAGCGTGTTCAATCGCCTTAGAGATTTTTTGGGAATTTTAAACTTTTAACTGGGTACAATAGAGAAAAATTTTTTGATAACACTTATATCAACCATTAATTATTACACAATGCAACAAAAAAAATGACCAGGATTAAGAGTACATTTTGTTGATGTGTTATATTCCCCTAAATGCAAAAACAGTCGACATTTTAAATCCTAGAAATAAATTTTTTTACTTTTTTGGTGATTCTTAAAATAGACAATAGTCTTTTTCTAATGCATTAACCGTTTTCTAACTGCAGAAAATATGATCTTCTAAAAAGCACTTATTTAATAGAAGAGAATATGATCTATTAAGGTTTTATTTCTGTCTAGTAAGAAGTTTAAAATATGCTCTCCTGAAGAGCATATTCTCTTCCAGACTTTTGCGTCCTAATTATGTTTTTATACCCACACCACAGTAGTGGGGAAGGTATTATGCGTTTGTGTTATTGGTTCTAGGCCTACATTTTGGTATACTGATCGACATAAAATTGCTTTTTGAGTTGATCTAACGCTGCCGTCCGTCCGGTTGTCTGTCATGCAAACTTTATGCGCAAATTACAGGTCAAAATTGTGAAGATAATGAGATAAAATTTAGTACATACGTTTAAATTGACATAAGGATAAAGCCTGGTGAGAATCGATCCATTATTTTCCATATTCCCCATGCAAACTTCTTTCCGGAATAAAGTCTTTGTACCCATTAACCAACTTCTTTTTTTAGTATTTAGATTTACTTTGGTCCACAAATATCTTATAATAGCCTAAATTTTATTTTAATCGGTCCATATTTGACCATTGCACTCAGACAAATACCACTCCCGAAAATAGCTTTAAATTTTATTAAATTAAAAAATGTTGGTGTTGATATAAAATTTGCCCACGGTAAATTTTATACATGTGCTGGTATGTCCAGAATTGATTATATGTGCCATATAAACCGCCAATCTTAAATCGCTTAAGCCCATTAGACCCCAAACATCTTTAAAATCAAAAATACTTATGTTTTTCAGTAAAATTTGTTCTCTTGAATCTAAATTAAAACATGAAATTAACAACACTAAAAAATAAAATTTTAGAAAGGTGTTTTTTGGCTGTAATAGCAATGGGACAATAGGGTTGCGTAATAAAAAAATTTAATTAATTTGATTTAAAAACGTTTTTTATTAACATTTAAACAATTTTTTGTTATATATAAGATTAAAAGATTAATTTATTATTATCAATTAATATTTGTATGTGATTGGGTTTGGAATTTTTTTAACCAGTATTTTTCTACGTAAAGTGCAACGTTGCAAAGCTCGCAAATCCACCGAATTCTTCATTGACAAACTTTGAATCTTATTTGATTGGAAATGCGTTTTGGGAAGTGATTGCCTGCCGTTGTTGCAATGGATGTAGTTGAGCGCCTTAGTTCTATTGCACGAATCGAGTAATTTCTTAGATAGAATCGTACGATTTCAAGTTGGGGATTTAGAAGACCATTTGGCTATCCGGATTTTGTTGCTTTTAAGCTGATAAGGCCTAGAATTTCATTGTAATTAAAACGAAATGTTTATAACAATTTTCCAAACGTTTCGTCGGTATATACCGACATCTTCAGGGGTGGTAATATTTTCCGTAGTTTTTAAGAGTTACGTAAAACAACAAAATCTGGAACATCAGTTCACTTTGCCAAGCAAAAAATTTAGCATTTGGTTACTGTTCGCGTTCTTGAAAATCTTTTAAGAATTTACTACACGTTAATTAATGATTGACCTAAAACTAGGCCACCACCATTTTTTGCTCCTGAATTTTATATTATAGGAGTTTATTGATTGATCATGGAGATCCACTCCACCCATTCCAACAATATATTCTGCAATTAGTTTTGGTTGCTGAACACTAATTTTGCATTAATTAACTTTTGATTAACTTTTAATTTAATTTAATTTACTTTTTCTGTTTCAACAGTCATCACACTGTTATCATTTCATTTTACGTTAAGAATTACAGAATCAGAATGCCTTTTTTTATGACCAGAACTTCGTACAAATATGATAAAAATATATTCTTAATTATTTGTCTATAATCAAATTTTCCACGCTCTTTTTTTGCATTAATTTTTTTCTTCGGCCTCGCACAGTTCCTGTTGCTCTAAGCCTTGATCAGCGGGATCAACAGCTGGCCGTGGTCGCCCAAGATCTTAGAGAAGCCCAGTTCTTGGTAGTGGACCTCCGCAAAGAAGATGAGCTCCTTCAAGATAAGATCAAGCGGATGGAACATGACCTCAATCAATTCTCCCGTGTGCGGTTTTTCACCCGGCAGCTCACAAGCCTCTAGAGGTCATGTTGGTTTATAGATGCTTGTGAGCTGCCGGGTGAAAAACCGCACACGGGAGAATTGATTGAACGCATCCGACAGAAAGTGCACTACCCCTACCCTGATCGAACGAAGTAAAAAAATTGTCAAAGAACAAAATATGGTCCGTGGAATATTTTTAATAAGATCAAGAACAACTCTCGAGTTTAATGGTAGGTGTTGACATTGTTTGTCAACCAATTTGGCGCCACAATAAGTGTCAAACTGATACAGATAGCCGCAGCTACTTGTTAGCATCCAACAGGTTTTCCTCTTATAAATTCTTTGGCCTAATGGCTTCCGAAGTATTTGACAATTGACTCATCAATCGAGAGATTTTGGTGTATTAATCTAAATTGACAAAACTTTTCACATAAAATTTTTGATAATGGTCTGATTTTCGCCATTCTATTACTCAAGTAAAGTTCCGAGTTATCGGCAAGTTATAAATAACGTTTTATTTCTTTAAATCGGTTAGAAATAAGTGGAATATGCGTGTCCTCTTCCAACGGCCAAGGCATACGTTCCCTGGTAATTAATGATAACCGCCGAAGAGGATAGTTCCAATAAATATTTTTGGTTTTTCAGCAGTAAAGTTTAATCTGTGCATGTTGTGTTGTGTGGCGTATTTTACCGTTTGATCAACTATTGGCTGCACAACATCATTATCAAAAAGTGTTTTATAATAGTTCAATCGGAGATTTGTCTTCTAGTGAAGTGTTCATGTTATTTTTAAAAGATTCAAAAAATCTAGTACTGGGCATATCCATGTTAATGACTCGTTGTTATAAGTATTCTCATAATTATAACAATTATAAAATATTGTATTATTGATTAGACTTGGCTTAAATATTAAACTATTCATAAAAATAATCCTCTACTGCTTTTGTGATAGGCCATTCAAGCATTTCCTCCAAAAATAAATCGTGTTCATCGGGATTATATTGTTAAACTTTATTCACATCTTTGATTTTTTTGTTCATCATTATCTATTTTATCTACATAAAGGATAATGTGTTTTGGGAAGTTGTTACAAAAGTAGTTAGTAAAATGTAAGTTAAGCTTTTGCTACGCTTATAACACAATTTGATATTTGAATGATCAATTGCAAGAGCGCAACTATTATAAGTTAATATTTCTATTGCACATTTTGTTTTTATAAAAGCTCTTAAAGAGAGAAACATCCTCTTTGATACTCATTACTCACTAATCTTTCCTCTGTAAAATCATTCTAAGGGTCCAAAGAGTTAAGAAAGAATGCATAAGAAATTTTGCGATTGCATATAATCGTAAGTTTTTGCTTTTCATTATCGAATATTTCGATGACCTGTGCGACATTATGGAAACATAATTTGCTATCAGGCTCACAAACTCAACAAGAGTTGAGTACAAACATTAATCTATTATACAATAATATAAATATATATATAATTGCGCAAAGAAAACAAAATAAATATCAGCATAAAACCAAATGTCCCGTCTAACATGTCCCATGTCTCATGTAATGTCCCATTAATTAAAAAGATAAAAAAATTATTTTTGTTTTAAATAAAAACCATTGTAAGAGACATGAATGCTCAACATTATAAAATTAGTCACACATTAGTTGGTGAAATCGGCATTTGAATGTGAAGCTAAGAAACCCACTTCCGCTTTTGTCCCGTGCTTAAAATGCTAAGCTTTTGAAGACTATAACTTTGAAGTTGTTAAAGACATCGTCTATTTGGTTGTCAGTGTTACTAACAATAATGAACTCAGCTCAGAGATTAAGCGGTGAATAACTCTTCGCAATTTATGTTTTTTGGGCTTAGTAGGCACTTGACTATCTCTCGGCGGACTAAGATAACACTGTATAAACGGCTCACCTTACCCACCCCACTGGGCAATACGAAAATCCAACGAGTCGTTGTTGGCAGTGTTTAAGGCCGGGATTCACTATCTTACCCAATCGTACCATTCATTCACACGAAAATCTGTAGAAATTATATCTGATATAAAAAAAAAGTCTGCTGTCAATGCCACACTATCCCACAATAAAAGATGTAAACTCAAATGACTTTGCTACTTTACAAGAAAAAGCATCACATAGAATCAATGTATAAGTTTTCATAAGCACTTGCAAGTCGGACAGACTTGCTAAAAACATCTGTCACTCAATTCATTTTTAGGCCACACTGTCATACTTTATTAGCACACACGCGTTAATGATGGATTCCGAATAAGAATGAACAATGAGCTGTATGAGCTTTACGCCGACATAGACGTAGTTAAGCGTATGGAAATCCAAAGAATTGGATGGCTCGGACACGTTTGGCGAATAAATAAAGACGCTCCAGCTCTTAAGGCATACAAGGTGCAACCTACGGTTGGGCAACGCAGAAAAGGGCGACCTTAAATCCGTTGGAATTCAACAAGATCTGTCTCCAATTGGTGCCAGCATGCAGAAAACAAAAGTAGCAGGCGTTCTGTTTTGCTTCAGACTCAAACCGACCCCGGTAGTAATAGCCATATAAAGTAACTAAAATAATTAGAGCGACTTGAGTTTTTTCAGTTTCCTTGAAATTAGAAAAAATTTCTTAAAATCAACCTTCGCTATCCTCAATATAAAAATTAATTTTCTTTTACTGCCTGGCCCACAATGTCGACAAGAACATTTCTTTCGTATATTTATATTGAAAACAAAAACAAATTTTAGTTTTTTTTATTATTGTTTTCAATATAAGTAAATGAAAGAAATGTACTTGTCGACATTGTGGGCATGGCAGTTAATTTTTTTTCTTTACGTGAGTTTGAGCGACACGTTGAATTGCCAATGAAAATGCCCACATATAATCGTTAACGATTATAGAGTTAAACCAAAAGTTTTTAAAAGATTAATAATTTAAAAAAAATTATTTCATAAGAACAAGTCGCTAAATTGATTAACAAAATTTATGTTTTTTATATTTTTTATATCTGATTTTCTGTTACTAGAAATATGTTGCGTATGAACAATATGTTAAAAAATAATAAATTGCTAAATATAAAAAATGTGCTAAAAAAAAGTGAGCTAATAAAAAGTTTAATATCGGTGATAGGTGAAAATTCGTTTTACGTAGCTGCAATCAAGCGTGGTAATATTAACGAAACAAAAATACAGATTTATAATGAGAATGATTTTCGTAAATTAATTAATAAGTTTGAAGCACTTAAAAAAAGCTTCTATACTTACCAGCTGAAAAGCAGCAAAGGTCTGCAGGTTGTGATAAAGGGCATTGACTCATGCGTGGACCCAGACGAAATAAAAACATTTTTAGAAGAAAAGGGTTTCAAAATTAAAAATGTTACAAATATTAAAAATAGGGAAAAAAAATCCCCAACCACTATTTCGAGTGGAGTTAGAGCCCGGCGACGTTAAGCTAAAAAAAAAATGAAACGCATCCCATTTACAGTTTAAAATACATCCTGTACAGGAAAATAACGGTAGAAGAGCCGCACAAAAGAAATGGGCCCGTTCAGTGTTTAAACTGCCAAGAATTTGGTCATACTAGGGCATACTGCTATTTACCCCCTGTTTGTGTCGTATGTGGAGAACTACATGGTACCGTCCAGTGTGATAAGTCAAAAAATGACCCTAATGTAAAAAAATGTAGCAACTGTGGTGGTAATCACACTGCCAACTATAGAGGATGTCCGGTATATTCGATTGTCAGGCGTTCTGTTGGACAGAAACTTAATCCCCCTCAAACGCAGGCAACTAATCAAGAAAACACTAACGGCGTTCAAATACCGCAGCCAAATAATAACAGAACCTCTTACGCTAATGTCTTAAAATCTAATCATATGCCATTGCAAGGTGATTTACCAAATAATTTAACTCGGCTAGAAAAAACCATGGAAACATTAGTGCAAACCGTTAACAATTTTACCAACACAATGGGTAACATGATGCAAGAAATGTTAAGAATGCAATCGATGTTATTGCAAGCTGTACTAAATAAGCCATGAACTGTCTAAAAATTTGCTTTTGGAACGCAAATGGCATCCGCCAACATAAAAATGAACTAGAATACTTCCTTAAAAATAAACAAATCGATGTTATGATGGTTTCTGAAACTCATCTGACCTCGAGAAATACGTTTAAAATCAATGGTTATATATTATATGATACCAAGGACCCTCGAGGTAGAGCTTGTGGAGGATCTGCCATTTTGATAAAAAACCGAGTAAAACACTACTTAATGTGCGATCATCGTGAAGATTATCTCCAAGCAACGAGCATTTGCGTTGAGGAATTAAATCGAAACCTAGTTATTTCATCAATATATTCACCACCTAGATTTTCAATATCAGAAAGCCAATATAATAAATATTTCAAATCATTAGGACCCTGCTTCCTGGCTGCTGGCGATTATAACGCTAAACATACTTTCTGGGGGTCACGACTTATTACGCCTAAGGGTCGTGTTTTGTTTAACACAATTCGTAAAATGGATCTAAATGTGGTCGCGAGCGGTGAACCAACATATTGGCCTACTGATCAGCAAAAAGTTCCAGATGTAATAGATTTTGGAGTGGTTAAAAACATCCCCGCAGAAACGATTTATGTTGAGGCTTCCTTAGAATTATCTTCCGACCACACACCTACAATTGTTACTATAATGAACCCCAATAGAATTGTATCTCCGACTGGTTACCTAGCGACGTCAGCCACACAAATAAATTGGTTAAAATATAAAAAATATCTCAGTGCCCATTGCACAGAAAATATTCCGCTTAGCACACCGGAGAGCGTGGATCTCGCTATTGTTAATTTTGATAGTTATCTTAAACTAGCTGTTCAACATTCCGGCACAACCCTCAAAAAAACCAAAAACAATATCATATATTCTGTAGATGTCGAGCGTCTATTGACTGAAAAAAGGAGAGTTCGAAGAGAGTGGCAATTGCACAGATCCCCCCAACTTAAGGCTTTATTAAAAGAGTGCACGAAAAGGCTAAGAAAGTTACTGCAGTCCCGAAAAACTGCATCCTTTGAAAAATATCTTAAGGAACTTGATGCAACTCCACAATCAGACTACTCATTATGGCGTGCAGCTAGAAATCTTAAAAGACCAGTTATCACTAAACCACCATTAAGAAACTTAAACGGAAGTTGGGCAAGAAATGATATAGAAAAAGGAAATCTTTTTGTTAATCATTTGAAAACCGTATTAACCGCTCACACATCTCTCGATATGGCGGTCGAGTTACCACCTGTTGCTGTTAGAGCAGCTGTTCCACTAAGATTTGAGTTAAGAGAAATCGTAAAGGCTATTCATGATTTAAACCCGAAGAAAGCCCCTGGTTTTGATAAGATCAGTAACAAAATGCTTTTGGAGCTACCCAGCATAGCAAAGAAAATTATTCTCTTTATTTTTAATGCTATTTTACGCCTTGAATACTACCCTCAGGAATGGAAAGTATCATTAGTTACCATGATACCTAAATCAGGAAAGGATCCTACAAAAGTTGAGTCATATAGACCTATAAGCTTATTGTCTAATATATCAAAGCTGTTTGAGAAGCTGTTAGTGTCAAAATTAACCCCAATTTTAAATGTAAATAGATGTATTCCAAACCATCAATTCGGCTTTAGAAGAGAACATAGCACAATTGAACAAACCCATCGTATAGTAAACGCCATAAGAAAAACCTTTGAAGAAAAAAAATATTGTTCCGCCCTCTTCATCGATGTTTCTCAAGCTTTTGATAAAGTCTGGCATGAAGGCTTATTACATAAATTGAAGCTAAATTTACCAGTAAACACACACAAGCTGTTAGAAAGCTACTTAGTCGGTCGAAAGTTTATTATTAAAGAAGGTGCTTTTATAAGTTCTCCTCAGCCAATTGACGCTGGAGTCCCTCAGGGAAGCATCATGGGCCCACTGTTATACCTAATATATACCTCAGACATGCCAACAAACAACCACACCCTAACTTCAACATTTGCTGATGATACAGCTTTTTTAAGCGTGCACGAAAACTGTCATGAAGCTTCTCGCTACTTGCAGGATCATATATTTGAACTGGAAAAGTGGTTAAAACAATGGAGGATAAAGGTTAATGAGCAAAAATGCGTACATATAACATTCACCTTGCGTCGGGAGTCATGTCCCCCTATTAAAATCAATAATCAATTAGTGCCCCAACAATCGCATGTAAAATATCTCGGAATTCATCTAGATCGGCGTTTAACATGGAAATGCCATATAGAAGCAAAACTAACACAAATGAAACTAAAAGCAATTCAACTTAATTGGCTTATTGGAAGAAACTCTGTTCTTAGTCTCGATTGTAAACTTCTACTTTACAACTCTATCTTAAAACCAATTTGGTGCTACGGTATTCAGTTATGGTGCACTGCCTCGGCTTCTAATATCGAAAAAATTCAAAGGCGACAAAATAAACTTCTTCGAATAATCACAGCCGCTCCCTGGTATGTTAAAAACTCAAATATTCACAAGGATCTCAATGTGCCGTTAGTAAAAACTATTATTACGAAGTACGCAGCAAAATATTTAAGAAGGCTTGAGTCACACCCAAATCCACTAGCTCGAAATATTTTAAATTACAGCGGCCACTCTAGATTAAGGAGAAGAGATACAGCAGGACTCATCAGACAAGAAGAGCGCTAAACATCTACATATGTGAACAGAAACCGTGAAGAGAAAAATTTTCGTCTAGCATTGGCAGGACAAAAATAAAGTATTAGTATAAAATTTGATTAATTATTGTTAGTTCATATTTAATATATGAAGATTCAATAAATAAATAATGAGAAAAAAAAAAAAAAAAATATATAAAAAATTGCTAAATTTGGCATAAGAAGCTAAAATAAAAAATAAACTAAATTTTTATAAAGAATATTAAACTAAGTACATTAGACCGACTCCAAAAAAAAAGTGATTTTGTTACCCCTCTGAAATTAAAGGTTGATATGTTTTATGTTGATTCCCAAAATATTTTGGTTCTAGCGTTGACCATCCGTGAGCTGGACCATTTTTAAAAAAGGTCTTTTTTCAGTTTTTCGAATTTTTTTGTACTTTGCTCCAAGACGACATAAATAAAATTTGTTATCATCGAAAAGGGTTTTTGAAGTAGCATCCAATGGTATATAAAACTTGACCACTTGCGAACTACTAATTGAGATATTTAACTAAATACATATTTTCGTTTCGGGTTTTCATACAAATTCTACGATGATAGCAAATTTTATTTATGTCGTCTTGGAGCAAAGTACAAAAAAATTCGAAAAACTGAAAAAATACCTTTTTTAAAAATGGTCCAGCTCACGGATGGTCAACGCTAGAACCAAAATATTTTGGGAATCATCATAAAACATATCAACCTTTATTTTCAGAGGGGTAACAAAATCACTTTTTTTTGAGTCGCTCTAAAGTACATATATTACTACCTTTTAACATGTTGCGTATAATTAATATCTAAAACTTAAATATGAATCATACGTAACAGTAAAACTATTCATTTAATTGTTTTTCCAAACAAATTTATGTTGTACAGCTTTATTTAAGTCATTTCTCCGCCATTACATTAACATTAGCTGAATTTTTAACATTCTAATTTCTCCTTCTCTATTTTATATTACCAAATAAACCAAGACTATAAGCAGGGGAAAAAACATTAAAAAGCTACACTTTTTTAAAAGTTTTATTAGCATAATTCTTTACATGTATTTTAAGCATATAACGTACAATGTTTTCTCAAAACTACGATATATGTAGTGTAAAGATGGTTTTTTAAAAGAGCTTTTATGATATTACCATTCAAAAAGTTGTAAAAGCTTTGAAATGTTACCGACAAGTATTGTCTTTATGTTACATTTTCTAGAAGCTGTTAAAGTACTGTAAAATACTGTTTAAAAAAATGTATCTTAATAGCTATGAACTAAAATTGAAAAAAAATTATAATTAAAATATTTTGTAAAAATATGCAGGATTTTTTAAAAAACTTTTACATCAATTTAATAACGATGGTATGTAAAACATAAATTGACTTAAACTATCATCTCTGTTTCCTGTCTTTTTGTCTAAACGTAGATTCCTTTTCAAAATAACTGCGCACAAAAACAAATAAAGCTAATTTCAGTAAAAACATTTTGCAGCAGTTGAAACAAATAGTATTCAGACAGGACGAGGTTTCAACTACAATACCGACGCACACTGGGACCAAAAGCCCTTTTTCGAGGATTAATTCATAGCTCCTCAGATACAACAGTGAGGTACGCTAAATTTGATCGGGGTAACTTTTAGATCAAATTTTATGTTCTAACAAAATCTTGGGGGTATACCCCCCATACAAAAAAATTAGTTTTTTTCTTATATCTGAAGAATAACAATAGTGAAGCATACTAAATTTTATGTGCGTTCTTATTTTGATTTGTGCAGCATGTACTAAAACTTGTAACTCTGTAGTGTCCCTTAAAACTTTTGTTTTTTTCAATTAACATGAGACCCTGGAATCACTAAAAGAAATTTCTTTTTGAACACGCTTTGGGGTCTTAGCACGCGGAAATGCAATTGATGATTGCAGCCAATTCTTATTCGTTTCACTGAAAAATCGGTCTTCGTTTCTGAGAGCTTTATTTCATTTAGTCTTATACTCAAAAACAAAACTGTTAAACGTATTATTGAAAACTTGAGAGTTGCCCTCCGAATAACCAGTGCGTTTCTTTAGTTCTTCTTTTAAATAGGTAAGTTTTTCATCTACTGTTTTACAATTAAAATTTTCGAAATATCATTTAAGCTTTGGCGGCTAAAAAAAACAACGCTCGAGCTTGTTCCAGCAAAATATAAACATATTGCTTTGAAATATACAAAACAACATTTAAAATATATAAATTTTAATATTTATATTATAAAAGTTTAATCACGGTCACACATGACTCATGTGTGACTCACGCTTAAGAAATCACGACATTTGCACATCTCTAATAAAAATTATAGCAGAAGTTGTAAAGCGCTTTTTGTTAAGCCTCTAGTACACGGAATGTAAAAAGCCACATGCGCATGTGGTTCTGACGTAATTTTGACCTCATCACACAACACGCAATGCTTATTTTGGCTTATCATTGACGTCAAAATTACGTCAGAACCACATGCGCATGTGGCTTTTTACATTCCGTGTACAAGAGGCTTTAGTAACACAACGCGTGTTGCTACTAATTCGTACATAACTTCTAAGGCGCACCGATGCGCACCCTAATTTTTTCTAAAACAGCGCTGATTTATTCAACCTTTTAAATAAAGTTAAAATCTCTACTAAATTAAGCCTAATTAATAACTTTATGTCCACTTAAATTGAGAAAATTAATTGATTTTTTTTCATTTCCCATAATAAAAGCACTTCCACAAATAATTTTTTTACAAATTTAAGCAACACATTTGAATAAATACCTAAGCTTGATGGTTGCATGGTTATAGTAATTACTTTTTGAATTCACTTTCGGTAAATCGGATTTAATTACGAAAAAAAAATTTTACTTTTATACCATTTTTTTTAAATATTTTGTTACAATGTTTAATTTCAACGCGTCAGTACAAAAGCACCGCAATATATTTGACATTTATTGTTTTGCCTACTGATGCAGAATTTTTGGAATTAATCCGTGAAATCATTGCCTTTGGCCCATGTATGCGACGAAGCAAAACTTTCCAGTTACTACTTTATAAAAAGTTTCAACTGGTTTAACAAGAAACGTACCATCATGCGTTGCAATGATGGAATATTGTGGATTCATTTCTGCATCATATTCCTCCAGGCGCTTTTCAACCAATGATCGCTTTTAACTAATCAATCGTGTTGGGTAAATTACCTCTTTTGTCAACCGCTCCATTTTTAGCAGCCCCATAATATATCGTACCCTTCTGGTCCCACCAAATAAGATCCTAAGCTTGGCGCTATACTATTCAGTTTTGGCATTGATTCGTATAATCGGCGATTTTACATATGATTTATTGCACTTTGGATTTTATGGATTCATTTGTCAATGCAACTCGACATACTTAATTATCCTTTGTAGTTATAGTTAATTATCTTATATAGTCGGCTTCAAGGTATCACACTTTATTTTCTTCTCGCAAATCCGCAAAAAAAAGATTCCAAGAGCAACGTAACAGCCAGTAAAATACTCCGACGTTTCTCTTTTCAAACATTTCTTGCATATGTCTGGGACTAATTGCGGCCTTCGAAGCGAGTCGGTCGTGTTTTTATTGAACTCATTGGAAATTTATTTGTTATCATAACAAAACATTAAACAAAAAAAATTCTAAATTAAAAAAAATTAATAAATTTAAACAAGCAAAATATATAAAAAACAAAAGAAATAATCCAATAGAAAAAACAATATAGATTTATAAAAACAAAAATTAGCTTAATTAGTTTAACAATAATCTCACATGGAGTGATAAAATAAACAACAACACAGGCAAAGTATATGGAATGCTGCGAAATTTATGGTTCACGCAACACTTCCTACCCATTCAAATTCGTATGTTAATTGCTAAAGCATATATTTTGCCTAAATAACTCTATGTTTGTGAACTGTTTGCCAACTGTGATTTTACCAGTAAACGTAAAATTAACGTGACATTCAACAACATTATACGATACATTTATGGCCTCACGAAGGTATGATAGAATATCCTTTTATGCCAAACAGGTCTTTGGTATCACGTTTGAGCATTTACTACAGTGCAAGACATTATTGTATCTGTATAAAATAATATACACTCGTCAACCGAAATATCTCTATGACAAGATCCAATTATTAAGATCAAATAGAGGAAACTGCATTAAACTGCCTAGATACACGAGTCAAATATCGAATCAACAATTTTTTGTAAATGATATTGGAATTTGTAACCAGTTACCCCTACAATTGCAGACTATCAGCAACGCAATGCATTTTAAATCTTCAATTTTTGCATACTTTAAAGACAGATAATTTTTTTTTTTTTTGGGAAATATTTTATCTTATTATTCTTTTTCTATATGTATCGAATCTATTTTATTGTGCCAAATGATTTTTTATTCTTTTTTTAACATGTAATTTATAATTATTTTATTTTGTGATATAAATTATATTGTATAAATTTTTTTGGCCCAGAAAGACCGAAGTGGTGTGAATTCCTTATTCCTTTTTTATTATAATTTTTTTTTGTCTTTTCCTTTCAGTATTTTGTAAAGAAGACTTGGACAATTTATAATGGAGCAATACACAACTGAACAACGTGTCCAAACCGTAGAAATTTACTTTTCAAATCAACGGTCCATTGTGGTGACTCAGCGTGCATACCGTCGTCAATTTAATGTGCGGGTTGCACCCTCTCAGTCAACAATAAACCGTCTGGTTGCAAAATTTCGACAACAAGGAGCAGTAAGGAACCTTCCTGGTTCCTTTTTGGTGCGGTGTTTCTTCAGAAAGGATCATTGGCCCATATTTTTTTGAAAATGAACGAGGTGTCGCCATTTCCATCAATGGTGATCAATATCGGGCCATGTTGGAAAATTTTGTAAGACCAGCCGTGGAAAACTATCCGCAAATATGGTGCCAACAGGATGGAGCCACAGCGCACACTGCGAGGGCACAATGGCTCTTTTACGCGACATCTTTGGTAAAAGAATAATTTCGCATAGAAGCAATTTTAATTGGCCTCCGCGTTCCCCGGATTTAACCGCTCCATACTGTTTCCTTTGGGGTTATTTAAAAGGGAAAGTTTATGTTAATAAGCCTAGTACTGTTGAGGAATTAAAAACCAATATTCGAGACGAAATTAACAACATAACACCGGAAGTTTTGCGAAAGGTCATGGAAAATGTGTTGGAAAGAGCACATTTGTGCGAGGCAGAAAATGGCCACCACTTGCGGGATATCATTTTTAATAACTAATCTAAAAATATTCCCTATAAATTTACTGTATTTAAAAAACAAAAAATTAAAAAAATATGTCTTAAATAAAAAGTTATAAGGAATTCACACCACTTCGGTCTTTCTGGGCCACCCTGTATATGTATGTACGTATGGCATAATGCCTCTTTTTTAATCTAACATATATTTTATCCAATACTTTTATATAAGATTAAATCTTTGTATTGGGTTATAAACAAATAAATAAATAAATAAAAATATCGATCGAAATTCCTATTTAAATTGTATTGTAATATCAATGGATATCGAATGCCATAATTTGGCCCCTGGCTTAATTTTTATGGCGAGTTCTTTTCTTAAAAATATGTTGCATATATTCTACAGGTTCTACATTTTAGTATTTATTTGTACAAAAACTGCAGCTGTGTGAAAAATGTTCAAGTTCTTTGGTGAATGTTTTGATGCCAAAAATGCAAAACATGTTGCATATTTTACCCTTAATTTTACTTAAGGTGTTCCATACTGCCCTGCTTTTACAACTTTGGAACTAACTATCGGCTGGCTAAATTGTAGGGGACGATGTTGAATGTGAACCACACCTAAACATCGAGTTTTTTTTCTGCATTTCATATGACGCTTCTCAATTTCAGACTAACCCAATTTGACTCATGGAAAGATACACAATCCAGCAACGCATTAAAGTTATTCAGTCTTTTTATGAAAATGGGCGTTTAAATCAAAATGCATATCGTGAAAATCATCTTCAGTGGATTCGTCAATAAGCAGAGTTGCCGCATTTGGGCTAAAGATAATCCAAGAGTGATTGTCTAAAAACCAGTGCACCCAAAAAGAGTTACTGTTTGGTGCGGTTTATGGGCTGGCGGCATCATCGGGCAGTATTTTTTCCAAAATGAGGCCGGTCAGGCAGTTACTGTTAAAAAAAAGGAAAAGGAAATAAAACGCAAGCGACTAGCTTTAAAATAATTTATTGTACGTAAAATTTCCGTAAACTTTTATCATATTTTTTCAAGAAAGTTAGAGTAATTGTAAAAATCATTTTTTTTTAACAAAAAGTCACTCAATTCTACAACAAGCCAAGAATTTTGGAAAAAAGCCTAATTTTACATGACTTTCTTCAGAAAAAGCCCTACTTTTACAAAAAGTCTTATACATATTTCGCTTATTGCTTTTTTAAAAGTTTGATTTATTAGTTTTACTTCATGGCGTATGCATGTTAATAAATTGGAATTAAATAATACTCATACGTAACCAAGTAAATTGACAGATGTTGTCCAGATTTTTTCTTAAAAAAAAAATAGATAACAAATATGTACACTAGGGCGAGTCGATTTAAAAATCGCCCAAGTGATAAGGGTGGGTCGGCCATCCAAAGTTAGTTGGGTTGGGTCATACATTAAGACTCGATTGAGGCACTTTAAATGGGTCAAAGTGGGAAATTTCAAAATTTGACCTGTGGGTCAAAATAAGGAACATCAGAATTCAATTTAGAGGTATGGTTCCTTGCGCAAAGTTTTTTATTTTGATCCCTAGAATACGATTTTTCTTGTCACATGGGCGTTTTTTTGCTTCCCTACAAATCAGCCCGCCCTGATGTCCACAGATCCATCAATCCACAACTTAGCGGAACCTTTTAATTTAGTGTAAACCGCTAATATTAAACTATTTTCCTCCCAGCAATAAGCAGACAAATCTGTATTAATACGATTCACAAATTGTTCAGCGCTCAAAACGCGTTCATCTACGATGTGTCCAAATTGCCTGTGATATCTCTGAACTAAGCTTAAGGACTTCGGAAAATCAAATTTAGCTAAACTTTAAGTTCAAAATTAAATTTTAAACTTTCAAGGCAACTAAAAATAATAAGAGAATTTAAACGTAAACAAGGCAAAGAACCTAAATTTGAAAAGAATTGTACAAAACTTTTGGGATTTTTGCACGTGGTATTAGGCACATGTGCAACTATACTAACACAATAAATACTGTTGAAAAAGATTTATATAAATTGTGGAGTGAGTGGGTACATGCAGATTTTTCAAAAACTTGGGAGAGATACAAAGTCTTGAAATATTAAAAAAAAAATGTTTTATGTTGTTGATAATTTTTGTTTGTATTATGTTGTTGTTAGACTTTATAATTCGTTTAATAAAAAAATGTTCTTAAGCTTGCTCCAGCATCAGCCTTTTTTTTTTGCCTCAGGATTATGTTTATTCATTCAATTAGAGTAACACTTAAAATTAATAATATATTCAATAAATTTAAAAATAATTTTTTAATATAATTTAATGATGAAAATATTACTTTAAGTCTCTCTTAAGGTTTAATTTTTTTTTTAATTTCACCACAGATCAATATGCTATTATTTTTTATATATACGAGGGCGGATAAATAAGTCCGTGACTTTTCGAACTTCCCTCGTAGTTATATGAAATGCAACCCTGCTCCCATCAAGTACCACCTGTTAATTGACTACTGTCAAGTCAATCAAACCAAGGAAAAGCTTGATAAATACTATGGGGACTCTGCACCATCGATTTCAATGGTAAAAAATTGGTTTACTGACTTTCGTTGTGGTCGCACAAGTACAAATGACGCTGAACGTTCTGGACGGCCAATTGAAGTCAATACACCCGAAAATGTCGAAGAGTAAAAGTGCGTGAGATTGTTGATGCCATAGGCATTTCATATGGCAGTGTGGTTTCGATTTTAAATGATCAGCTTGGTTTAAGGAAGCTGTCTGCAATATGGCGTTTGCTCTCAATTGACCATAAACGATATCGTGTGACAACTTCAAAATATTGTTCGGATTTGTTTAACCGTAATTCGAATGAGTTTTTGCGGCGTTTTGTAACTGTGGATGAAACATACATCCATTACAACACTCCGGAGACCAAGCAGCAATATGCACGGTTGCACACGTGTGCAGTCTCAATGGTAAGATTACATGAATTGGACTACGAATTGGTACCTCATCTGCCATATTCTCCGGATTAAGCCCCCAGTGACTATTTTCGAACCTTAAGAAATGGCTCGGTGGAAAGAGATTTAGCTCCAATTGGTCAAACAAATGCCTATTTTATGGACCTCGAAAAATCGTATTTTTTGGAAGGGATACACAAATTGGAGAAACGTTGGACCAAGTGTATTGAGCCAAAAGGAGATTATGTTAAAAAATTAATTTATTTTTTTTTTTTTTTTTTTTTTTTTGTGAAAAAAAACACAGCTTTTTCATTCAAAAAGTCAAGGACTATTGATCCACCCTCGTATTAAGCAATTGTTTATATTTTAAATGCATTTGATAGAAAAAAAAAATTTTTTTTATATTTAAAAAAATAATTTTTTGCCCGCCAAAAAAACCGCCTAGTACTTTTTAGTCTTTTTAAGCTCGTTCTTGTTCTTTCATCGTCTAAAAACAAAATCAGCTTAAAAATTGGAGTAACACCAACATTTTGTTTAAGGCGCTAATCATGTAAAACGATTTACATTAAAAGCACAAACAATGTCATAAATATTTTTTAATTTTGTTGTTGCTTCCTACAAAAATTCACATTGCGTTTTAAAATTTCAAACGCTAAATAGCTTGTGGCGTTGAAAATTTTAAAACGGTACATGAATTGCTGTAGAAGGCAACGACAAAATAACAAAATATTTATGACATTGTTTGTGCTTTCAATGTAATTCGTTGGCGTTGCCTTGCGTTTTACATGATTAGGGCCTAAATCTTCCCCAGGGCACCGTGATCTATAAAAAATGCCGGCTTAAACCCCGGCATATCGGCCAGAATTCGTATCAACCACTTCATATATTTTTGGGCCAAGAATCTGACAAAAAAAAGTAAAAGATTCTGACTTTTATCGCTCTCAGATACCTGGAAGACGTCGGACTATTTTGCCAGCTGGGAGACTATGGTTGGATTTGAACAATGTTTCCAATGTACCAATATTTATATTTAACCATATTATGGTTAAACAAGACCACACTATGACTAAAATTAACAATAATTTCGTCAAAATCGACCATAATTTGGTTAAAACTAATTATAGTAGGGTCAAAATTAATCTTAATTTCGTAAAAATGAACTATAGTATCGTCAATATTAACCATAATATGGTCACTATTGACCATAGTATAAACCTTTTCAACAATAAACCTTTTATAGTCAAAATTACCCATTTTATGTTCAAAATGTTTAATAATTTAGGCAAAAGTAACCATATTATGGTGACCATTAACAATTATTATAGTCAATTCTAACCATATTATGATTAGTTATTTCAGCCATTTTTTTTAATTTGTTTTTTACGTCAAGTTACTTGTTATGTTCCACTTGTATAAGCTATCCTTAAGTTCATTTTTCAACTCGCGATCTTCAGCAACGTTCTTTCCATATAACTGATTTGTACTACTACGGTAATTTATGTAATTAAAGCAATATAAGAAAAATAATAGGAGAATTTTAAGCAAACCAAGCAATTGACTGAAAAGAATTCAACTAGTGTAGAGAGCGAAGCAACCATGATTTTGATACCTTAAAACATATTCACCCTTATTCCATTTAGCTTCATCAATACGAAACGATGTCGTTTCGTGTCGATTGTTGTAAATTGGTGTGTCCATTGTCAATATCAAGTTTTATTGATAAGCGTCGATGTATTTTTGGTATGCAATATAAATTAATTCTGATTTTGTCGTCAGTCTTATTGGTGTCGAAACAGTTTTATTCCTTTTTAATTTTTTAAACGTAATAATGTTGAATTAAAAAAGTGGAAAAAGAGCAACAAAGCTACGCGAAAATTGCAAAAATAGCGTAAATTCGCGAAATTTTTTAATATTTCAAACACACCATCAAAAACACATTCCATCAAAACGCCTAAATTAACGGAAATTCGCAAATTTTAGCCTTGTTCGCGATAGAAACAAGTTTTCCTGTAAGTTTTCTGATTCTTTACAGCTTTAACCCTTTTTAATAAATATTAAACTTTTCTATCATGCCGCTATTAGCAAATTTTTGCGAGTTTCCGCTAATTTAGTTATTTTATCGAATCTTAGCCATTTCTTATAGTTCTTGGGTCTTTTAATCAATTTTATGGCTTGCTTGAAATATTAAAAATTTTCGCGAATTATCGGTATTTTTGCCATTTTTTTTTATTTGTTTTGTTTTTTACGACATTTTGTTTTCAACCGACTTAGCGAGTTTAAATATTTTTTGCAATTTTCTCGTAGCTTTACTGCTCTTTTCGGCAATCGTCGCCGTTATAAAGATACAGACAGGACACTTTTAACACTGTCGATTTATATGGGGCGAAAAGTGCAATGCCTTATGCCATAAGCAAGGGAATTTTCACAATAAATCAAGCTACCCTTTTCGATAGCGCAACATTTTTAAGAAACGAACACCAAATTGCATTTTTTTATTAAAACTGAAAACAAAAAAAACCAACTGTCTAAATTATTAGAGATGTGCTTTAAAAAACGATAAACAATCGACATCGTTATATTGCCGTTATAGAATACAAGTTTTGTATGGAATTGAGGACGACGTCGATAAAAATTTATTTTTATATTAAATTGATGACGATGACGACGACGCACAGTGGCGCCCGTAGAGCAAGCGAGGTTGCAAAAATCAAAATTTTCATGAGTGCCGACGAAGTTTTGAATAAACCCATGTTATAGGAAACTTTTCAACGATTTCAAATATGCCACTCTTAATAATATCACATTTTTAGTTTAGAAGATATAACCGTTCAAAGTTAACCGACTTTCGGTTTTCAAAAAAACACACAATTTTTAGTCAATTTGTTGCGATTTCAGGTGTAATATCACGAAAAATAGGTAACGAATCGCCTTATTTTTTGTTTGTATTGATTGATGTATTTATTAAATGTATAATGATAAAAAAAAAATTAACTGTTTGCTTTGTGTTTCTCCTGGTAAATCACTATTTAAAAACTATCCGTTTTTTTCACTATTTTTCAACTTTGACGGAAAATAAAAAAAACTATATTTTTCTATATTTGCCATATTTGCAAAACCTGTTCTTTGATTATTTCTTTACATAATTCAAAAGGTTTTATCTGCCGTACGTGCCCGTTTGGCTTCTAGAGGTAAAAAAGTTTAAAAAGACATGGTTGCAGAAATTTATATGTTTTGACTGACAGTAGTTTGATCTAATAGTTTGAAAAAAACTACTCATTGAAATTAGCAGGTACGTACCTCACATAAACAATACTTTGGCGTACAAATGGTCAGGAACAATATTGACTTATGGTCCCTACAGGTAGGCACAAATCTTATTTGGACACGTGCATAATATCAAAATTGCATTATTCAGCCTAAATCCATATGTATGCAGGGAACAGGTAAATTTTTAGGCATGGTAGCATAAGCCTATATATTGCAAAATAAGCATAATGCCTGGATTAGTCTACGCCTGAAAGTTGGCGCAACAATTACTGAAACCATTATACAATTTAAGTACTGAAAACATGGCGTTGAACAATTTACAATTATTTGAACTGTTTTATTTGTACTGAGAAGTTGACATTGATCAGCAAATGGGGCTGCGATGGATCATCCGGACAAAGCGTTTATAAGCAAAGGATATCTTCCGATGACGCTACAATATCGGACGGAAATATGTTTATGGCATCAGTTGTTCCTTTGCGGTTAATATCGGATGATTCCCTACTGGAAAAATCCACGTCCGTCATCAGTGCATTATTGCAAGGGAATCGGCAGAACTCATGAGGACTACGGTGAAGGACATTGAAGAACAAATAAGCAAGATTAAGCCTACAAAGCTGCAAATTGGAGAAGGAAAATATATTGAATGCAATTAAGAGTTCCACCTGACCATGGTTGACGGAAAAGTCGTAAACGAACTGACAGGAACAACCTCAACAATTTCATGCCCGATTTGCAAAAAGAGTCAGAAGAACTTTTTTCAATTCAATTCAATTTATTTCATATATAATATGTTACATCTCAATTTTATATAATTAGTTGTAAAGAGTTTAAGATTAGTATCTTTTTCTGCTTAATTATAACATATTTCAATTAGTTATCATATACATATATATAGACAGAATTATATTGGAGGTAAAAATTTAGCAAAAACCTATTTAAACCCCTTTTTTCGTTTTATTTTTATATTTTTTTTTTATCGATTTTTTATTATTATTTGTCAGAAGAACTTTGGTAATTTAAACGATTCTACAAATGAGGAGAATTACGAATATGGAATGTCACCATTGCACGCAAGGATAAGGTGTATGGAATTCTTGCTACAACTGGCGTATACCCTACCACAAGAGGAGGAAAACTTCGATGAAAATACATCAATAAAGGATAAGGAAAAGATCAGAAAGAAGCAAATACAGGATGCTTTTTTTAAACAAGTTGGACTAAAAGTAGACTGTCCCAAGCACGGATACGGTAACTCAAACGATGGAAACACTTCTAGGAGATTTTTTGAAAATGATGAGGCAGTAACTAGAATCATTGGAATTGACAATCAAATCGTGAAAAGATTGGGAACGATCTTGGATGTTTTAAACTGCAAAGAAAATGTAAATTCTACAAAATATGGAGAATATGCGTCGAAAACTGCATCTCTTTTAGCAGAAATGTATCCACAGAAGAAGTTGACCCCTACCGTCCATAAAATATTGGCGCATGGCAAAGATATAATTGAGTACCAGTCTTTGCCAATTGGAGAGCTTTCTGAAGAAGCACAGGAGTCTCTTAACAAATTTTATAAAAAATATAGATTGCAGAACACATTCAAAGCATCAAGGGTAAGGCAAAATGAGGACCTCTTCAACATGTTGGCAACATCTTCCGATCCACTTATTTCTTCCCTGCGGCATGTGAAGTCACGAATAGAGTTACAAAATAATTATAGTTTATAAATGGTTAGTCTTTTAGATATACCTTCTCTTACGAATTGTGATGAATATTTTACAGAAAATTGAAAAAAAAAAATTAAAAAAAAAATTATTTTTTTTTTAATTTGTTGGGTAATAATTTAAAACATAAAACCCTAAAGAAAAAAAATAAAAACAATCTAAAAATAATTTTTTTAGTTACCATAAAATTGATTTTTCTACTAATTTTAACTTTGATAACCCATAAGTAGGCCCCTACAAAGCGTAGCACCCTTTCTCATTTCATAGGCTGAACACTTATCTATCATATGCTGTTAAAACTGTTGAATTATCTTATTCGGTTCAAAAGATATGATTTTTGCAACGAAAAAACTCAAATGGCGCCACTGTGCGACGCCAAATGGAAAAAGGGTGATTTATTTTTTATTTAAAATAATTCACACAATGTATAAAAATATATTAAACATATTATTGTTATTATTAACCATAACATATTCGAAGACAACCATACTATTATTGTGGCTTTTGGATGAAATAATTTAACAATAATATGGTTACTGGTGACAATAATATGGTTAAAGTGACCATAACCTGTTTAAGTCTATGGTTTTAGCTTTATTTTTTTCAACATTATGTTGTTAAATTCAACCATGTTTAAAGATTCAAGAAAAGATTCAATAGAAACAAAATTTTACAAATCGTGAAAAAGTTAATGTTAAAAACATTGCGTGGACCATAATATGTTTTTAACGATACTTCAGCTATGTTTTTTCTCTGTGTGAACGTTTTAAAATTGCGGCTTGATTAGTTCCCAAATGATTTTTCTTTTTGAGTATTACACATTCTTCGTCGATTAATGCCAAACTTTATTGACTTACTTGGGCGCACCATCTCTGCACGTTGAAATCAATAAGACATATTCACGATAACAAAACTTTGTGCCAAAAATTGAGATTTTTTCATACAAAAATACACATTTACAAAAAAAATGCTAATAATAATCTCATTAAAAAAAAGTTATAAGCAATTTAAACTTCGATTTAGATTTTACATAAGAGTTACGATTTTTTGCATTTGCTCATAATAAAAAAATTATCTGTGAGTTCTTAGAAATTATATTTGGTGCAGAAGGTTTTTCTGCCAGTAAGACCAGCAAAAGTCAATTATGTTCAATTAATAAAATTTTCTAACAAAATTAATTATTAATTGTACTCAGAATTGATTAAGTTCACAATTTCATAAATCAAAAATATATTTGGGTCTTTGAAATTGGTAACAATTAATTAAATATTTTGATATTTACACATAAACCTTTTTTCCTGCATAAAATGCATTGACATAAATATGCATTTATTTGGAAAACTATGCTTATTCTAGATGGCATGAAAATGCAAATTTGTAAATATGCACAATCATATGATTAGTGCAAGTGTAAGTGCTTTAAGTTGTACTTGTTTTTGCCTAAGTTTAAGTGTGTGTAAGAGTATAACACTCATAATAATACTTAGTGTCCCTAAAGTGTGTGTAATCATGCAGAAAATATATTTTAATATATGCTCAGTGGCTCCCAAAGAGCACACAAGACACACATGCATACAAATGAGCAATGCCATACAAATAAATTAAAAATATGAAAAAAGCAAAGCCACTAACACACACAAATATATGAGTAGAAGAACCGTTTTTCATATAACAAAAACAAATGAATATAAATACGAGGACTTTGTTAGTTTTAAAGTTTTTTTTTTATTATTTGAGAGTATGAGAGCAAGAGTATATAATGTAAGTGTTTGATACTCATACTCCCGTTAAATGTATGTTTATTGTTGTTATCCTTTTTGAAGCTTGTACAAACACATTATGTTCCCCTGAGTATGAAATGTACATGTTAGCACACACTTGTACTAAGAGAAGATACTTGTATACACCAATACACATGCACACATACATGTGTATATATTCAGTACAAGTGCACAAATAGGCTGTTTTTTGTTTTTTGTGATGAATATACAAAAAAAAAACCAAATACACCTTAGGAAATTATTCTGCAAATGTAAAAAAAGAAAATTTTCTGAAAAAAGCCCAACTAAAGACACGACATCTAATGAAATAAAAATACTTTTTGTGGAAAAATGTTTGGGAAATAAACTGACTTTTGTGATAAGTTTGACTTTGTGAAATAAAATAAACTAGTGTTTGCCCACTGGTCGAAATTCGACCATAAATATTTATGCGAATATGAAGAAATCATACATATAAGTAAAAATGAATTAAAATATTTCGAGCATTTGTTTTTTATTCATCTTAGTGGGTCGGTTTGACGAGGGACCAGCCTCCAGTCTATATGTTCTCTTCCACTTACATTACAATAATATAAAAAAAATCAGAAATTACCAGTTAAAAAACCAAAAAGGGCAAAAAAGTCTTCTCTAAGATAAAGTTTCTCAATCACTCTGCATGTTTAATTTTAATGTTTCTAGGTCCAATTTTAATGAAAATTCAAAAAGTATCAGTTGAAGAGTAAAAAAGTGCCAACATTTTTGTTCTTGTAGGTTCTCATTAACTCCTATAATTTTATGTTTCTACGTTCAATATTATAGAAAATTCAAAAATTACCACATGCAGCACGGAAAAGAAAAAGAAATTTATATCCCGTATTTTCTCTTTTTGATGATTTTTTTCTCCGCATAACAGTACCAAAAAGTTCAATATTGTAGTGGAACTCCATAATTTAATACGAATGTGTCAATACATAAAGAAAAATATGTTGTAAAAAAGTGCCAAAAATAGGTACGATTTTTACACCTAAAACGTTTGAATTTCTGAAAAGTACCAAATTTAGATAAGTTACGAATTTGGTATAATCTTAAATTCTATGTTTGTTGGTTTAAAAATTAAATTATACCCCTTTAGTACCCAAAAAGACCGAATTTCAAAAAAGGCGTCTCATTTTTCTAAAGCACAACGATAAGTATTACAGCCTGTTCCTCGATTTCTAACGTTAACGTTCGCATAGAAAATTACATTTAAAATAAAAACAAATTTTAGAATTTTGTTTTTGTTTTAAATATAATTTTCTATGCGAACGTTGATGTTCGAAATTGTTAAACAGGCCGTTAAATTTGTTTTTTGGATCACTTATTTCACCCTTTTTACCCCGCAGATTTTAATGAAATATATATTGTGCACTACTGTAAGAAAATACTTTTTGTGTACTTTTTGTTCAAATCGGTTGGCAAACAGTACCAATGTGTTCTTAACTGTTTTGCCTTTGCCGATTTATATATAGATAATCTCTTGTTTAAAAAGTGTGTTCTTAATGTGTAAGACGTTTATTTAATATGTTTTTTTTTTTCATATTTCTATAAAAAGTGAAAATTTTTGTTTTAAAATTGCGAGTTTGCTTTGCAAGATTTTTGATATTTTTCATTAAAATTGTAACTTCTTGTATAAACAAAATATTTTTCTAACGTTATTTTTATATACAAAGTAAAAAAAATCTTGACTTTTTTTGTAAACTTCTGTGTAGAAAGTGAAGTGTTTTGTGTAAAAAGTGTGTTTTTTGTGCGAGAGGTTTGAATTTTGTGTAAAAGGTGTAAATTTTTATGAAAAAATTTAGCCTTTTTGTACCTTTTTGTAAATAAAAAATTTTGAATTAATATTTTCTGTAAAAGATGAATTTTTGTGTAAAAAAGTGACTTTTTGTGTAAAAATTGCCTTTTTGTGTAAAAAATGGCTTATTGTTTAAAAAGGGACTTTTTGTGTAAATAGTGACTTGTTGTGTAAAACGTGACTTGTTGTGTAAAAATAGAATTATTGTGTATAAGTGACTTTTTTGTAAAAAAAATTACTTTTTGTGTAATATGTGACTTTTTGTGTAAAAAGTGACTTTTGGTGTTAAAAGTGGCTTTTTGTGTAAAATGTGACTTTTTGTGTAAAAAGTAAGTCGTGACGATACTTCTTTTTGCCGATACGATACCGATACTGATACTCAAGAAGATTAATTTCTGTATTATACAAAATTACAGTGCAAGAGATTTTTACTGCCGTATTCATAATAAACTAAATTAGATATGAAATCTATTTTAAGGAAAATTTGTATGGAAATTTTGTTTTAAAATACGTTTGAAATCTATTTTATTTTTTATGAATACGGCAGTTAATATTTAAAATGATTTTAATAAGATTTTAAAAACAACGAAATTAATTTAAATTCATGGTTTAACCCTAGGATTGTCGATAACTTTTTACCACTAAGTTCTCCTCTTGGTCTGGCCAGACCACAATTTGGACAGCTAAAAACCCCAATTAAATAAAAAGTTAATAAATATATTTTTTATTGAACGTATGATAATTACTTTAGATTATAAAAATGTATTATATAATTTTATTATTTCATTATTTTATTCTATATGCAAGTCATTGAAAATGTAGTCTTTAATTTTGCATATTGCTATTTCGCATCTACCACAGCTGAACCGAGTTTTGCGTTAGGTTTTTGTAGTTAGATTAGACTAAGCGCATAATGGGCCGTTGTATTCTGCTTTGATTCAAACTTGATTCATTCGATTTAGAACATATCATTTCTAGAATTCACTAATCTGTTTTTTTAATATTTTGTCCTATTTGAAATATCTTTCAAGGAAAAAAAAATTTGGTCTGGCTAGACCAAGAGGGTCATTTCGTTGACTTTTACATTAAAATGGAATTTAACCCTACTAATTTGATCCAATCGAATCCAAATTAGTTTCATTCGATTCAGAACATATCATTTATAGAAACCACGTTCCTGTTTTTTGATTTTTTGTTATATGCAAAAAATATTACAAGCAAAACACAAATTTGGTCTGGCCAGACCAAGACCGTAATCCTGGGGTTAATTAATTAATTTTTTAAACAATAAAAGCGTAAGAGATTTTATGTATTCAAAATTAATATTAATAAGATTTTTGTTAAAAAAAAAAAAGTATTCTAATTTTTTGCGAAGATAATTTCGCAACGCTGTTTGAAGCACCCCTTCAGTAAAAAATCGTCTCTCAGGTGTGACAGTACTCATTTAACAACTTAAGTGTTTCTGCGCATTGGTCTTAAATTTTTAATTAAACATTTAATTGCGGCAGTAAACTGGCGGATCTGCGTCTCTAAAAAAATTAAAAAAATCTACGGTATACTTAGACTTTTTCTTTAGTGTGGACCGACCTCCAGCTTAAGAATTGAAAGAAATAATTTATTATTCAGTTTAATTTTTCGCTTTTAGTTGTTATGCAGAAAATATGCATTGAAAATTAAATTGCTCATTCAAAAAAACTATAAAAAGTATCGGCGTATCAACAGTAAAATATCGCCGATACCGATACATCGGCAAACATGAAGTATCGCCGATTTATCGGTACCGGTATTCGTTACATCATTTTTGTGTAAAAAGTGACTTTTTGTGTAATATGTGACTTTTTGTGTAAAAAGTGAAAAATAGCGGTTATTACTGTAAAAAAAGTCTTGAAAAAAAGTGCCTATAGTGATTTTTTACCGTGTTAAACTATTTTAGCTGTGTGTTGCCTACTATTCACCCCTATCTGTATTAGTTTATTATGTCCTTTACACACGTATCCACATTACGCGTTTTGTGAATGTGTGCTCCTTCATGTATTTTATACACCAGGCGATCATATCTTGCAATTAGTCTAAAAGTATCCTTCCTATCATTGCAAACATATACTTAAACAAATGAACAGATACTCGCACTTTGTGTTCCAGTTTTACCCTGCGTATATTGTTGTATGTAAATATGTCTTTATGTGTGTGCGTGTGTGTGTTTTAAGCTGGAGTATGTGATAAAATGTCTCACACACACACACACAAATATCTGTGTTATATTCAAAGGAACAAAAAGCTGTGCTGAAATGCGCGATTGTGATTTTTTTTTTAACATGACGTTGTTATTGTTTTGTTATCATTCTTTTTGTGTTCTTTTTTATGTTTGAGTATTTAGATAAAATAGTTGAGTTAATGTGGGAGTTTTTAATGGATGTTTCTGTTAAGTGAAATGAGTGCTTGTTGGATTGATGCAAGTTTTATTATGAATTGTTGTTATGTACACATTTCGATTGCTTTAGGAGGGAACATATTTTTCTTGTTTGATGTTTTTCTTTTGTAATTTTCTTTGCAGTAACAAAACATGCATGTACACGGATTATATGGTATATGCACACATACACTTGTATATATGTTAATAAAGCTATAACTTTACTAGGCTTACAGAATTTTGTAAGAAGTATACAATTTTTACTTACTTTAACATTGTTATTTCCACGTATTATTTCAAAAGGGATTAGAGAATTGTTTTTGTAAGCAAACAATATAAAATATGCATTATTTTAAGAAAGATGGGACTTTGCCTTTATATTATTTGATTTAACTTTATTTGCAATTAAACAAATCAGTTTTACAATGAACTATGCATAGTCTTATATACATATCAGTGATGGAAAATTCAAAATTTTATATGGTACTAACCACCAAGCAAGGGAGTACTTTTTCAACATTTTTCAATACATATTTTTTTTTTTTTTTTTTTTTTTTTTGGAAAATAACCTTAAACTGAAACTTTTTTTGCACATATCTCAGCCATTTATGGACCGAGCTGCTCAATTTCAACAGCAACATTCTGATGAGGATATCTGACATTTAAATAATCAACAAGCTGTGTTGCCATAACCTTTTGATAAGAAATTGCCAAAACTTTTAAAAAAAATATGATAAAATCTGCTAAATCGTAAAATGAAGAAAATCGGCTAAGATTAAAACAAACAAAATATTTTTATAAAAAAAAATTATGCTAAATATTTGATTAATAAAAATGAATTTAAGTTTTCTTGGGGTTAATTGAACTGTTTATGGGTTTTAAACCAAATTTTAATTTTTTTAATCCGGATTAAGTTCGTCGAATTAAATTTTCATTAAATTATTCTAATGAAGAAAGGAATTTCACAACACAAAATGAGTTAAAATTTTTTTGTTTTTTTTTTTTATTTTTGACTGAGCTGGGGATCGAACTCGGGCCGAATTCACATATTTCGAGAATAACCGCATTCTCTTCATCAGAGTTTTTGCAGTTTCACCCTTTCCGCCACTACGACGGCTGACAGTCTATAGCCAAACATCAATCTTTTAACCAATGCAATTTTTGGTGGATCGAAGTCCGCTGTAATTGATAATCAAGATTTTAATTTAATTACGCCTCTTCCTTACTTGTGTTTTTTAGTACATTTAGCAAGAATTTTTCTTGAATACCAAAGTTAATTTTTGAGTTTTTTCTCTTTTTATATTGAAATTTTTTCACAGCCTGAAGGATATTTAAATTTTTAAACATAGACCTCGTGCCATAGCTTAACAATAATTTGTTTTCTTGTGGTTAATTGAATCGTTTATGATTTTTAATACAAGTTTTGATTCATCTTGTTTTATTTTCATTAAATTATCCTAATGAAGAGAGGAATTTTAATAAAGGTATATATCATAAATTTTTTTTTTAAATAATACTAAATTATTAATGTGACAATCGAATAAGTAATAAAAATTTGAATAAGAAATTGTTTAAAAATACGTATGTACATATATAAAGTAAGTCGTTTTAAAAAAATATTTTCCAAAATAAAAATACTTCGAAATTGGCGATGGAATATTTAAAATATTGATTCGAAATTTTTACGGAATAATTTTCTTGCTATATTTAACCATCTAAAAGGTACTGCGTTAAAAAAAAGAGTTTAAAGTCAAATAAGGACCAGTCTCATATACATTTAGCATTACGGTAGGATTAGGAGTCGGAGTTGAAATTTCAGCGGTTGGAGTCGGATTTAGTACTTTTTGGTGACACCTCCACAGCCCTGGTTGTTAATGTTAAAAAAATAGCAACGCTAAATTTCTAAGCTATGAAGTATAACAAGAAAAGAGTACTAAAGCGGACGTGGGGGTACCGTGGTATTTTGAATGGAAAAAGTACTGAAAATAGTACCATAGTACTGAATTTTCCATCACTGATACATATATAAAATTGTAACGTTACTGACTGATTCATCATCGCACAGCCTAAACGCCAAAAGCTAAAAAACTTGATATTTGGACCAGGGGTTGGTCTCTCCCCAAATCGATCCAATAAGACGGGATTTTGGAAATTCGAATGTTAAAGGGATAAAAAGGGTAAAAACAGGTAAATTCGGTAACCTTATATATCCAATACTAAAAGAGATACATAAAAATGTAATACCTATCGTTGTTCTTTAGAAAAATAAAATAATAAGGTACTTTTTGAAAATTCAGCCCTTTTACGGAGTAAACGGGTAAAACCTGTATTTTGGATAGATGTCACCCCTTCCATATTTTAAACCCATAGAAATAAGGATTATTGCACATTTGAAACTTATCTAAAAAATACAAATACGAATTTGGTAGTTTTGGAAATTCGGACGTTTAAAGGGTGAAAACCGTAACTATTTTTGGTACTTTTTTTACAAAACATTTTTCTTTACTCATTGACATATACGTATTAAATTATGGGCTCCCACTATAGCTGTCAGATAAAATGTGTCGAAAATCGGCAAATTTTGCGAAACAAATCGCGTCAAAATCGTCAAATCGACTTACTGAAATCTTCACGAAAATCGTCATTGTGAAATAACACTAACTGTTGTAATTATTTCAAAATTTTTAGATGTTTGCCGTCTGTTTTAATTGAAAAAAAAAAATTATACATATCGTCGGTTGATAATTTAAATGGCGTATGTGAATTTTTAGCGGTTTTGAGTTAAGATCGATTCCTTAAGTTTTCCGACCTGATCTTTCATTTGGCGTAATCAGTTTTTCGATACCTCATACGGTTTTCGAGATATTGAGTGTTGAGCTAGTCGTATGTGGTATTCGCTGAAGCAATTTTCAAATTAAATGTGTTCAAACTCGATTTACTCGAAACTATCGGAATCCACATACGACAATTAAATTATCAGACGACGATATGTCATTCTTGTCTACATGAAATCGTTTAAAATAAAACCGTAATTCTCACTCCAACTGACTATAAGTGCAAAACAATAGCGACAAGCGTTTTTTAAATTTGAAAAATTCTGGTTTTTAGTTATCCAAATAGGGAAGCTATTTGAAAAACATTTTTGTAGTACATATAAGTCAATTTTCGAATCTTGCCAATAGATGACTCTGCTTGTCTTGTATTATGTAGGATATTATTTATCAGAATTTGCTACAGAAGTTTAAGCATTTAGAATTAGATACGTGACTCAAATAATTAATAATCATGAAATTTTATCATTCATGAAAATTACCAACTGAGAGATATCGAACACCGATTTTACTCATTAGAAATTCGGTTTTAGTGCTAAAAAAAAATGGTTGAAAACGAGAAATTTTACAATGATCCCAAGTGTAAACTATTTTATTTATATTTGTATTATAACCTGCTTAGACGGAACAGTTAGTGTCAGCCAAATAAACGAAAGTATCCAAGAAATTGATAACAAAAAAAATTAAATAATACCAAAAACTTTGTCAGTTGAAAAATCGTCAGATTTAAGGTATAAATCGTCGAATCGTCAATGGGCCATTTTTAGACTCCGAAATCGTCAAAATGATGATAAATCGTCAAATCTGGCAGCCATCGCTCCCACTACAATATTGAAATTTTTTATGTTTCAATGGGGAGAAAAAAAGTACCAAAAAGGAGAATACGGAAAATTTAATTTCATACCAAATACTGGTTTTAAAACTGAAACATTTTTTAATTATCGTTAATATTGGCCCTACAAACATAAGTTTCAACATGCAATGTCCTGAGTGGATAAGAACCTAAGAGAGAACTTTTTGGTATTTTTTGTTCCTTAACTGGTACTTTTCGGATTTTTAGTTAGTATTGGACCTAGAAACATAAAATTAAACATACAAGGTCCTAAGTGAATGTGAATTTGTTAGAAGGATCTTTTTGTTACTTTTTCGTTCTTTAACTGGAACTTTTTTTAATTTTCGTTAATATTAGACCTATGAACATAAAATTAAACATGCATGGTCCTCTGGGAATGAGAATCTGTAAAAGGGCTTTTTGTTACTTTTTTGTGCTTTCCCAGGTACTTTTTGATTTGCCGTTAATATTGGACCTATAAGCATAAAATTTAATATGCAAGTTCCTGTGAGCATCTGTAAGGGGTATTTTTGGTACTATTTCGTTCTCTAAATGGTACTTTTTTTAAATAAAAATGGTACATTTTTAATTTATTGCTTATTGTTGTTGTTCATTCAATAAAAAAAAAAAAAAAGCGAACAGGTGTCTGGTACTATTTTGAAATTCGGCCCTTTTAGGAAGTAAAGGGGTACACCGTGTTTTTTGGAACTTATTTGTCCCCCCATCTATCTTTTAAATCAATACACATAGAAATAAAAATTAAATCACATTCGTAACTTATCTAAAAAAATACAAAAACAAATTTGGTACTTTTTCGAAAGTCGATCCCTAAAGGTGTGAAAATCGTACCTAATTTTGTTAGGTTTTTTTATAATATTTTTTTTCATCTACTGATTCATCATCACACGTCCTAAACGCCTAGAGCTAAAATGTTGAAATTTGCATCAGAGATTGGCACCTTGCGAAATCGATTTTCTAGGATGCCAGTTTTGAAAAAATTTTCTGCTTAGAGGGTAAAGAAATGTAAAAACGGGTAAATTCCCTAATCTCATGTTCACGAAAAAAAGGGGATAGGTACTTTTTTGAAATCGGGCCCTTTTGGGGAGTAAACGGGTAAAACTTGTATTTTAAAACTTTTTGCTACGTAATCTATCTAACATTGAAATGAAAAATATATCACATTCGTAACGTATCTAAAAAATACAAATACAAATTTGGCACATTTTCGAACGTTTGTGAGGTGAAAATCGTAGCTATTACAAACTAGCGGGTTAAATGCCCAATTTTCAGGATAGTATTTAACTCTATATTATTTTAATTTTCATATAATCTTAAATCGTATCTAAATACAGATTGTTTTTTTTGAGTTTTATTTGAAAAGTCTTATTTAGTTAAGATACAAGTTTGGTAGCTTTACTAAATACAAAAATATATCACAAAAAAAGTGTAGCTATTTACAAGGTGGTCTCAAAAAACGGCTGGTTGTTATTGCTTTGCCTGTTGTTGTTGTATTGTTGTGATATTGAGGTCACCTTGCTAAGATAATCCAATGAAAACTTAAGTTGAATTTAAATGTTTTTTTTAAGTGTTTAGTGAAAAAGAGAATATTGTATTTAAAACGATTTTAAACATAAATGGGTTTTAATGTCAATCCTGAAAATTGGACATTAAACAAGTTAAAACTTAGAAACATAAACTTTGGCGTAAAAATATGTCCACGAAAGAAAAGCAGACGCTAACGAAGAAGCGGGTTAAATGCTAGTATACAAATATTAGAATAAATCATATGATTCAGGGTACATAAAAACGACCCGTATTAGGTCTTGATTCCAAACGTAAACTCTTCGAACTATGCATGAGCGATCCCGTGATTATGAAGGAACGTCGTAATTGGTAAAGGTGATTTAAAAGACACTGTTCTTAAAAAATGTGATTGGGATCAACCTTTGTAAGTTTTTAATTCTTTTATAGATATCACAAAATAAAATTACTGTATATACTTTATGTTCACAGAAAAAATTATTTTTCCAATTCAAACAACAAAATTTTAAAATCAAAACCTTTTTTTGTTTAAAACAGGACCTACAACCGAATTTGCATATTCAAATAATTTATTTTGCACTTCGAATGTTTTTCAAGCAAATAGTTGTTATTATTGGTTAAATTTGTGTTTGATATTAAAAAAAATTTCAAACAAATAATTTGGCTGAATCAAACAAAAAAGTTTACTGAAATTAATACAAATTTAAAAATAAATAATTTTGCTGAATCAGTGAAGAGCGGCTGGCCTTGGGATACATTTTTTTTTTTTTTTTTTTGGATTACATTTTCGACTATCGATGTTCGATAAATTTAAATAATTTTAAATAAAATAATTTTAAAAAAATTGTTGAAAATGTAAGTTTTTGTTAATTTATAAGTTTTGGTATGCAAATTCCACATTCTTAATTATTTTTGGTTACTTTGTGCAGGTCTAAAGTCGACAGTAGTAAGCAGCAGTTGGAAAAGCTTGTTTCCCTTATGGAACAAAATCCTTTGTTGGCAAAAAGAATTTTTACAAAAGTTCATTCTATAGGTACAGGCCAGATCCAGTAAGCGTTTATCTTCATCAGATGAATAATCGTACCATAATTCCGTCGTAGTCATGATTTATATAAGTTTTATTTTTTAAATTTGTTAAGAAAAATTTTTATTTAAAGTGACAGCTGGTAGAAAATGTACTACTGTGAATAAACTAAATCACAATAGTACTTTTTTATCGGATGTGTGCCATAATACCAAATGAAAATTCATTCGATCAACTTATTCGACTGCTGTCGAAAATCGAATTAAGTTAATAATAGGCACCCAAGTTTTTTTTATTGTTGTTAATTTTTTTCTCTTATAGTAGTGTTGCTTACGATCAATAAAAAAAATATTAAAAAAACGACCACTTTAAAGAGCGTTAAATATTTCATACAAAATTATGAAAACTTAAAACCAATAGCGCGTATATCATATTTTTGTATAGTTGACAACATTTTTGTTGCTAAAATAAAAATCAAACAAAAATATTTATAGAAACAGTAAACAAAATTTGTTGAAAATTAAAAAATTTTTAAACCAGGGTTTGCTTGAAAATATTTTAGCAATAATTTTTTCTGTGTTCCAATTATTTTTAATTTTTTATTATACGAATCCAGTAAATAGATTCATAACTTTCTACGATATTATTAATTTTTTATTAAACGAATCAAGTGAATAGATTCAGGACATAAATAAAACAAAATGTGTATTAACACATGTATGTTAACAAATGAAGTTTTTTTAACAAGGTACAGTTATCAAGTACAAAATACCCCCAAAAATATTACCCCCCAAAAAAATAATGAAATAACCCCCTCAAAAGTATGTACAGAGAAACACAACAACGATTTTTGGGGGGTCATTTCTTTTTTTAATATATTTATTTTTTTTTTTTTTGTTATTTCATTTTTTTAATTGGGGGATTATTTCATATAAAAGCACAACGAAATAAAGCCACAATTTTTTTGGGAGGATTATTTTATTTTTAAATGTATAACGAAAAAGTGGTTGGGCTCAAGGACTATCTCCTCTGTGGTATAGCAAACACAGGCTTTGATAACTAAAGATTCATTACATAGCCGGCCTTCAGCCGGTCTCAAGGATTTTCTCTTCTATGGAATAACAAACACCGCTCATATGAAATAAGCCCCCAAGGGTATTATTTCATTTCTGTTTGAGGCCTTATTTCATTTTCAAAATTGTGGTTTTATTGCATATGAAATAAGGCCTCCTCACACTTTGGGTGGTTATTTTATTATATTTTGGGGGGTGATTTCATGCCGCCTACAAAAACATTGTGGATTTCTTACTGTCAATAGAAAAATAGCAACATTATTTGTGATTGCATTCAAATCACGCTATTTCCCGCACAAAGAGTGAAATATCTTGAATTTGTGTATGTAAAAGAAAACAAAAAGAACAGAACGAAAGGAGCCAAAATACCTTTAATAGGGCCAAAATAAGTTTTTAGGAAATTTTGGATAACTATATTTTAGAGCTTTATTCTGTCCAGAGTAGACAGTTTAATGGGTTTCCCCACATATTTTGGTGTTTTTATTTCATTTGGGGGCAAATTTGCTCAAAATATGTAAATTCATTTATATAAATATATTTTACATATTTGGCATAAATTATTATGGTCAAATTTCAAGCACTTGTTAAAATAAAAACATGAAATTTTATTTATTTTAATTATCTTCCAGTCACTGTAAATGGTATACTTTAGAAATTAGAGCTGAAGTGGTCAGCATTTTGGAGAACAAGTTCGATATCACACGTAGAGAAAAAATATGTTTAGATATGGTCACCTCCAACAAAACTATTTTTAGACAAAATTGTAAACATATTATGTTTAAATTTAACCATATTATTGTCACCGACAAACATATTATTGTTAAATTAGTCCTCCATCAAAAATCGACAACCATATTATGTTTGCCTCTAAACATGTTATGGTTAAATATGACAATAATTTGTTTTTAAATTAACGAAAGTATTTTCCTCTTTTCTAAGAGCAACATGCTATGGTTGAAAATCAACCATGCTATTATAAATGTTAAACATATTTTAGTTATTACTAACCAAAAGATGTTCGGAGGCAACCATAATATGGTTGTGCCTTCTTGATGGAGGACTAATTTAACAATAATATGTTTGTCGGTGACAATAGTATGGTTAAATTTAAACATAATATGTTTGCAATTCTCTTTAAAAATAGTTTTGTTGGAGGTGACCAAATTTAAACATATTTTTTTTCTGGGTGCACGCGCAAAAATAAAAGCTAAATTTATCCCCTTTGTAAAAATATTTTATGTAAAGACCTCGGCCAGTGACTTTATATGACCCAGTTAGTTAAAAGCTAAAGCCAAAAGACCTTCGTTTAAATTGCTAATGAACCCAAGAAATTTTAAAACAACCCAGTCGTTTATTGTCAAATTCGGTTCGTCAGCAAAACTCAATAGATGCGTCACTAAGCAAACTGGCACATTCTTAACTTGGTGTGCTTTAAAACGACAAAATATGTACATAAGGGAACATTTGTTTTTAGAAAAAGACCATCAATTTTAAACAATTTAACTCATTTGAATCATTCTCTGGAGGTTCAAATTTAAGTACAGCTTAAAAACAAATTAATTTTCAAGAAAACTTTTAATCCGAGTAAGAGTCGCGTTCAACATTTCTAAAATCACTTTTAATTACACAAAACTAGCCTTAAAAATATTTGGAGGAATTTTGCTAAATTGAGGTTATGACCGCTAAATTCTTTTCCGTATGAATTAATTCTCCTGACTGAAAATAGTTTCATTCCAAATTTTATCTGCTTTGTAGGTAAAAAAGCTTACAATGATTTTCCCAAAAGCTTACTGGCTCATCGTAGGGATTTGTGTTTTTACTATCAAAAGCTTTATGGAAAATGTATGCCAGCAAAGACTTCAACCCCTGCAAAAAAATATATACACAAAGCTTAAAAATCTTACAGTTGCCAGTGTTAACAGCACTAAAATTCAAAACTACACTTGAGATGTCGAAAAATTACCCAATTTGAATCAAATTAGACCTGGGGGGTTACCGCGTATTTCGATTCGAAAGAAATAACTTACGAGTTCGAACAATTTGTACTGTGTATTACAATTTTCGTACAATTTGTTTAGAATGAACGGAAATTTTTCATACACTATCGAAACAAAAAATCCCTTTCGAAACGGCAACTCCCTATTACGAACAATAAAAATCCCTTTCGAAAGTGCAACTCTGTATTACGTAAACACGAGTCTGTTATGCAAAAAGCGTTAGGAAATTGTTCGAAAGCTATTTGGTTAGTGACAAAGTAAAAAATAAATAAAAAATGTAAGTATGTATTTAAATGTTTCATGATAAATAAAAGTCTACAACAAACAAATTTAACATTGGGCACGTTCATAAGGCGTAACTGTTGTGTAACCGTTTAGTGTTTATCTTAGAAACGCATAGTTGAGCACTTCCGCTCAACACAACAGTTGGGTATTTGAGGCAATTTATTCCATCATAAAATTTTTTGGCTACCTAAAGTCAACATGTTGTGCTCAACCTCAACCTTTATTTTTTTCAATTGTTTATGTTTATCAGCTGTTAATTTTGCATTATACTCATAATGCCGTTTCTAAGACGAAAATGTTCGGTTCAACAGTTGTCAACAGTTTTCTAGCAGTTGAGCTCAACAGCTACGTCTAATGAACGTACCCATAATAATGTTAGATTGGATATAAAAATGTTTACTAATGATATTGTTGAAATTTTTTTAATATTTTTAATATTCTGGAAATTTTCAGGGAATACTTCAAAAAAAATTTTCTTTAGAATCTTCAAACCACAGGGAAATAGAATCAGTTTTTATTAAAAAAAAACCATTATAATATTTTTCACACATTGAATAGTATTTAATATTTCTTTTGTTTTGGGATATTATCGTCCATTTTGGTATTTTAATAGCAGTGCTACCAACTTTTAATCAAATTTCCCATTTGTTTATAAATACGACTCTGTCATCGTTTCGAACGAGTTACTCAGTAAGGTTTCACTTTCGAATCGGAAATCGCCTTCGAAAAATTTCACTTTTCGAATCGAAATACGCGGTAGCCCCCCTGATACCAAATTAATGTTTAAATTTAATAAAAAAAAAACTTTTTCAAAAAAGAACAAATTAGCTCCCATATGCAGTTAGGGACCTATTAAAATAAAAACGTCGAATATTATCTAGGTAACTACATCTATTTGAGATTTTTTCGTCTTAAAGTGATTTAAGGGAGGCGGCTTATTTATGACCTACCTACCAGCACAAAATTTTGTTATGACATAGTAGTTATTTTTTAATCAACACATACCAATATTTATTAGGCAGTTATGCTATTACAAGCTATTTTCGTAAGTGGTATTTGTATGGGAGCCATGGTAAAATATGGACTGATTCCAAAATGTATTTCGTAAAATTATTTAAGTTGGAATAAAATGTACTTGGGCCTAATTTTGTCCAGATAGTAACATATCAGATCGTTAATGGGCATAAAAACTATCTAATGAAAAAAGTTCGTATGGGGGCTATGTGAAATTATAGATCTCAAAATTTTCAAAAAACGTATTAACCAAATTTCATTAAATTATCTTAAAAATCGCGACAATCAGCGAGCAGGACTGACGACTCAGATTCTGATTCTAAGTCGATCGATATACTACAACAAATATTTGTATGTGTTTCATGTATCAGTACAAACACATTATACCCTATTTATTTAAATAACATCATTATAAGTCATTTTATTACGATTCATATAGTAATTAAAAAAAAATTTAACAAACAATAACATCGAAAACCTCGAATAAATTAAATAAAAACTTGAAATAATAAGTTCTACTTCCATATATCTAGAGAAGGTTCAAAATGTTCATTGCCGTTTCTTTGTATACTTTATTTAGCAAATAAAATTCTTATAATGGTTTCAGATGACAGTCTGTTTCTCAAATCAGTTTAACACATGTTTAGGGCCGTAAATATTTCTCAACTTAAGACTTTTAAATGTTAAAGCAAACACAAAATTCATTACTTTTTGTATTATTGGAAACATATCTTTTTTTAGGGGTTTTCTTTAGTATAAATATCTTCTTTTTCCACTAAATTTCGGGTTCCAAATCACTACGATGCTCATATTTATCGAAATCTAATTGTCCATCTGGCGCCCAATCACTATCAATGTTCTGCTTCTTAAGCTTTGGAAACCTTTTTCTAAATAAAAAGGGACTTTGGTTGCAAATACTGTAAATTTTTTAGATTAACAATTTCTTAAATGGTATAAATTTTATCACTCAAATCAAATCCTTATATTATTTGTTTTACAATGAAAGAATTTAAAATTACTCCTGATCTACATCACAAAAAAATTACCCACGCTCTACCCACGAGCAGCGTTACCGTTGTGCGACTTAAGTTGCAATTTGCAACCTTTTTGACGCTCTGAGACTTTTTGTGCGACTTTTTTAAACTCGTCTAATTTTGCAACTTTTTCCAACTTTGTGCAATTATCCCCCCTTTTTTCATAGACACACACTTCATAATTACACATATTTTCCCTTAAAAATATCAATTTTGTTTAAAACATTCCCGATTGATCAGGTGATTATGTGTTTATTGAATTTCCTACCAATGTCCGATGATTGGCATTTATATTTTAAGCTTTTTAAAAACCAACTTTTTGTCCTCTAACGAAGACATTAAATATATAAATCTTATATCTGAATTTGAAAATGTTATATATGACACTGAGGCTTTAATTACGAATTTAAGTTGTTAGAAAGTAAATCCAATGATAAATCATTCAAATACCTTTTTGAAATAACAAATGCTGATCATTTTTGGCATTCAGTAGGCATCTTAAAAAATGCTTTAAAAGAACCATTGTACCTTAATTTATATAAATTGGCAACGTATGTAATAACTCTACCGGGCAACAATGCGTGTGCAGAAATTCTTTTTCAAAATTAGGATTAATGAAAAATAAATTAACCAACAGGTCAAAAGTAAAAATTTGTGAGTCCATGCTATCAGCTGTAAGTTTGCTAGATATCGAAATAGAAGGTTGGGAGCCAAGTAATGAACTTGTGCGAAAATACAGAGACGAAGTTACACAAAAATAAAACGTAAAACTGATATACAATTGAAGTATATCGCCATTTTAAACGCAGACGGACGTAACTACACACAAATTTAGTTTTCGTTTGATTTTTGTTCGTTATATTAAACTAAATGTTCATTTTTAGACCCTGCGATCGATAAAAATAAAAATGTAGTTACGTTCGTTTGCATCTAAGGTGCCGATATATTTACAAGCACTTTATTAAAAATTTAATGTAAAATGAACACACCAAAGTGTATTTTAACACATTTTTAATGAATTATTTCCTAGCTATTTATATCGCTTGAATTGGTAATTCCTTTTTGTTTTGTTAGTTGTTTTTTTTTTGTTTAATAAAAATATCCAAAAAAATGCGAGACTTTAATTTAAAAAAACGACTTTTTTGTGCAACTTTTTGTTTTAAAAACAACTTTTACTGCGACTTTTTCAAAATTCTCAACGGTAACCCTCCTCACGAGTGTAAAAATTGCACCAAATTCGGTTAATTACCCACAAACTGGCACCACTGACAGTAACCCCAGTAATCTTAAATAAAGTAATCATAGTCGCACGATACTCTACAAAAAAGCAGGTAAGTGTTCAAACAGAACTGCGTCGAGGACACATTTTCGATACAATTGACATAAATATTCGTCCTAGAAAGCCGTCATGAAATAAAATCTATTTTATTTTGAGAACGTTTTTTCAAATGCTCTCACATATAAACACTTATTCTCCGATATAGACACAATGCTACCATACTTTCATTAATCTTCATACATTTTGTAAACAGATAAGGAAGAACAAAAGAAAATTAAAAATTAAAACTACGAAATGCGAGAGAATCGCATTTTGTAGTTTTAATTTTAATTATGGGCTTTAGGATTTTTGCCTGAAGTTGAAGACGCAATTATTTTTGGACACCTAGAATTCAATACACCTTAACCAGATTTGACGAATTATCGTAATTTTTGGGGTACAAAAGTGAACTTTTGACGATTTATACCCTAAATTTGACGATTTTGCAAATGAAAAATTTTGTACAAATTTACAACTGTTTTTAATATAATTTCACATATTATTTTTTCATGTCGTAGCTGTTCATAATACAAAATTAGCTTTAGTTTTTCGCGATGCATTATTTTTGAAGCTTAATTTGCTCAGTTGCCACTGTTTTAATTTAAACCATTTCTCAAACATTCTTTGAAAGCACTTTAGCAGGATTTTCGACGTGTAAACTAGTTAATTTTTTTAATTTTTTTATGAATGCTAATACATTTGAACAAATTTTTGTTGCGTTACTTTTATAATTCTGGAGCCTAGTAACGTCTCCAGTGGGCTAATTCTAACAGTCGTAATCGAATATGTTTTCGATTCGAAAGCCATTTTACCTCTAATTCTTTACGTTGATACGGAACGAATCGAAATTATTTTCTCAGTGCTGTAAAGCATTTATTTGAGTTTTCATAACCCTTAAAAAATAATTTCGATTATTTCAGTTTGGACAGAAAGACCTAGAAAGATAATTGCTTTCGAATTGAAAAAGTATCCGATCACGCCTGCCAGAGTTAGCCCCCATTCTTTCCGTATGTAAATTCAAATATTCACAGCACAAATTAACTTTTAACGCGAATATTTCAAATATTTTTTGGTTCATGGCTAATTAATGACAAGAAGACGTTATAATGAAATTTTTGGATTTGTGTTTTAATAGTATATTTTAATTTTACTAGAAACGGAAACAAACAAAAAAAAACCATAAATTTCCAAAACTTAATTATATATAACTATCAAAATTTAGTGGTTATATACAATGACGATTTTTATGACGATTTAGGTTAGTCAATTTGACGATTTTGATGATTTTTTTAAAAATTGGACGATCTTTTACCAATTTTATCTGGCAGCTATGGTAATATATTTGGCTGCGCCGATATATACCCTCCACCGACAGTTAGAATTTGTTAGGATAAAACTGCTTTGCAAGGTATGAAGCCATTAATTTACATGAGGAATTTGAAAAATTAAGCATGTTCTAAGGTTTGAAACATTATACATTGTGGTCCACTGTACCGAATGCTTTTGAGTGATCCAGAAGTATTAAAAAGTCCACAAAACCATCATCAATATGCAATAAAAAGACAGTTACAAAACTATCCTTTGTGCGGAAACCTGATTGGCAATCGGAAAGTAGTCGGTGTTGATTCAAAAAAGTTGATAGTTGATTATGTAGTAGTCTCTCAAGTACTTTAGAAAGAAAGTAAGATATGGCATTAATTGGTCTAAATTCCGAATTTTGCTTTGGAACAGGTATTATTCTTGTATGTTTCCATTTGGCCGGATAAGAGCTTGCGCAGATGAGTTATGTATGGTAATAGAATAGGCAGCATTAATTTAACAAACTTAGGGTGAGTTTTGTCTGAACACAGGGCTGCCATAATTGACGATTTATCGTCATTTTGACGATTTTTGGTTCCGAAATTAGCAAAGTGACGATTTGCTGATTTTTTTCTAAAAAGTGACGATTTTATTCAGTCTTCAAAATTAGACAATTTTAAATCTTTTGATGTTTGTTGTTCACTCGTATGGGGAGCAGGTGAAGTTATGGACTGATTTGGCTCATTTTTAACATTTAATACTCTATATATATAAAACATTTTTAAGCCTAATTTTATCATCCTAGCTTATATGGGTGCCATCGTGCCAAAACTATAATTTCGCGAAGAAGGAATATTTCAGGTAAAAAAGAAAAAAAAATAATAAATTTAACGAAGATATAAAGAAGTTAAGGTTTACAGGTCAAAATAAGAGATTTATGGGTATAAATTACAGGCAGTCGTGGTTTTTTGTTCATATCTTAGGCATTTGTAGACCGATCTGGCTGAAATATAATAGCACACTATTCCGTAATATATGTATCTAATATATGTGTATAGCAATGTTTATATACGAGTCTTCGGAAATCCCATTTCAACAAACACATGGTTAGATTGACTCAGAGGACTCAGAATACATATATATATATATATATACTTTATTGTAGCAATTACGAAAGGAATGACAAACTTATATAAAAACGAACTTGTATATACCCTCTGTGGTGAACGGTATACAAAGTATCTTTTATTCTTAAGACTTTGAAAAAAATCTTAGATTATTATAATATAGTAATTAAAGGTTTACAAAACTAATTTTTTATGAAAATTTTCCTTGACAAACAATTTCATAAACATACGGGAATATATGTATGTATGTATATAATATGTTTTTGTTTGCTTGGTTTTAAATAAAAATCGAAATAACTTTGTTAAAAATCTAACTTTAAATTGTCCGATTTTTTTGACGATTTTTTAAACAGAAAAAGACGATTTTTTTATTTTTTCTCAGGAAATTGACGATTTTTTCACAATTTTATCTGGCAGCCCTTAGAAAGCTGCCCTTTTTCATTTTTCTTTGCACCATCTTTTATGCCGAAATACAATGAACACAAATTTATTAAGTTAAGATTTATGGCAAAAATTTAATGAAAAAATTAACTTTTATGTTTACCGCAACACTAGTAAATAATATTTAAGTAAGTAAATAACATTATAAAACCAAACAATATTACTAAATACATTTTTTTGCACAAAATAAAACGTTTGTTGTACCAATGCTTTTGTTAAACGTGGCTTGCTTGTGTTTTGTTCACAGAAAAAATTATTAAATTTCTCCAATCACCAAATTTGTTCTAAATTCATAATATCAAGCAAACAAGTTGTTTATTTTGCACCTATTACCAAAATAATTATATTGATTACTAAAAATTTTGAAAAAATATTTTCAATAAATGATATTTTTAATTTTAATTAAAAAAGTGATCAAAAAACTTTAAAATTTTAAACAATGTGTTAATTTATTTAAATAAATATTGACAATTCCCAACAACAATTTTACATGTTTAAATTATTTTATTTTAAACGAAAGAAGTCAATTAAGATTTTTTGTTATTTAATTAAATAATTAAATCAAAATTAAATTTTTAATTTTTTTCAGCTAAAAAAATTATTGATTCAATTATCACATTAATTAAATTAAAATACTTTTTAAACCATTTTTTTAATTGATAAAACACTTTTTTATGATTGTTTAAGCCTGTTTTTACACAATGCCACTTCACAACCCAAAAAACGCTTTTTGTCTCTTTCTTTGAAAGCTGCCCTCGCAACTGATTTGGGTCTTTTTCACACGTCACTTTTTACATATCTGCGTGTAACCTGTGATAAGAAATCCATTTGATCAACACATTGAAAGTCAAATCTATAGATTAGCTCGTCATTATCATTGTCTGCATTATTGTCAACATCATAAAACTTTGGATTAGACAGGATCATTGGTATATTAACAAATGATTTATTAATTTCATTGACATCAACAGAATAATTACAATTATCCTTATCCTGATAGTTTGCCAAGTCGGTTTACTATTTATAGCGTTTCGAATAGCAATCATATTTAACCTTTTTGTATCCTATTGGTCACATTACGTCTCGCATTATTATACTCGTTGCGTAAAGCAGTTGTTGTAAAGCGTTTCCAATGCAGGTAAGAAAAGTCTCTCAACTCAATTGAAACTTTGATTTCTGAAGTAAAGCACGGTCTAGATTTATGAGTTATAACCTTTGATTTTTCCGGTTCTGATGAGTTATACATTGACAAGACGTTTGATTTAACAAATTCTAGTTAAGAGTCGACTGAGACAAAGTAATAAAGTGTGTTTCAATCTATACTAGTGTTCCGATATGACGATATGTTAGTACCTGTAGTTTTAGGTCAAAACTGTACAAATTGGCACCAGTAAACAAATTAATAGTTACAATTAAACTTTTAATTCACTTGATTAAATTTTTAATTAAAACTGGTTTTATTTTTGATTAATTGTTTTCTGTGTGGTCTATAGACACACCCAAATAACAACCTCTTACCAAACGATAGGGCCTCAATGAAAATATACTCCACCTTCTCTTTTCCAACAGATTTACATTTAAATTAACTTGTAATGTTACTCTTGATATAGATAGCGACGCCACCAGCACACAGTGGTCCAAATGCTCAAGCTAGCCGGAAGAAAGTCATAACTCGCTTTTGAAAATCTGCATTGACATGAAATTTTGCACGTTCATAGATTTTATCAATAAAAAACATTCACAAAAAAAATGGGCGCAATCTGTAAAATGGGCGTGGCAGATTTTTTGTCAAATAAATAAAAACAAGTAATATACCGGTATTTATGTAAAACATTATTTATTTATTTATGTATCTATAATTTCGAATTTTTATCACAAATTTTAATCTACATTAGCTTTGTTTCTTTACTTTTTGGGTAAAGTTCGTGAAAATGAGAGCTAGCATAAATTTCTCTCACAAAGATACAAAAGTACGGGAACAGAAAAAACCATTTTTAGCACAAAATAAAAGGTCAAAGTGTTTTGACAGTCTTAACAAACCAATAAAAGTTGGCGCCACTTTTGAAAAATTGTATATTATCTGTAGAAATAAACTATTGGGGGGTTCACAAGGTGTCATAAAGTCATAAGTCTTAAAATAATAACATGAAAAATACGACTGTTGTGAGCAACCCCTCATAATTTAATGTGCTATTAATTACGACAGCACAATAAACATAGCAAGCAACGTTCTATTTATTTAAGACACTTTTTGTTTACAAACCAACAACAATATTTTTAAACCATTGTAAAATGTTAGAACATTATGACAATAAACCATGATAGCACACCTTGTGAATACCCCATATATATTACCAAAAATAGAACAATACAAACACTTTTACAAAAACTTACATTATTTTTCTGGATATTTTAATATAAAACCTTTTTATTTAATAACACTACTTTATTCCAAAACACTTTCCAAAATTTTGTTCATTAGTATTTTTTCCATACCTTTTTTTGTTTTGTTTATGTTTTACAGCTGTTTAACAGTTTACACGAAGCAAAAGTTTGGGCTGTTTCGTGCAAGAAGAAGAAGAATTGTATCTCTCAAACTCGCTCTCTTTTACACAAACTTAAAGTACGGGAACGCTTTTCGTGCAAATTGGCATCCCGAGGGATCCCAAAGTAGAGTAAAGAAACAGAGCTATTAATAGGAGCTATAGAAAGAAATAATGTTTTCAATTTAATGAAATATGAATATATATTTAATCCAAATATTCAAAATGTTAAAGGCAAGTGAAATGTAAAGACAAATCAAAGACAACTGAAAATTATTCAAAAAATAACGGCATGTGGCGAACAAATACAACAAATCGAAAATGACAATATGTTTGGTTTAATCTGATTCACTTTCTGAATCGAGGAACGACTCTGGTATAGAAGCATCTGAAAGTTACGCAATAACTTCTTTGCCCAAAGGCTCTGTACTGCGAGAATGAATAGAAGCCTTTGATGAAAAAGAAGAATTAAGAGGATCGGAAGACAAGAGGAGATAGTGAAAAAGATCATGCATTGTTTTTTCGCGGGACATTTTTCGAATGTGACTTTCTCGTATATTTTGGAAGTCTTTGTTTTTTGGGTGAACAGGTAGGCTGCGGGATCGATTCCCGCCGCAGACTCTGGCTTCTTTCCTGCTTGTTCCGACAACTTTCCTACAGGAAGTGCTGCATATTGGATAAAATCTGCACCACGAATAAGGACTTTGTGATCACTCGATGCCATTTAATACCATGAGTACAATTGTATATATAGTTTTGCTGTATCCATGCCATATGTACGCAATGCATTCACGTAAATAGCAAAGCCACATGCCATTGTATTTAAAATTACACCAAATCTCTTTATTAAATCCTCATCAGCATTAGTTATTGATGAAGCAAGAGTTGGTTGCTGAAAGAATCATCTAGCCGTATTCCCGTCATTTGTTGTTCCACATCCTGGCTTGGGAATATCAACTAGGGAATATCCCCTCGAGCTTGCCATTTGTTAATATCAAGTTTGTAAGCTATATGAAGGATGCATTCAAAGAACCGTATCCATGCATGCAACGTAGATAGGCCATACTCAAAAAGGCTTTCACAAATACCACAACGTTGAAGAGAGGAACCCGCGAGCATTGAGAAGATTTTTCCATCTATCATTGTCAAATAAAAATTATGGATGATATTAATTTCTTTGTCATCTTCACAGATTTGCGTTGGGACTATCGCAGCTATTTGAGTTTTTATCGCATCAATTTCTTTTGTAGCTAGAGAATTGCTATCTTTTTCAAATATAATTTTGATTGGCCTGCAAAATCTTGTAGAAGATGGGCGGAGATTCTGCCAAATTAGTTTGTTACCTTCTTTCACCTGCAGAGGTACCAAACAAACTGCAAACAAATCTTCATCCGTTCCATTGGCGTCGTTCTCATTAAAACCTTGCTTATACCGCGAATGCCCACTGCTACTATAGAGCTGCGAAACTATCGATAGTCAACCCAATCGATATTTTCGATAGTTTACTTAAAAACTATCGATACTATCGAAATGTTTTTTATGTGCCACTTCTGGTCAGGGTAGGGAATGAAGGTGGTAACCAATGAAAAAGTTTGAAAACTGCATTTACAGAATGCGTTTTACAGGTATAAAATACCAGCATATTCACTTTAAATTTCAGGATCATCTGTAGTTTATACAGATATATGTAAGCTATGTTCACATTATGTGTATTTGTCATGTGGATTGTCACTTTTTCACATATTAAATTTGTACATATCATCTGAACACCTCCAAACAATATCATGTGTTTTTTCTCTGTGTAGAGTACATATGACATTTTTGATTTCAGACGAGTTCTTATTTCAAGTGACAAAGTATCTGAAATCAGCTGGTTCGTATTAACAAAATTGTTTGTGGCGGCAAAAATTAATTGAAATTTTATCAAATATAAATAATAATAAATTAATAAGAAAAAATACACAAATAATTACTAATTTTTGTACATACATATAACCACTCAGCTGCTTTAAGATTGTTTTTATTGATATGTCATTTCAAATGTACTTTTCATACCACAATTTGAACATGAAAATTTAAAACCTTATTTATTACTCAAATTTTGGCATACACATGAAATTACATGTGTGTAGAAAAGTGACATTCCACTTGACAAATACAAATAATGTGAACATAGCTATAAAGACGATTATATGGCAGCAGTGATGTCAGTTTTTTTACCTTCGACTGCAATATATTCACCTTAAATCAAGAAATTTAGAAGGTTATTATGTAAATCCCTTCACCTTGCGTTGAAAATTTTTTCATCTAAAATTTTGTATAAAAATATTTTTCAAGGGAGCTTAAGTGTTTTACAAAATACCCGATTAATATTTTTAAGATTTTTCGTTAAAAAAAAAAAAAAAATTACAAGCAGGTTAAAAAACTCGCCACATTTCGCGAGAAAACACCACATCTAAAAACCCTGGCTGGCATTCATTGCTTACATTGAAAAAGATAAGCCAAGTCATTTTGCTACAACTTTCTAAAAAATCGTACAAAATTATTGAAACTTTACTCGTGTGTTGTTTTGAACGTTAAGGTGCCATTAACTCATATTTAGGTTAAGTCGACTTTAGTAATTATTCGTTTTTTTTTGCACCGAATTGAAAAAGTTTATGCACTGAAAAAACTTGCGTCAAATGAGTTGTTAAAAATTTTTCGTTAACATCTAATCAACTTTGTAGTAACCTTTAAAAATTTTCCGATAGTATCGATAGTGATAAAAACTATCGTCTTTTCCAGTGTGATCTACTAAGCTTTGCATAGATACTTCCGCCGATTTTTCAGAAATGTTGATACCATCATGTGGATAGCATTCCCTTTTCGCAGCCAAAAGTTTATGGTATGAAGGGTAGATATCAGCGTTATGGTTTTTAGCACCTGCACGCAAAAGACTATAAGTGTGTCTTGTATATCCACCATCGATATACAGAACTAACGCCTCCTCATTTGTGTATGGTATTGGTACTTTTGGAGAAAAGCTCATTTGTTTTCATTTGTGCTGCTCTTGACGGAGAAGAGTTTACGGTTTTGACAATGAACGCGGCATTTCTTTTTCCAGACTTATAGAGACTTGTTCCAGCAGAAAATGTCAGTTCTTCTGGGGACCAAGTCTCCAATAAAGGTGCAACTTTCTTTCGCTTTGCTCTTCCACTTTTAAGCATTCTAAGAATTCTTTAGAAGGTCTGCCATAGTTCGATCTCGACGGCCGATCCAGTAATCCGTCATCCTGAGATGCTGAAGAAGGTTTAATTGGAATTATAAAATTCCCATCTAGCCAATATTTATTTGTAGCCTCGAAAGCTTTGTGTGTTCGATTGGCTTGAGCCCATTTCTTAGCCAGAAACCATACAAACATTCTAGCAGATTGTTTCACTTGTTTGCAATAGCTATCCGTTTCATTATTCTGAAGCCCACTCTTAGCAAAAACATATGATAAAACAGCATTAAGTTTCTTATTTTGTTGTTTTTGTCATACCAAGCCTTAAATAGTGCCATCTTAGTAATGGATATTTTAAACTGTATACCAAATAAAAAGCATTTAGGCAAAAACTGGCAACTAATTTTGAAAACATTGACATGCTACAATCATGCAGATTACAAAAACACAAATAATAGAATTAAAATTTTATAAATTCCCATTTAAAACTCTAATTGAATTTGGGCATTGAACAAAATGCAAATAGTAAAATTTGTACCTACCTTTGTTAAATTTAAGCTAAAAAATATTTTAAAAAATTTGTTCTTATTTTTTCACGACAACTTTAATTGCGGTACTAAAAACAACTGAGAAAAACAAAACAGCAATTACTTGTATTTAAATTTTAAATTTTGTAATTAGTTTATTTTTATTGCTTTTTTTTTTTAATTTCTTGCGAAAACAATAAAAGCAATTTGTTTTTGGTTTTAATCTGTGTTTTCTTTACCCACTTACAACTGCAATTAATGTTGTGAGAATTCCAACTAATTGTAGTGCGGAATGTTAGAAAAGATAAACTCACTGGTTTATTGTTGGAATTTTGTTTAAGCTTTGATATCGTTGCAAATAAGAGTTTTTGAGTGTATGTAGGTAATTGTCATTCCCTCTGTAGTCTTGTTTGCTGATAGCTTTGGCTTTTTTAAAATTATTTAGGAGAACGTTTCCTGATGATCTGGCCTAAGCAACCAGTGAAATGCGCATTGGAACAGCTTATCATCCAACAATAAATTTCAGTAATTTTTTTATTAATAATAAAAAAAGAATATTAAGCAGAATAAATAAAATCTTTTGAGGAAAAAAATTATGTATTCCCAAAAACAACCGTTTTGATAATATATTTTGTTTAATGTTCAAACTAACCTTAAATATTTGACAATATGTATTTGTTTGTTGAAACATTGCCAACTGTTAAATAAAATAAATTAATTCATATTTGCCATGCGTTCAGACTAAAACAAATATTTAAAAATAAAAATATATTACACAATTGGTAAAAATGAGCGCAGAAGATAATTTATTTGTTTTATGCTGTGGAGCAGCATTGCTTGTGGTGTTAGAAGAGGAAAATGTAAAAGAAAAAAAAACTGGAAGACAAAGGGTACGGAATTGGAATTGGCTTCGTTACAGATCACTTCAATATATTTTTCGTATTCCTTTTAATACCATTTCTGTAATTGTTAAACGAATGATCAGTGATGATGCATATATTTAAATAGTGTTGGACGAAAATTAAATACTTATACGGGATTGAGGTTATGTGAAATAACCCATATACATACACTAGCTTAACCCGGTGCGATTTGCTACCCCCATCGAAATAAAATTGGTAAGATTTTTTTAAAAAGTAAAGCATATTGGACTAAACTTGAATGATTTTACAGTAACCGTTCAACAGATGATACACAGAAATTTCAAGTGTCTTCGTATGGGAGGTGCCATGCCTACTTTTCCCATTAAAACTACCTTTTGAAATATGTTGTGGATTATTATCTAAGCTATTTGTACAAAATTGAAATATTTCAAATACGTAGAAATCTTTATTGCAATTGTGCGAGAGGTGCCACGCCCGCTTGTCTAATCCAGCCGACTTTTTGGCAGATGTCGTGTATAGATAACGAAGTTATTTGTTTCATATTGGAAAACTCTTATTGTAACCGTCCTCCAGATAAAGGTTATTCATATTTTTATTGTATGGTTGTTGCCACGCCTACTTGATTAAAATATATTAATATCCTTAAGCGTTAAGCGCCGAGTTATCAGGAAATTACTGTGAAACTTTCAGGAAAATCGGCTCAGTAGCTTAGGAGTCTGTAGAGAATAAACAAACATACGCTTTTTCATTTATACATATATTATATTTTATTTTAAAGGTGATGTTTACCGTAAGAGTGGGTCCTACAAAGCTTGAAGACTTTTGTCTTCAGATATGAAGTATTTAATATTTTCGTCCTATGGAGGGTATTGCTCCTCCTTTGTCTACCCCACCCATTTTTATTTTGGAATTTATAGCTTACCATAATAGTGGATTAAACCACATTTGAAGACTCTCGCTGTAATAGTTTTTCAGTTACGCGATATTAAATATATGCTTCCTATGGGGGGTATTACTCGCCATGCGCCTACCCCCTTTATTTATATTTTTGAAGGAGTAGTTTTCCATAAGGGTGACTAATACCAAGATTGAACATTCTCACTATAACAGTTCTTACGATATGCGATATTAAACATTGGCGTCCTATAGGGGGTAGCACTTCCCCTGCAGCTATCTTACTTCTCCCAACACCTACATATGTGAAACAGTATCGAAGATTAGAGGATTATACATTTTGAGTTGATTAGGCGTGCCACCGCCCCTTTGTCCAACCACAACTTTACATAGCCTAGGGCTCATTAATTCATAACAACAGCCTACTGTGAGAATTTGATGACGATCGGTTCAGTAGTTAATTAGATATAATGGACATAAAGGGGCGTGGCCCCTCCCACTTTTTTCATGCAACGTATTTCTATTCATAACAATACCATATACACCAAATATCATAATCCTACACCAAATAGTGGCTAAGATATGAGGATTTTATTTTAGTTTATTAGATATGGTGGTTTTTACTTTTTCTATAAAGGGGCGTGGTTCCGCCCTCTTTTTTCATGGAGCTTATTTCTATTCATACTAACACCATATGTACTAAATATCATCACCCTATTCCGAAAATAACTAAGGTATAACGATTTTAAATTTTTTGTTAAATTTTGCGTGGAATCGCCCCTTTGTCCAATCTCAACTTTATATAGCCTAATGCCTCTTCCAGGGTCACGGTTATATTCTGTGATTATTTCAAGATGATCGGTCAAGTGGCCCAAATATATATATGTATATACAAACATACATTCACTTTTATATATACATATACATATATGTATACTTTTATATATTTTTTAAGTATTACCATATATTAAAACCCATGAATTATGGGTTCTTTTTATTTTAGAAACTGTTAAATCTTTTGATCTAGCCAAAAATTAATCGAATGAAAAAAAAGAAGAAACGATTTAGTTTTTTTATGAAACGTATGAAATCGGAACAAATTAAAGCAAATTTCTTAACATTTTAATAAGTTTAATTTATTGCAAAAAAGTGATAAATAAATTAATTAAATAAAATAAACAAAAAAAATATATACAGTGAAACAATTTATTAAAAAATTTGCCAGCTTTTCGTACTGTTCAGATGTTGTTGTTTTGAACCGCAATAAATTAGATAAAACTTTAAAGTATAAGTATAAAAAAATTTAATACATTGTGCTTGTTGAAAATATAGACAAGCTGGGCATCTGGCGTTTTAACCTAATTCGGGTACGCTGAATCCAGTGGTGCTAACCGTTTTTTTTTTAAAGCTAGCTTTTGTTTTCGAGATATAGATAACGATCATGAAAAATTGGAAAATGGAGCTATACATCCAGACATATTAAAAACGAACAAATCCATATATGATTAAAATCTGTTTAAAACTTTTGATTTTATTCACAAAATACAAAAAGTGGTGATAAAGGGCAAGTATGTTTTGGGAAAATTTTAATAACAAAAAACTAATGGAGGTCCGTCGGCCATGCATTTTATCCCCGCAGACGGGGTCAAATTTAATTTCCAAAAAGTAGACAAAATAGCACCATACTTTAACAGCGGTTCATCATAATTATTACGAGTCAATTTTTTCTAAAGAGTGAAAAAATAAAAATTTTAAGTTAATATCTTTTTTTATTATCAAGTACGATATAAATTTCAAGTTTCCGCAAATAAAACACCTTCTTAAATATGTTGTTTTTAATTTTTTATAATTTATTTTTATTTTTTTTTTTTTATTATAAAACTACATGTTGTATTATTTTTTTTTTTTTTTTTTTTTTTTGGTATGATACTAAAACATACACAATTTGTTTTATTGTTTTTCATTCTCCTTTATTAATTTTCTTTTTTTTAATAATTTTTTTTATAATTATCTTCTTGCTTTTATAAAGAAGATCTAAGACCTTTTTAAATTTTATGATTTTTTTTTTTTTTTTTTAATTTATTCTTTAAATTTATTATTTTAATTTTATTTTAATCGCTTAAATATTATTACAAGTGATTAATGAATTGATGAATTTAATGAATAAAAAAAATGTTACATGTTTATTAATTTTCTTTTTTTAAGGGGGCGAAGTTAGGAAATATTGCTAAAACCAGTTGATTGTATAAAAAAATTAATCAAATAAAGAAAAAAATAAGAATTTGAAATTTTGGTAAGTTTTCTTAGGGGTTTTACAATTTTTAATTTGTTTACTAATTTTTTTTTTTATTATAAAATGTTGTTGTTTTTGTGTTGTTTTTGTGGATAATTTCGTTTACTGGTGCACAAATTTTTAAAAGTACATAAAAAAAGAAAAAAGTATATACTTTCGTTTTAATAGCAAAAAAAAAAAAAAAAAAACATTAAGACAAATTTTGAAAGTAAGTCCCTGATTCAGAAGGTTTAAAGCGTAAGCTAATAATCTAGCTAACAGAAATTTGGATTCCCAAAAATAATGCAACAAAAAGTCCCTAAAGTTGAATTTTTAAACACCCCTTAATGCTTTTTTGTAATTAAAAAAATATTTTAAATATATTCCCGACTAAAGTCATCCCCTCATGTATAGAAAACCAAAAAAAAAATCTGTGCATATCCTTAAAAATTGAAAGATACCCTAAGTACAGTAAAACCTTTCGTTATGAACTTCCATAGCCGAACATATTTTGTAGATGCAAGCTCTTCCTAAGTTTTTCCAAACACGCACACAAAATTAAATTTCTTTTTTTTAAATCTTATAAACAGACATAAGCATTGAAATACACCAAAAAGAGTTGTATTTTATTAGTAGTTCTTCTTGCAACTCTGATTCATATTTTTGTTAATGCTAATACAATTAGTGATTCCCCTGTTAACGCAAAGGACGAAAAAGGTATGGTCGCATTTCAACACATCAAGAACATTGAGTCATTTCGAATCTGAACAGCTCAAATTAAACAGATCGAAGTCCAAGTCTACTTTAAATAAATTTTTGCTTTTTGATTTATGGGTCGATTACGGCTGGCAACTGAACTGAAGTTGGGTTGTCAGCAGTGAAAGCCGGCAACGCCGCTAATATTGAAATATACAAAAAAAAATTAATTTTATATTTTGACATCAGCGGCGTTGCCCAATTTCCATTTAATTCCCATTAATGAAATGCTTCATTATTGAATAAAATATTAAAAATAAGATATGTGTACCTCCCTCATAACCGGACAAAACACCGCGACTAAAAAAAAAAACAAAAACTAATTTAAAATTTAACGTTTAATTTAACAAGAAACCCCTGAAGAAAATTTCAAAAGGAAATTATATTTTATTTACATAAAAAACCAAATTGACCTTAAGCACTATAAACTATTTAAGAACAAATATAATTTTTTTAAACAGGTCGATAAAACTAGAATAAAATAACTAAATAAATTCTAACATAATTTCGATGTAGCCCAACAGTTAAAGGTAGCATTAAAAGAAAATGGATTAAAAACTGATTTTTAAAAACGATTGAAAACATCTTGAAATGGCCTGTTCGACGATTTCGAACGAAGACTTCGTTTTTGTTTTAAATGTAAGTTAAGCAAACGAATTCTTCGTTCTGAAATAGCGGAACAGGATGTAATTTGTTCATTACACTAAACCTTTTTGTATCACAATACAATGTAATCCCCCGTAACAGGCACCCTCCTTAAGCGGACACCCCCTTAAGACAGAGACTGTTGCCTGGCCCATCAGCTTTTTAAAATCACACGTGTGATTTTGTGGTATTCTGAAGATAATTTCGTTTGTTTCTCGGTGAGCCTTCGGCAATTGAAAATCACACTGAAACGCACGAAAAACGGAACACAAAAATATCACACGCGTGATTTTTAAAGGTACATGTGATTGGAAATCACGTGATTTGTATAAAAGTGATTTTCAGAACAGGCCTGTATACATCGCACTTGTTCCTCTAAAGAGCGTCAACTCAAAATTTTTAAATTTTCACTTTTTGCACCTTTTCTACCCACTGTAAAAATCTTAGATTTATTTCTCTAGTATTTTGCCTAAAAAAATGCAGTTTTATCCCCATTTGTAATATAAGAATACATATAAAAAAAATGTTTTGTCTCTACTGAAAATTTATAAATTTTGATTTGGCCCTGATTCGAGGAACAAGTGCGATATGTATATAAAAATGTTTGTGCCGTGTATGTGTTCCTTAAACTCCAGAACCGCTGGACCGATTGACACTAAACTTGGACGATAAATTATCTAAGTCGGGAGCTAGGTTTCTCTAAAGTTTAATCCCGATAGGTGGAGTTTTTGTCGTGATATTAACATTTCTTATTTAAAGTACGACTTGGCTGAAATTCACAAAATATATTAAGCAAAAAAAAGTTTCCTGATAACATTTTGACCCGGTAGATAGCGCTGGGGTCAAGTTATCATCAATAAAGTTCTCTGCAGCGCCGGGACCATGCAACCAGTTTTATATAAAAAAAATAAATACTAGAAATTGCACTACAATCTTAGAAATGAAACCAAAATCTTTAAAAGTTTTTTATAATCGGCTATTAATTAAAAAACTAATTTTTACAAAAATCTTCTGTTTCCATTAATTCCGAGATAAATAGCCCAAAAGAGTAGAACTACTTTTTATACAGTATCAGCTTTAACATTTAATTTAATTCGAGGCTTCCGAAATTGAATATCCTGGTATTTGTTAAATTTTTTTTTTAGGAATCTTTATATTTTCTTTTAAATTTAAAAACGAAACTTTATTTAGACTACAATATTTTGTCCCTTTAAGGACAAAGGATCAAAATATTGGTTGTGGTTTCAGTAATAGTGTTTAAGACAAATCGACTTATTAGGCCACCTTTTCCGATCCTAGTGTTGGCGCTGCCAACAGGCCTAGGCAGGCTTACCGTAAAACGGCAAAAGAACAACTGAGTTTCAGCGATTGTTCCACGTTGTCTGTCAACTAATTGCCTCAGACGCATTAGACTTGATCTGCCATTATTGCTACGCAATTGTCCGTCTTCTAACTTAAGCTGCAGTCAGACGAATGTCTGAACTACATTACCAGGGGATACTTATTGTAAACTGGAAGTAGTGAGCTGCTTAGGAATTTCAAATATTTAGGAATATGTACACGTTTAAAAACATTTGAATTTTGACGATTCAACTTTCGCAAAAAAAGTTTGTTTTCAGTAAATTTTTCATGCTCGAATTTAAAAATGTTTTTTAAAAAAAGTTACTAAACAAAAATATTTAACAATTTCGAATAATTTTGAAAACGAAACTTTTTAAAAGGAATATATTTTCTAATTATTTTAAAATAGTCCATTTCCAGAAAAATATCTTTATATAAATGAGATGTGTTTAGGTTCATTTTAAATACGACAATTTTATTCGTATTTAAAATTTTTTGAATATTAATTTATCTCAATTTATTTCAAAAACATAAGTATGAACATTTTTAATTTTCAAATACATACTCGAATATAATTTCGAAAGTTTTATTTTTGTTCAATGTTATTGTGTATTTTAGAATGTATATCAATAGTAAAGGGTGTTTTCTAAGCCCGATATAACTTACAAAAGGATTAGCTGTTAAACGTACTCAAATACTGGTCTAACTTTTTGATCCTTATATTCCGTATACTATGACAAATCATCATGAATAGATTCACGCTAGAAAATCGATTTTAGAGCAGTTGAAAACTGACCCGAGAACCGCCCATATCCCAAAATCATTTTCTAATGTTAATGCTAATATTGATCTTTCGAATTAAACAAAAAAAATTTATCATAATTTGATTTTCTTGTAGAGTTGTCAACCCTAGTGTCAGGTTTATTCGAAAACCCGATGTTTTTTAAACCCGGTGTTTAATAAAATAAACCGAAAACCGGTTTCTTATAAAATTTAGTTTTTACAACTATATGTCATATACATAGCTGACAACTCTCATTTTCTTGTGTTATTTTTATTTTTTTATTTTAAGTTCCATCGGGCGTTCATGTCGTCGCAGTTTTAAGAAAAAAAAGTTCAATACACTACAATTTGTAAATAAACTGAGAGCATGTCAATCTATTTAAATTAGTCGTGTGTGTATGAAACCTGTTTTTTTAATATGTCGACTAGTTAACAACTCAAATTTTCTTGTGTTATTTTTTACAATTTAAAATTCTATCGGCCGTAAATGTCGTCGCAGTTTACAGACAAAAAAGTTTAATACTAAATTTGTAAATAAATTGAGAGCATGTCAATATTTTAAAATTAGTCGAGAGTGTATGAAACGTTTTTTTAATATGTCGAATAATTGATAACTCTTATTATCTTGTGTTATTTTTTACAATTTAAGTTCTATCGGGCGTAAACGTCGCAGTTTAAAGACAAACAAGTTGAATACACCACAATTTGTAAATATATGCCAGTACATTCAAATTAGTCGTGAATGTATGAGATTGAAAATTCGCTAAAAGAATTAAATCTTTAAAATAAAATACATATCTACAAATCATTAACATTTAAAGTTTGCTACCACAAAAGGAAACTAAATAGATAACTAAATATTTTTTCAAAACCGTTAAAGAAGTAACAATATTGAAATACATAATTATTATTGTTTGTTTGTGTTGTGTCCTTTTTTTCATTATTATTTTAACTATTATATGCAAATTTTTCTAAACAAAAAAAAAAAAACATTTATCAATTAACAAAAAAAAAAAAAACATTTTAATTTTGTTTTTTTTTTAACTAAATCTTTTAATTATAAAAATAAAATATTTAAATATAATCATATCAATTAAATATAGTGTTGCATTTTTTAAAAAATAAAGTTTAATTTAGGTTCAAGTGAAAAACAGGGAGAACCAGAGAAAGAAATTTTTCAACATTTGGCCTGGGGTAGAGTGACCGGATTTGGGGTAGGAGCATAGAGGGGTGTTGGTGTTATTTTTTTTAGAAAAGAAGTTTTACAAAAATTTGTTTAAGATTAAAATTGTTTTTTTTTTTGTTGTTTTCAGTTTTCTTGGTTGGTTGTTTTCTTTGTTGGTTTCCATATTTGTTGTGGTTGCTGTTGTTCCATCATAATATATTTTGGTTTTTTTTTTAATTAATTATTTGTTTTTTAAATCAATCATCAATCAGGATCAATTAGGTTTTTTTAATAGTTTGTTATTTTCATCTTGTTGTATTTTTTGTTTTTGTAGTTTTTTCTTTTTAAATTAAAAAATGAACACTTTTCAACTGGTGGGAATTTTTATGGTTTTTGGAAATCTATTGCACGCAACATGAATTTTTATGGCCATTTTTGTGCTTTAGCCTGGCTTTGGGCTTGTAACGTTCCAAATATGATAATTGTTTGGCATTAATTGCTCCTCGACGTTTGCTAAAAAAAAAACCAAAGTTCATTAGTTTCATGAAAATACTAAAATATATGATTAACTTACTCTCTTATCATTTCTACAGCTGCCTCGTATTTCAAACCCAGTTCAATAAGAGCCAAGGCTACCAAAACAGGTGCACGGCCGAGACCAGCGACACAATGCACAGCAACACAAGCTTCTGGATTTTGTTGGTATCTAAGGGAAAAAAACATAAAATAAAAATTATAAGGAAATTAAACATTTAAAAACACTTTTAACAATAATATTAATAGATTTTAAGAACTTTTTGCTTTATTTTATTTATATATTTTATTTAAAATATTTCCAAAAAAAGGTCAAATTATGTTTTTGTTAAATTTTGCTCATCATTAACACAAGAGTTATGGCGATTATAAAACCATAACCAAGTGAAACCTCTATGGAAGCTACGAATAAGGGTTTGCACGATTATAATAATGCTATTCATAATCGCATCATATTTTACGGAATAACGATTAAAATATTTTAAAGTTTAAGTACTCTGTGTCTTTTAGAATTTAATGTAAAACTATATAAATACACGATTTATTTCTTTATATTGTCTGTAATAAATTAAGAAATTACAAAAAATATAGTTCTATCATGAACGATGGACCAGTATTCGAACGATAACCGAATTCGAATATGTATAATCAATTTATGTGAATATAGAAAATAAAAAAAAATCATATTTATTACACTGACAGCAGGGCTTATGGGTTTGCAATAAAGTTGTCTACTTTATAAAAAAATAGTTAAAATAATGATAAGATATTTTATTCCTAAGACCAAATCCAAAAAACGAACTAACCAAAAATTAAAAATCTACTTTTTCAATTATTAGTATTGTGGTTTTTTTATTGAACTGTTAATGGTTTTTAATCCAAATTTAGATATTTTTAATTAGGCTTAAGTTCATTGAATTTAATTTTCATTAAATTATTTTTATGAAGACATGAAATTAATTAAAATTTTATTGATTTTTCATTCTTGACTGCGCTGAGATTTGAGCCCAGGCTTTTACGGACAGGTTGCCCAGACTTGTTTTGATTGCAACCACACAATCTCTTCAGTGGGGTTTGCCGTCTTTACTCACACGGCTATTGAAGCCGGATGACTTCAATAGTCAAACATCTTTAAACCAAATGGTATTTCACCTTTTAAGATCGAAATTGGCTTTCGAATGAATGATTATCTATTTTAATTGATTTACATGTTCGTCCTATCTTATGTTTTTTCGTACTTTTGGTCATTAATTCTTCTTGAAATCCAAAGTACTTTTTTGTTTTTTATGTTTTTGTTGCCCTTTTTCAGCACAACTTGAAGGACATATGTAAACATAGCTCGTGCCTTAGCTGTTAACAATATTAGTATTGTGGTTATTTTTTCCAATCATTCTAATGTACATATTGCATCAACACAAATGTTCACAAAATTTGGAATCTTTGGACTAAATTTTGCGATTTCATTAACAAAAAAACAAACGGCCCTGTCTACAATAGCGATTATATGATAAGCGATAATAGACCTACCTTACCGTTTGCATAATATAAAACAATGTCAATTGTCAAAAACTGGTAGGTTTTACTCTCAACAGTTTGTACACTACGTACAACGAGCTGCTTACTAGAATGCCGATTAAGCTTAGCAGCTTGTTAGCACAGAGTTTATTCATAACGAATTTTATCCGTCTGCTAAGTTTAAATAAATCAACTCTGAATATTAATGATGCCACATTATAGTGCTCAAAATGCAACACGTTTTGCATAAATCATCGCTGGTTTTGTCATTTCATTTCATAATTTTTTTTATTTTTTTGTTTTTGCCTCCCCATATAAAAATGTTAAATGTTTTTAAATTAAAATAAATTTAAAAAATTACTTAATTAAAAAAAAGACAGTGAATTAAAAAAAACAAACCAAATTATTCAACATTAAACTCCTGTTTTTCACAAGGTGGCAAACGTTTGGCAGCTCGTCAACAAGAGTTTAGCAAATCGTTAGCCAGAGTTTGGTTACTGTATTATGAATGAACTTTGTGCTAACTTCATGCCAAATTTTCGTTATGAATACGGCTGTAAATTATTAACAGTTTAAGGCAATTTATTTTTAAAAATTCCTTTCTTCATAAAAAATAATTTAATGAAAATTAAATTTAATGAACTTAAGCCTAATTAAAAATAGTAAAAATTTGGATTAAAAACGATGAATAGTTCAACAAAATAACCACAATACTAATTATTGTTAAAGCTAAGGCACAAGCTCTATGTGTTCATTTGTCCTTCAAGTTGTGCTGGAAAAATGTCAACAAGAAAAAAGAAAGACAAAAACATGATAAACAAAAAATGTACTTTGGACTTCAAGAAGAATTCTTGACAAAAGTACGAAAAAACAGAAGTAAGGAAAACATGTGAGATCAATTAAAAATGGATAATCATTCAAAAAAGCAAATTTCGATCTACCAAAGGTTAAAATACAATTTGGTTTAAGGATTGATGTTTGACTACTGACGTCAGCAGTCATCGATGGCTGCGAGTGTAAGACGGCAAATCCCTCTGAGGAGACCTAGTGGTTGAGGTCGAAACATGTCAGGGTAACCAGCCGCCTGGGTTCGAATCACACGCCAGCCAGCCTGGCTTCGAATCCCAGGTCAGTCAAGAATGAAAATTATCAATAACAATTTTAATTAATTCTCCATGTTGTAAAAAAAAAAAAAAAAAAAAAAAAAAAAAAAAAAAAATTCCTTTCTTCATAAAAAATAATTTAATGAAAATTAAATTTAATGAACTTAAGCCTAATTAAAAATAGTAAAAATTTGGATTAAAAACCATGAATAGTTCAACAAAATAACCACAATACTAATTATTGCAATTTATTAATTTAACATTTTGAATAGTTTATTGCTTCTCCTGTAAAATTTTTAAAAAAGTTAGATAGGGTCTTTTGCGGTTTAGGTAACGATATGTTCCTATGTACGAAATATTTTTTATGTATAATTATTTCATAGATAATATTGGAACAACAATTCTTTGCATGCGTACGCCACATACGACACACAAGTAAACATCAGAAATTCTTTGTATGCGTCCGCTACATATGACAGAGAAGTAGACATCACATAATTTCTCGCAGACTACACGAAGTAATTTTCAAATACTAGGAGTATAGTCAAAAATGTATACTGTTTTGAAAGGTTTTGAAAGAATATACCTACTATAAACCACTGGGTTATATCCATGTTTGCAGACGACACTGCATTCTTATGTGGAGGTAATTTTTCATCTGAAATATTAGCAAACCTGCAATCGGCTATTGAAATATTAATTAAATATTTTACACAATGGAAAATAGCATTAAATTGTAACAAAAATCGAGCAATTTAATTTACCAGAAAAAGAAAAGTATTTTTTATTCCCCAAAATAACGAAATCGAATGGGAGAACAACGTAAAGTATCTAGGTGTAGTTCTAGACCCAAAATTAACTTATAGAGATCACGTATCGTACATCGCTAATAAATGTAACGTACTTATAAGAACTAGAGATGAGCGATATTTCTGTTACTAAAAAATTACGAATCACAGTTGTGACCAAATTTGTCAATTAACAGGTACTTGCTAAGTCGTTCTTTTTGTTTTTTGTTACATACAAAAATTTATGATATTTCACTGTTTGTGTGGGTAATAAAGTTTTTTGAATGAAAGGCGAATAATGTTTCTGTTCCTTTCATTCTCTCTTCTATCATATTGGTATTTTTTTAAGCCAAAGTTTATTTGTTCAAGCTCTTACAATTTGTTGTTGTTTCTTACAAAAGCTCGCGGATTGTACAAATAGCTTGGACGCACTTGCTATAAAAGAATTAAAAACTGACAAATCGTGATCACAATCACAGTTTTAATGAGCAGTATTTTTTAAATTACGTTCACTAATCACGATGTTCTTTAAAAATCACGGGATCGCTCATTTCTAATAAGAACCCTTTAATACATATATATAAACTCAACTTTAAGTATTGACAATAAAATGTTAATATTTAAACTTATATTTCAGGCAATTGTAATTTATGCAGTTGCCGTTTGGGAAAAAGTGCGAAATGCCACATAAAAAGGCTACAAATTCTTCAAAACAAACTTCTAAAGTTAATTTATAATCTTCCCAGTCATTATTACACAGCAAGACTGCACCGACTCGCAAACGTTGATTTGGTTGCTGTTAAGATATACAAATTGTCTGAACATTTCAATACTAGATGTTTATATTCTGAACATAACCATATAGCTGAGCTAGCCCCCGCTTTAGATTAGTCAGTTGAGTAGTTTTTAAGTTTTTATCATAATAAAAAATTTCACAAGGTTTTTTGAAAATTTTTCACCTTAACTTAAATTGTATTATTAGGTAGAAAAAGGAAAAATCCTTAAACTCTTTGTAAATATGTATATACTTTTGTAAGTAAATTTTGTAAAGCTCGCTTAACACAATAAATTGAATTGAAAGAAACAAGTAGGGTATGGAATGTATCTCACAACACTATTTAAATTATGCGACAAACAGTACCGCATGACATTTGTGATTGTGGTTGTACACAAACGTTTTGTATACACATTTGATTTTTGTTGTGTGTTTGATTTACAAATATGTACATGCATGCACACCTTTAAATTTTAGTCCATTTATAAACTAAAGGGCAGTATTCAAAAAGTACCCATCAGTACTACCGGCGAGCTGGGCATTATACGGTGGAACTCAAGCAGCCTTTATATGTTACCAGTTAACAAAATAGTTCTCAATTTATATATTAACGGTTTGATATGCATATATCGAGCCTTTGCTGCAATAGTCATATCTCAAATTTAAATTTTCTAGCAGCTTAAAATTTAATTCTTCTCTCTAGTGTAGAGTATATAAGATATTTGAAGGAAATTTTTACACAATATGAAGAAACGATATGGCGATTAACTCCACATTATGAGCTAGTAGGCGGCCCTATGATCGACTGGGAATTAAAAAATTAAATACATTAGCTCAAAAATAAGGTTTTTTGAGTTATGACTCTATTGCAGCAAAGGCTTGAAATGTTTAATAATATTTTGCTCTACTTTTGTTATTTACAAGAAAGAGACAATAAAACATTATTTAGACAATAACAATAATACTACACTAAAAAACACGAAAATAATAGCAAAAAAAATACCAAATCAAAAATCCGGGAACTTAAAACAAAAAACCTTACCTACAAGTGGTATTTTTATCATCATCTTCAGTAACTCTAGTACTGCAAATAATTTGATTTCTATTTTGTAAATTATGTGTGGTAGAAGTATTAAGATGGGTATGATTGGTATTGTTGGTTGGATTAGTACTAATACTGGTACCAATTGCAGTAGTACTGGTAGTAGACATATTATTGGTAGTAGTTTTGATAGTAGTATTATTACAAGTGTTGGTGTTGTTGATTGTATCAGCTGTTTTATGGGATTTATTATGTCTTAATGAAAAACGTTTGTTTCTCAAAAAGGATGCTCGAGAGGAAGAGGAAGTTTTCTTACTAAAACTATAAATAGAAACCAAAAAAGAAGGGGGAACATAGAAGAAAAAAAAGAGGGTAAAAAATTATAAGTCTAAAGCAAATATTTATGGACTTAAAGAAAATTGAAGATTAAGGTTTATTTACTAAAAAAAAAAGAGAAAGCGTAAATTAAAATAAAAATCAAAGCGAAAGGTTACAAAAAAAGTTAGTGAATTTAAAAATAGCAGTTTTCATGCTTAAATTTTTAGTAAAAAACTAGAAAAAGTTATTTTTTAAAGAAGGATTTACATATTATGAGCATTTTTTAAAACAACAAAAAAACAGCAAACAAAATCAACAAACATTTTATAACAAAGAAAGCAACAAAAAAGCGTATATTATCAAAAAAAAAAAACCCAAAAAATTTAGTTTCGGTGACATTTTTAACCCAAATTAAATAGAGGTGGATAATTAATTGTTTTTATATTAAAAAAAAATACATAGTATATTTTTTAATTTTGTTGTCAAGAAGTTTTTATTCAAACAAAACAAAAATAATATAAAATGATGCGTTTTTGTTAATGAACAATGAAAACCCCCACTTGAATTTAAGGTTTTTTCTTTTAAAATTTTTTATGATAAACAATAGTTAGGAGAGAAAAATAAAAGAACATTTTAAATATATGTATGTTAAAGCTTTAGAGCTAATAGATAGATTTAGAGTAAAAGTTTGTTACTTTTTCTAAATATTTAATAAATTATTTATTGTAGATGCAACTTACTTCTGCTTTAAAATCTCAAACCATTCGTCAACAACATTCTGCGGCGGGAAAGTACCATCTTCGAATGCTAAATCTTTAACGGTGATGCCTTGTGCTTCTAATTCTTCAGTATTATAACTGGGCTCACATACACGTACCACAGTGTTAACATTATTTTTCTTTAATTCCTGAAAAACGAGGAGTTAAATATTATTAAAAATTAAGAAAAAAGAGGTAAGAAACTAGAGTCGGTCATGCCCGAACATATATATACACAAAAAAAATTCTGCAATGTTTTTCACCAATTAAAGCATTAATCAAAAATAAAATCTGTTCTAATTAATAATTTTTAATTTATTTATAAGTAAATTAAAAGTTCTATCAAGTGAATTAAACGTTTAATCAAGTGAATAAAAGTTTTAATTGATGCTATTAATTTATTTACTAGTGCAAATTTAATAATTTTTATTAATGCATAATACAAATTTTTTAATTGCAATTAATTTTTATTTTTTTCAGTGTAGTCAAATTTTCGAGAGTGTAGCCTATTTGGACCCGCCAGAACATAATATGGTATAAGGTTAAGATTCATGTAAAAGTTCCTTGTGCTGAATATTATTTAGATATATTCGACTATGAGATTTTTTTGTCTTTAAGTGACTTTTGAAATTGGGCTTAAATGAGACCTATAATCGATTCTGGACCAATATAACCACACTATATTTTGATACGACATAGTAGCTATAGTCAAAGTTACTGTCGCCAAATTTAATGCACTACCAACATTTTAAAGAAATTTATGGCATTAAAAGCTATTTTCGGCAGTAGTATTTGTATGGGAACTATGGTCAAATATGCCCCGATTCCAATAAAATTATGACCAAATTGATTAAGATTGCAATTAAATAAGTTTCGATAAAATGTTATCTAAAAACCAACATAATATGATGGGCAAGGTTCAGAAAGACTCTGTTCCGGGAAGAAGCTTGCATGGGAGCTATGTGAAATGATGGAACGATTATCACCACGCTTGGTCGTTGTAGCTATTAGAACCTATGTACCAAATTTCATTAAATTACCTTTAAAATTGTGACCTGCACTTTGCGCACAAGGTTTACATGAACAGCAGGATGGACGGACATAGTGAGATGGATTTAAAAATTGATTGTGAGTCTATCGGTAATAATTAAAGGTGGTCTAGGACTAATATTTTGAAGTGTTACAAACATTAGCAAATAAATTGCCATCTTCACTATTGTGGTATGGGTATTATTATACAAACGTTAATATCGAATATCACAATTTGACAGGGAAGTAATGGGTGATTCAAGAAGAGATACTTTTTTCAATAGCCTTTCTTTGACAGATCACGTGTCAGTCGTATCATGCTGTCATGTTATTTTTGTTTAGTATTGTTTGGCATTTCATAATGGAAAGACTTACGCCTGAACAACGTTAACAAATCGTTCAACTTAATTACGAAAATTCACGTTCTGTGAGGAATGTGTTTCGTGCACTTCGCTCAACTTATGTCAACATAATCGGCCTACTGGGCGTACTATTCGCAACACCATCACCCATTTTGAGACCCAGCATTCATTATTGGATAATATTCGTCCGAATAGACCACGTCCAGCACGCTGTGAAGAAAATATAGCGGCCGTAGCTGAGAGTGTACACGAAGACCGTGGAGAGTCGATTCGGCGCCGTTCGCAGCAACTCGGACCGTTATCGTGCCATGACAAACCGACTATTTGATGCCTGAAATTGAAGCTCGTGATCTCGGCGACATTTGGTTTCAGCAAGACGACGCCACTTCCCACACATTTTTTTTTTTTTATTATTCCTACACTAAACCCTGCGAAGCTTTTTGCTTTGCAGGAGACCAGAGTCTCTGGCGGGAATCGAACCCGCAACCCCGGTACTGATAGACTAGCTCACTACCAGCTAGCCTACCGGGGCACCCATCGCATCAATCAATGGATTTATTGAGAGAACACTTCGGTGAGCACATAATTTCACTTTTGGGCCGGTCGATTGGCCACAAAGATCGTGTTATATCACACCGTTAGACTTTTTCCAGTGGGGATATGTGAAGTCTAAAGCTTATGCGGACAAACCCGCTTCGATTCAGGCCTTGGAGGAAAACATAACGCGTATCATTCGCCAGTTACCAGTCGAAATGCTCGAACGAGTCATCGAAAATTGTACTCAACGGATGGACCATGTGCGACGTAGCAACGGCCAACAATTGATAATAAATGATAATAATAAACATTCCCCATTAAATTTGAATTTTCTGTGTTTTTTTCTTTAAAAAAGTAGGAAACCTCGAAATGGATCACGCTTTATATTATTTTCCAAATAATATCTGTACAAATGCTTTCGAATCATGGCATACCCCATTTTCCATTTATGCACATTGTGTTTGATTATTAAAAAATAATAATAAAAAAAATTATGTTTATAGTGCCGGATAATAATCACTGGTAATCGACGCACAAAAAATTTAATCGATGTAAAAAATGTTCTTTTTCTTTTCCGGATAATTGATGTTGCCGGTTAATCGAAGTAGGTTTAACTGAGGTAACATGTATTTACAAAATCGAACGATGAGGGTTACCAAAGCGAATTCATTACAGGTGATCCTAAAAGCCCTGTTGATAACTATTTTTCTTTAGCTTTATAATTGTTGGATGTCAAAATTTTGTTTTTTATCTTTGTTTCTGTTTTGATTTTTGTACGAGTTGTACTTGTTGTACTACCGAGATTACCTGGAATGAATTCGACTTGAGGGTAACTATGTATAAAGAAATTTGTGTGCTGGAAATTTAGAACAATTTCTTAATAAAACTATTTATATGAAAAATATTCGAAATTGAATCAAAATACACAGAACAACCCTCTAATTGTTATATACTCCCTTGAGAGTATATAAAAGTTTGTGGTCTGGATTACCGAATAACAGTTTATAACAGTTTAGTGAGCCCTATACAAAACTAATGACAGATGTGGATATTAACGACAGATTTGTGCCAAACTCTCTCTATGACACTAATTAAAATATGTTTATAAAATATTCATCGTACTTACCATTATATAATGATGTATGGTTACATCTGATGGCCGATCAGTGATTAGGAACTTCATTCCCTTAAACTCAATAAGAGCAGGTGCGGGGCGTAAATCCTTTTGACGCATGTTGCTCATTAATATCGAATTCAATTATAATTTTAAATATTAAAAAAATAAGTAAAACTTTTACAAACTTATTTAAGGACAAAACAGATTTTTGTTCTTTGTTATTGTTCTTCTTCTTGTGTTTTTTTTTTTTCTTTAATTATATTAAATATTTTTATAAAACGATCTTTAAAATTTAGTTAAGTAAATAATTTGTTTTGTGTTTTGTTAAGATTTAAGATTTACAAAAAGTTTTTAGATTTTTTTTTAGCAAAATTTTTTTTCTTTTCAAAAAAAATGTGTTCGAAAAGAATTTTGTAGCGTTTAAATTTTAGGGTTTTTCGTCTTTTTTTTTAAGTTAAATTAAGACCGTTATTTTCGACTTCTTTTGTTGTCTTAAAGAAAAATACTGTGTGTTAAGAACAACAACAATAAATGAAGGGAAAATTTACAAAGTTTTGAAATATTTCTGGGGTTTTTTTTTTACAATTAAAACTTTTTTCTAACAACTAACGGAAGATGTTTTCTTTTTTTTTTCTTCTTTAAATTTTACAAATATTCAGCTTTTTTTTTAAATTAAATTTAATTTTTAGTTGTTTTTTAGAATTTTAAACAAATGTGTAGCAAATTTTAAGCAATTTAATTTTAAGTACTTAATTTTTTTTTTTTTTTTTTAATTTAGGAAATTACTTTTTTGTTCTCTTATAAGTTTTACTTTGTAGCTTAAAAATTATCACAAAATAAAATTAATCTGTTTTCTGTTTTTGTTTTTTTCTACTATTTTAAGTAAAAAAAAAATTTTTCAAAAAATATTTTTTTCTTTCTATTTTTAATAAACCTGCGTTTCCCTGTTCTTTCTGTAGTCTGTCAGTTTTTTTTTTTTTTTTTTTTTAATATTCAATATCCTTTTTTGTTGGTTTTTTAATATATCCTGTTTTTTTTTCAATATTTATTCTTGGTTTTTAATTAGAATTCGTTGAGTTTTTTAGGGTTTCATAAAATTTCAGAATCGGCTTGATATGAAGGCTTGTATTGATGATCCTCTTTAGAAATTTATTTTTAATTTTGTAACTGCTTTCTGTGTAGCTTTTTGATGAGATACGATTTTCCTCTTTTTCAATTTTGTTCACTTTCTCCGGTGTTTGCTTTACTTTCTTTCTTGTCTTAAACTTGCACTTTCTTCGTCTAACTTTTAAGCGTCTTCGTGATCGTTTAGATTTTCTATTGCTTTCCTTGGAGCAAACTTTTTCCCCCTAAAAGAAAATAAAGAAGGAAAAATTTATGAATAAAATGTATTCGAAGTTTTATAATTTTGATTTCTTGTTTAATATTGATTGATATCTAGAAAACTAGATATGTATTTAGTTTGTTTTCGTGCTCAAAATTGTGATCTAGTGGAATTTCAATGTTACCGAAAATCGTTCGCGTACTCGAAAATTGTGCAGTTTTTAAGCGAGACCATAGAAAGTTTTTTTAAGATCGTCGTTATTAAAAATGATTTGCTGTTCAACCTTAAAACTATTTTTTTAATTCGAAAACAGCAAAGAATATTTTTTAAAAGGAGCCGTTAAAAGCTTTTTCCAATCGGCAGCATTCTTAAACAGGACCACCAATAATTTTAACAAAACAAGAGAATTAAAAAGTTTTTAAATCGTTGTTATTAAAAATATATCCAAGTTAAAATCATTTAAATATTTTAAAATCAAAAACAACACAACATTTTTTGTACATGCCTTCAATTCTATAAAACTCGAAAATAAAAGTATATATTTTAACGTCTTAAGTGTTTGTTAGACGTTAATACACTGATTTTATTTGCAACATTAAAATCGTTAACTGCAAAATATAAAATTCTTAACACTAACTACCTGCTTAATAACTTCAAACGTTAATGTTCGTATAGAATTTTATATGTAAAATATTTTTAAAAATGAGTGAGTGTTTTTCATAAAAAATTTCTATGCGAACGTTCGAAATTGTTGAACAGGCAGTAAATCCGCGTGTGTTACCTAAATGTATGGAAAACCCTTGCTATGGAGTTTTATTGTCTTCAACACCTGTTGCAAAATAAGGATTGTCTTACCTGCATACATTTGTGTTAAAAGCATAGTTGGGAGTAGTGCACTAATTTTGCAGTTTCAACTCACAGTAAGTTTACATTCACACGTTTCATCTTTTGATGGTCAACTCTTATGTTTTTACGAGAGGGAAGGGAAGAAGAGAAGGGGTTGGTACGGAGATGCCTGTACTTGGGCAGTACGCTTTGTGTTCTCATTCGTAGGTATATGCACAGCAATGGCTGCATGTAAATTTTTCGCTTTGAATAAAAGTGTTGTTGTTTTGAAGCCAAAAAAGTTGAAACCGGTTGCTGCGTGTGAACATAATGTCATCTTCAAAAGAGAATTGAAAAGAAGTTGAGCATCAAAAGATGAAACGTGTTAATTGAGACTAAGTGATAGTGCAAAATTATTGCAATCATTTTGTCGATGTTGAGTGAATAATTAAAAATTAGCAGCCTCACTAAACATGAGTGATAGTGATGTTAGAAAATTTTGCACTCAAAAAAAAATAGTTTGATTTAAGAAAAAGCAATAATAAGCTTACTGCAATTTTTTTTTTTTGTTGTTCACTCATTTGAATGCAACTTAAAATTGTGCACTAAATTTACAAACAAAAAACTGTTTTTTTCATGATTAAGGCCATGAGATATTCCGTAATTGAATTTTATGTTGTTTAATATGCGCATACAAAATTACATTTTTAAAATTTTAGTGACAGTCTGTTTATATGCAGACTTTTGGATTGCAAGTACAAATTTTGCACTATTTAAATTGAGTGCAGATTTTATGCATTCAATCACCGTTAGTGGTAGTGAAAAAATTTGCAATAAAAAAAATTTTTTTAGTGCTAGTGAAAAAAATACCAATCACCACTAAAGCTGGTAAAAAAAAGTGCAAACTTATTTGTTGCAGTTTTATTTAGTGATAGCGCAATGCGGAATTAAATCAATATTTAGTGCACAACCCCCAACTATGGTTAAAAGGACAACGCATATGCGTATATGTTCTAAAGGTATTTAACTCACATAATAAAAATAAACGAAATTACTTTAAAAACTAGGCATGTTTATGTATAGAATACACTTTTCTCAAAAAAAAAAAAAAAAAAAAAAAAAAAAAATCATTAAAAAGTCAAGGTCATCAAAAAGGTTTGCAAATCGTCATTATCAGGGAAATCGTAAAAATGCAATTGTATGTTTTTCCTTGTGCGACTAATGAAGGCATCAACAATTTATTTAACCGTTTTAGAACTTCTTATAAATTTTGGCATCGATTTGCTAGTGCATATTCTTCTATGTATAGTTTTGCAGCATTTGTAAGTTTATAGCTCATATTCCACCTTTTTGAAGCATATTTTTGTACTTGTTGGCTTTTTTAATTGTGCTGCTTTCCAAGCGGAACCATGAAAAAGTGCTATGAATTCTGATTAACAGATGGTTTTTTAATCACCCTTATTCTATTTAGCGTCATCAATACGAAACGATATCGTTTTGTGTCGATTGTTGTAAATCGGTATGACCATTGTCAATATTAAGTTTTATCGATAAGCGTCGATGTATTTTTGGCGTGACGTAACGTCTGCATCAATATAAATTGACTATGATCCCAGGAAAAACTTTTTGAATTTTGGTAATAGGTCGTAGTTATTTCATACGTTACCTGGTGAGTAGTTGTCATTATTTCCTACATTCTCTACTATTATTTTCAGTTATGAATATTTGCTTACTAATAATCAGCTAAATTACTACTTATTAGCTGTCTTGTTTTCAGTACTGAATATTTACTTACTGGTCACTAGCCCCATAACTACTTATTAGGTCTATTAGGTCTATTTTGGCTTCTAGTAAGTATATTGTAAGTACTTACAATTTAACCAACTGGTAGTAAGATAATAACTAGATATTTTGTGACTTCTAGTAAGTGTATTGTAACTACTGAATTCTGTGGACACCTCGAACAAAAATAAGTAGTTATTCAGCCGAAAAATAAGTAGTGTTCATATGTCTCCAATATTACTTGCTAACTTACCAGGTAAGTAAAGTTTTTCCTGAGATTTTGTCGTCAGTCTTATTGGTGTCGAAACACCAATGTTTTTTTAATTTTTCAATAATAATAATGTTGAATTAAAAAAATGGAAAATTTGCAAAAATAGTGAAAATTCGCGAAAATTTTCAATATTTAAAAAAAAGCCATTAAATTGATTTTAAGTCCCTAAATCTATAAGGAATGGCAAAAATTTCATCAAAATGGCTAACTAAAAGCCATGTTCGCGATAGAAGCAATTTTTCCTGTATGTTTTCTGATTCTTTACATCTTGAACGATTTTTAATAAATACTTACTGCCCGTTCGCCGATATCGAACGTTAACGTTCGCGTAGTAAATAACATTTAAAACAAAAACAAAATTTCAAAAATTGTTTTTGTTTTAAATGTTATTTACTATGCGAACGTTAACGTTCGATATCGGCTAACGGGCAGTTAACTTTTCTATCATGCCGCTTGTAGCAAATATTTGCGAAATTCCACTAATTAAGCAATTTTTATCGACATTTCTTGCAGTTTTAGGGACTTTTAGTTAATTTTTTGTGTTGTTTGAAATATATAAAAAATTTTCGCGAATTTTTTTTTTTGGAATTATCGCTATTTTTCGTCGCCGTTATCAAGATACAGACAGGGGGGACTATTAATACTGTCGATTAATACAGGGCGAAAAGTGCACAATGTTTTATGCCATTAGTAAAGGTGAATTTTTCAGAATTAATCAAGCTACTCTTTTTGAGAGCACAACATTTTTAAGAAACGAACATCAAATTGAATTTTTTTTATTAAAAACTGAAAACAAAACAAGCCAACTGTCTAAATTATTAGAGATGTGCTTTAAAAAACGATGAACAATCAAAATCGTTACATTGCTGTTATAAAATACAAGTTTTGTATCGAATTGATGACAACGTCGGTAAACATTGATGTTGACATTAAATTGATGACGATGGCGACGACGCAAAATTGAATAAGGGTGAATATATTTCTGTTGCTTTAAAATCGACATCTTCAGCTACACTCACACCACGACAGGTGGAGAGCATATTATGCGTTTGTACTGATGTGCTGATGTGTGCAACAAATGAAAAAATTGGTTCAATACATCTTTTAATATCTAACAATGTCCGACCGGCCGGTTGTAGTCTGTTCATTTCGCAGTTTTTCAATTTGATGCAATTTGGTACATAGGTTCTAATTACCACTAGGACGAAGCCTATTGAAAATTTAGTGAATCGGTTCATAATTTCACATATCCCCCAGACAAGCTTCTTTCCGAAAAAGAGCCATCTTATTATGTTGGTTTTTAAAATTTAAAATTTGGGCCCAAAATTATTTTATTGCAACCTACACATATTATTATAATTTTTGAAGTAAGTTCCAATTTGACCAGAGATCCCGCCAATATATATCCTAAAAGTTGCTTTTAATAACATCACATTCTTAAAATTTTTGGTATTGAAGACGATAATCTTTATAACCACTACTATATTATGTCAAAATGTTATGCTGATAAGCCCAGATTATATGGGACCCATCCCTAAAATCAATTATAGACAAAAAAAAAAAATTTTTGACCTCGGCGGCACACCTCGGCCTGTTTTCAGATTAAACTAGCCTAGTTTAACTGAGATCTCAAAAACCCAGCTTTAATTAGCACAATTTAAAAGCAATTGGGAATTTATATTCGACAGTGCCAAATCTTATATGACCACAACCAATGTGTAGTACATACATATATAATATATTGTAACGTTTGTACCTTTAAGGGTGTGTGTGAAATGGTAGCAAAGTACTCATGGAAGTAAAATTTTGAAACTGTTGAGGTGAATAACATTTCACTAGCCCTGGGTGCTAGTATAAATTTTAACATTTGCGTAGAAATTTTCGACAATTTTAATTCACCATAGAACTTTGCTACCGTTTCACACACACCCTAAATACTTTTCTACCGTTTCACACACCCCCTTAATGACAAACTTGTACATACATAAATACTCTTTTAACTTCGGTGAAGGGTATAAAAACATGTTGGTTGATTTGCTTTAAATAAACCTCAAGTTCTTTTTATTGAAAATTAACAAAAAAACACACACTTATTCACTTTTACAATCTTGATTGTAACTAAAATAAGTTACAGATTTTATTTTAACGACTACTTTTAGGCATAACAGAATATTGTGTCATAACATTCTTTCTGGAACAATCTGTACAGTGGTGTTAATACTCCAATTAGGCTTAACATTATTTTACTAATACAAATAAGAATTTAAACTAAAATGATAACAAATGCTTAAAACAAAAAATTATTCTAAATATATTCTAATTTCGTAACAACTTGAAAAAATAAAACAGTAAAGTGAAGTTTTTAAATATTTACGTTAAAATTTGTGGAATAGTTATATTGCCGAATGATCCAAAAAGGACCACTTTTAATGCAAAAAATAAAATAAAATTAAGTTTATAAATATGAAATAATATTAAAAAATGCATTGTCCTAGCTTATGCCGTGTAAGCAATATTGTAACGATACGCTTATTTGCCTATACGATACCTATACCGATAATCAGAAAGAAATATCGCCGATACCGATTTAAATTAAAGGTAAAATTAACAAAACTCAAGTAGAGTAATTTCTTGGTTATACAAAATTACAGCGTAAGAGATTAATTATATATAAACGTGATTTAAATTAGATTTTTAAAACAAAAAAATGAATTTAAATTCAATGTTAAAATAATTTATTTTTTAAATAAAAAAAAACAGTGTAAGAGATTATTAATATTCCAATCTAAAATTAACAAGATTTTGTTTAAAAAACAAAGTATTCTCAACTTTTGCGGAGATCATTTTGCAACTTAAAGCAGTCCTGCATTAAAAAATTGTCTTAAATTTTCAGTATATTTAATAGCGCCACTAAACAAATGGATCTACGTCTCTAGAAAAATTAGAAGATCTAAGGAATATTTAGACTTTTTCTTTAGCTGAGCCACAGCGTAGGATGGACAGAGGATTTATCTTCTTCAAATTTTCTTTTAAGATTTCCACAAATGCTCCAAAGGTCAGTTCTTTTAAACTAATCAGAACTTTTAATAGGTGTATGGGTGACCGTGTCTTCAACACTTTCGGAATGTGGAGTCATGTTGAGTAGCTCATTAATACGTTTTTCGAGCTGTTGTCTTTGAAATTTTCTAGCTTTGTATCGAAGTTAAATAATTGTAGATAAACAATAGATTTCATTATTCTCTAAACACTCAAATCTTTCATTCAGAGCTAATGCTACGTAAATCTCCAATTTTTGGGAATCTGAAATATTCTGCATCCCAGGTTATTCAATTATCGTATTTTCTAAAAAGGTTCGAAGACTGTCAACTATTGAAATAGGGTCAGAAAATGTAGCAGTGGCTTTGCTTATGAAATTTGTGGTCTCTTTGAAGTTACCCAAAATTTGTCGCGAAATTATTTTAATTTCCACAAAAATCTTTGGAAATAGCAGAAAATTCTTAAAACGTACAATTAGATACAAGATTTATCAATGGGAGAATGTTTTGCCATTGTGGTGCAAAGCAAAACGGCCAATGCTGCAGGTCCACACCAAGAGTTCAATGCGTTAATGCAACAGTCCAAAAAGTCGTAGTGTAAAATTGTATTGACAAGTTTCACATCAAACGCGTAAAATGCATATTCGCATCGACGGCATTAAGTAGGATTACTTTCTACTTTAGCATGTGTCTCGAAAAAAGGAAAAGCGTATGGCGTGGACCGACCTCCAGGTTAAGAATCCAAAGAAACAATTTATTTGTCTGTTTGATTTTTTGCTATTAGTTGTTATGCAAAAAAATAAGCAATGAAAATTAAACTGTTTGTTCAAAAAAACTATAAAAAAAGTATCGACAGTAAAATATCGCCGATACCGATCGTTACTTCCCTAGTTAAAACCTTATTTCGGACAAACATTTATGTAGAGCGTTAGGTGAACTAATAATTTTAAGAATCAATTCAACTATGCATATATGTACATATGTACATATTTTGATATTTTTTATGCCAAATTTTGTAACCCAGCTAAACTTCTGTGCCTGACATGGCGCTAAAACCTTATTTCCGGTGGAAATATTTCTCTGGGGACTGTTTTAAATATGGACCGGTTTGAAGCATTTTCAGCACGAAAGAAGTTTCTTATTTAAGATATAACCTCTATTGTGTAGAAATCATAGTTTCGAGCAGAGGTTTGTTTGTGACCTAGATGAAATAATGGAGCAATCTCGTCTATTTACAATGCCAAAGGAATATGCCGTCTAAGCATTTGTTTAATCAAAGTTCGTCTCGTATCGCTTGCGAGCTCCATCGCGCTTTTTAAGCATGAAATATTAACAGTTGTGACATTCACCGAGAGAGCAATGCCAAGAAAGCAATTATAGAAGATTACAAAGGCTTAATGTAGAACTATATCCAGGAAAGTGTTAAGTTAATTAATTTGTAGTATGGCCGCAAGGTTTTTAGATAACTAAAATTTATTTAAAAACGACTTAAAATATGTGTGTCCCTTAGGCTCACTTTTAAAAAGTAGGCATATAAAACAAATAGACTACCAACCGGTTCCTAAAACTTTATAATGTTTATTTTAAGATTTAAAATTGGAATTGAACATCATAGAGCTTGCTTCATATCATACAAAAAATGTTTAAAGACAAAAATTCACCCTATTCTAGTTGTAAACATCGATACAAAACATTGTTGTCTTGTATTGTCAACCCAAAATTGTCTTTCTAGTTGTCGTTATCGAAAATTTACGACGCCTGTCAACGTTTGGTTTACATTCCACAAGAAAATTTGACGGCGGTGTTGTGTCGAGACGACTTTGAACTTGTCGTCGCCATTTTTGATAACGACTTGAGTAAATTTGAAGTAATAATAAAAATGGAAAAAATAGAAAAAATTAAAGTTACAAATGGAGCTCAGTTTGAAAAATTGGTGGAACAGTTGCAGAAGAATTCCTCTCTTGAAATAAACGATAAACACTCAACGTCGCCGCTGTTGTTATGGAATGATAAGTTGTTATCGAATTGATGTTAATGTTGACACAAAATGGTGTTGACAATAAAACGACGGCGACGTTGAGGACGACAACTGGACTAAGGCTGATTATCAGCCTTATTACGGTTGTCGTTGTCGTAAACGACTGTGTCGTTTTTTGTAATAGATTAAAGTAACAAACAACCTTTGTTCTTTAATCTAGTAAAAAAAACGACTTAGGCTGGGTTTTTTAGATCTCAGTTAAACAAGGTTTAGTTAATCTCAAAACAGATTTGTGCCACCATTGCGTAGCTTATATACAAAATTTTGTCGGAGTTGCTTGATTTTGCTTAAAATTGTGTACTTTAATGAAATAATAAAAAAACACAATTACTAATTATTGTTAAAGCTAAGGCACAAGCTCTATGTGTTCATTTGTCCTTCAAGTTGTGCTGAAAAATGTCAACAAGAAAAAGAAAGACAAAAACATGATAAACAAAAAATGTACTTTGGACTTCAAGAAGAATTCTTGACAAAAGTACGAAAAAGCAGAAGTAAGGAAAACATGTGAGATCAATTAAAAATGGATAATCATTCAAAAAGCAAATTTCGATCTACCAAAGGTTAAAATACAATTTGGTTTAAGGATTGATGTTTGACTACTGACGTCAGCAGTCATCGATGGCTGCGAGTGTAAGACGGCAAATCCCTCTGAGGAGACCTAGTGGTTGAGGTCGAAACATGTCAGGGTAACCAGCCGCCTGGGTTCGAATCACACGCCAGCCAGCCTGGCTTCGAATCCCAGGTCAGTCAAGAATGAAAATTATCAATAACAATTTTAATTAATTTCCCATGTTGTAAATTCCTTTCTTCATAAAAATAATTTAATGAAAATTAAATTTAATGAACTTAAGCCTAATTAAATAGTAAAAAATTTGGATTAAAAACCATGAATAGTTCAACAAAATAACCACAATTACTAATTATTGTTAAAGCTAAGGCACAAGCTCTATGTGTTCATTTGTCCTTCAAGTTGTGCTGAAAAATGTCAAGAAGAAAAAGAAAGACAAAAACATGATAAACAAAAAATGTACTTTGGACTTCAAGAAGAATTCTTGACAAAAGTACGAAAAAACAGAAGTAAGGAAAACATGTGAGATCAATTAAAAATGGATAATCATTCAAAAAGCAAATTTCGATCTACCAAAGGTTAAAATACAATTTGGTTTAAGGATTGATGTTTGACTACTGACGTCAGCAGTCATCGATGGCTGCGAGTGTAAGACGGCAAATCCCTCTGAGGAGACCTAGTGGTTGAGGTCGAAACATGTCAGGGTAACCAGCCGCCTGGGTTCGAATCACACGCCAGCCAGCCTGGCTTCGAATCCCAGGTCAGTCAAGAATGAAAATTATCAATAACAATTTTAATTAATTTCCCATGTTGTAAATTCCTTTCTTCATAAAAATAATTTAATGAAAATTAAATTTAATGAACTTAAGCCTAATTAAATAGTAAAAAATTTGGATTAAAAACCATGAATAGTTCAACAAAATAACCACAATTACTAATTATTGTTAAAGCTAAGGCACAAGCTCTATGTAATCATTTGTCCTTCAAGTTGTGCTGAAAAATGTCAACAAGAAAAAGAAACCCAAAAACATGATAAACAAAAAATGTACTTTGGACTTCAAGAAGAATTCTTGACAAAAGTACGAAAAAACAGAAGTAAGGAAAACATGTGAGATCAATTAAAAATGGATAATCATTCAAAAAGCAAATTTCGATCGACCAAAGGTTAAAATACAATTTGGTTTAAGGATTGATGTTTGACTACTGACGTCAGCAGTCATCGATGGCTGCGAGTGTAAGGCTAGATTCAGACCGTGATTTAAAAATCATGTCTTTTTTTTAATTCCTTTTGAAAGTTGCTTCCAAAATCACAACAGATTCAAACGAAGATTTTTTCCCCATGATTTTATGGTTGATTTTTTTTCCCATTATCGGTAATTCTTCTTTACTTGCTTATTTATAAAAACAAACAATTTTAATGCGCTCCATGTTTTGTATTGTAAGGAGATGTTGCCACATTGAAATAAAAAATAAAATGAAGCAACATAACAAAAATACGAATGTGTGCAAAGAAAAATATAAAAAAAGACACAGATATCAGAAAACGTGTTTTTTTCTCTACCCCTCTTGCTTTTCTACACCGTTCGCCTACAAACACAAAAAATCATGTCTTAAAAAACATGGAAAAAATCACCGTGTGAACCGCGTGTAAGACGGCAAATCCCTCTGAGGAGACCTAGTGGTTGAGGTCGAAACATGTCAGGGTAACCAGCCGCCTGGGTTCGAATCACACGCCAGCCAGCCTGGCTTCGAATCCCAGGTCAGTCAAGAATGAAAATTATCAATAACAATTTTAATTAATTTCCCATGTTGTAAATTCCTTTCTTCATAAAAATAATTTAATGAAAATTAAATTTAATGAACTTAAGCCTAATTAAATAGTAAAAAATTTGGATTAAAAACCAAGAATAGTTCAACAAAATTAACCACAATTACTAATTAATAAAAAAAAATCATATTTCGCCAGAAAATCCCGAGTTTCAGAGTACGTTAAACTAAGTTTAAGCTTAATCCACAATCTCAAAACCCCGGCCTTAGTCGTTTACGACAACCGTAATAAGGCTGAATATGTCACAAGGATACTAAATCAATTCACAAAAAAATGTCTGGCAAAATAAGTTTGTGTGCTTAAAACCCATAATTATTGTAATAAATATCATAAAATGAGTTTGTGTGCTGAAATGCTATAATTATGTATTCTAATAACAATCATAAAAATAAACAAAAAATTAAAGAAATAGACAATAATGTTACTCCTTTGTTTAATGTAAATCAACAACATTTTATAAATAACTAAGTAAATAATACAAAAAGGGGGGAACAAATTATTCATATAAATAATTTAGTTTTCCTCGTGTCTTGTATGTTAAACTAAAAATCAAAAGAAAAAGTTAATTATAATTGGGGTAAAAATAAAAGGACAGCAAGAAATTAAACCAGTAGTGCGATTCACAAACTTTTAACGATCCGACAATCGAAATACGTATTTGTCGACTTATTTTTATGATTGCAGTACCGATTGTGTGATTCCAACGATATTTTAACGGTATTTTTGTATTAATATAATTTAACTGGTATATTTTATAATCCCGAATTATAACCCGAATTCTCCTAGTCCTCATTTGACGACAAAAACAATGGCAGCTTCAACTTGTTGGTGAACCGTTAATATTGCCTAGAACAAAAAAAAAACGAATAACAATTGTCCTGTGTGTTTATTGCTTTTTCATGAATAATTATGTTCAGCTTTGTCATTCAAAGAGTTGGTGTGTGGTGACTTTTTAGCGAAAAAGTGGCTTCTTAGTGAAAAAGTGACTTTTTAGTGAAAAAGTGACTTTTAAGTGAAAGAGTGACTTTGTAGTGAAAGAGTGACTTTTTAATGAAAAAGTGAGTTTTAAGTGGAAAAGTCTAAAATTACAAAAAGAAAAACTTTTTAGTAAAAACTGACTTTAAGGTGCAAAAGTGTCTTTTTATTGAAAAACTGACTTTTAAGTAAAAAAAAAGTAACTTTTTAATGAACAGTGCCCACGTTCTGTAACTCCCGCGTCGAGAAACTTTTTTTTGACATGTGAGAAATTAAACCAAAGTGCCATAAATTAAAACAAACAGCTCTTTTTCTCACTTAACTGTGCCTGTAACATTTTTGGCGACTAATAGCTGTCACGTAAAGAAATAACTCGCCAATATACTGAAAAAGTGTGTTTGTAAAATTTTTGTGAAAAAGTTCCCGCTTTGAACTGTCAAATAAATTCACGCATAAAAACGGGGTGAGAATAAATTTAAACACTAAAAAATATATTAAATATCCAAAATGCAATAAATAATAACATGGAAGAGATAAGTATTTTGTTCTTGGCAAATTTTTTCATTGTTTAGTTATTTTGCTTTTAACATTTTTGAAAAATATACGAATGTTTTCAAATCAATTTTATAATCAACAAACATTAAAGTCGCACTTTACATTTTTTGGTATAGCCGACGGCTGTATTTTCGCCGCCGTCGTTGAAAATTTTAGTAAATTTTGGTCGTCGTCAACGATATGATTGACTGGCGTTCTCAACATCTGCAATTTAATATCGGCTTCGGGAGGAATATTATGACATTTATAACGTAACGACGTAATCTCTTTTGATAGTTTTCGACATGAGTTACAGACACACTTTTTTCTTACTTTTCGAGAAACGATGGAATATTTGGTCTCCTGCAGACAATCGAAGAGCTTCGCGGGATTAGCGTAGGAATAAAAAAAAAAAATAAAAAAAAGTGAAAAGTGACTTTTTAATTGAAAAAGTGACTTTGTAGTGAGGGAAAAAAATGGCTTTTTAGTGACAAAGTTATTATTACACTGGAAATTTGTTAAGATTTCACTTCTAGTTTATAACTAGGACATACTTATTCCCACTACACATAAGTATTATCTAATAAACTATATACACTTTTTGGTTAATATTTATTTAATTTAGCTTTATTTATTTTTTTTTTTTTTTTTTTTTTTTTTTTTTTTTTGTGTTATCATTGAAAAATATTTGGTTAAATGCCAAACAAATCCTATCAACCTCAGATTTAATGTTCACATATGAAAAATTGATGACTTTTCGTTCTAGCTATTACAAAAACCAATGACAAGCATTTGTGAAAGAAAGTTGACGAGGTATTTTTTTTATTCAAACGTAAATTATCAAATTCAAACAATGAGAGCAGGTCTTTTTCTACAAATATACTACAAATCATGATTGGGAAGAAATACTGAAACACAACAAAAAATAATTATAAATAAAATATATACTAAAAAAGGAAGTGTGGGTGTTATTTTTCGACTAAATTGCCATGATTTCGTTTAAATACAATTACACGACAAAAAACAAAGAAAGGCGACAATCGTTGGTGTGGCGCAAAAAAGAGCCGCAAAAATTAATTAAGCAGAAATCAAAGTCTGAAAACTAAAGAGCGCATCCACCCACCCATTCTCTCTCTCTCTCCTTTACACCAAATGGCATTTAGTGCATATACATGTGACGTGTAGAAAGTGCAGGAAATTAGTACTTAAATGATTACTACAAACAGATTTACTATGGAGGGAGATATCGTCCATGGAAAAACTGTATCGTTAAAAAATAGTGGTTTATTAGTAAAGGCGATGTAAATGATATTATATGACTGATGTCCGTTGAACTGATTTACAGTTTTAAAAAAAGCTTATTTAAATAAAGAATATTTATTGCTCTATGTGCTTTATGGTAATTTAAAAAAATTAAAATAGAACCATTAAATGATTAAAATAAAAAAAAGTAAAATATTGTAGACAGTTTTTTTATGAAACAGAGACGTTTTTTTATTTTTTAGTAGAAAGGTGACTTTTTAGTTGTCAGATACCGTTAAATAATATTAAATAAAGTTTTTATTGCATAAACAAAATTTATATTATTGACAAAAACTCAAGAAACACATTTTTTGCAAAATTTCTTCAATAAATGTTACAATTATTAAAAATTATACTATTTTTAAAATCAATTACTGTGCATTGTAGGCTTAATGAATGAAATTACCATACAGTACAACTCAGCCGATTGGCGAATGTTTATTGATTCTTGAGTTTGTCGGTTTTTTTACTTTTTGCGTTAAGTTTTGGTCTTTGGGGGTGTTTTTACATGTGCAGTGAAATTTTATGGTCAAAAGTTTTCAAGAACATTTTATCCTCGTCCTTCTCCTTACCATAATAAAGGGAAGTTCGAGGGTTAATATGTTTCCAAAATATTTGATGTAACATTTTCTACAAAGTTAATGAACACACCTTATACCTTAGATGTCTAGAACACATTGTTTTATACACCAATGTGATGAACTAACAGGCCAAAAGTGGGAAAATTTGACCTAATAACCCCCCCCCTAAACTAAAATTTCTATGTCATCTTTCAAAACGCCGACACGCGTAAATTTTTTCGGTTTCATCTACCAGAATCCATTGTCAGAACCCCGTTATTTTGAAAGAGTTCGAAATTATAGTGCAGTGTTATTTATGATCTTAATAAATTACAAATAAAAAAAACAGACGTACATATTTGCTTATCTTTAATTATCAATGATTTGCAATTTACAATAAACAAGTCTAAAAGGAAAACAAAAGGAAAAACTAAACAAAAATTTGCGTCGTGTAATAACCTTAAGTGACCGCTATTAGCAGCTTGTAAAAAAAATAAAAAACATGATTGCAAAAGAACATTTTTTTTTTAATAAATGTCAATTGTCAGCTGTCAATAAATGTTTGTTCTCGGTAACAAAAGAGATAAACACGTTTTAGCCTTTGCTCGTAGATTTTTTTTTTATTTTTTTTTTTTTTTAAGAAAATTACTTGTTAAGATTTTAGATTAACAGATTAAACAAACTAAGAGTAGAAACATATAGACAGACGGTTAATGCACTGAATCATTGTAATGTGTTAAGAGATAGAGAGTATTTTTTTCAATAAAATTAATATCGTTGTCTAGAATGGATAAATAAAAAGATCAAACAAAACATTGTTTTTATACAAAATAAATTGTAACAAAATGGACAACTGTATCAACTTTTCCATCTCTGATCTTTATATAGCCATAAAATTTAAACATAAAATCGTGCCAAATTTTATTCGGATGATAGATATATAAGATTGATAAAATCTTTATTCATTCAGTATTTCTTATAAAATAATGTAATATACAATTTATATAAGTGTAATTCCATGTCAAATCGACCAAGAGTGGGACCCGACCCCTTTCGATTCGAATGAAATTTGTTGAGAAGGTTCCTTTTATTCTCTACGGAACATATATTAACGAAAAAAAAATTTTAAAATTTTTTTTGCAAAATTTAAAATTTTTTTTGCAAAAGTTGTAATTTTCAAAATGTCATAATTTTGCCGAATTATCCGAATGTGTTTAGCTTATTTTTTCAATATCTCAAAAACTACTGCACATAGGAAGATGATTTTATTTCATTTTAAAGAGAATACTTGGGGCTGCAAACATTATATTAAACATTATATTTTTGAAAAATGTAATATCTGCAAAATATTAATATTTAAAAATGGACTAAGTCAAAAATCTAATTTTTTATTTGACTGATTTTTTTTATATAATACCTTAAAAACTGCTCTTCTTTCACTAGATTCAGATCGTGATTTAAAAATCTTGTCTTTTTTTTAATTCCTTTTGAAAGTTGCTTCCAAAAAACAACAGATTCAAACGATGATTTTTTCCCATGATTTTAGGGTTGATTTTTTTTCCCCATATTCTTCTTTACATGCTTATTTATAAAAACAAACAATTTAAATGCGCTCAATGTTTTGTATTGTAAAGAGATGTTGCCACATTGAAATAAAAAATAAAATGAAGCAACATAACAAAAATACGAATGTGTGCAAAGAAAAATATAAAAAAGACACACAGAACAGAGAACGTGTTTTTTTTTCTCTACCCCGCTTGGTTCTCTACACCGTTCGCCTACAAACACCAAAAATCATGTCTTAAAAAGATGGAAAAAATCACCGTCTGAACCGCGTGTTTTTTAAAATATGATTTTTTTCGTTCGCAACCCTTGAAAAAATTATCTTAAAATAAAATTTTCCTATTGTAATTTTGAGCAATTAGTATTTATTAAATCCTTTTTGTGTGATTTTAGGTGTTTAAAAAAAAGTAAAGACATTGATAAAGTTTCTATTGCTTATTTGTTGAGTTTTTTTCACTTTCAAAGAAAAGTACACTTTTTGTCACGTTACGTCTCCAATAAATTTAATGAGTTTTATACATTATTTTAAGTCGTTTTTCATTGCCTCTTTTCCTACCGTTCCTTCATGGCGGCATTCCTGTATATTAAAATAAAAACTTTTTCTTCATCTAGCGAAGGAGAGGATGTTAAATTGAAAAAATACTCACATTGACAAGTTTATGAAAGAACCAGGCTTTAAAAAAGGTAAAAAGTAACGTTTTAATTGTTAATATTGGATTAACATTGAATTATGCTTCAACATTCATATCATTTTAATTTCTTTTAAGTTAAGAAAGAGCAGCCAGGCATCAACGGTATGAAAAGAGACAAAGACAAAAACGACTTCGCTAAAAACTACATATATATATATGTGCAAATTAAACGGTCCATGTATGTAATCGCATCACGTGAGAACGGCTGGTGCGATTTGGATAATTTGTTTTGTATTCGCTTCAAAATTTTCAAGAGATTGTTTGTAAAGAAGGAACATTTTTGATTAAACTCGGAAAATTTAAGTTTTTAATGTACTATGCAATTATCATTTTATCAAAGCATAAGCTAATTTAAGGGGAAACGTTAAATATTTTCCTAACTAAACACACTGCCTCCTTTTCATTTCTAATTAGTAAATTGCTTCTGAGCGCAGCCGGGGCAGTCAGCTAGTAATGTATAAAGCTCATTTAATTTCTTGGAGAAGTAGCGTGAAAAAAGTGTCCTTTTCTTTGAAAGTACCTACATTGAGCTCCAACAAAAAAATGCAACAAATAAACAAAAGACTTTATAAATGTCGTTACTTTTTTAAATCACCTTAAATCAAACAAATCAGCCTTAATAAATACTAATAACTCAAAATTACAATAGGATCAAACATTATTTAACAGTTTCTTAATTGAATTATACAATTATCTACTTACAAATAAAGAGAATGAAGTCAATAAAAATTATTTAAAATATAGCTAAAGTTTGATCAATTTGTTGGTCATGCATTTTTGGATTTTTTTCGTCAAATATTTGTTAAGTCTGAACATACCTTTAGACTTGTATACCCGCACTGCCAGACTGAGAATTATTGGTTAATCGCCTCAGATTCAGGAATTCTAAGTTGATCGGTATGTTGAGTTTATGACCATACTGTTACAAATATAAGCACGAACACACAGAATGCTCTCACTATCGACGATGGTGTAAAGGCATTTAAAAAATTTGTCAGAGACCATGTTTTAATTAAAAAATATTTTTTTTAAATGAACTTTGCACTTTCATTCTCGATATTTCTTTAAAGATTACATTTATTCTTTTATTTCTTTTTTTTTTTAAATTTTTCTTGTTATTTAATGTAATTGTTTTATTTTATTTGTATTGAAAAATTAAGTTTTTTGATTTAAGTTGTTGTTCTTTTATTTTATTTTGTTTTTCTTTTTTTATTAAAAAAAATTTTTTTATTGTAATATATTCATTCCGTTTTGTCTGTGTGATTTGCGCCTGGTTTAATCAGAAATTGAGGGCAACCGAGCGTGTAAAAGTTCCTCTTATTATTTTTTCATTGTTATTGTTTGGTTTATGAATCACAATTTTCCCATGTATTGTTTTTCATAAGAAAACTAAATTTTGATTTTCTGGTTCTTTTGTTAAAACTAGGGCTTCCAATCGCGATTGCTTTTTCTGAATCCCGGGATTCGGATTTGAAGAAAAAATTTCGGGATTCCAATTTCGGGAGCCCGAGATTTTCGGGATATTTTGAATTCTGGGATTCAGGGAATGATTAAAATTTTTTTGGGATTTTCTTTTAATAATCATTTTTTTTAATACCCAACTGTATAACGACCAACTTAATTTTCCAGTAAAAATACATATTTCATGAACATATAATATTTGTTTGTAAAAAATATAAGAAAAACTAACTTAAATTACACTGTGCTAGAAATTGACACTATTTTTTTGAGACAAAAAACTAATTGAGGTCGGTCATACAATATATCCCTCTAGGGGCGACTGCTGGGCATTTATGGCACTTTCTTCAATATATTTTTAGTCTGTATTGAACATTATGTACGGGAGCCCCCTTAAGGAATGGAGATAGCTGGTAGGTATGTTAGAAATAAATGATGGCGATGAAAAATAAAGTGGCCCATTTGGCCCATCTGAGGGCATCATAGCCACTGCAGGGACCAAATTTAAGAATTTTATTAAACCGCCATATTGGTATGGTTGAAATTCTTAAATTTGGCCCCTGCAGTGCCTATGATGCCCCCAGATGGGCCAAATGTATGACCAACCCCACTTTATTGCCCCTATTGCGGTTCTCCACTTTTGTAACAGTTGGGTTGTCTTTGGTAAATTCGCATTGCCATTCTCAACTCGACTAGCAGTTGGCTTTTTAGTTGTGTATCTGTTTTTTTTCGTGGTATTGCCGTTTTCAATTTTGTAAAAGTTTGGTCGACTGAAACGTTATAAATAATCAACTGCTTATTAGTAGTTGAGTTGTTTTCAGTTTCAGTTGACTTTCATTTTTTAAAGCCAAAAAAAATAACAATGGACAAACCGTAAGTGGAAAGATTTGTTACACTGTATATTAGAATTTCACAGCATTTAATACATTCGTAGATCTTTGAAAATTACAACTAAGCACAACTTGAGAGGCTTTTTAATCTAATGGAAAAAACCCAGAGATTCCACATGGAAAACCAAAATTTGGTATGACAAAAAATCAGTTTTAAATATAACTTTTAAATAATTTTTAAATCTACAAATTTAAAAAGATTATTTAGTTCCGTTACTTATTAGAAGTTCTTACTTGGCATTAGGTAGTTCAAGAGGGTTACAATCATCACGAATTTTTCTTCTTATACGTAGCACATCTGTACAAGAATTTTCATTTTCATCATCGTAAAATAAATCGATACTAATATCTATTGTAAATACTTTTTATTCAACACAACAATTAAAAATACTTTTAGTTTAAAAAATTATTTAATTTTATAAAATTTTCACTTGTCAAACGTTATATTTAAAGTTGGCTAATCGATATTTTAAGTTGGCAACTTTATAGCAAACTCAACTAAAAACAGTTGGGTATCACAATAACTAAAATGAGTTTGGTTGTGCATAAGTTGGGTTGACTCTCACACGACCAAACTGAGTTGAGTGGAGAACCGCAATAGGGGCATATTTTTCATCGCCACCATTTATTTCTAACATACCTACGAGCTATCTCCATTCCTTAAGGAAAACTGATTTACGAATGTCTTCAGAATCACAATAAATCACAAAAATGGAAAATTAATGGCGGTCGGCCCTGCATTATGAAGTCAACAGCTGAACGTAGTAACGCCAAGAAAGGATTGGCAGAAAATAAAGGCAATAAATAGGGAGCAGGTAAGTTAGGGTATTTGAAAATTTTCAAAACTTAGCTACAATAAATTGAGAGTAAAACTAGTTATGATATAAAGGGATCTAATGTGCATCAGATTAAATTTTTATTAGTTTATTTATCTTTTTGTTTTAATTACTATTATTTTATATTAATTTAATTATTATTACAAATAAATAAAAAAAAAATTAATTTGTAAACATTTCTATAGCAAAAAGTGATTTTATTCCTGGGATTAACATATTGTGGGTATTACAATATCGAGGGTATCAAATGCTAGTTAGGTATGTTATATACCGTCGGAAAGATTATTTTTTGTCTAGTTTCTCAGCATAGGTTTTATTTTTAAGGTTTTAGAAACACTTTCACACAAATAGGAACAAAATTCAAAATAGTGCATATGTTAAAAATTTAAAAATCCTCGTCTTGACTTAGAAATTAGTTTTTTTTTTATGCGTAACCCACTCGCCGCCCAAAAAGCGACCAGAACTACCTTAAAGAAAAAGACCTAAGCGTTCTTTTGAGCAAAAACAAAGTACCCGGGTAAAAAAATAAAAAAAGTTTTAAATTTAAAAGTAAATATTAAAAAAACAAACAAAAAAATTTGTTTCGAAAGATTGAAGAAATAGCTATCTGATTTGTTTGGGACAAATTTTGCTAACACCAATAGATAAGTGTTTGGGCCACATGTTAAATTTTGACCCCTCAAACTCAGAAACTTTTTGACCGATCTTGTTGAAAATTTGTGTCTTAACTATTATCCAATAGGACTAACATTGGTGCAAATTCATCCAAATCGGAAGACATCGACTTCAAAAGTTGGATCACTTGACATGGAATCCCCCAAATGTATTTTAAAATTTTTCATATGTATTTTAAAACTATCGAAATGTATTTCAAAAATATTTAAATATATTGTTCAATTGTCCAATTGTATTTTAAAAATTGTGTACAAGAAAACATTTGGATAATTTCAACAAAAATTGGAAAATTTTAAAATACAATGGCCAAATTTTAACATACATTTGAATAATATTAAAGTGCAATTGTAAATGATGTAGTTCAAACTTCTAAAAGTCGTGTATTTAATAATAAAATGAGAAGAATACATCTCATGATTTGAAGATGCTTCTTAAGAATATTAAAGCATTCAATGTTATATGTGACGAAACTTTGTCGAATTTTTTTTGATTTATGGGCCACAAAATACATATTTTAATTATATAAAAAGCGTTTAAACTTATTTATGGATTTTTTGTTCACAAAACACTTTCTGTCATTTACAAATTATATTGTAATTATTTTTTTTCTCATATGAAATAACGCATAATTTTTGTTTTGTATATTTTGTTTATTTTTTAACAACAGGGCAGGGCGTATTAAAAAATCGCACAAAAAAATCTTTATACAGATTATTGAAAAAAAAAAGTTCAAAATATAAAAAATCGGGATCCCGAAAATCCCGGGATAAAAAATCAGAAATCCCGAGATTCGGGATTTTCCTAATCCTGAAAATCCCGGGATTTCCGAAATAAGTTTTATGTAAGATAGATAATGAGAAAAAATTGATTGGCAAACATTTCGATGTCCTTCAGAATTTTGCAGAAATTTTATGTTTTAAAAGACAGTTAAGACAAAAGAAGGTAAAACTTTCATGTTTCTGAGCTAAATAAACTTTATACTTGGTGTCTGAACTTAAATGTGTCTCGGCTAATGTTTTAATTGAATTCTTTTAAGCTTTAATGCTGCATTAAAAAATATTGAAAAAAATATTTGAATTTAATAATTTTAAAATTTAATAATAACTCAGATGGCCTAAGAATTTTTTATAAATTAAAATTTTTTATAAATTAAAAAAAATTTTAGTTGTGTAATAAAAATAAAAAACAAACTCACACACTTCAATGACTTTTTTCATCACTGTGTTAACTAAGCGTACGACAGTTTTCAAACAACTAACATGGCGAACTTAAATAACAGCCTGGCCCACGAAGTCGGAACAACTTAAGCGAACAACAACAACAAGGCACTAATTATCGTTCTCATAAGCGCCCCACTAAATATCCCCTTGTCGGTCGTCAGATTTTACGTTTTTAACGTATGCAATCCATTTATTCATTATCAAATGACTTTGATTATTGCCACATCAAATTATTCCACAAATTAAACGCTAGTTTGATAATAGAAATGTAATTTAAGCCGTAAAAATACAGCTCTGTGCTACTTGATTGGCTGCAAATGACATCAAAATAGCAAGCAAAAAACATCTGTTTTCCACAAGAGAATTTTGTGAAAAATATTTTATAAACCCAGCAAAAACTGATGCTTCTTTAATGACACTAATGTAGGAGAGAGTTCTGAGTGAAGCACTTACACTTCTATGAAATATTACATGACTTTTATTCAGAATTCACCGCGTAGAAGCTCTGATTTAGAGATCTGAAATATGATTATTTCACGCTTTGAAAACTGACATTATTAACGTGACTAAATTAAGTGAAAAATATTAAGCATTGAAAAATTGTTATTTCAGTGTTTAAAAAACTTTGTATTAATCCTCAAATATTTTTTGGAATTATATTTTATTGTATAAACGAATAAACAGCGATTCTCTTTTAGTATTTAGCACCGCATTTAAAAATTGGTGTATGGTCTATCTTACAGCAGTAGAGTAAGGCAGTAATTTTTAGTAGCAAAAATGAAATCGGTTGGAATGCAGTACACGTATTTATTGCTTCAAAGTCTTAAAAAGTTTTTGCTGGAAAACCATAAAATTTTATTAATGTTGTTGTTCTAAGGAAATATTATTATAAAAAGATAAAATATAAAAAAGATTTGGGTTATGTCTTTACTAAATGTGTCTCGGCTGCAAGGCTACCAATTTATATTTTAAAGAAAAAACAAACACTAACAACAACATTTCAAGTTTTTTTGTATCTCATATTGGACTTTTATTTTAAATTATTTTGCTAAGGGGAACTGATATGACTTTTAAGTCCGTAGGCGAAGGGAAAGAAAGCTCTATCTAGGCCTCAGGCCTTTCTCCTTTATTCGCCTACAAAAATTTTAAATCCTGTTAATGCCTGTTCCTTCAAGCAAATAAAGTCCTAATAAAAACACGGTTCGGAAAAATTCCTTACTTTTAAATTATTTTAAAACTTACTTTTTATTTGTGCTGTGCCTGGCAGTATTCTGCACTGTCTAGATGAAACTCCATAGATGTAGGAACAGGTCTAACCAGCTAAAATAAAAGTTAAAAAAATGCAAATTAATTTAATATATTTATAATAATATAAAAGTAATTTCAATAATTTGAATTATATTTATTCAACAAAATTGCGCAAGCATAAATTTCCCAGAAATGTTTTTAAACACAAAATCTATTTTTAACCTCTTCAATTAACACGCAATAAATATATAAAAAAAATAAAATCTATTTGCAATAAATGCAAAAAAAGAGAGACAAATATTACGACTTTTTTTTAATAAACAACAAGGAAAAATAAATTATTAAAAATTTCGGACCATAACAAAAAAAAAATCAGTTTTGGTCTTCCATCTCCGTTACGGCAACAAACTTTTTGACATGACAGATGAAAATATTTAAAGAAAATAAAACGACAAAACGCTTTAGCTTGTCAAAACGACATTTTAATAAAAACAAATGATGCTTTTAAAACCAAGACAAAGAAATACGTTTTTTGGTCACAAGAAAGTGATAAAATTTTTTCTTAAGCCATAAAAAAGATAATATTTTTTTAAGCTTTTTATAGAAATTTTTATGATAAAAAAAAATTAAATTTAAAAACAAATGAATCTTTTGAATTAAAAAAATATTTAAAAAAAAAATATCAGAGACAAAAATTTATTTATACATTTATTTTTAATCGTGTAAATAATTTATTTGTTTTGCAAGTTTGCGAAGAAACTGGCAAAAAAATGTTTCGATGAAAATAAAATTTATTAGTTTTTATTAAGAAAAATTATAATTACAAATTACGTATGCGCCAGCTAGACAGAAGCAGCAAATGATTGATGTCATGTAACCCAATGAAACATTTTAATTAATATGGAAAATTAAGAAAAAGAATTAAGCAATTTTTTTTATACGAAAAAAAAAGTTAATTACCAAATTTTATCGTTGCTCAGATCGTTCTTATTTTTGTAGAATAATTTATTTAGTTTGTTAAGCAGCTTTTTATAGAAAAAGTTGCTTAGTTTGTAAAACAACTTGTTAAGCAACTTTTTATAGAAAAAGTTGCTTAGTTTTTATAGAAAAAGTTGTTTAGTTTGTTAAGCAACTTTTTATAGAAAAAGTTTAGTTTGTTAAGCAACTTATAGAAAAAGTTTAGTTTGTTAAGCAACTTTTTATAAAAAAAGTTGTTTAGCTTGTTAAGCAACTTTTTATAGAAAAAGTTGTTTAGTTTGTTAAGCAACTTTTTATAAAAAAAAAAGTTCTTTAGATCGTTAAGCAACTCTTTATAAAAAAAAGTTGTTTAGATTGATAAGCAACTTTTTATAAATAAAAAAGTTGTTTAGATCGTTAAGCAACTTTTTATAAATAAAAAAGTTATTTAGATCGTTAAGCAACTTTTTATAGAAAAAGTTGTTTAGTTTGTTAAGAAACTTTTTATAGAAAAAGTTGTTTAGTTTGTTAAGCAACTTTTTATAGAAAAAGTTGTTTAGTTTGTTAAGCAACTTTTATAGAAAAAGTCGTTTAGTTTGTTAAGCAACTTTTATAGAAAAAGTTGTTTAGTTTGTTAAGCAACTTTTTATAGAAAAAGGTACTGAGTTTGTTATAGAAAAAGTTGCTTTGTTTGTCAATCACCTTTTTATAGAAAAAGTTGTTTAGTTTGCCAATCACCTTTTTATAGAAAAAGTTGCTTAGTTTGTTAAACAACTTTTTTATGCTTTTTATAGAACAAGTGGCTTACAATATTTTGCTAGGTTTGGTATAAATATACCAAATCAAATATACTTATAACACAATTTTTATTTATAATTCCTTTGATGAAAAACTATTCAAAATTTTAATGAGTATAATTATTTTTCTTTTAAAACACATACATACATGGAAACACCCTACAACTCATCAATATATAATAATAATTTAAAACATCGTAACCAAACAAAATAATTTCCACCAATCAAAGGTTTCTAGTCCAACTAGAATGTCAGCTAATTTTGCGACTATTTTAAGTTACAGAAAATATTTTGAGTTAGAATTTCCAAGCAGGGTGTATTCTTAAAAATCTTTATCATTTCGTTTTTGTTTTTAGTTAATAAAACTGCCAATTTTGCCAACAAAATAAAATTTACACGTTTCATTAATAAGATTTTATTAGAAATTTCTAATACTGAATATACATCAATGTATTGCTGACATGTTATAAATGTTTTATATGTAGACAACTAATAAAAATGTTATCAATTCTAATCGTGCTAATTTATTTTATTGAGTAAGGGAAATCGCAAGACAACAGGGAATACTAAATGGTCAAAAAAATAAACAAAAATAAACTTAAGAAAATTTCCACAGAAATCGAATGAATTCTTAAAAGATGCGCAGAATCATTCATAAAGTAAGTTTTTACAAAAATAACTTTTGATGGAACAAATTAACAGTTTCAAGACTTAGTAATTAAAAAAGTTGCTGAGTTTTGAAATAACTTTTGGAAAGAAAAAGTTGCTTATTTTCAAACCAACTTTCTTTAGAAAAAGGGTGCTTAGTTTATTAGTAACTTTAAACGAATAAGTTTTTTTTTTCTTCAATAGCAACTTAATTCTTTTAAAAAACCTTAAAGCCAACAATATTTGAAGAAAATTTTCCTTATTTTTAAAACAATTTTCTTTAGAAAATGTTACTTAGTTTATAGGCAACTTAAAACGAATACATATTTCTGTTTCCTTAAACTTTTAATAAAAATTTTATAAAAAAAAACGGCTAAGTTAAAAAGCAAATGGTTGTAGAATATGTGGCTCGGTAGCAGTGATATTATAGGTAGAAAAAAATCCCTTTCCGTAGGGATTTTCTTCTAAAAAAAAATAGCCGTTGAGAAAAGAACGACAGATATTTCGATATCATTGAAATGTAGGGACTTTTCAAAAATGTGGCAAAACTGTGTATATTTTGCACTCTTTTTTGATTTGTGACAAAATACAAATTAAATTGTTGATACGTCAACATTACAAATTGTTAAATTTCTTTGAGTGATCCCTTGTCCCCCATTTTAACTTTGATTTTAAGGTAAATTTGTGAAACTCCCTTTATAAGAATTTAATTTTTCAGAGCAATAAATAGATAACTTGTTTGCTTTTTTTTAATTTTTTTTTTTTTTGTCAAATATGTGTTAGGTCTGAATATATCAAAATCTATATATATATAAATGAATGTATGTATGCTTGTTTGTTTGTACCTTATAGCCGCCTAAACCGCTGAACCGATCTTCATGAAACTTTACAGTATATTAGTGATGGTCTGGAAGGAGCTATAGGCTATAGATTTTTTTTTTGTAATTTTGAGCGGGCGTGGCACCTCCCATACAAAGACATTTTAAATTTATGTATATCTGGAGAACGACAGGTGCCAAAGTTTCCAAATTAGGAACAAGCATTTTGGTTATCAATACACAATATCCGACAAAAAATGGACGGTGTTGGAGAAGTGGGCGTGGTACCTCCCATAGATAGATATTCACCCCTATCGTGAATAATTTTTCCCTCGTAATTTTTTCCCTTTTCACGTATTTGCGATCATGAAAAACTCCCATGAAAAAATTAATTCATAGGAGAATAATAAAGTGAAAAAAATGTTCGCGGGAAAAAATTCCCCTTTTATCGTAAAAAAATGTCCTCCCTCGTAATTTGTTCACTTTTCCCTTTGAATTTCTCACTTTATTTTTGCTGGGGAACAAGACATTAATTAATGTAAGTAATTCTTCTCATAATTCAAATATTAAAGTTTACAAAATTAATTTTAAGGTCAAAATCCGTTAAAAGAGGCAAAAACTGTATGTATATTGTTCAACAAAATGCAAAGAAAAAAACAGGTCGATTGCCTGAGGAGTTATGATGCATCTAAAAGACGTGGTGGAAGAATTTTAGGAATTATTTTACTACATAAAAGGGCAATAAGCTAATGTTGCAATCAAACTATCGCTCCAATACAATATATTTTATTTTGTTTTCTTTTTTCTTTTCTTTAAAATATACACGTATATTTTTGACCAAAAATTTTTTGTTTTTTAATATTTCTTCTTTTTTACATTCGCTGAGAACTGATAGCGTGAAAAATTGTTCACGGGAGTTTCACGATAGCATTTTTGCCTTCGAGGAGAATAAAAATTTCATGGGAATAAAAATTCCACTTGTTTTTCACGATAGAGGTGATTATAGATTTCGGTATATCTAGAGAATGGTTAGAGCGAAGGTTTCCAAATTACGTAAAAACAACTAAGTTATCAAAAAAAAAGAACGGATTTAATGGTATTTCTGCATGTATAACAACTTTAAATAAAATGTATATGTTTTAACAGCAATGGCTTAATTTAAAAGTTGTAGGGATTTTTGTAGGGACGATTTTTTGAGCGCGTAGGGAAAAATAGGGATTTTTTTGGGCTGCATAGGGACTTTTCAAAAAGTCTATAGGTAGTAACTTTCTATAATATATAATGAATAGCAATTTTTTTCAAAACAAAGTTGTTTTGATTCTGGCCACTTTTTTATTGAAAATGTTGCTTGGATTCTAATAAATCAAGCGATTTCTATAAAGAAAAGGCTGCTTATGATTTAAGCAAATTTAAAAAAAACCCTGCTTGGATTCTAAATAGTTGGGCCAAATCGTTCCTTTTGTAATCGTTCCGACCGATCCGAAAGATTAAAGTCGTTCATCGTCCCCGCTTTTTCTTTGAACATTGAATGAACGAGGAACGAGAAAACTGCTCTGTCGTTCGTAAAAACAATTGTCATCAACAAGAAAATGTTACTGTTTGTTTTCATTTTGTGGCCTTACAACTTAAGAAGAATAATTTATATGTTTTTAAAAATGTTTGTAAAAAATAATAACTTTTTCAAAAAATTGCAAATAAGTTTTAAGAATTTCATAAATTTGTATCTGTTTTAATCTACTCGTACCTGCGAGCCGCTGGAGATGATAAACTGGTGATATATTGTTATAATATATTTCTTTGAATCACTTTTGTTATATGGTAAAATATAAATACACTGATCTCTTCACAAAAAATCCACCTTGTTCTAAGTCATTGATGCGCACGCCATGGAACAGTTGTTCAAAATCAAATCACACACATTCTTATGCTCTTTAATTTTAGTAGTCATTGTTCACTCAATGAGACAACGACGAATGAAATTGAGTACATTCATAGAAAAATGCATCTTCATATTAATGATGCCCTTTCATCAGAATTGTGACATCAATGTTATTACAAATGGCATCAATGAGGCAAAAAATGGCATCAATCCAATGACGAACGTCATTCTAAAATTTTGTCATATTTAATCCGTCATCTACGCTATGACTACAGTGACATTAATTCGATGCCACATTTTCTGTACACTGATAGAAAAGACGTCATAACGCTAATGTATTTTGATATCAGTACAGACAAACTGTCATCAGTGCGATGACATAATATATCATGTTATCAGTACGATGGCAAACTGTCATCAGCGCGATGACATAATATATCATGTTATAATATATTATTAATATTATTTTCATGTTTAAAAAGACAAATAAGAAGCAAAAATTCCCATAATCTATTTTTTTAAATTATATATTTAAATATATCAAATTTGTAAAGTAGAATTATTACGAAAGCCATATCGGGCATGATGCTGGTGTCTTATAATTGAGAGTTATTCTATTAACAAAGGGCGAACTACAACAAAAGTGAAACAATTATGTGTAACGGGTAAGTAAATAATGAAATTTTTTAAAAAACTTTAAACGTTTATTCAAACCAATATTTCGGCACTTCTTTGAGTGCCTTCTTCAGGGTTTTTTTCTTTTCTTATTATATAAATTTTCAACAATTTGTAAAAAATTTAACAATAAATTACAAATAAAAAAACATTATAATGATATTCTCTCAATAGGACTTAAGGTCAATTACAATGACTCAATTTGATGACAGTTTATCATCGCACTGATGACATGTTTTATAAAACCGACTCCGATTCGTAATTTCTGTGATGAAAATGTGTCATACCATTGATGCCATAATTTTAATTTTTGACCCTGATGACAATTTGGCCAAGTGATGTTAAGGCTGACATCACAGTGATGTAAAGTGTCATGGGGTCAAAAACGAAGACACTTGTCATAGTACCAATGTCAAAATACATCAGCGTTATGACGCCTTTTCTATCAGTGTATGAATTTGCTTTATTTTTTCAGTTTTTATATTTGTTTGTTCTAGCTGCACTGACCAAAATAAATAGTTCAATTAGGGCATGTAATAAATAGTTAAGCTTAAATATCCTCTTGGTTACATGCAATGCCTCTTTTGTTATAAAATTTTTAAAACAATTAAGGACAGTAATTTAAAAGGCAATTTAATACCTTTCATTAGCATTACTATGAAAAATTAAAAAAAAAAAATTATTTAAGAAAGTTAAATAATGGTTGGTAGAAGAAAAAATTAATAAGGGGCAAACGGGAAATAAATAACTAAAACAGGTGATACGAGTATATATTCCTTTAATTTCTGCAAAAAAAAAAATTTTTTTGTTCTTCAAAAATATTTCCTTTTTATTAAACTTATTTATAGTACTACTCGTATGATAGGTATTTTAATATCTGCAAAAAAAAATTTATAAAAAATTAGTCATTTAAGAGTTTATTTGTAAATAAAAGTTTTTTTTTACTTACAAAGCAAAAAATTTAATAATTCTTAAATATAAATAAAGTGCTTATTGCGGTTGGCAAATTTTTTATACCGTGTACATGCAACAGCTGTTCTTTTAAATTACACAGCTTTTCTCATAGTGCATCTGTGGTTAAGTCAGTGTATTGGTGATAGAATTTACTTTTGCGCATCGATGTTCTAAGTGTACAGAAATAAGGGAACGATACACATGGGATGATCCATCGGTTTGCAGTTGTGGAACGAGGAACGACAAAAAAGGAACTATTGAAAAAGTCCGCACAGTTGCGGAACGAGGAATGACAAGAAAGGAACTATTGAAAAAGTCCGCACCGTTCCTATTAGGGAATCGTTCATTGGAACTAGGGCATTCCAAAACTACACAACTCTTATTCTAAGAAGCGTTTTTTAAAAGTTACTTGGATTCCAGAAAAAGCAACTTTAAAGTTACCAATGTGCGAGAACTACAGAAAGTTATATAAATACCGTTCTTGAGATATAAATGAATTAACTTTGTGCCATGCCCACTTGTTGTCGGATGTTGTGTATGCACAAACAAGATGCTTATACGTAATTTCGAAACTTTGGCTCTTGCCGTTCTAGAGATATTAAAAAATCTATAATGTCTTTGTATGAGAAGTGGCTTTGCCTTTGTGCCTGCCCACTTGTCCAATCCCACCCACATCTTGTGGGATGCTGTGTATTGGTAAGCGCGATCTTTGTACCTTATTTGGAAGCTTTGGCTCCTGTCGTTCTCCAGATATACGAGTATATAAAAATAAATTAAAAAACACTAACAACAAGGAATTTATGGTAAAATTAGAGACAGTCATGGTTTTTTGATCATACCTCAGATATTTGTGGACCGATTAGGCTGAATGGCAATACCAAACAATTCCGGACTATATGTAGCATAAATATATAACTACCAAGTCCCCATCATATCTGTGGTCTTCGGAAAGCCCATTTCAACGCACAAACGGACTTCGCTCCTCATAAGGATCCAGAATATATATTAGGGTGGGTCACTGATGTATATGAAAAAATAAAACTTCTCGAATTATTTTCTAATAAGAATATTTTGTTGTCTTACGTTAAAACTAGTAAAAAATGCTAAAAAAAAAAAAAAAGTTTGAAAAAGTCACATCTTGAGCCCGCGCCGGAGCTCCTAAGAATTAAGTATTTTAAAAAAAGCCATTTTTTAAATTTTAATTTTTTTATTTACTATAAATTATTTATTATTAATTAAAGCTGCGCACATTTCTAATTACACATAAAAAAATAAAACTTTGGTTCCTATACAACATAAAACAATAAAAACACGAAATTTTCTTAGTTATTTTTTGGTCACAAAAGCTTGTATACTGTCAAATCTGGGCATTTAAAAAAATTAGATTGTCACTTCTTGACACTCAACTGCCGCATTTATTTCTTCAGTAGTGATTCTTCGGAAATTGGTGGATCGAAAAACTTTTGATTCCAATTTATAACTTCAAAGTAGTTATTTGCGCCAAAACTGATAGAAGGGGTCTCAAAGGCGCGAGGTTGCTTTCGGGTATGAGGTGAGCTTCGTGCATCATGAACACGTCTGGCTGCCAGTTCTCTCACTGTTTCACCCAACAACATCGACAGAAGCAAGTTTTTCGCAGTTTTCTAATAAGTTGCCAATATGACCAGCAAGCGAATATGGTTCCTTGGTAATACCATATAGCTTGTTAAATAGATGTTTTAATGGCAATTCGTTCAAATGTAAATAATCCATTGCAGTGGGCGCTGAAGTCTTTTTGCCAATACTCTTATTACTCCGTTAAATTTCCCAGTGTTAGTGAGTGACTGTACTATCACTACCAATTGCCATCAAATTTTCTTTAATAATTTTTTCGAGACGAAGGAAGGGCAATAATTGACATTTCAATATTTTTAGAAGTACTTCGATCTGCTGTTGCATAGCCAACATAAACTGAATATGGCTCCTTAACAGATACATGTTCCTCAATCAGTATTGGTCTATATTTAATAATATTAAGCGTCTTATCTTTTCGGCCGTCAAAGTATAAAGATAGTAGATCTAGCTGCTTCTGGTCTTGAATACATTCATTGCGTACTTTTTTTCTATCCTTTTTTTCTTGGGCTTCTCTTTTTGTAATTTAGTTGGAAGATCTCGAACTATTCCTCCAATACGCATCTTTCTCGCCCTCGCATCTCACTCAAAAACTCCTGTTCTTCTTTGCGTACCTTATATTACATTGGGCATCAAAAAAAGTTCAATTTGTTTACATCTACAGGAACAAATATGAAGTAAAACTCTGCTACGTCGGAGAAAATTTTCTCTCTAATAAACGGACATTTTTTCAACGACTTTATGAGATTTTTGTTATTTATATGATAACCGTTTATCCCTTCTATGACTATTGTATTTGACACTGTAGGAAGAGACGATGTTCTCCTAACGCATTCTCTCCTTTGAGCTACAAGTTTTGCAATATCTAAAAACTATGGTTGCTCCCTATTCCAATCATGCTATTTCGTAACATATTCGTAAGTTGATAAAACATTATCATTAATATCTTCTACATTTTCGAATCTCTTGCAGAAATAATCTTGGCTTCTGGTTTCCATAATAACGGTTAGAAGTTAAAACAGTAAATGTAAGAAAGAAAAAATTGACGGTTTATTGTTGTGACTTTGTTGAAGCTTTGATATTGTTACATTTAAGACCAGAGTGTTTTAAAATTCTTATTCACTTTATGGTCTTACTTGAATAATATTTTTAGCTTTTCTAAAGTATTTGGAAAAAGTTTCCTGACGAGCTGGCCTAAGCAACCAGCGAAATGCGCATAGAAACTAGCTTTCCCACAACAATAAATGTCAGTGTTTTCATTTAAAAAAATTGGGATTATTAGCACATCATTAATAAATGAATTAATTAATAAAACAGTTCAAATAAAAAAATAAACACACAACTTCACTGTCCGCGTAGTAAACCCAAACTGATCTTTTTATTGTGCATTATTTTATATGTATTCTATCAAAAATATTTCCTGGAAGAATATATACTTTTCAATGAATGAATTGCTTGTGTCTGAATCCGCGAGAACTTAAGAATCGTTAGGATACAGTAATTAGGGATGGGCAAATTGAAAAAATATATCGATATATATCGTATCGATGTTTTTTAATAGTATCGATATTTATTAATTAAAAATATCGATATATCGATGTATCGAACGTATTAAGCTGAAATTATTACCAAATTTAAAAACTAAATATACTTATGTCATTACATATTTATATATGTACAAACATATTACATGTTATTCCATTCTTACTTTGTATTGTTTCTTTTATTTTCAAATTTACTGCCTGTCCCTCGATTTAGAACGAAACTTTCATTCGCTTAACTTTTATTTAAAACAAAAACAAATTTATAAATGCAGTTTTTAATGTAAGTTATGGGAACGAAGTTTTCGTTTGAAATCGAGGGACCGGCAGTTAATTCTACAACAAAAAAAAAATTTTTAAAAAAAGTAAAGAATACAAAAAAATTTTTATTTATTCGCCATATGAAATCTAAAAAAAAAAAACAAAAATTATTGGGATTATATAATGCCGGATTATATACTACCGGTAAACGAATCTTGTGGCACATACTATAAAAGTAAACTGTGCAATATTTTATTTTTAATTTATAAGAACATGCTCCAATAAAAAAAAACTAAATATTTTTTTTTTTAATTATTAACATTCCAACTTTCATGAGTCTATTGCTGCTAATATGCCATAATAAAGGTGATTCTTTGAATAATTCTAGGAACCCTTTCAGGAATAATTTTTCCGCGCTTATTTTTTTGTTGTCATCTCTTAAAAAACCGAGACAAAACTGACCTGTGTAATCTATGAAAATGTACAATGGAAAAACGCCTTTATTTTCTTAATATTAGTTAAAAAAAACCTATGATGCAATTCTTAAAAAACAACAGTATTGTACACCCAGAGAAAAACTATGTTTAAATATGGTCACCTCCAACAAAACTATTTTTGAAGAAAATTGTAAACATATTATGGTTAAATTTAACCATATTATTATCACCGACAACCATATTATGGTTAAATGTGTCCTCCATCAAGAGGGCACAACCAAATTACGGTTGTCTGTGTATAATAGCATGGTTGGTTTTCAACCAAAGCATGTTGTTCTTGGAGAAGAGGAAAATACTATTGTTAATTAAAAAACAAACTATTGTCATAGTTAACCATAACATGTTTAGAGGCAACCATAATATGGTTGTGGCTTCTTGATGGAGAACACATTTAACCATAATATGGTTGTCGGTGATAATAATATGATTAAATTTAAACATAATATGTTTAAAATTTTATGTAAAAATAGTTTTGTTGGAGGTGACCATATTTAAACATATTTTTTCTCTACGTGTAGGCAGTTGAACAACGGTTGAAATGTTGAATTTTATTATAAAGAGATCTTAAAAATATCGAATTCGATAGTCGTAGATAAATATCGATGTATCGATATATGGGTATTTTTAATATCGGCGATATATATCAATTATAATTTTTTTAAATATCGATATTTCGATATATCGATATTTATTGTCCATCCCTAACAGTAATATGGGTTTTTGCAATACAATGCTATTGCTGTTATATAAAAAATTTAACAAAATGAAGATCAAAGCGCGGGCTCTTACACTAGAAATAAATTAATACTATTTTACAGGGGTCTAATGCAGACAAATATACATCATATTTACGCTATTAGAAGTCGTTACGAGAAAACTATTTTTTTTGACCCACCCTAATATATATACTTTATAGGGTCTTAGATCAATATTGTAAAATTAACAAAAAAAATGCTATTCAGTTTACATGCAAATTGTGTATTAAGGATTCCTTAAGTAATAAGCAAAATTTTTAAGAACTCTTTTGTGAAAATAATTGTTTAGAATAAGTTGGTTAGATTTAATTGTATTTTATTTTAACATGCAAAATTTGTTAATTTGATTTATTCTTACCTTAAATTTAAAAATATGTTAGTAAAAAACTTATTCTTCTAAGCATTTTTTACTTTATATTACAAAGTAAGTTTAAAAGAAATTATGTACTTTTAAACGATTTTTTTATTAAATTTTTTGTTTTTAATATACAAATCAGACTTTTGGCAAATTTCTCTCCCACTATGAAAAACAAATTTATTTTTTCAGCAAAAATAGTTTTTGTTTTAGAAAATTTTTATTTTCATTTTTAAGTATAATGCAAACAATTGTAAACAAATTTAAAGCAATAAAAGTCTGGGATTTTTTTTTTATATATAGAAAAGTATGTCGCAGAAGCTGGAAAGGAGAAAAAAACAAACGAAATAAAGTAATTGTATTTAATTTAACAAATCAAAATTCCGAGAAACAATAAAAACAAATAAATTGTTTGTAAATTTTTTAAAAACAAAACAAAAAAACGAGTTATTACTACATAATAAAAAAAGCAAGCAATTAACAATTAAATGCAAAAAAAAAATATATTAAAAAAATACACCCCCTTTAAACATTTATATTTTCTACACAAAAACACGAGAAGGGGAAGAAAAAGATTGTTCTTTTTCGCTTGAACTTGACACGAAATTACAACACATGATTTGTTTAAGAGCGTGCAAACGTCTGTTGTAACACAAAAGAGAATTTTAACTTTTACATTTACTATATAATTAAAAAAAAAATAATTTAAATAAACTAAAACAATGATTAACTAATTTATATACAAAATAAATATAAAACGTAAAAAATCTAAACTAATTTACCATTTATGGCGAAAAGTAATGCATATAATAATTAATTGATAACATACGTTTCGGTTTGGTTGAATGGTTTGTATGGCGTTTGTTATGTGTTGTCGTCTGTCGTCAAGTAAATAATAAAAACAAATTGTAAAAATAAGTTTAATGAAAGTCATATGATTCAACAATATTCTAGTTAAACAAAAAGAGAACAAGAAAACACATTAACAAATTGTAGCAGGCATGGTCGACATTTGTATAAGCTAAATAAAGACCGCACAAATAGTTCTAAGCAAAAATAACAAATATATTTTACATGAATTTCCAATTTATTGCTTACAAAAATTGCCTAAAAAATAAAAAAAAATTCTTATTTACATTAATTTCCCAAAGAATATGTAGCGCTTACGTAAACTCTTAATTAAAAACTTGCCCTCATTATTATTATAGAAAATTTATAGTAAACATGAATTTTCTAGAAAAAGAAATTATCAAAAACATTAATTTATCGTTGCTATCGGCCATGTCCTGGTAATCAAAATCACGTGAAATTGGAATCGATAAAGATTTTCCACTGAATTTTTGTGAAAATAAACTTGCTTTTCCCGATTTCAAAAGTAGTTTAGGTACACAGAAAATAGTGTTTTATCAATTAAAAAAATGGTTTAAAAAGTATTTAAATTTAATTAATGTGATAATTGAATCAATTATTTTTTTAGTTGAAAGAAAATTTAAAATTTAATTTTGATTAAATTAACATTTTATTTGTTTTGAAATAATTTTAAAATTTTAATTAAATAACAACAAGTCTTAATTGACTTTTTTCGTTAAAATAAAATAATTTAAGCATATAGAATTGTTGTTTGAAATGGCAAATTTTTTTGGTAATTTTTTTAATTAAAATTTAAAATATAATTTATTGAAAAAAAATATTCAAAATTTTAAAATTTTTAGTAATCAATATAATGATTTTAGTAATAGGTGAAAAATCAACAAATTGTTTGCTCGATATTATAAATTTGGTATTAATTTGGTGATTGGAGAAATTTAATAATTTTTTCTGTGTTTCCTCTAGTGGTCCTCAAAGTATGAGGTATATAAAAGGAAATATTTTTATCAACTTTGAACACCTCCCGTGTTTTAAAAATTTGTTAAATTGTAATTTCACGCGATTTCGATTTTTAGAACATGGCCGTATATGTTGTATTCTTAAGTAATTTCATCTAGCAAAGTTTTTAATTTTTAAATGATCTCTAAGAAGTTTCTCGCCTGCTTTAATTTTTTTCTAGAAATTTTCTCGATTTCTTTCATTTATTTAAGAAAATATTTTGCTTTTTTAAATTAGCTATCGGAATGTTCCTGCTTGCTTTAATTTGTCACTTTTTAAAGAAAATTTGTTTCCGTTTTTTATATTTACCCCCATATTCATAAAAAATATTTTAGTTTTATAGCAGGTTTATGAAACGAATTTTCTATGAAAATTTGTTAAATAAACCTTTTATTAATTAAAAATATTTTTTATGAATATGGGAGTTAGTATATAAAATTTTTTACTTTTTTAGAAATTTTTTCGCTAACTTTAATTTTCTTCAAAAAATTTTTCACTGCTTTAATTTTTTTTTTTAGAAAATTCCTCACTTTTAAATATTTCATAAAGAAAATGTATCATCTTTATGAATTTGCATTCATTTTCTTTATAATATGGTTATCCTTAATTTTCTGAAGAATATTATCACCAGCTTTAATCGTCAGTAACTATATATAGAAAATTTCTCGCTTGATTTAATTTTCTATAGAAAATTTCTCGTTTGCTTTAATTTTCTATAGAAAATTTCTCGCTTGGTTTAATTTGCTTGCGTGCTTTAATTTTCTAGCAATAATTTCTCGCTAGCTTTTATTTTCTATCAATAATTTCTCGCTAGCTTTAATTTTCTAGCAAAAATGTCTTGCTGACTTCGATTTTCTAAAGGAAATTTCACGCTTGCTTTAATTTTTTAAAGAAAATTTCTAATTTGCTTTAATTTTGTATAAAAATTGTTTCGATATATTTAATTTTCTATAGAAATTATCTTGCTTGCTAATGTCTCGCTGACTTCGATTTTCTAAAGGAAATTTCTCGCTTTAAGCTTCTAGTTTGCGTTTCTATCAGGAATTTCTCGTTTGGTTTAATTTTATATATATAAAAACTTTTTCGCTTGCTTTGATTTTCTATAGAAAATTTTTCACTTGCTTTTATTTTCTATAGAAAATTTCTTGCTTGTTTTTTTTTTCTATCAATAGTTTTTCGCTAGTTTTACTTTTCTATCAAAAATTTCTCTTCATTTATTTTCTATAAAAATTATCTCGCTTGCTTCGATTTTCTAAAGAAAATTTCTCGCTTGGTTTAATTTTTTATAGAAAATTTCTCGTTTGCTTTAATTTTCTATAGAAAATTTTTCGATTGATTTATTTTTCTATAGAAAATTTCTTGCTTGCTATAAGTTTCTATCTCGCTTGCTTAAATTTTTTACAGAAAATTTTTAGCTTGATTTAATTTTCTTAAGAAAATGATTTCTTGCTGCTTTTATTTCCTTTAAGAATTTTCTAGCTTGCTTTTGTTTTCTTAAAAAAATGTTGAATATTTTTATAGTAATTATGCTTAAATGAATTGGGAAATATATGCTAATGTTAATTTCCTTATGGAAATTTTCGCTTGCTTCAATTTCCCTTATAATATCTCTCTTTTAAGTTAAGTTTCTTAGGGCCATTAGTAATTACAACCTACTGATAAAGTTCCTGATAATTAAAGTGAACAAAAGCTATTGTTAACGATAAAGTGACCATTAGGTTTTCTCCATTATTACAACTGTCTAATAAATTAAAAAATGTTATTCATAAACTGTGGCAACTTTGAAATAAATACCGATTACTTTTGGTCGTTTGAATTACGTAGTGGCAACGACTTACTTTTGTTTATTTCTTAAGTTGAAAGCAGAAGTAAATTGCTTATGCTATATTTTTGTTTTTATGGTAAATTGTTTTATTTTTTGTGTTAAATTGGGTTTTTTTGAAAAGGTTTGAATAATTTAATTTGACATAAAACTGTCATTGAAGTTAACATATCTTGAGCAGAAAACATGGCAGCTTCGAATTCTTGAAGTTCACTTGTCGGTTAATGTTAACTTGTAATATGACATCCTAAAAATAACTATTTGTAAGTTGTAATAATGGCGCTTAGAAATATTTTCGTTTTGAATGTCTTTTTTATTTTCTAGTTTAATTTCATTTTTCTAGATAACATTCTCGTTTGCTTCAATTTTCTTTAGGAAATTTCTTGCTTGCTATCACTTTCTATAGAATATATCTCTTTTGATACTTTTCTATAGAAAAATTCTCTCTGACTTTTTTTAATTTTATCGTTTTTCTTTAAATTTCTATAGAAAAATTTGATTTGGAAATCTTTCGCTTATTTTATAATTTTCTATAGAACATTTCTCTTTTGGTTTTGTTTTCTATGGAATTGTTTGAAAACCCCCATGCACTTGTCTTTTTTATATAAATTTATAAAAAGACATTAGCGGAAATTAAAAAATCATTGAAAAACAAGAAAAACTAAAAATATCCATTTGTTTACTGAAAAGGAAAAACTACAGAAAAAATAAAAATACATAAAACAAATGAAGGTGATAGGAAAACTGGGCAAAACTAAAAACACAACAAAACTTTCACTTGAAAACTGAGGGCAATGATGATGATGATGGTGTTTTTTCTATTCAACAATGTTTTCAGTTAGTTTTTTTTTATATTTTTTAGTTTCTTTTTAACATTTTCCTAGTTTTTTTTTTAGATTTTTTATTAACTTTTCTTTCTTGTATTAATTTTTTGATTTTTTTTTACTTTTTTCTTTGATTTTTATTTCTTTTCAACTCTTTAGAAAAAATTACCTTTTAATTTATATATATTTGATTATATATATTTATAGGTAGATATTTTAGGTATATAGATGAGAAAACAACTTTTTATATGTAGATCTTAAAACGGTATATAATGCAAAAAAATAATAAAATTAATTGAAACAAAAATTAAGTTCTTATTTAAAATAATTTAAGTTCTTTTTTTTATTTATATTACGAATTTTGTTTTAAATTTATTACAATTTTATTAACACTTTAATTTGTTTAAACAAATTTTTTTTATTTTTTTTTTTTCTTTTACTTTCATCAATTCTTTAATGACTTATTTTCCTTACTATTCAAATACTTTGAAATCCGTTGAATTTATATTCCCTTAATCACTTCCTTTTAAGAAATATTTTTTTTTTTTTTTTTTTTTTTTTTTTTTTTTTTTTTTTTTTTTTGATTAAAATTTTATTCACCAAAATAAAGTTGCTTCAAAAAATTTTTCCTGGAATTCTTTTTAAACAAAATCTTTTTGCTTATTTAACGTTTTTATTTGGCGATTTATTCACCCGTTATGCGTCGCGATAATATCTCGATTAGATATCGACAGGTGTCTATTCTAAGACGTTGATCAATTACAATATTTAGCAGAGTAGAGCTTCTGCAAGATGAGCACAGTTTCATCATTTGATGTAGACTGATATTAAAATTTTTAAGATACAAAGTAAATAGCCTCAAACAAATCCACATTTAAAATAAATTTACAATCAGAAAAAAACAAATACAATAAAAAACACGAAGAAAAGAGAATGTAAAGTATATAACAAATTTTATTTCATATAAACTCTCTATATAAACAAAACGAAACAAAATCTCTCAACTTTCTCTTAAAGCCATAAAAATTCACTTTTGCTTGTAGTAAATATTCCCTTAAACCAAGTCTCCATAAATTGTATTAAAAGTTTATTATTTAATTTGTAATTAATTGTTGCTATGTATAACTTCTTTTGTAATTATTTGCCACATTTATAAATTATTTATTATATTATTAATGGTTGCTATATTTCCAATTTATATTTATTATATATCAAAAAATATATGAATATCTAATATACTTACATTATTTTCTAAATAAAAAATAAAAGCAAACAGAAAATTACCTACAAATAAAAGCAAGCGAGAAATTTACTATAGGAAATTAAAGCCATTAAGAAGTTTTCTTTTAAAAATTAAAGCAAAAGAGAAATTTTCTATCGAAAATGAAAGCAAGCGAAAACTTGTCTTTGGTTAATCAAAACAAGCGTAAATTTTTTTATAGAAAACAAAAGCTAACGAGAAATTTTCAATAGAAAATTAAACTAAGCGAGAAATTTTGTAAAGAAAATTAGAGCAAGCGATAAAGTTTAATAAAAAAGTAATTCAATATAACAATCTTAAGCTAACGAGACACATTTAAAGGAATTTAAAAAAAACGGATGATATCTAGAAAACTACACATGGCTACAATGGATAAATTCATCTTAACATTAGTTTTTCGATAAATTTTTTATACAAAAATTTCAGTTAGCGCTAATTATTTTATAAAATATATATATAATTATAATTATCAATTAATTTGCTTAATAAAATTAAAGAGATCGATTGGTAATCAATAAATTTTTTTTAAAAAATAAATCTTTCGATAAATTTATTTTGGAAAATTTAAGTTATCGACCGGTTTTGCTCGGAAAATTTATGCTATCGATAAAATTTTTATTGGAAATAAAAAAAAAAATTCCAGTTTATTTTCTAAAAAAATGTATTTTATCGATAACTTTTTTATTGTAAATTAAAAATATGGTCAGTTTTATAGAATATTATCGATAAATTTTATATAAAAAATTTTACTTATTAATTAATTATTTATAGAAATTTTTAGGATCAATTTTTTATGAAAAATCATCCAATTGTAAATTTTTAATAAATTTAATTTAAATTTTTAATTCATGTTAGCAATTATGTAATTTATTATAAAAAATGTATATTAATTTTCTGAAAAAAATACCAAAATTGGTAAGTTTTTTTACAGGAAGTTCAAAATATCGATAACTTTTTTTAAAAAATTTCAGATATCGAAAGATTTTTTTATAAAAAATTCAAAATATCGATACATTTTTTTATAGAAAATTAAAAAAAATCAACAAATTTTCTACAGATTTTTTAATTATCTAGAAAATTTGTCGATTTTTATAAAACATCAGAGCATCGATATATTTTGTATAGAAGATTTAAGTTATCGATAAATTTATATGTAAAAAACTTAACTAATTGATAAATTTTTTGGAAAAAATGTAAATATCAATTAATAGAATAAATTTCAGTGTTTTTTATCATAAATTGGGATTATTAGCACATCATTAATAAATGAATTAATTAATAAATATTTCATTCCCGAAAATAATTTTTGATAATAAATTTGCATGTGCCCGGCAAATAAAAAACTGAAATGGCAAGCTGCTTTTTTTAGCAACTTGTTTTTTTTAATTTTGTTTTTTTTTTCTATCCTCTTACAACTACAATTCGTGTTGGAAAAAACCCAGCCAATTGTAGTGGAATGTAAGAAAGAAAAAATTCACTATTTATTGTTGTGTCTTTGTTGAAGCTTTGATATTGTTACAAGTAAGAGCTGAGTGTTTAAAATTCTTATTCACTTTATGGTCTTACTTGTATAATATTTTTAGCTTTTCTAAAGTATTTGGAAAAAGTTTCCTGACGAGCTGGCCTAACCAACCAGCGAAATGCGCATAGAAACTAGCTTTCCCACAACAATAAATTTCAGTGTTTTTTATCATAAATTGGGATTATTAGCACATCATAAATAAATGAATTAATTAATAAAATTTTAGTGTTCCATCATTTTTCTATGAAAATTCATCTAATTGTAAATTTTTAGTAGGAAATTCCTGTTATCGATAAATTTCCAAGCAAAAATTAATGTTATCAATTGATTTATTACCAAATATTTAAGTAACGATAACTTTTTATTGGAAATTCAAAATATCGATAACAGAAAATTCAAATTATCGATACATTTTTTTATGGAAAATTAAAAAAAATCAATAAATTTTCTATACGTTATCTAAAAAAATCTATAAATTTTCTAAAGAAAACTCGAAACGTCGATAAATTTTTTATAAAATATTTAAGTTATAGATAAACTTTGTACAGAACATTCATTCATGTTACCGATAAATTACCAATGGCAATTTTATTAATTTTAAAACCATTTTTAGAAAATTATCAAATTTATTAGAAAATATATTATCTATATTTTATCACTAAAATTGTCTTGTCGTCTTGTATTTTGCTATTTTATATGATTCTCCCTCTTTGAAGATAATATCCAATTCAAATTTGAATATGCAATTGAAAATACTCCGCAAACAGCTTTGTAAGGTAAAATTTTTCGCAGAACTCAGCTTTTTATGAGAGGCTTTGCTCTTCACTGTGATGTTTTGTTTTTATTAATTTAAAAACCATGAATTTAATTTAAATATGTTTCAATACAAATAAAAACCGAAATTTGCTTGTCAATTTAATAAAACAAATTTTAATGAGGACATAAAAATTTATCTATATCTACAGTTCGCAACATGAGTCATAGCAATGGCAACTCTAAAAATACTCAGCAATTGTTATTGTTGTTTATTAAGTATTAAATTCTGTGTAGACTTCTGCTAAGGAAAAAAAGAGAATCCACAAAATACAACAACTTTTAGATACAAATTCAATTTGGTATTTATTTTGAACACTCTTTAGCGTTAAATCTCTCTTTCGTGCTCTTCTCATTCAACTACGTCATTAAATAAAAAAAAAAAAACTACAAGCCGCAAAAAAACCAAAAGAAAAACAACAACGTTTTACGTTGAGGGGAGGAGAAGGATACGCTAGCCAAAGGAAACAACAAACAATTGCACAGACTTGTGAAATTGTACGAGAATTTTCGTAGAAAATGGGGTTTTTAATGCACTTGCTGCTGCTGAGATATAAAGCTGGGGTAAAAAGAATGCAGGCATTTCCAGGAAAAACCAATCGAGTAAAATTTTACTTCATTAACGATTTAACGGTTACTTGAATTTTCATTAGAAAAGCCAATCGATTAAATGTTTGTTTAAGGCCTAAAATTTTGAAAATGTTTCAAGTCATTGTTACTTAAATGTTGTAATTGGTTTTTTATTATTTATCTATTTACTAATTATGTTCCAAATTACTATATACAGGGTGGCGCAGAATGAGATAAATGTTTAAATGGTGTGTAACTTTTTATATATGCGATTATTATAACTTTTTTTAAATACAGTATATTATTAAGGATTTAAATAGCAAAAAATGGGAGAAGCGAAAAACTTTTGGAAACTTTTATTTATAATTGGGTTGATGATTTTGGCCTATGAAAAGACTAAAGATTACTTTTATTTTCTAAGAAAGAATTTTGCAATTACTTGAATATATAGACATTTTTTCGGTTATTTGAAAAATTTTTAACAATTACTTGACGTTTCTGCAACGTAACATGAATTTTCTTTAGAAAATTTAACGGTTACTTGAATTTTTTATTGAAAAAAAATAGTTACTTGAATGTACTGTAAAAAATTTAACGGTTAATTGAATTCTCCGTAAAAAATTAACGGTTACTTGACTCTTCTGTAAAAAATTTAATGGTTACTTGAATTTTCTGTAAAAAATTTAGCGGTTACTTGAATTTTCGTTAAATTTAACCGTTAAATTAACTAGAGAAAATTTTACGGTTACTTGAATTTCCTATAGAAAATTTAACAGTTACTTGAATTTCCTATAGAAAATTTAACAGTTACTTGAATTTTCTATAGAAAATTTAACGGTTACTTGAATTTTCTATAGAAATTTAGCGGTTACTTAAATTTTCCATTGAAAATGTAACGGTTTCTTGAATTTTCTATAGAAAATTTAACGGTAACTTTTATTTTCTATAGCAAATTTAAGGGGTACTTCAATTTTCTATAGAAAATTTAACGGTTACTTGAATTTTCTATAGAAAATTTAACGGTTACTTGAATTTTCCATAGAAAATTTACCGGTTTCTTGAATTTTCTATAGAAAATTTAACGGTAACTTTTATTTTCTATAGCAAATTTAAGGGATACTTGAATTTTCTATAGAAAATTTAACGGTTACTTGAATTTTCTATAGAAATTTAGCGGTTACTTAAATTTTCCATTGAAAATGTAACGGTTTCTTGAATTTTCTATAGAAAATTTAACGGTAACTTTTATTTTCTATAGCAAATTTAAGGGATACTTGAATTTTCTATAGAAAATTTAACGGTTACTTGAATGGTAAAGGGTGTTTTTTTAAGCTAGATAGAACTTTAAATTGTAAAAAGTAACACAAAAAATTAAATTTTGATGAAATATTTTTTTTATCGTTTCAGTATACTCTGACAAATCATCATGAATAGACTCACGCTTGAACAACGCTACGAAATTATCCAAATTTACTTTGAAAATCAGTCGTCGATTCGCGCAACTTATGTTCGCAAAATTGTGTTCAGCGATGAGGCGCATTTTTGGCTTAACGGGTTTGTTAATAAGCAAAATTGCCGCATATGGAGCGAGACCAATCCACAAGAGACCCTACAGACTCCATTACATCCAGAAAAATGCACCGTTTGGTGCGGTTTTCACGCTGGTGGCATCATCGGACCTTATTTCTTCAAAAATGAGGCCGGAGCTCGCGTTACGGTCAATGGAGATCGTTACCGCACCATGATCAATGATTTTTTGTTTGAAAATATGGATGACATTGATCCGGAGGAGATGTGGTTTCAACAGGATGGCGCTATGTACCATACGGCGAACGCAACCATCGACTTATTGAAATCAAAATTTGGCGATAAGTTGATTACGAGAAATGGACCTGTCAATTGGCCTCAAAGGTCGTGCGATTTGACACCTCTCGATTATTTCCTGTGGGGCTACGTGAAGTCACTGGTTTATGCTGATAAACCAGCAACAATTGACGCCTTGGAGGCCAGCATTGTTCGTGTTATTCGTGACATACGGCCAGCAGTGCTCGAAAAAGTGGCCCAAAATTGGACGTCCAGAATGCGCTTCGTCAAGAACAGCCGCGGTGCCCATATGCCCGAAATCATTTTCAAATGTTAATGTCACGTATTGATCTTTCGAATAAAAAAAAATTTTGATTACAATTTAATTTTTTGTGTTTTTTTTACAATTTCAAGTTCTATCGGGCTTAAAAAAACACCCTTTATATAGAAAATTTTTATATAAATTTGCTATAAAAAATTGTTCGATTACATTAATTTTCTGAAATTGTTCCCTAGTTCTACTCTTGAATCCAACAATTGTTGCTGCAAGGTGTTTTCATGTTCTGAGACAGAAATAAAATAAAATTTAAATAAATAATAGAAGAAAAAGTAAAAGGTATATAGAAAACTCAAAGGAAAATTTTATCCATTGACTAGTCGGATGCAAGTGATATGTTAAGCTTAATGTATTCTTAAAATTCTGAAAATAAATAAATTTTAATTAATTTCATGTCTTCATATAAATAATTTAATGCAAATTAAATTCAATGAACTTAACCCTAATTAAAAAAAAAAAATAACAAAAACATCAAAAAGAAAAATGTACTTTGGACTTCAAGAAGAATTCTTGACAAAAAGTACGAAAAAACAGAAGTTAGGAAGAACATGTAAATCAATTAAAATAGATAATCATTCATTCAAAAAGCAAATTTCGATCTAAAAAGGTGAAATACCATTTGGTTTAAAGATTGATGCTTGACTATTGACGTCATCCGTCTGCAATAGCCGAGTGAGTAAGACGGCAAACCCCACTGAAGAGATTGTGTGGTTACAATCGAAACTAGTCTGGGCAACCTGTCCGTGAACGCCTGGGTTCAAATCTCAGCGCAGTCAAGAATGAAAAATTATCATTAAAAAAATTTTAATTAATTTCATGTTGTAAAATTCCTGTCTTCATAAAAATAATTTAATGCAAATTAAATTCAATGAACTTAAGCCTAATTAAAAATATCTAAAAATTTAGATTAAAAACCATTAACAGTTCAATAAAATAACCACAATACTAATTATAATTAATTCTGAAAAAAAAAAATATTCACTATTTAAATAAATGTGCAAATAAATTAAAAATAATTTTGACACATAAATAAATTAAATCAGGTTGAGGAAAAGAGAAGACTAATATGTAATATAATTTAAAGTTATTTAAATTCAAAAGAACTCTAGTTAAATTTTTTTAATCCTTTTAAATTTTATACATTTAAATCTTCAAATAAAATATTTTAAAACTTTAACCTCAAACCGCTGTGTTGTATACGAAGGTGGTAATTTATAATCAACGTAAGAGTTATGGCAAAATATAGACCATTTATAGTCAACAACATTTTGGCGAGGACAGCATGTTTTTCTTCTTTAATTAAAGTTCTTTCAAAATTTAACACAGTAGTCGAGTTTAAATAAAATGTTAGACAAAATAGAATTTTAAAGCACACTACTGCAATATGTTAAGATATATTTTCTCTGAAACAATTCAGAGTAAAGTTTATAGAAGCATACTATTACCATATTTGGAAAAGATTCGTTAGTAAGAAAAATATCCTTACCAAAGGAATGTCATCATCCTGGGACTTACAAATCTGTAGAGAGAAATAAATTAGATCCAGGCATGAGAGCTTTCTCTCTTTCAGATACAGGTATATAGAAAAAGAATTTTCATGCACACTACTGCAATATTTTAAAAAGTTTTGATCAAGAAGTACTCTATCTGTTTCAAAGGCATGTAAAGCAATTCTGGGAACTAAAAAGGTCGAGAGGGAAGTCTTTTACAGAACAAGGCATGAAGAACTTCTCTCATAAAAGTTTCCAAATGTTTTCCCACCTTAAAATACTTTATGCTGTAGTGGTGACCTTATCATCCTACTGAAACCCACAGCTCTTTAAAACTTTTCAACGTGTTTATAAAATGAAAATATTGTGTGGGTATTTGGCAAAAGGCAAAATGTTCATAAAATTCATATTTGATTTGTATTTGTATAGAGCGTTTTTTGTTGTTTTTTTTTCTTTTGTTGTGGGAAAAACTTAAACTGAAGTCGTGTGTATGCAATTTGATGTTTTGTAAAATGCATATCAAAAGGTTAAAGGTTTCATGCAGATTTTACTTTTCTACTACTACCAACGACAGCTGGCTCCATATACAAACATAAAAAAAACTGCAAAAATATATGTATTCTCATTTTTGTAGTTGTAGAAAATTTGATATAGTAGTGGTAATGCTGACACGTGTAACACAAAAATTGAAGAAGAAACTAATTGATTTTGTTATTGAAAAACAAATTCCTTTTTTCATACGACCTAAATAAATAGCAACAAGCAAATAATACATCAATGTTATTAACAACAATATTGATATGAGGAAAAATATATAGAAATACCAAAAACAAACTTTAGATAATTCCCAGGATTACGAAATTTCTAGTAATAATGATATAAGATAATAAGATATTAAAAATAAATCGAACAAATTTAAAAGAATTGCTTAAATCTTTATAGAATATTAAACTTAAAAAAAATCTAGAAATTTTCTATAGAAAATCCATAACATTGCGCAATTTCCCATAGACAATCAATCCATGATATTGCTAAATTATCAAGCGAAAATTTATATTGTCGAGAAATTTTCAAGCGAAAATAATTTTTTATAGAAAAATTAAGCTATTGATTAATGTTCTGTAGAAATTTAATTAATAAATAATTTTTAATAATAAAATTTAAATTATCGAATAACTGTTAATTGTAAATTTGAGTTATCGATTAATTTTTATTATAAATTTAAGTTATCAATTAAGATTATATAAAAATTTTAAGTTATCGGTAAATGTTCTCTAGGACATAAAAGCTATCAATAATTTTTTAAGGATATTTAAGTTATCGATGCATTTTGAAGAAAATTTAAGTTATCTATAAATTATGTATAGAAAATTCTAGTTTTCGATAAAAATTTCTATAGAAAATTTACATAATCAATTGATTTTCTCTAAATAATTTAAGTTTTCGATACATTTTCAATAGAAATAATATTAAATTTTGTGTAGAAAATTTAAAATATTTACTTTTCGTTAACTTAAATTTTCCGTTTAGTAAAATTAAAATTTTCGAAAAATTTTCAAATTTCCTATCGAAAATGTTAGATCTCGGAAAATTTCCTACAGAAAATTTAAGTTATCGATACATTTTTAGAGAATTTAAGTTATCGGTAAATTTTTCGTTGAAATTTTATTAACCCATTAATTTTCTATAGAAAATTGATATTATCAGTAAATTTCTTAAAGAAAATTTAAGTAATTGAAAATATTAGATATCGGAAAATTTCCTACAGAAAATTTAAGTTATCGATACATTTTCTAGAGAATTTAAGTTATCGGTAAATTTTTCGTTGAACATTTTAATAACCCATTAATTTTCTATAGAATTTTGATATTATCAGTAAATTTCTTAAAGAAAATTTATGTAATCGCTAAGTAAATTAAAGTTATCGATCAGTTTTCTAATTTAAGTTATTATTAATTTAATTTAGAAAAATAAAGTTAAAAGCTAAGTTTTTTATTAGAAAATTTAAGTTATCAGTCAATCTACTAATAAAAATTTGACTAACGATAAATTTTCTCTACAGAATTGAAGTTGCCGTTTTATTTTTTTATAGATAATTTAAGTTATCAATAAATTCTTTTGAGAAAATTGTAGTTATCGATACATTTTTTACAGAAAATTCAAGTTTCTATAGTAGAGATGGGCAATAAATATCGATATATCAAAATATCGATATTTAAAAAAATGTATAATCGATATATATCGTCGATATTAAAAATACCCATATATCGATACAACGATATTTATCTACGACTATCGAATTCGATATTTTTAAGATCTCTTTATAATAAAACTCAACATTTTAACCGTTGCTCAACTGCTTACAATACTGTTGTTTTTTTAGAATTGCATCATATTTTTTTAACTAATATTAAGACAATAACGGCGCTTTTCAATTGTACATTTTTATAGATTACCCAGTTCAGTTTTGACTCGGTTTTTAAAGAGATGACAACAAAAAAATAAGCGCAAAAAAATATTCTGGAAAGGGTTCCTAGAATTATGCAAAGAATCGCCCTTATTATGGCGTATTAGCAGAAATAGACTCATGAAGGTTGGAATGTTAATAATTAAAAAAATTTTTTGTTTTTTTTTTTATTTGAGCTTGTTCTTATATATTAAAAATAAAATATTGCACAGTTTACTTGTATAGTATGCGTCACAAGTTCCGTTTACCGGCAGTATATAATCCGGCATTATATAATCCCAATTTATTTTTTTTAGATTTCATATGGCGAATAAATAAAAAAATTTTTGTATTCTTTACTTTTTTTTTATTGTAGAATTAACTGCCGGTCCCTCGATTTCAAACGAAAACTTCGTTCGCATAACTTACCTTAAAAGCTAAATTTTAAATAAAAGTTAAGCGAATGAAAGAAAGTTTTGTACGAAATCGAGGGACAGGCAGTAAATTTGAAATTAAAAGAAACAATAAAAAGCTAGAATGGAATTACATGTAATATGTTTGTGCCTATGTAAATATGTATTTAAATTTGGTAATAATTTCAGCTTAATACGTTCGATACATCGATATTTTTAATTAATAAATATCGATACTCTTAAAAAATATCGATACGATATATATCGATATATTTTTTCAATTTGCCCATCCCTATTCTATAGAAAACTTAAGTTAGTGATAAATGTTTTATCGCAAGCTAAATTATTGAAAAATTCTGTTTTTGATATTTTTGAATCGCAAATCTAAACTTTTCTTAAGATTTGTAATTTAATTCATGTATGGTTTTTCCATGCCTTTGTCATTCCGTGTCCTTGTTTCAATAGTACCAATATGCAATTGTTGTTTTTATAACACATTATTTTTCTAAAGGTTAAAACATAACACGACATCATATAATAATTTAGTTCACTCAAGAAATACATTTTATTACAAATTGACATATCATGATCCACATAACTTGTCAATGTCAAATTCATTTAATTCATATAATAAATACAAAACATAAAAATGGCTCTTTTCATTAGAATAAGAAAAAAAGTTCAACAGGCCATATCTATGTATATACAATAAATATTAAATTAAAGACAAATTAAAAGAAGTCAATAAACATGAATAGACATTTGACAAAAATGACATAACCCCGAGAGGTTAATGGTTAAACTGACATTAATATATGTCGAGACAATGTCATTTAGAAACACTTCATTGAATTTTATTTGGGAGGTGACAAAATTGTTACAAAATAAAGTATATTTTGCAAAAAAACGCAAAACTCAATTACAATTAATAAAAACCCAATAACAGTAAAATTAAATGAGGCTCGTGACAAAAGTTATGTACAAACTTTTATTAAATTTAACATAAAAAAAATAAATAAGCAGGCTTATCTAAAAGTCACAAAAAATTTATTATTTAATATACCCAATAAGCACTGAAATTTAAAAAATTCAAGTGCTCTAAATATTGCTGGAATTTAGCTTTAATTTATGCCCTATTTTCAAGTAGAATTCCAGTTCATACAAAAATGTTTGAAACTATTTTTTTACTTTTGCATTGCTTAAGCTATCAAAAAAAAAATATATTAGTGAACAAATATTTGTAAATATTTCTATGTACCGAAAGGATTTTAAACTTTCGAAAAAATGGAACCATTAATTTACTAAGTGTAAATTAATCTTAAAATGAAGATGATGATTAGGAATTTCATATACATACCATTTTTTTCTTTATGCCATGTTAAAAAAAATTAATATGATTTCCATTGAAATTGTAGGCTTGATTTATATTGGTATTAGAGGTTTGATTTATACTTGGCTTCAATACTTGAATTCAAGTATAATTATTACGTGTTTGAGACTGGAATTTCACTGTAATTCAATGCTTGAATTTTACTGTATTTACATTGTTGTGTGGAGTATGCTATTGAATTCCACTGTAATTCAAGTATAATTCAAAGCTTGAAAATGGAAAACAGGACTGGAATTACACTTGATTAATACTTTTATTCCATCAAAATTGCTTATTGGGTAAAGAAAACTGTTCGACAATATCCAATTTTCCATTCAAACTTGAGTTTTTAATAGAAAATTGATCGATAATTTGTTTATATATGAGCTTTTAATCGATGATTTTTATTTTCACAAATAAAAAATTCGATTACATAATTATTTATTTGAATTATTGGCATTAGTATTAACAAAATTTATCGACTTCCGTAAGAAGTTTATCCCTAAAAAGTTTCTCGCTTACATGATCTTTCTTCAGAAAATTTCTTCTGTTTTAATGCTTTGAATTTTCTATAGAAAATGAAAAATTTATCAATACTATGAATTTGTCATAGAAAATTTCCTCGCTACTATAAATTCTTTCTTAAAAATGTTTTGCCTACATGAATTTTCGCTTACATAAAAAAACTCTAAATACTATGAAATTGTCTATAGAAGATTTCTCGAGACTATTGATTTGTCTATAAAAAAATTTTATAGTGTCGAAAATTTGTTTGATAATAAAAATGTTTTTTTGATAAACAAAACATATCGATATCATACATTTTTTATTAAAAATTACTTAAGACCGTTTTACACTATCACACAAGTCTTACGTATTCAGACGAAAATGCATCTCTGATCTAATTATTATTTGAAAATGTAAAAAAAACAATAATAACTTATCATAACAGTGTTGTATTTTTCTCAAAATACGTTAGACTTGTGTGATAGTGTAAAGTACTCCCCTTTAGTATTTTGAATTTTCTATAGACAATTGCTCGACACTATATACTGTCGATACTATGAATTTGCTCTATAAAATCTCTTAGAAAATTTCTCACTTATATCATTATTTCCAAAATTTCTTGATGGTTTAAGATTTCTATTAAAATTCTCGATGCTATTAAGTTTCTAACAAAAATTTCCCTATACTATCAAGTATCAAACATAAATTTTTTATTGCTATTAAGATTCTACAACTTCTCGATACTTTTATTTTTCTATAGTTAACCTCTCAGTACTATGAATTTACATCTTGCATCATTATTTAGAAAATTTCTCGATATAAAAATTTCTAAGGTTATTAAGATTCTAATGAAAATGTATCGGTACTATAAAGTTTCTAACATAAATTATCTTTAGAAAATTTCTTAATGCTATTAATTTTCTAAAATTTCTCAAAACTATTATTTTTCTATAGAAATCCTCTCAATACAATGAATTTAAATTAAAAAATTTCGATATCATAAATATTTTATAAAAAATTGCTTAATACTATGAATTTTATATAGACAATTACTCGACACGATGAATATTTTATAAAATAATTTTCGGTAGAATGAATATTCTATTAAAAATTTCTTTCTATCTTACCTAAATTTCATTTTGAAAATTTCTCGTTTAAATCATTATTTATAAAATTTCTCGATACTTTCAATTTTCTCTAAAAAATTCTCGATACTATAAGTTTTGTATAAAAAAGTTTCTAATATAATCAAGTTTCTAATGTAAATTTCTCGATACTATCAAGTACCTAACATAAATTTTCTTTATTAAATTTCTTAATGCTATTCAGTTTCTTAAATTTCTCGATACTAATATTTTTCTATAGTAAACCTCTTAATACTGTAAATTTAAATCTTACATCATTATTTAGAACATTTCTCGATACTTTAAATTTTCTTTAAAAAATTGTTGATGCTATGAATTTTGTATAGAAAAGTTTTTAATGTTGTTAAGTTTCTAATGAAAATTTCTCGATACTTTGAATCTCACTATAGAAAATTTCCCGAAAAAAAAAAATCTCGAGCTCATAAATTTTCTATAGACAATTTCTCGATACTATGAATTTTCTTAAAAAAAAATTTCTCGATAGTTCAGATTTTCTATAGAAAATTTCTCAGCTCTATGAAATTTGTATGAAAACATTATTGATACTTAGAATTTTCTATATGAAAATTCTCGCTACTCATATACAATTTCAGTAAAAAATTTCTCGATACTAAATATTGTCTATAAACAATTTATTGATTACTTGAAAAATTTCTGTAGAACATTTATCGTTTAATTTCATTGTGTTAGTAAAAGTTTGAACCAATTAAAAAACTTTTTATTGTCCTTAACTTGTTGTAAACACCAAACATGGCCAAAAGCACTTGACTCAACTCTTAAGATTTTCCAGAGTTAGCGTTATTCAATAGAATATTAATGAGATTCTAGAACGTAATTAGCTGACATATTTACCTATCAATGGGTAAGAAGAGTTTCTACACCTTAATTACCTTTATATATTTTTTGCAAAATGATCCAACAAATGATTTAATGTACATAGTAGATGAAATGCTTACCTGTAAAGAAAATAAAAGTAGGAAAAGCAATTAAAATTATGGTTTATTGCACGAAAATTAATTACATTAAAGAATATTTAAAAAATTTAAATGAGTTTTGGTAAATGTTGGAAAGATTGGTAAAGTATTTACAAAAAAAAAACAAGACGTAAAAAATATTTAAATTTTATTTATTTACTCTCTAGCGCTAAGCAAATTAATTAATATTAAACCTAAGAAACTTATTTATCTATGGAACGAAAACTTACAAACTAGTTTAGCAATTAGAGCGACTTTGTTTTCGTTATACTGTTGCTTTCAAAGTATAAGTTAGAAAAGCAGCAACAATGTCGCAACGTAAACAACGAAAGAGAGATTGTTCAGGAGTTAATTTATTTGGTTATTTTTATTAAATCTTTCCCTCTTAGAACATGCTTCCACAATTTTATCAAAAGCGAACAAATAATATTGAACTAGTTCAGCAACTAGTAGTGTCCGACCGATTAATCGGCTTCGGTATCGACCAAAAATTGCTAATCGGCCAATAGCACTGTGCTAGAATTTGCCTCTTTTTTGAGACAAGGCGGGCACGTAGCGTGTTAACATAATTCGGGTACGCTGAATCCAATGGTGCTAACCGTTTTTTTTTTTTAGGTTAGCTCTTGTGTTCGAGATATAATGTTATTTCGAATATGGAGGAGGTTTCACGACAAGTTCTTAAATTAATAAAAATTTTCGTCTTTTGTAAATTAAATCAAAATTTGTTGACAGATTTTAATCATTTGCGGCTTGTTTTGTTTGCAACTTCATTTTTATATGTGTGGAAAAAATTAGAAGAATAGCATCATTTTCCAATTTTTGATAAGTTTTAAAAAAAACCAAAATTTGAAAATGTTGCTAAAAAAAAATTTTTTTTTTTTGCCAAAAAAAATATATATGTTTCTAAAACGACAGCGCATATTAATAACCTTTACTTAAAGGTAATTTTATTGCGGAATTTCGGTTTTTTTTAGTAATTTCAATAAACTAAACCGCTTTTGAGTTACGCGAATATATGTTGTGCAACTTCCTTTATTTTCGAAATAACGGTATATCTCGAAAACAAGAGCTAACCTAAAAAACGCTTAGCACCAATGGATTCAGCGTGCCCGAATTAGGTTAAAACGCCAGGTGCCCGGCTTGTCTGTGTTTTCAACTAGCACAGTGTAATCGGTGTTCGGCATTAATTTGGCCGATTTTTACCGAAGGCCGAACTTAAATATACCATTATATGCAAATGTTACAAAACCCTGCAAAAATAATCAACTAAAACTTCTTTTTTCCAAAATTCGGTTATGGTAAATTATATTTGGGGGATTCACAAGGTGTCATAAAGTCATATGTCTTAAAATAATAACATGAAAAAATACGACTGTTATAAGCAACCCCTCATAATTTAATGTGCTATTAATTACGACAGCACAATAAACATAGCAAGCAACGTTCTATTTATTTAAGACACTTTTTGTTTACAAACCAACAACAATATTTTTTTACCATTGTAAAATGTTAGAACATTATGACAATAAACCATGATAGCACACCTTGTGAATACCCCAAATGTTTTTAAAAAAAGGTAAACAAGAAAACAATATCGGAAGAAAAAAAAGAGGAAAACAAAGTAAAACTTCTATATGGGAGAAGCAGGACTTAAATCCTCACATTGAAGTGGGAGTTAATAATAAAAAGATTCTCTATAAGGAATTACGTATTTATGAAAATAAGCTCATAAGTATTGTTATATTTGATTATTGAAAAGCAATGAAATATCTGTCAGCACCACCAACTAGTGTTCCCAGCGAGTAACTGTTTAGTGCAGCTGGCCAGTTTTCTTCCAGTCGCAGAAGTATCAAAGCATAAAAATTACTGTTCTGTCATCAAAACATAAAACGTTTTAATTCTGAATACACAGAAAAAATTCTCCAAAAATGTTTTCCAAATTAAAGCATTAATCAAAAATAATATCAGTTTTAATTAAAAATTTAATCATTTAATCAAATAATTTAAACGTTTAATCAAGTGAATTAAAAGTTTAATTGATATTATTAATTTGCACCAGTAAGCAAATCAATAGTAACAATAAAACGCTTAATTCACTAGATTAAACGTGTATGGGCATAATTTATTGATTTACTAATGTGAACTTTAAATTTATTTTTGCATAAGACGGTTAAAGTATTCTTTCAATTTATGACATTTTTCTTTTTTACTTTTATCTCAATTGATCTTAGTAGAATAGTAGAATTATAGTAAAGTAAAGTAGTAGAAAAAGTAAAGGCTTTAATATGACTTCCAAAACATCTTAGCCGTCAATATTACGGACCGAAATTAGAAAAGAAATTCTGTAGTACAGGGTTATTCATTTAGTAGTTTCAAAACCGTCGGTCTGGCAAGGCTGTATGCTGTTAAATATCTGTCTGAAGTATCATTTAATAAATGAATGGATTGCAACTTACGAATATGGATCGTTTAACAACTGAAAAACGCTTACAAATAGATTCAAACTTACTACAAAAGTGGTGGTTCAAACGTGGCCACGTTTCGGGCATTAGGGGGTGATATTATATAATTGACCTACTGTGCAAGGAATTGGCAAGATTACAAAAAAAATATTTGAAGAGACGGGAAGCGTTGCAGATGTGGTCAGGCCTGCACATCATCGCAATGTGCGCACTGCCGAAAATATCGATTCTGTTAGTAGAAGCGTGGAAGAAACGTAACCGTCAATTCAGAACGCTATGGCCGTATGATAACCGGCTTTTTTTGTCCTGCAATTGAAGATTATGAACTAAACGATATGTGGTTTCAACAAGACGGTGCCACGAGCCACACAACACGACCAATTTTGCCTTTATAGCATGTGTAGTTTCCATAACTCGTAATTTCACGGTTTGATTACGTCAATTGGCCATCAAGATTATGCGATTTGCTACGACAAAGACCGAGTCTACGCGAATAACCCCATAACTTTGCAGCATTTGAAAACCAGCATTCTTACTAAACTTATTGCCCTGGAATGATTTTTTACTAACATTTTTTTTTTTTTTTTTTTTTTTTTTTTTTTTAATTTTATATTATTGAAATTATTTTCATGATTAATTATAAATGTGTACCGTAGTTTAATCTTTTTTATACACAATATACGAGTAACGTCACTCAAATAATTTAGACAATAATTTATCATGTATGTGAAGAACTTTTCTTGTACATAGAAGTACATTTATAAATTTATTGACGTCTGTTAGTTGAGATTGTAGCTATTTGCAGTTGTACGTCATAACATTTTACGTCAAATATAAGTTTTAACATTCAATAACGAGATCGTATTTACAACTTAACCATAACATGTTAGAGTCAAGAAAAAAGTCAACACAAAACCGAAGATAAGACCGAATATTTTATTTTTCTTATACATTTTTATATTAATTCGAATTTGTATTCTAAGTCAAATTACAATTCATAAAACTTTCATACTTTAATAGTCTTATTCCTTTAATATTTTCCAGGAATATTTTCTATGCACTATCAGAATTTGTTTTTTTGTAATTTAGAATACACATTCGAATTAATATAAAAATTTATAATAAAAATGAAACTCAACATGAGAACTAAAATTCCCAGATTCTATTTGTTAAAATAATTGAGTTAAATATATAAAATTTACAATAAGCACTATCCAGCGGGCCAGAAAATACATAACATTCTGCTAGTACCTAATAGTTGTATAATTTTTCTGTACAATTTACTTCATTTCTAGCCAAAGGATATACAAAAAGATAAATTCTGATAGTGCATGAAAAATATTCCTGGGAAATATTCAAGGAATAGGACTTTTAAAGTATGAAAGCTTCATGAATTGTAATTTGACTAAGAATACATATTCGATTGAACTAAAAATTTATAATAAAAATTAAACTTAACATGAGACATAAAATTCCCAGATTCAATTTTTTTTTTTTTAGAAACCAAAATTTTTTTTTTTTTCCTGCTAATCCCGCGAAGCTCTACACTTGTCTGCAGTAGACCAGAGTCTCTGGCAAAATTAAGCTTATTGCTCACACTTAATGTGAAAATAATATTGATTAAATAATAAGATCATTGACTCAGTTCTTGCTGAATCTTATAAGTTCATACACATATGTATGTACTTATTTATATAAAATATCCATAAAACGGATGGTTCAAACCAAGGTATATTTATAGCAGGTAGTCTCGGAAAGCCTGCTGATTATTTTTTTTATTTGCTTGTTTTGTGATACGAACTGTCAAATGTTGTTTATGTTTTTTTCAACACGTGTTAAATTTCTAGCTTAAAAAGTAAACAAGTTTTTTTAATCAAAGTAAAAAGTGATAAAATTAAAAAGAAAATCATAGTGATTTATAATAAATAACAATTTTCGGTAAAGACTTTATTAAGTATATAATTAGAAAAAAATAACAAACAAAATGAATCTATTTTCGTTTAATTGCGTTTTTTCTTGTTTGTTTTTCATTTGTCTTTTATCAACTCCTTCGCTGTTTGAAAGTTCGTATCACATAACATCAATAAAAAGCCCTGTTGTTTGTTTTATTGTACAATTGTTGTAGTCTCGCGGCTACCTGCTATAAATATGCCTTGGTTCAAACTTAAATTGCTAACTACCATAGCAAATCTGCTTATTTGAGTTCAATTGATTAATCGAATAAGTAACGCGAATGGTCGAGTATGTTGACATTAAAATAAACGTAGCGCAAAGAGACATTTTCTTTTTTGAAGTAAAATTTTGACAATATAAAAGCCATTGATTTGGCTTTCTTCGCCTATTTCTGATTAAATAGCAAGCCAAACTGCCCACAAATGATAAAAGAGTTGCAGTTAAATTCCAGCCGCAATTTTAAAGCCTCCAAAATGCACTATTTATTAATTAATAAGAAATGATGGCCGTTTTCTAATTAGGCAATTTTCTTTTTTCCCAACGAAAAACTATGGTGTTCTCAATTTGACATTTGCTTCTATTTTGTCGCAAACCTAACAGCCGTACCTAAACAAGAGAACGGAAGGCGGAACGTTTTTTTCCTCGTAGCTTTAACGCTGATATGCCATGCCTAAACAAGAGCGCCAACATTATCACGAGCAGAAGTGTTAACTTTCTTGTTTAATAAAACCCACATAATAGAAATAACAAATTGAGATAAAACCGCTAGATTAACCAAAAAATAGCTAAATTTTCATTATTTATTAACAAAAGCGGACAATTTCACTATTAAACGCGCTGTCAAAATTGGATTTTCCAATTGCAAAGCGTTGAGGCCGCGCTATTTAGGGATGCTTCATACAAATTTCATGGTCATGCCGCATGCCAATTTTGACAACTAGAAAACGTGTACGACTGTAACCCGCCTTTATCTGCCAATAAATTCAATCAGCTGGATGTCAAGTTACGACATTTATGTTTATGTTATTGTTATGTATGTTGAGAAACCCAAAATCGTCAACGGACAGTCTAATAAATTTATGTCGAGATTTAGTTACAGGCACTTTGTCGAGGCAAGAGACAACGGCCATTATTTATGTTTTTTTTTTTTTTTTTTTTTTTTTTCTTTTAATCTATTCGGTACGACTTTATATGGGGCATATAGAAAACGATGGACCTGTTTTTTAAATATATAATATAATTTCTAGTGACATAAATATTAAATGTAGAAAATTTTATGATTATACAATTGTGTGTTACTTTTTGATAAGTAATACATATAGAATTTTTCGAATATGAATCTTACATGATACCTACGGGAAATTATTGACCGATTATCCTAAAGAATGATATCACTATTTTATGTTTGACTTTTTCATATCTTATTATTAATATATACACTATTTTTTGTGTGGTTCTTAAATTTTAATCAATGACTTTCAAGTGGTTTAGACACAACAAATTTTAACGAAAGTTGTCATTCTCAACAAAAACTTGGTAATCGCATGCAATTACTGAACAACTTACTTTTCAATGACAACTTTATACCATCTGCATTACATAGAAGTAGTTTAGTAATGGCTGACATATAATCCGATACATAAGCACTTGGTTATTAGCTGATTAACGAAATTTATTATAAATTAATAATAAAATGCATTTCAGGTTTTATTTATTCAAATCTAATTAATACAAATTATTTTAAATACATATTTATTCTTATAGATTGTTTTTATTTCTTATAAATAAAAAACTACTTGTGATAGATTTGAATACACAGACAAAATTTAAAATTTTCTCTAATCAACAAATTCATTCCAAATTCATAGAATCAAGCAAACAATTAGTTGATTTTGCACCTATTACCAAAATGATTATATTGATTACTAAAAATTGTAAAATTGTGAATATTTTTTTTCAATAAATGATATTTTTAATTTTTATTAAAAAAATTATCAAAAAACTTTGACATTTCAAACAATGTGTTAATTTATTTAAATAAATATTGACAATTCCCAACAACAATTCTACAAGTTCATATACAGCCATGTTCTGGAAAACGAATTCGAGTGAAATTGAAATCGAACAAATTTTTAAAACGATCCTGTTTTATAGGTTCATAAAAATATACAGTTTTATATTCGCCATACTATGAGTACGACTTATTTTTATTAGAATAACTCTAAAAATCGTGAAAAAATAAGGTAATATTTAAAATAATTGAGCTGAAAATTTCCTTCGATTTCAATTTCACTCGATTTCGATTTCCAGAACATGGCCGATTATTTTATTTTAAACGAAAAAGTCAATTGATATTTTTTGATATTTAATTAATGTTTATTTTAATTAAAAATTTATTTCAATACAACTTTAATATTAATTAAATCAAAATTTTATTAGTAATAATTTTCTTTCAACTAAAAAAATAATTGATTCAATTATCATATTAATTAAATTTAAATACTTTTTGATAAATGTTATTATTGATAAAAACTTTTTTCTGTGTATGAAAAATTTAAATACTTAATTGATGTCCTTAATGCAGGGTAGTCAAATTTTGCATTAGAAATTGTCCTCACGCAGAGAAAAATCATGTTTAAAAATGGACACCTCCAACAAAACTATTTTTAAAGAAAATTTTTAAACATATTATGTTTAATTTATCCATACTATTGTCACCGACAACCATATTATTGTTAAATTGGTCCTCCATCTAGAAACCACAACCATATTATGGTTGTCTTTAAATATGTTTTGGTTATATATGACAATAATTTTTGCTTAAATTAACAATAGTATTTTCCTCTTTTCCAAGAGCAACATGCTATGGTTAAAAACCAAACATGCTATTGTAAGTGTTAAGCATATTTTAGTTATTATTAAGTTATACCAAAACATGTTTGGAGGCAACCATAAGATGGTAGTGCCTTCTTGATGGAGGCCTAATTTTACCATTATATGGTTGTCGATGACAATAATATGGTTAAATTAATCATAATATTTTTAAAATTTTTCTTTTAAAATACTTTTGTTGGAGGTGGCCATATATAAACATGTTTTTTCTCTGGGTGCAGGTTTTTGTGTTTGAAAACATTGATACAATGCGTAAACTGATTAAGCGAGATTACGAAATTGGGACATTCTTTAGCGCAAAAAAACTAAACAAGACGCATAATTTGACAAAAGTTGAAAAAGATTGGTGCAAAGAAATGCTCGGGAAATACAATCGCGGTGCATTAAAAGCTGTGTAACACATCTACACAGGTGACAAATCTTGAATATATGAATATGAACCTGATAGAAAACCGCAAAACGGCGCATAAAGGCCGACAAAGTGGAAGCGAAAAAATTTCTTTGGAACGTTTGAGATTGATCCACAATTTTTCTTAGAACTTTTTTTTAAATGGACCGATTTAACTGAATTTTTTATATCAATAGGTTTAGACGAACTAAAAAAAATTTAACAGCAATATAATTAAGTTCTGTTAGACCTTTTGAAAGTAAATTTCAATAAAAGTATTTGGGTTGTTCACGAAAGGCGGATTATCAGGGTATATGGCTTTGTAGTTAATTTAAAAAAAATGTAAATAAATGTAATTTGTTGTTGTGCATAGAACTAAACAACCATATAACCTGATAACCAGCCTTCTGCAAACAACCCAATTGATTTATTATTATTATTATTTTTTTCTTTTATTTAAGCAAAATAATTATAGGTGGGTGACACGGAAAAACTAATTTTCGAATTTTTGTGATAAAGGGTGATAAAAATATAAAACTTTTTGAAACTCATTTAACTTTCTTAAGTGATAGACAAACATTTTTAAAGACTTTTTTAAAAATATTTCAAACATTTTGATTTTATTTTATAGCACCAATCACCACCTTCCTATAACAAATATTTTAATATAAAAAAAAAGTAATCTGGAAAAAATTATACAAGTCGTCTGCGTCTATTAAACATCCCAAAAAGACATTAACGCCTTTTAGCTTCTGCCAGAAAGTAAATAAAATATAAATACTCATGGGAAAAATTCTCAAGGAGGATTTCTTCATTCACACAAACTTAAATTGGTTCTTGTAGCAAAAGAAAACATAAGAATTCAGACAAAGCAGAGTTCTTTATTTGCCACAACAGAAAAGTTTATTGTCCTCTAGCAGACATAAGCAGACAAGTCAATGCCACACAAAAAAAAAATTAACAAAAAAAAACTAAACATAATTTTTGTTTTATGTTTTTGTCAAGTCTTCAGACCAAAAGCTACAGGGGCAGACATATATTGAGGAGACTTATTTGAAATCTAGATAAAAATTAAAAAATAATAAAATAAAAGAAGTTGTTTATACTGAAAATTAGTTTGAGAAAAAAAAACGGCAAATAAGTTGTTTTAACTGTACGTCTGTTTTAGAGCCTTCTATATGATTTAAAACCCATTTAAAAAGAGGGTTTGTTTTTAGTTGTTTTATTTTCGTTTATAAAATTTTGTCTGGATTCAGTTCTTTTTTTTTTTGGTATTTCTATAGAAAGCAAAAACCTGAATGTTGAACGCACTTGAACTCTTTGCTAAGAGTTTTTAAGAGAAATCACCAAAAAAAAAAAAAAAAAAAAAAACAAATGAAATTAAAAAAAAATTGAAAGCTATATAAAGCAAAATATTTTCTCTTAAATAATTATCTCAATTCGCTTAAATCAAAAAGGTCAATGCATTCTTCTTGTAACAATCTCACGTACGGCAACGTTGTATGAAATTCACAAAAACAGCCAACAGTCATCCAACCTACCATCCAACCACCCAGTCATACAATCAAAGCATACTTCCAAAAGACCAGACAGACAGACAACCAGCCAGCCAGTCATTGTCTGTATTTCTTTCAAGGAGGGGAGGAAGTTTAAAAGCTTCAAAAAAAATTCAATAATGAACATAAATACTTTTTTTGATATACAATTTTTTATATTTACTTGATCCAGACAAAGGAAGTTGTTTTGGTAATCATTTACTCTTATAAAAGAAAGGGTGTTATTTTAAGCCCTACAGAACTTGAGAAAACGTTAGCTATCAAAAAAAAACTATCATATGCGCTCACTTTTTGATACTTATGATCAGATTTATGAATAGATTTACAACGCTATAGAATTATCTAAATTTACTTTGAAAAACAGTCATCAATTCGTGCAACTTACAAACGACTTTGTGATTTTTATGCCGCAAATAATCATCCATCTGATTATAAACAAAATTGCCGCATATGAAGAAGACCAATCCACAGCAGACTCTATTACTTTAAAAAAAAGGTGCAGCGATTGGTTGGTGGCATTGTCGGTCAATTGAGGACAATAATTTTTCGTTTCTAAATATGAATAAAATTGATCCAGGCGAGATGTAGTTTCAACAGGATGGCGCTACGTCGCACTGTGGCTGAAAATTAATTTCATCGGCCAAAAGTCAAATTTTTTGTTATCGGCGGTTTCCAACATTTTAATGCCATTCGATAGCAAATATATTAGAACTAAAGTATCCAAAGAACTGGATTAAAATATTTGCAATTATGGCTGTGGCATGCTGATGGAAACAAATATTTTATGTTGTTTTAGAAAAAATTTAATTTTTGTAAATTTGATCAGAACTAAATTATGATTTCTCGTAAACTGTTATCAATAATGGGTCGAACTTTTTTTTTTTTTTTGTTATACTCAGGGGTGTCATAGAATCCAAGTCGGTTTTTCTAATTGTCGGTTTTTCAGACCAATTTTGGTTTCATTGTGTTAACAACTTTAAATGTAATTTTTGTTTGATAATTTTCTAAATTATGATTTTTACGCCAAAACTTTGTTAAAACTTGTGGTATTATAAAAGGAAAATTATACAAAAGAAAATAGGAATGGTAACACACTAATAAACACATGACATAAATGCCATCGTTGTATTACATATTTGCATTTGTGGTTTACATTTGTGTAATTTTATTGCTTTGTCAAAATATAAAGCGAATTTATTAAAAATACAAAAAAATTGTTGTTTATAAATAAATAAAATAAATAAATGTTATTGCAAATTTTCTGTATGCAAAAAAAGTGAGAATACTTTTGCGAGTTTGCAGCTGCCCCCTGCCGGAGACTGCCGGAGACATGCAAAAAATACTATTTTACCAATTTTATTTACTTCCATCTATGCAAAAAAACTAACCGTTAAAAAAATAATATAACAAATGTATCTTTAACCAACTGTTTTTATTTCCAATAAAAAAAAAACAAGAGCTGTAAACTGGTTGGTTTATTTTCAACCGCTGTGCGCCGCTGATGTTATGATATTGTTACGTTACTGCCTTTTAAATAACGTTTTTGGTTTATTTTCTGCGTGAAGTCACTGGTTTATTATGATAAGCCAGTAAACAATTGACGACTTGGCAAAATTGGACGTCCAGAATGCGCTTCGTCAAGAACAGCCGCGGAGACCAACTGTTAATGCCATGTACAGAACTTTTGAATAAAAAACATATTTTTATTAATATATAGTTTTTTGTGTTTTTAATCCAAATTTAGATATTTTTAATTAGGCTTAACGTTCATTGAATTTAATTTTCATTAAATTATTTTTATGAAGACAGGAATTTTTCCAACATGAAATTAATTAAAATTTTATTGATAATTTTTCTTTCTTGACTGCGCTGAGATTTGAACCCAGGCTTTCACGGCCAGGTTGCCCATTTTCGATTGTATCCACACAATCTAATATGGTTTTTTGTGTTATTTTTACAATTTGAAGTCTATCGGGCTTAAAAAACACCCATTAAATTTATTTTAAAATTAAAAATAACCACTCACACACTCTAACGCATACATTTTTTGAATATAGAAATACAATCCTTTATATTCAAAACTTTTGATGGGAATAAATTTAATGGGGGTTTTAAGTTCAATATTTTTTTTTTTTTTTTTTTTTTTTTTTTTTTTTTAATATTTTCAAGTTTTTTCTCCTTTATGGCATTTCAAATTATTTGTACTTTTGATTGAAAATTTATATGAAGGTTATCGATCTTGTTGAAGTTTGAAAAAGTTTAAGCTTCTATCCACACAAAAAAAAAACCAGACTGTTAAAATGTATATTGGGATATTTAAATTGCAAATAGTTTTTAAAAGTTTAACAAAAAGGTTTAATTTGGACAAGAAAGGATGCCATATTCGACTGTACCGAATCGTTCATGCCCTACACCATGAATTACAATAATATTTATTAAGAATAGAGAAATTATTTAAGCCAAATTCTTTAAATATTATTTGTGAAATTTTTTTTTACATTTTGCGCCTACGCCAAAGAAATAATAACATTTATGTATTGTTTTTTTTTTTTTTTTTTTTTTTATTTTTTTATTTTAGCGTGACGTTAGCAGGGAAACAAGAAATATGCTCTGAAAACGCTCTTTATTGGCATTAAATATGCATTAAAAACTCGAAAATATGCCCTGAAAATTTTTTAAAATATGCCCCAAAAAAAAATTAAAAATTGCTAATTTGAAAACAAAATATTCAACAGTTGAAAAACATTTGCATTAAAAAAACAAACCTGAAATTATAATCGGTAAAGCCCACACACCATAGTATTAACCAGGGCTGTGGAGTCGGAGTCGGAGTTGAGGTTTTTGTACCGGAGTCGAAGTACCCACAAAAACTCGCAGCTCCGACTCCAAAATTTTTCGGCATAAAAAATTCCTAATACTTTCCAAAATAAAAATTCATCGAAATCGGCGATGCATATTTCAAAAATCGATTTGATATTTTTACAGAATAATTTGAAAACGATGTGCAATCATGGGCTTACAGTTATATTATGAGGTTAAAACTCGTATAAAGGTACACTGTCAAGCGTTTCTCATCAAGCGCCATGGTAGTATTAGTGAAAATGCATTTGTATATGTGACACCGACGATGCTGGATGGATATGACGGCGAATATTACATCCAGCACACTTACAGGAGTGAATTCGCCGTCATGACAAGCATTTTGACCGTGTACAGACCCCTTAAGAGTTATTTGTGGCGAATATTATCTGGATATAACCATCCATATGAGATTTTTTGTCTTAAAGGGATTTCAGGGACGGTCGCTAAATTGTTTATTAATGCTAACATTTAAAAGGAAGTTAAAGCTATTTATAGATGGGAGCTTTGGGCAAATGCGAGCCGATTCGAAGAGAACTTAATTTGCAATAAAATATTTTTGGGGCGAATTTAATCTAAATATCAACAAAATTGGATGTGTTACGGACAGAAAAAGTCTAATTGGGAAAGAAGTTTTTATGGTTAATATGTGAAATTATAGACCGATTCCCAGCATTCACATGCATAGACTTCGCCCATACTACAAATTAAATGTTAAAAAAATTATCTACACAATTGCAACTTGTACTTCGCGCACAAAGTTAACATAACCAGCCAGACAGGCGGATGGACATCGTTAGATCACCTTATCCCTGGAAGGTTACTCTTCATTTTAGTACATCAAGATTACTCTTCGTCAAATCGACGAACTATTTAAAAAAAATTCTGGCAGAACGATTTTTACAGTAAAAACATCAACAAAAAAATTTTTTTGTTAAGCATTTTATGGAAAAATAAAATTAAATAAAGTATTAAAAGTAAAAATCTGTCTTTTTTAAAATTTGATGCGAGTTTTGAACTGTTTTTTGTGTTTTAAAATTAATAATTTTTTTTTAAAGCTTTCGTCATCAGCTAAAGTTTTTGAAAAAAAAAGAGCGTAATTTGAATACACAAAAAAAAAATTTATATGATTAAGTGTAAATGAGCTTCGCCGATTCGACGAACAGTAACCATCCAGGGTTAAACAGAGATTCTGAGTCGGTCGATATACTAAAAGATTGGTCTACATTTCTATGTTTTACATCGCCAAAAACATATAAAATTGCCTTTGCCTTAATTTGTGCTTATATAAATATAACATTTAAAAGTTTAAAATAACAATTATCTGTAATGACAACATGCTAACAATTTTAAAAATTAAATGTAGATGGCGAAATCGAAGCAACACGTTGGGTATACAGATAGATATTTAAAGCAGAATTTTAAAAAAAAAAGAAATTTTTTTTATTTGATGCGAAAGCTCTTGAAAGCATCTGGAAATATTTAACATGTACCAAAATATGCCTCAAAAAGGCCAAATATGCGCTATAAACTTAAAAAAGGTGCAAAAATGCTCTTTTAACTAAATAATGCAAAAAAAATGCTGCAAAGGGTGAAATATGCAAATATATGCACTAGAAAATCGATGCCAAAATTCATAAAAAGCTCTAAAACGGATAAATATATTACTTCTGTCTTCATTGGTCGCACAAGGATAAAACATGCAATTGCATATTTATGGTTTCCCTGGTGATTGCACATATTAAGAAATTAAAATTAATATTCACCCCTATCGTGAATAATTGTTCCCTCGTAATTTGTTCCCTTTTCACGTATTTGCGATCATGAAAAACTTCCATGAAAAAAATTAATTCATAGGAGAATAATAACGTGAAAACAATGTTCGCGGGAAAAAATTCCCCTTATCGTGAACAATTTTTTCCCTCGTAATTTGTTCACTTTTCCCTTATAATTTCTCACTTTATTTTTGCTGGGGAACAAAACATTTATGTAAGTAATTCTTCTCATAATTCGAATATTGAAGTTTACAAATACAAAGTAAATTTTAAAGTCAATTTCCGTTAAAAGAGGCTCAAACTTATATGTATATTGTTCAACAAAATGCAAAAAACAGGTCGATTGCTTGAGGAGTTATGAAGCTTTTCACGCAATAAGCTAATGTTGCAATCAAACTATCACTCCAATACAATATTTTATTTTGTTTTTTTTTAACTTTTCTTTAAAATATACGTGTATATTTTTGAAAAAAAAAATTTGTTTTTTATGTTTTTTAATATTTCTTCTTTTTTACATTCACTGAGAACTGATAGCGCGAAAAATTATTCACGGGAGTTTCACGATAAGATTTTTCCCTTCGAGGGGAAAAAAATTTCATAGGAACTAAAATTCTACTTGTTTTTCACGATAGGGGTGATTAATTTAATATTTCTTTTACCCATTCGAGCCCACTGTACTTGTCCGACTTCCCTCCGGGATATGTAGTGAATAATCAAAAGGGTTCTCAATCTTCTGATGTTACATCCATTGGGGAAAACAGGTTCAGTGCATACCTTTGACTAGGCAGTAAATTGGATTGCCAGATGTCTGCTATCTGGTACCACGGGAGTCAGCGCTTCGGTGTCTTTGGCATTGAGATAAGTTTCATGATAAATATATTCTGCGTGGTAGTCAAATGGGTGATGGTGCTAGGTGAAGATCTTAGTTGGTGAGTAATTTGAAGGATCGCAGTGGATGGGTTATGGTGAAGATTCTGTACTCGTAGTTTAGTAAGTAGAGTGAAGGGACTGGTCAAATAAGACTAATGGATGTTGAAATTAATTAATTTGTAAGTTTATTTAATAAATTTTTTCATTTTATCTTTTTTGTTAAAAAAATTATACTGAAAATTTTTCAACAAGGTTTAAATTATTATTTCTGATTATCTTCTTGGGCTTCTATTAACTCTAACAAATTAAACAAAATTTGTAGTTTAGATAAATTACAAAAAAAGTGAACGTATTTTTTGACATTTCATAACAAATTCTTTTCACACTTTTATACGTTATGAATTTATTGGAGTTTTTGACTGTCGTTATAGTACTACAGTGTGAAAGGGCCTTAAACAACACACGTACGTCTAACAACTGCAGATATGTTTTGTGTACTGGCCCTGCAAACAAGGTAACTAGTATTTAGCTAGAAATATGCTGGTTTTCATTTACTCTAAACTAGTTGCACTTTTGATTTTTTCATATATCAAACTATCGTATTTAACGTTAGGATGTCATAGAAATCCAACTTGTTAATTTTTATAATAGTTTAAAACTAGTTGCTTTATTTACAGTATAAGGACTAATAAAGGCAAAAGTAAATTTGGCAATTCCTCTCAATACTTGTTTCATATTTAATTATCGTTTTACAGTGTATGTATTTAGTTTAGTGCTTAAGCTGTAAGGTCCACACCATGTATTTATGCGTATATGCGTATGATACTTTTTGTGCATTTCATACGTTCCTAAATTCAAGTTACATGCAATGCGTTTTATGTGCCAAATTGTTTTTTTTATCATCTGTTGTTCATTAAATAAAAACAATTTGGAAAAAATGGAAGGTGTAACTGATAATAATAAGTTCCCCTTTCAAGGCATTTGTTAAAAAAAAAATAATAAGCACAACAAAGATGGCACTCAGAACATAAAAGTAATCGATAACTAGAATGGGAAATTTTATTTATGAAAAATTTGTTCTAAAAATTAATTTCAATGTATTTTGTTCTTGAAAGTTATGTCAATCTTTATTACGAAAGCTTTTTCTTTTATTAAAACCATTTTTTAATGCAAAAAATAGAAAAAAGGAATCCACCACACAAACATATCTATCGATAACATTGAAAATAAAATATGATTTGGCATTCATGGCCATCAAAAACAGCTGACATTTTTTCACCACACATGCGACGCATACAAAAGTAGAAAGTAAACCTACTTTCATGCGTTGATACGTATATGCATTCTATGCGTTTTGCTGTGTAACTTGGCACATACCATTACACTGATTCTACTTTTTGAAATATGCATAAAGAGGAACAAGGCATGGAATGCATGGCATGAACCTTCTGCTTTAGAATTAGCACTTACCCCCGGAACTAGAGAGAGAGAGAGAGAGAGAGAATAATACATTATTTATTTTCCTGGTATACCATGTTTTCCTTTTTTTGAATTCCCTTTTGTTTACAGAATTATAAGAAACTACCAGAATATGGTTTTCGTCTACTTAAAATAAAATATTGTAGAAGTTAAGGAGATTAACATCAGTTTCAGAATATCCTGGAGCCTAAGAAATTGTTAATCACCCTTATCGTGGTTGGCGAATTTATAATACGCCTTGACTGTTTGGTAAAAAATTAAAGAAAACATAAACTTATTTCCCTTAATCTAACTACCAAACATATATCCCAATAACAATTGTATTACAAGTCGTACCAAAACCTTAAGTTTGGAAGTACACTTGTATTCTTCCAGGTGAAATAAGGGACTAATTTTTAATATTTAGGACTTCTTATATATAAGACAATCTGAGCCAAAATTTGTGCTTCTGGCACATACTGAATGGGCGCTGTTTTGCCAAAATGGTAGTAATGGGTCAATTACTCTGTCATTTATTAAGGTGAAAGTGAAATAAATTAATAGATTAAAAAAAGACATGGAAGATTAATTAAAATTGTTATTGATAATTTTCATTCTTGACTGACCTGGGATTCGAAGCCAGGCTGGCTGGCGTGTGATTCGAACCCAGGCGGCTGGTTACCCTGACATGTTTCGACCTCAACCACTAGGTCTTCTCAAAGGGATTTGCCGTCTTACACTCGCAGCCATCGATGACTGCTGACGTCAGTAGTCAAACATCAATCCTTAAACCAAATTGTATTTTAACCTTTGGTAGATCGAAATTTGCTTATTGAATGATTATCCATTTTTAATTGATCTCACATGTTTTTCCTTTACTTCTGTTTTTTCCGTACTTTTGTCAAGAATTCTTCTTGAAGTCCAAAGTACATTTTTTTGTTTATCATGTTTTTTGTCTTTCTTTTTTCTTGTTGACATTTTTCAGCACAACTTGAAGGACAAATGAACACATAGAGCTTGTGCCTTAGCTTTAACAATAATTAGTATTGTGGTTATTTTGTTGAACTATTCATGGTTTTTAATCCAAATTTTTACTATTTAATTAGGCTTAAGTTCATTAAATTTAATTTTCATTAAATTATTTTTTATGAAGAAAGGAATTTTTACAACATGGAAGATTAATTAAAATTGTTATTGATAATTTTCATTCTTGACTGACCTGGGATTCGAAGCCAGGCTGGCTGGCGTGTGATTCGAACCCAGGCGGCTGGTTACCCTGACATGTTTCGACCTCAACCACTAGGTCTTCTCAAAGGGATTTGCCGTCTTACACTCGCAGCCATCGATGACTGCTGACGTCAGTAGTCAAACATCAATCCTTAAACCAAATTGTATTTTAACCTTTGGTAGATCGAAATTTGCTTATTGAATGATTATCCATTTTTAATTGATCTCACTTGTTTTTCCTTTACTTCTGTTTTTTCCGTACTTTTGTCAAGAATTCTTCTTGAAGTCCAAAGTACATTTTTTTGTTTATCATGTTTTTTGTCTTTCTTTTTTCTTGTTGACATTTTTCAGCACAACTTGAAGGACAAATGAACACATAGAGCTTGTGCCTTAGCTTTAACAATAATTAGTATTGTGGTTATTTTGTTGAACTATTCATGGTTTTTAATCCAAATTTTTACTATTTAATTAGGCTTAAGTTCATTAAATTTAATTTTCATTAAATTATTTTTTATGAAGAAAGGAATTTTTACAACATGGAAGATTAATTAAAATTGTTATTGATAATTTTCATTCTTGACTGACCTGGGATTCGAAGCCAGGCTGGCTGGCGTGTGATTCGAACCCAGGCGGCTGGTTACCCTGACATGTTTCGACCTCAACCACTAGGTCTTCTCAAAGGGATTTGCCGTCTTACACTCGCAGCCATCGATGACTGCTGACGTCAGTAGTCAAACATCAATCCTTAAACCAAATTGTATTTTAACCTTTGGTAGATCGAAATTTGCTTATTGAATGATTATCCATTTTTAATTGATCTCACATGTTTTTCCTTTACTTCTGTTTTTTCCGTACTTTTGTCAAGAATTCTTCTTGAAGTCCAAAGTACATTTTTTTGTTTATCATGTTTTTTGTCTTTCTTTTTTCTTGTTGACATTTTTCAGCACAACTTGAAGGACAAATGAACACATAGAGCTTGTGCCTTAGCTTTAACAATAATTAGTATTGTGGTTATTTTGTTGAACTATTCATGGTTTTTAATCCAAATTTTTACTATTTAATTAGGCTTAAGTTCATTAAATTTAATTTTCATTAAATTATTTTTTATGAAGAAAGGAATTTTTACAACATGGAAGATTAATTAAAATTGTTATTGATAATTTTCATTCTTGACTGACCTGGGATTCGAAGCCAGGCTGGCTGGCGTGTGATTCGAACCCAGGCGGCTGGTTACCCTGACATGTTTCGACCTCAACCACTAGGTCTTCTCAAAGGGATTTGCCGTCTTACACTCGCAGCCATCGATGACTGCTGACGTCAGTAGTCAAACATCAATCCTTAAACCAAATTGTATTTTAACCTTTGGTAGATCGAAATTTGCTTATTGAATGATTATCCATTTTTAATTGATCTCACATGTTTTTCCTTTACTTCTGTTTTTTCCGTACTTTTGTCAAGAATTCTTCTTGAAGTCCAAAGTACATTTTTTTGTTTATCATGTTTTTTGTCTTTCTTTTTTCTTGTTGACATTTTTCAGCACAACTTGAAGGACAAATGAACACATAGAGCTTGTGCCTTAGCTTTAACAATAATTAGTATTGTGGTTATTTTGTTGAACTATTCATGGTTTTTAATCCAAATTTTTACTATTTAATTAGGCGAATCACACGCCAGCCAGCCTGGCTTCGAATCCCAGGTCAGTCAAGAATGAAAATTATCAATAACAATTTTAATTAATCTTCCATGTTGTAAAAATTCCTTTCTTCATAAAAAATAATTTAATGAAAATTAAATTTAATGAACTTAAGCCTAATTAAATAGTAAAAATTTGGATTAAAAACCATGAATAGTTCAACAAAATAACCACAATACTAATTATTGTTAAAGCTAAGGCACAAGCTCTATGTGTTCATTTGTCCTTCAAGTTGTGCTGAAAAATGTCAGCAAGAAAAAAGAAAGACAAAAAACATGATAAACAAAAAAATGTACTTTGGACTTCAAGAAGAATTCTTGACAAAAGTACGGAAAAAACAGAAGTAAAGGAAAAACATGTGAGATCAATTAAAAATGGATAATCATTCAATAAGCAAATTTCGATCTACCAAAGGTTAAAATACAATTTGGTTTAAGGATTGATGTTTGACTACTGACGTCAGCAGTCATCGATGGCTGCGAGTGTAAGACGGCAAATCCCTTTGAGAAGACCTAGTGGTTGAGGTCGAAACATGTCAGGGTAACCAGCCGCCTGGGTTCGAATCACACGCCAGCCAGCCTGGCTTCGAATCCCAGGTCAGTCAAGAATGAAAATTATCAATAACAATTTTAATTAATCTTCCATGTTGTAAAAATTCCTTTCTTCATAAAAAATAATTTAATGAAAATTAAATTTAATGAACTTAAGCCTAATTAAATAGTAAAAATTTGGATTAAAAACCATGAATAGTTCAACAAAATAACCACAATACTAATTATTGTTAAAGCTAAGGCACAAGCTCTATGTGTTCATTTGTCCTTCAAGTTGTGCTGAAAAATGTCAACAAGAAAAAAGAAAGACAAAAAACATGATAAACAAAAAAATGTACTTTGGACTTCAAGAAGAATTCTTGACAAAAGTACGGAAAAAACAGAAGTAAAGGAAAAACATGTGAGATCAATTAAAAATGGATAATCATTCAATAAGCAAATTTCGATCTACCAAAGGTTAAAATACAATTTGGTTTAAGGATTGATGTTTGACTACTGACGTCAGCAGTCATCGATGGCTGCGAGTGTAAGACGGCAAATCCCTTTGAGAAGACCTAGTGGTTGAGGTCGAAACATGTCAGGGTAACCAGCCGCCTGGGTTCGAATCACACGCCAGCCAGCCTGGCTTCGAATCCCAGGTCAGTCAAGAATGAAAATTATCAATAACAATTTTAATTAATCTTCCATGTTGTAAAAATTCCTTTCTTCATAAAAAATAATTTAATGAAAATTAAATTTAATGAACTTAAGCCTAATTAAATAGTAAAAATTTGGATTAAAAACCATGAATAGTTCAACAAAATAACCACAATACTAATTATTGTTAAAGCTAAGGCACAAGCTCTATGTGTTCATTTGTCCTTCAAGTTGTGCTGAAAAATGTCAACAAGAAAAAAGAAAGACAAAAAACATGATAAACAAAAAAATGTACTTTGGACTTCAAGAAGAATTCTTGACAAAAGTACGGAAAAAACAGAAGTAAAGGAAAAACATGTGAGATCAATTAAAAATGGATAATCATTCAATAAGCAAATTTCGATCTACCAAAGGTTAAAATACAATTTGGTTTAAGGATTGATGTTTGACTACTGACGTCAGCAGTCATCGATGGCTGCGAGTGTAAGACGGCAAATCCCTTTGAGAAGACCTAGTGGTTGAGGTCGAAACATGTCAGGGTAACCAGCCGCCTGGGTTCGAATCACACGCCAGCCAGCCTGGCTTCGAATCCCAGGTCAGTCAAGAATGAAAATTATCAATAACAATTTTAATTAATCTTCCATGTTGTAAAAATTCCTTTCTTCATAAAAAATAATTTAATGAAAATTAAATTTAATGAACTTAAGCCTAATTAAATAGTAAAAATTTGGATTAAAAACCATGAATAGTTCAACAAAATAACCACAATACTAATTATTGTTAAAGCTAAGGCACAAGCTCTATGTGTTCATTTGTCCTTCAAGTTGTGCTGAAAAATGTCAACAAGAAAAAAGAAAGACAAAAAACATGATAAACAAAAAAATGTACTTTGGACTTCAAGAAGAATTCTTGACAAAAGTACGGAAAAAACAGAAGTAAAGGAAAAACATGTGAGATCAATTAAAAATGGATAATCATTCAATAAGCAAATTTCGATCTACCAAAGGTTAAAATACAATTTGGTTTAAGGATTGATGTTTGACTACTGACGTCAGCAGTCATCGATGGCTGCGAGTGTAAGACGGCAAATCCCTTTGAGAAGACCTAGTGGTTGAGGTCGAAACATGTCAGGGTAACCAGCCGCCTGGGTTCGAATCACACGCCAGCCAGCCTGGCTTCGAATCCCAGGTCAGTCAAGAATGAAAATTATCAATAACAATTTTAATTAATCTTCCATGTTGTAAAAATTCCTTTCTTCATAAAAAATAATTTAATGAAAATTAAATTTAATGAACTTAAGCCTAATTAAATAGTAAAAATTTGGATTAAAAACCATGAATAGTTCAACAAAATAACCACAATACTAATTATTAAAAAAAGACTTAAAAAGTAAAAGGTTAATAGTAAAAATTACAGGCAGCACTGCTTTTTTTTTTTTTTTTTTTTTTGTTAATATATTAGCCATTTGCGGACCGATCTAATTGAATTTCAATAACATACTATTCCGGGACAGACGGGCATCGTTTAATAAACATTAGGATCCATAATATACACATATCGTTACCTAAAACGCAAAAGGCCCTAATCGACTTTTTCATTGATTCTGATGTATCGACTTTTTCATTGATTCTGATGTATTGCATCAACAGAAATGTCGACAACAAATTTGGGAATCTTTCGACTAAAATTAGCGACTTTATTAACAAAACACAAAAAGCCCTATCTACAAAATATTATACGAAAAACGCTAAAAGACATAACTAACAGTTTGCATTATATGCAACATTGTTATTTGTCAAAGCCACTGGTAGGTTTAACAAGAAAAATAGAAGAAAGAATAATTATAAACAGTTTGAGGCAATTTATCAATTTACTATTTTAAATACTTTTTTGCTTCTCCTGTAAAATTTTCAAAGTGTTAGATAGGGCCTTTTGCGTTTTAAGTAACGATATGCTCTATAGGGTCTAAAATCAATATTATAGAAAGAACAAACGGTATGACAAACTTATATAATAACGAACTTATATATCGTCGAACTTATACATTACGCCCTTTTTGCATTTTAGGTAACGTAACCCCTTTCCACCTGTGGGGAATGGTATACAAGCAATATCCGAATTCAGTGTTGGGAGCATATGATCTTGCGAAAGAGCAAATGCAAAATATCTTAGCTCTCTTATTTAATCCATCAACAAAATACACAGAGTTTCCGTTAGATATAATAAAAGAGCTTCGATATTTTGCATTTCCACCACACACTGAGCTCTGCTAATGAACTACACGCTCTCTGTTGTGGTACAACTAAGACAAAACTTTTACAGTAGAATATGTTTAATAAAAACTAAGAATCAAAATACATATTTTAAAACTAGCTGAAAAATTGTGATCAGCGTCTGAAGATATATAGATATGTAGACCATAAGCACCGGGACCAAGAGGATCGTTTGTGCAGCCTGTGAGGTTCAAGCTACGTATTAAACCTATTACCCTGCCCGTTGGAAGATCATAAATTTCAGTTGGACTCATCAGTCGCCAGTCGAAAAATTTCCGCTTGGTATTTTCCAAGACGGGACAGCAGCAGAGCAGATGTTCTGACGTTTCGTCAACTTCACAAAATCTGCACAACCTGTTATTTACTTAACCCATTACGAACTGATGGTATCCGAGACCACAGTGCCCCGTTAAAAGGCCAGCAAGTAACCTAAGATCTCCCTTATCAAGCAGAAGTAGCTAACCTGCTATGCCACGGGAAAGGGCTACAAATCTCTTGGACTGTCTCAAGGATGAAGTAGATGTGAAAGAACTCACGCTTAATGTGGCCGATAGGGACGCCGAAGAAGGGCTTTGCGACTATAAATGGACGGCGAGCGCCCCTGTTTTCCCAGCTGTCAGCCCTTTCATTGCCAACATGACCCACCACAAGCTAAAATTGTTGGGTTTCTTAAGATTGTTAAGAGATGTAATACAGTCCATAACTAACCTGGACTTAATCTCGAAAGAAGATAGTGCTCTAAATGAGGCCTGGCTATCCGACACTCTAATAATATCAAAACCTTTGTCCTCCTCCACATAAATTCCCCAGCTCATATGAGGATAGCATAGATTTCCGCATGAATGGTCGTAGGATGTTTACCAATAAGCAGGCCCCTTTGGAAATCCAAGCCCACAATGCTTACCCCGGTATCACTATTCGTCTGTTTCCAACCGTCGGTGAACCAGATCAGCGTCTCAAACTTGTTTTATTACAAAAGGAGTTGCTCTTAATATTTCAAATTTGTACAGCAATGAAATAAAGCAAAGGTTCTACCATTTTCTAAATAATCTTTTAATAAATCCAACATATTGACGGAATAGTCGGCTTTCATTTATGTGAATTAATAATTTTTTTGTTGAAATAATTTTACCATATTTATTGCAAATGTTTCTTAACCAAAAAATTCAATTCCTTCAAAAAAGAAAAACAGTTTCAACATTTATTTTTCTTTAAACTTATTGTTGTGGACAAGATAAATATTATTCTAATTTACATGTCGCAATGCAGTCAAAGGAAATTTGTCATCATCATTAGTGCAAATTGGGTTGAATATACGACAAATATTTTTATTGCCTTTAAAAGGTTCTTATTTCGCTTTTATTGTTATTTTGTTCGTTTTCTTTAAGCCCCCCCTTTTTGTCTGTGGACAATAAAAGTCAATGCCCTTTAAGAATTGTGTATACAACATATGTTGCATGTATGGCATATACTTACAACAACAACTTGTACGTATGCCAAATTGACTAGATTTAAAGGGGCTGTTCATATTATGGTAAAGGAAATATAAAACATTTTAGCCCTTTTCACAATCTTGTGCATTTAAGATTGTAAATTTTTGCAATTGTTAATATTTTTTATCGATTGCGAATGACTTCTCTGGTATAGTTTAAAATGCTTGTTGCAAAATATAAACTATTGGTTTCAAGTTTACCATGCTGTACCATTTTGCAAATGCTACGATGCAAGACCATTTTCACAAGATTGCGAATAGGGCTATTTATGTTAAGTAGTCCATTCTTCTTGTATTTTAATTATTACTATGGAAGGATATGTAGATAAGACCGATTTTCTCTGGGTTTTAACTTCAAAAAGGTTACACGAAGTATAAATAATTCGATAACAATATAATTTATTTTTATTAGACCTTTTAAAAGTGAAAGCAATTTTAACTGATGGATAAAGAGATATATAAGATTTATTAACTTGTAAAATAAAGTTTACTTTGGAACTCTTAGAGAAATATTTGTAGGTGCTTGAAAAGGAACGACAAACATTTTATTATTGTCGTGACGAAGTTTAAAACGTAAGCAGCCTTTTGAATTTTGTATTTATCTGGGAATACAGGAAAATCTCACCAAAAAAACTGGTACATATTTTGATGCAAACAGTAATTTGATATAATCTGTTCTGAATTGAAGTGTTTTCTAGGGAATTAATTTTCGAACTGCACACACAGAAAAAATTATCACTAGTTTTTTTTTTATCAATTACAAGAATTGTTTAAAAAAGTATTTCAATTAAATTAATGTGCTAATTGAATCAATTATTTTTTTAGTTGAAAGAAAATTTAAAATATAATTTTGATTTAATCAACATTTTAGTTGTTTTGAAATAAAATGTTAATTAAAATATTAATTAAATATTTAAAAATCTAAATTGATTTTTTCGTTTAAAATAAAATAATTTAAACTTGTAGAATTGTTGTTGGGAATTGTTAAAACCTTAGCTATATTAAATTAAATCAATTAACACATTGTTTGAAACGGTTTTTTGAACATTCTTTTAATTAAAAATATCATTTACTAAAAAGAAATTCAAAATGTTCAATTTTTAGTAATCAATATAATAATTTTGATAATATGTGCAAAATCAAGAAACAATGTGCCTTTTTACAATGAGTTGCCGATACTCAAAACGAAATATTGGAAATATCGATTCCGATATCGATACGAAGTTTAAATTTGATTTCAAAATAAAATAAGCATGACTCAAGTAGAATAATTTTTTTTTAATTAGTATATTACAGTATTAAAGATTATTACCCAGGAAAAACTTTTTGAATTTGGGTAATAGGTCGTAGTTATTTCATACGTTACCTGGTAAGTAGTTGTCATTACAATTGTCATTATTCTGAAAACCTCAATAAGTACTTGCTAGTAATGACCTCAGTAAGTACTTTTCACTACTATTATTTGCAGTTATGAATATTTGCTTACTAATAATCAGCTAAATAACTACTTATTAGCTGTCTTGTTTTCAGTACTGAATATTTACTTACTGGTAACTAGCAACATAACTATTTATTCGGTCAATTAACTAGCGCCAATTAAATAAAAACTAATTAATTTTTGCCTTCTAGTAAGTATATTGTAAGTACTTACAATTCAACTTACTGGTAGTAAAATAATAACTAGATATTTTGTGATTTCTAGTATGTGTATTGTAACTACTGAATTCTGTGGACAACTCGAACAAAAATAAGTAGTTATTCAGTCGAAAAATAAGTAGTGTTTATATTTCTCCAATATTACTTGCTAACTTACCAGGTAAGTAAAGTTTTTGCTGGGTAATATTGATATTAAGATTTTAAAAACAAAGAATTGAATTTAAATTTATGGTAAAATTAACAAAAAAAAAAAAAATTTTTAATAACAGCTTAACAGCATGTTCTGGAAATCGAATTCCAGTGAAATTGGAATCGAAAAAATTTTTAAAACAATCCTCTTTTAAAAATTTATAATAATATTCCGTTTTATATACGTCATACTTTGAGTGCCCCTTATATTTATGCCCAATTTTCAGGATAGTATTTAAATCTAAATTATGTTAATCTTCATAAAAACTTAAATCGTATTTAATTACAGATTGATTTTTTGAGTTTTATATGAAAAGTCTTATTTAATTCAGATAAAAGTATGGTAGCACTACCAAATACAAAAAAATATTATAAAAAAAGTGTAATTATTTACAAGGTGATCTCAAAAAACAGCTGGTTCTTATTACTTTGTCTGTTGTTTTTGTATTGTTGTGATATTGATGCCAACTTGCTAAATTAATCCAATGGAAACTTAAGTTGAATTTAAATGTACCACATCGGTGACTTAAGTTTCATTTAAGTGTTTAGTGAAGAAGAGAATTTTGTATTTAAAACGATTTTAAACATAAATGTGTTTTAATGTCAATCCTGAAAATTGGCCATTATAAGCATAACTCTAAAAATCCAAATTTTTAAAAGAATTGAACTGAAAATGGCCTTCTATTTATTTCAATTTTACTTGATTTGGATTTCCAGAACATGGCCGTATAATATCTTTTAAAATTTATTTTAGTAAGTAGGGTGTGGATTTACATCCAAATGCATGTGTAATACACATTTGGGTGATTCACAAGGTGTGCTATCAATTCATAATGTCATAAATATCATTTTACAATTGTTTAAAAAAAATATGTTTATGTTTCAAACAAAATAAAAATTTTAATGTTGTGTTCATTGATTCGTCATAACAGTACAGTAGAAATCTAAATTATAAGCGGTCTCCTACAGCAGTCGTATATATTTCTTGTAATTATTTCAGGGAATATTACTTTACAACATTATGACTACTTTGTGAATCACCCAATTGTGTATCTGCTGTGTTATTTTTAAAGATTTTGCAAGAGGGGTTGTGTTTTACACAAATCTTCAAATTAGTGTCTTAACTTTTGAAGTGTCGAACAGACAATCTACAATTGGGTCACGAAAGAGAATGCAAGCCATGAAATTCCTCGAGAAAAGTTTGGATTTCTGCAGGCAGCACTTTTTTGATGAGAAAAATTCCTAACAGAAAACCTTTTTCTATCCAAATATATTTCGTTTTTTAAAAGCAATAAAAAATTTCTTACTAAGAAAATAAAAATTCCCCCCAGTATATTGTTTTAAATTTTTAGGGGTGGCCGTGGCTTCAACACTTTTGGAATGCAGAGTGGATTTCGCGGCCCATTCCAAGTAACCCAAATTTTTCAGCAATATGATTTTTATTCTCACAAACATCATTTAAAATAAGCAGAAAAATCGTAAAACGCTGGTCCAAAACAAGCGTTCTATGCGTTTATGCATCTGTTCAAAAAGTAGAATCAGTGTAAAATCTTATTGACATGTTACATAGCAAACGCGTAGAATGCATATACGTATTGAACTCATGAAGTAGGATTACGTTCTATTGTTGTATGCGTCTTGAAAAAATGTCAAGAAAGTAACAAACACCTGAACGAGTGGTGTGGATGGAGCTCCAGTCTAACAATTAAAAGAAACAATTTATTATTCTGTTTTGATTTTATGCTCTGCTTTTTAATGATTGGTCTTAGATGTTATGCAAAACAAAAAATTTTAAGGTTCAATTTAACTTTTGTTCAGAAAAACTTAATAATAAACTAAGTAAAAAATGTCATATGTTAAAAATGTTTACCAGTATAAAAACTAGCCCTGGTCATTCTGCATTTTGTGTAAGGAACACATTTATGTTTGGTTTTTTCTTTAAATATTACTTGTATTTTTATCATTTACACATATTGCCTTCCTGAAATTTAAAGGCCTACTGTTTGAGGATGAGTATGATGATAATGCTGATGACGTTATATGTAGTCTGGTTGATGAAGGGTACAGATACAGATACTACGAAAAAAAAAATATTTGTATACACATGTGAGATTACTATTAAGAGAAAAGGAGAATAAAACTGCACCATTGTGCATTGCATTGACCGAGGTCGTGAGTATATTTTGCCTCAGGAGAATTAAGAATCGATTACGTTGCATAAAACTGCATTAAGAAACTGGTTGATTTAGTGTTATCGTTAGTTCTTCAAAATTAATAGTCATCTCTCTTCTTCGTAGCAAAAGCGGGTTGTTAACCTCTGCTCAGTTTATAACATAAAAAAACAAATACTAAAAATTGTAACAAGAGGAGTTTTTGTGTTCCTACTGGTTTTCCAGCTAAATGTTATTTTTAGATTTTAATTTAGTTGTCTAAAAATAAAGCTAGAGAAAAAAGTATAAAAACTTGAATTATTTCAAATGCATATCTAAAAAAAGAAAACGATCACTCACAAATTCTATATAAACATTTATTGATAACCAAAAATTTCTTTTGAAGATAAAACGATTACAAAATATTTTATTAAAACAAATTTTCGTAAATGAAAATTTTAAAGCAAATTTATCGATAGCGCACAATTTCTTTATACAAATTTATCGATAACCAGAAATTTCTTTTGAAAATTAAACAAACGATACAAAAAACTATATTAAAACAAATTTTCGTATATGTAAATTTTTTAAGCAAATTTATCGACAAAAATTTCTTTAAAAAAGTTTAAAGATTACCAAAAAATTCTATAGAATATTTATCGTTTACTACATATTTATTAATTACCCTTAAATAATCTTTAGAAATATTATCGAAATTTAAAAAAAAAAATTGGATTACTCACAATTTCTATAAAAATGTATCGATACCAAAATATTTTATAAATAATTTATAGTTTACCAAAAATTTATTAATAAACAAAAAATAATCTTTAAAAAAATTAACGATAACCCAAATGTTCAAAGAACATTCAATTACCCACAATTTCTCTAAAAATTTATCGATTACCAAAAATTTTTATAAAAAATTTATCAATTATCCAAAAAATTTTTTTAAAAATTTTCAGAGAAAATTTATCGATAACTCACAATTTCTCAAAAAAAAAAAATAATTGACTACAAAAAAATTCTACAGATTATTTATCGTTTACTAAAAATTTCTATATAAAATTTATCAATACAGTTAAAAAAATTATTTAAAAATGTTTTCTGATAATCTTCACAATTTCCATAATAAAATTTATCGATTACCAACAAATTCTATAGAATATAAATCGTTTGCCAAATATGTATCAATAATCAAAAAAAAAATTATTTAAAAAAATTTTCCGATAATTTTAATTTTCTATAGAAAATTTATCGAAAGCTTTATTTACTATAGAAAGTTTATCGATAATTAAAAACTAAATTTTCAAAAGAAAACTATCAATAACCTAAATTTAGCAATAACCAAAAAATTTGTAAAGATAATACCAAATTTTCGCATAAGATTAATCACTTAAATGGATAATCGCTTATTTAATTCGTGCATCGGGGATATCTTGCTTATTTGAATTTTGTTATAGAGAATTAATAATTTTTTTTTTTTAATTTTTTTCTTAGTTTATCGCTTATATAAATTTTATTTAAAAAATTTTATGTTTACATCACAATTTTTTTAGCAAATTTATCGCTTAGATGGATTTTCTATAGAAAATTTTATCTTTTATCGAAAACGTAGCGCTTATTTTAATTTTTATAGAGAACTTATCTCTGGATAAATTTTTGTTAAAAATATATAAGCGATTTGTATTTTCTTCGCCTCTTATATAAATTTCGCTTACTTAAATTTACAATACAAAAATTTATCGCTAACTAACTTTTCAAATAAAAATGTATCGTATTAATTTTCTATAGAAAATTCGTTCACTTATTTTTCTTTAGACAATTATCTTTTGTATGAATTTTCTAAAAAAAAAAAAAAACAAATCACCGCTTATATAAACTTATATGAATTTTCTATACAAAATTTATGGCATACAAAAATTTTCTATACAAAATTTAGCGCATACATAAATTTTTTTTAGAAAATGTATCGCTTACTTATACTTTTTTAAAAAAATGTATTGCTTACCTGAATTTTCTAACTTCAATTTTCTATAGAAAATGTATGGGTTACGTAAATTTTCTATTAAAAATTGATTTTTTATATGAAAATTGTATCGATTATTCCAAAAGTAAGTCAATCTACTTTCTTTAAACTTTTACATTAACAGAAACCAAAATATGCCATTATAACTTTGTTAACGTCATATAGTGACAATTGTAAACGCCATTTAGGCGCAACGTGTTAAATATTCATCTTTTTATATGCCTTGTTGTATTGTGCTATAACATTTTAATTCTTATGTCAACTGCTTGAAATATCAGAACTTTTCATTAGAACAAAAAAAATATGAAAATATTTTCAACAAATCTGAAAAAAATAAATAAATAAATAACCACATTTGTACGTGTGTTGGCATAAACCAAAATAAATTTTATCACAAGCTTTCTACTTAATGATTACTTAGAATTTTTAGATTTGTTCGGTTTGGTGTTATTCATTTTATTATTTCATGGAGCAGTTGGTAATTTGATCTCTAGTTTGTGTGATGTGCTGCTGTCCTTGAACTTAAAATTTATTAAATTTGTCCTTAGATGACCTTTGTGGCTATTACGAATTTACGTTTTTATTTGAAAGAAGAAAAAACAACAAGCACACATTAAATAAACACGAGCCGACATTTTGTGTGTTCTGTCTATACGGGAGCAATACTTTGTAGCCAGACGCCTCATTGCAAAAAAAAAAAAAATATATATATATATATATTATACAAAGAAAAGTAAACATTTTGTTTAATAATTTACATAAAAATACTGGGATAATAATATAAAAAATATTTTATGATTATTGAAGCACATCGTTTTATGGGAGAAAAAAATGGATATTAAAAAAGTAAGGCATACTTTTAGGCATTAGAGGGGTAACTACTAAGGGCTAATATATAAGAGCAAGTTAAACTGTCTTTCTTGTTTAAAATGTGTTTAAGCCAACAAATCTATAAATCAGAAAACATATAAACCATCTTTAACCGCATAAAATTGGGCGTTTAAACTACCAATACAAACCATATGAATTTGTCAACATTTATCGTAGTGCTGCCACATGTTACTTTTTAAACTACATATAATACATGGGACACTGATTTACAACTGTTGAGTTTACACTACATCAGGGATGGAAAATTTAAAATTTAATATGGTACTGACCACCAAGCAAAAGAGAACTTTTTTCAACATTTTGGTACTTTTTCAAAAATATATTTTTTTTTTTTTTTTTTTTTTTTTTTGGAAAATTAACTTAAAAATAAAAAACTAAAATACATAAATTTCAACAGCAAAATTCTGTTGAATATATCTGACATTAAAATAATCAACAAGCTCTGTTGCCATAACATTTTGATAAGAATTTGCCAAAACTTAAAAAAAATATGATAAAATCTGCTAAATCGTAAAATGAAGAAAATCGGCAAAGATTAAAACAAAAAAAATTTTAAATTTGCTTACAATATGATAATCTTCTAAATTTTTATAAAAAAAATTATGCTAAATATTTGATTAATAAAAATGAATTTAAGTTTTCTTGGGGTTAATTGAACTGTTTATGGATTTAAACCAAATTTTAATTTTTTTAATCAGGCTTAATTTCCTCGAATTAAATTTTCATGAAATTATTCTAATGAAGAAAGGAATTTCACAACACAAAATGAGTTAAAATTTTATTGATCATATTTATTTTTGACTGAGCTGGGGATCCAACTCGGGCAGAATTCACATGTTTCGAGAAAAACCGCATTCTCTTCATTAGAGTTTTTGCAGTTTCACCCCTTCCGCCACTATGACGGCTGTCAGTCTATAGTCAAACATCAATATTTTAACCAACGCAATTTTTTGGTGGATCGAAATCGGCTGTAATTGATAATCAAGTTTTCAATTTATTTACGCCTCTTCCTTACTTGTGTTTTTTAGTACTTTTATCAAGAATTTTCTTGAATACCAAAGTTCATTTTTGTGTTTTTTCTCTTTTTATATTGAATTTTTTCACAGCCTGAAGGATATTAAAATTTTTAAACATAGACCTCGTGTCACAGCTTTACAATAATTAGTTTTCTTGTGGTTAATTGAATCATTTATGATTTTTAATACAAGTTTTGATTCATCTTGTTTTATTTCCAATCAGAACAGTAAAAATTTATCATTTTAATAGGTATTTTTTCTATTATTTAACTTTTTCAGTGTTTTTGTCGAATATATTCGACATTGCATTGTACTCTCTTTTTTTGTTTTATCAGGAAATTTGTAAAAATCTTAGATTTAGGAAGAAAGAAAAAAATAATAATTTCGGGGATAAGTAAATAAGTATTTCCTTGAAAAAAAAAATACTGCAAAAATAAATTGTAGGTTCTTTTGTGGACATTTGAAGGTCAATTTTGTACATATTCGGCATTCCCTAAAAACCTGGGGAGCTGCATGAGGCAAAAACTATTATTTTTCCCGGCTTCAGCGCCATTACATTACCTTAAACACAAATTTTCAGAAATTTATCGCGCCAAAAATAATTTTTGATCCGGAAAGGGTTAATAGTAAAAACATGAGAAAGCATTACATTGTTAGTGATAAGTTGTCAGTGATATATAATTTAAGTGGATTCGGTTTTATAAAATTGTTTTTAAAAAAAAAGGCAAATCAAGAAATCTAAAAAACTCGGTGTTAATAAATCGTCAATCTGGCAAAGGTATTTTTTCTTGTTTATATATTTTATAAAAAACAAACTAAAGAAATTGGAATTTCGTCATTCATTTTGCTCATTTATTTATTTATTTAATATCAATCTATTAACAAATTTTGGTTTATGTATATTTTTTTTATATTTTAAAGAACAAACTTTTTAATTTATGTATGTACATACATATTTTTTTTATATTTTGAAGAACAAACTTTTTGTCAGTTGTTAAAAACAGGGCGATCCAATTTTATGTTTTGATCTCTTCAAATAAAAAATTGCATTATTACAAAGTCGGCAAGACATTTTATACATGTACCTTTTAACAAGGTGGTTTTTTTTTTTTGGTAGAAAAGAAAATACCATAAGTAATTAATCCTCATCTTAAAAAATAAAAACACATGGAGTTTTCTTTTATACAAAAAATGTGAAATTTTATTTAAAAAAATGCAATTTGGTGTTCGTTTCTTAAAAATGTTTCGCTCTCTAAAAGGGTGGCTTGTTTTATTCTAAAAAATGCACCCTTACTAATGGCATAAGGCATTGCACTTTACGCCCCGTATAAATCGACAGTGTTGATAATGACCTGTAGAAAGATGGCTTCTGTTTATAAATAGGGCTACCAGACGAAGTTGGAAAAAAATCGCCTCTATTCAGACAGTCAAAATTTTAATAATAATTGTTTCTATTATTTAATAGTAAAAATATAAGAAAGCGTTACAGGGTTAATGATTGTTAGTGATATCAAATTTAATTGGATTCGGTGTTATAAAATTGTTGTTGAAAAAAAAACGTCAAATCAAGAAATCTGAAAAACTTGGCGTTAATAAATCAGCAATCTGGCAAAGGTATTTATTTTCTTGTTTACATATTTTATAAAAAACAAACTAAAAAAATTGGAATTCCGCCATTCATTTTGTTCATTTCTTTAATATCAATCTATTAACAAATTTTGGTTTATGTATATTTTTTTTTTTTTTATATTTTGAAGGACAAACTTTTTGTCAGCTGTTAAAAACAGGGCGGTCCAATTTGCGCTAAAATTTGGTTAACTCAACCGCGAGCTTAACTTTTACGAGAGTTAACTTTATAGCGATTTTATTTAGAGAAAATAGTGGAAAACCCTTGTAGAAAAATGATTGAAAATAAGCCATAAATACATTTTAGAAAGTATAGTATACGTTGAGGCTCAAAGGTAATTTCAAAATTTGTAGCATATCTTAATGCATATATTTTTTTTACTTTCTTTAGCATAATTTAAATTTGCTAACACCCTTTTTCACAGCTTACCGATAGCTAAAGGTAGGATTTTATCGGTCGTACAAAAATTGTTCCAATATTTCAACTTTACTTTAACCTTCGAGGTAGGATGAACCTTTCATTAGCGTATCGCTCACTTAAGGTTAAAATAGTTGTTATAATGGTTCACTTTTTTACCGCCAAGAAAATCGTACCTTTAGCTATTGGTAAGTTGTGAAAACGGACCTAAGAGTTACAATCTTTTTAATTTATTGCCAAAAATACTTGAATGCTGATAATTTTTTTTTTAATAAAAGGCTTAAAAATACTAAACAAAAAAATCACATTTTTAATTTTTCCCGCTCCCCCTTTTTTAGAGTCTATAATTAGGCATGACACAGCATTGGTTTTTCGTTTGTAAAAGTTCACTGACACACTGCACTTGCTCTACCACATTTAATACCCATCGTCTATTTTAACTTTAAATTCATTTCTTTCATGTTTTTAATTTTGTTGTGTATCTTGTTTGTATTTTTATTTTGCTGATGATCGCTTTACGCAGTCATATTTTATATTTATAATCATAAGTTATTTTATTTTTGGTTAATCGAACTGTTTATGGTTTTAATTCAAATTTGATTTCATTTTCAATCAGGCTCATGTACATCAAATTTAATTTTCATTAAATTATTTTAATGAATGAATTTTGCAATATGAAATTAATAAAAATTTATTAATAATTTTTATTTTTGACTGAACAAGGGGTTGAACTCGGGTCAAACTTACATTTTTCGAGAATAACCACAATCTTATCATCAGAGCTCTTTGCAGTTGTTACCCTTTCCGCGAAGGCTATAAGTCTGTTGATTCCGTATTCTGGTTTTGAAAGTAAAATAAGAAGCAATAGTTCACATATTCTATTTTCAAAGTAGAATGATTACGAAAACCATAGTAAGCATGCTGCTGGTGTCTTATAATTGTGACTTTTTCTGAAAACAAAGGGCGGAATAACAAAAGTGTGCCCCGGTAGGCTAGTTGGTAGTGAGCTAGTCTATCAGCGCCGGGGTTGCGGGTTCGATTCCCGCCAGACTCTGGTTTCTTTCCTGCAGACAAGCGTAGAGCTTCGCAGGATTAGCATATGAAAAAAATAAAATAAACATTTGTAACGGGGTTAGTAAATAATAATATTCTCTCTATCTATGGGGTAAGTGTTTAGGTTAGAAAAAATCTCACTTATGGATAATTTCAGGTACGAATCGGATTAAACCAACTTAGAAATTCTTGAATCAAGCACAGTTTAGGATTAATTTTATCTCACTTTTTAATTAAATGAATCCCGTTTTTGGATTATTTAAAGTATGGGGCACTTAAAAAATCCGTACATGAATCAAGCATTGTGTACTTAATTTAGGGAAATCCGTACATACCGTACTATTGACACCGCTTTGGCTTGATTAAAGTACGAATGGATTGTTTTGTCTTTTCAGTGTGTCTAAAATAATAAAAAGTTACTGCCATATTGTGCAAATGTCAATATTAATAATAACTTTTTAATTTTCTCTACGAAAAATTCTATATTTTTAATAGGAAAAGTTGCTGTAGTCCTTTTATATTCTTCAACGCAGTCTCCTTTGAGCTCTATTTACTTTGTCCAACGTTTCGCCAATTTGGCCGAGGTTTTAAAATTGGTGTGTTTGTGAGAGTCTTTCCGCCGCGCCATTTCTTCAAGATTGGAAAAATAAAAATAGCCTCTAGGGGCTTGAAATGGAGAATGCGGAGGATGAGGGATTTTTTTACCACGAAATGCTTAATGAGAGCATACCAATTTAAATTCTTTATCGAAATTTTTTTTTTAGATTCTGAGCACTTTAAAAAAAATTGCTCGGAAAATTCGCTAAGTCTGAAGAGATTTTTGAAAAATGTTGCCCAGTTTTTGGTTTATTTTCTATAGAAAATGGTGGCCAGATTCAAAATTTTTTTATAAGATAACTACTAGATTATTAAGTAATTTTCTTTAATATCGGTTTTTAAGTTATTAATCATTTTTTCCATTTTCCTTTTCTATTTTTTTGTAGTCAATTTTAATAGTCTTTTTATGTCAAAAAACAAAACGCCTTACACTATGCAATAAAATGTTTTAATGAATAATTTCTACTTTCAATTAAGTTGTACACTCTTAAAGCTTTAAAGGCTATTAATTTATAGATCATGCTATAATAAAATTAAAAATTTTTTTATACAAAATTTTTATTAAATATCCTGTTATATAAAATATATACAGAAAAAAATAATGTGAAAATGATTAAAATGTCCTTGGTAAAAATAAAATTAAAAAAAAGTTATTTCAAGCAAAAGCATAAAAAACAAAAGTTGTCAAGAACAACCTCCCTACACAAATACATTTATATTGATGTAAGAACGAGTAGCATATGACAAAAGCAACATAATTAAAAAGTCTGCTACAAAAATAATGCAGCAAACATTTATCCTCTAATGTAAAATGTCTTTACAGGAGAGAACAATAAAGTTTAAGGGTTCCCTGCAAAGCAATATTGTCTTCCTTTGAACGAAGGCCTCAGACTTTTTGTAGAGTTGTATTTATTGAGAAAAGAGAAAATAAATGTATTGCATACTTTTTGGCTCTTAAAAATGTACACTAAAATATTGATTTTTTGCAATTGTTCTTCAAATCTTCTAAAGAGAATTAAAACCCCAATTGTGTTGGTATTAGCATCAACAAAAGCAACAGTGTAGGTATTGCATTTTTGTTATGTGGAAGTAAAGAAAAATAAACAACATATGTATATGATTTTTTTTTTTTGCTATTACTATTAATAATACTTAATGTAAAATCTATACATACTTTGAGGATTATTTGGTAAATTTTTTGGTAAATATCTACCCCTTAAAGTATAACATGGTATGACAATGTATTTTATGTTGTCTGTGAACATGAATATCTTTGCGATTTTATTTCCTTTTGTTGTCTGTTAAAAAGCGACGACGGATGAAAGCGATATCTTTATAAGCTGACGGGGTAACTTTACAATGTAGGATTTTATGAATTGATTTTACGTTTATGAATGATAAAATAAGGGCGGCAACCTGTCTGTCTGAGTGAAAATAAACAACAAAATTTAATAATGATAAATACAGTTACACAGTATATAAGAATGCAAAATAATTTAAAACTATCACACCCAGAGAAAAAACATGTTTAAATATGGTCACCTCCAACAAAACTATTTTTAAATAAGATTGTAAACTTATTATGGTTATTTTGACCATAGTATTGTGATCGAAAACCATATTATGGTTAAATTAGTCCTCCATCAAGAAGGCACAACCATATTATGGTTGTCTCCGGACATGTTTTGGTTAATAATAATAAAAATATGTTTAACACTTATAATAGCATGGTTGGTTTTCGACCATAGCATGTTGCTCTTAAAAAATAGGCAAATACTATTGTTAATTTAAAAACAAATTATTGTAATATTTAACCAAAACATGTTTCGAGGCAAACATAATGTGGTTGTGGCTTCTTGATGGAGGACTAATTTAACAATAATATGGTTGTCGGTGACAATAATATGGTTTAACCCTATCGTGAATAATTTTTCTATTGTTATTTATTATTTTTTAACGTATTTGAGATCATGAAAAACTCCCATGAAAAAAATTAATTCATAGGAGAATAACAACGTGAAAAATAATGTTCGGGGGAAAAAATTCCCCTTATTGTGAACAATTTTTTCCCTCGTAATTTGTTCGCTTTTCTCTTTGAATTTCTCACTTTATTTTTGCTGGGGAACAAAACATTTATGTAAGTAATTCTTCTCATAATTCGAATATTGAAGTTTACACAATTAATTTTAAGGTCAATTTCCGTTAAAAGAGGTACAAACTTATATGTATATTGTTCAACAAAATGCAAAAACACGTCGATTGCATGAGTACTTATGAAGCTAAAAGCAATAAGCTAATTTTGCAATAACTCCAATACAATATATTTTATTTTGTTTTTTTTTTACTTTTCTTTGAAATATACGGTGTAAGTTTTTGAACAAAAATATTATTTTAATGTTTTTTAACATGTCTTCTCTTTTACATTCAATGAGAACTGATAGCGCGAAAAATTGTTCACGAGAGTTTCACGATAACATTTTTCCCTTCGAGGGGAATAAAAATTTCATGGAAACCAAAATTCCACTTGTTTTTCACGATAGGGGTGAATATGTTTAAAATTTTTTTAAAAAATTGTTTTGTTGGAGGTGATCATATTTAAACATGTTTTTTCTCTGCGTGCAGGCATGTTCTTAAAATCACTTTTTGTGAAAGTGATTTGAAATCACAACAAAGGTGTTCTGTACAAAAAACTTTTTTCGTAAATGTGATTTTTAACTGGTCAGCTAAGTGGCAGCGTATTAAAAATTACATGCTTATTTTTTTCCATTTTAAACCAAGTTAAAACATTAGTGGTTTTCAAAACACCCTTAAATGACAATTGTGATTTTAAAATCACAAGTGATTTGAAATCTTATGATTTTCAGAACATGCCTGTATTCAAAAAATTTTTTGAAAATGGCTTGAACTCAAAAAATGTTGCCAAGGTTTTTGAAAAAAAGAAGAAAAAATTAAGCTCCCCATTTTCGCTGGTTATCGAACATCGACTATCGAATGTCGGACAAGGCCTAGAACAGAATAAAGCAGTTGTAATCGTAGCTTAAGCTTAACAATGCCTGAATGAAAATTCTTCCAATCGCTTTGCCCATTCGCATAGTTGTTTAGTGCTCTTCTGATCAGATAAGTGCTGCAGTATCTCTTCTCCTTTATATAACTGGGAGTTTCTTACGTAGTGGTGTCCTTTTCCATTATGTTGGAAGCATCCCTCAACCCTTTTCTGCTTCTGGCCAGTTTCAGTAAGCATTCATCTCCACCAGACGAATCATCGAACCCTTACTAAGTGGTGGTCATGTTTAGTTTTAGTTATTTTTTTAAATTTGTAAACAAAAATTTGTTTATTCAAAGTGCCAGCTGATAGATATGTACTACTGTGAATAAACCGAATTAGTAAAATTCACAACAGTGTTGTTTTTATCGATAGCGCGCCCAAATACCAAGTGAAAACTTAGTTGATCATATTTTTAGACTGCGGTCGAAAATCGAATTTAGTTCATAACAGGTCCCTAATGCCCAATTTTCAGGATAGAATTTATATCTATATTAAGTTAATTTTCATATAAACTTAAATCGTATTTAAATACAGACTGATTTGTTGAGTTTTATTTAAAAGTCTTATTTAATTAAGATAAAAGTATGGTAGCACTACTAAATACAAAAACATATTAGAAACAAGTTAGAGTCCCATATTCGGCTATGCCGAATCTTTGATAGCCTCCACCGACAGGAGTAGGGTCTAATGATAAATACATATATATTATCAACTAAGCTTCACAATAACGAACGTCAGCATTAAAATTAGTGGCGGTTTAGACCTTTTTTTGACCGACAATAAGAAAGTTTTTTGAGTTCCTATTCGCTGAAACAAGTGTTTTATCAATTAAAAAAATGGTTTAAAAAGATTTTTAATTTAATTACTGTGATAATTGAATCAATAATTTTTTTAGCTGAAAAAATTTAAAAATTTAATTTTGATTTAATTAACATTTTAGTTGTTCTGAAGTAAATTTTCAATTAAAATTTTAATTAAATAACAAAAAATCTTAATTGGTTTTTTTCGTTTAAAATAAAATAATTTAAACATGTTGGGAATTGTCAATATTTATTTAAATAAATTAACACATTGTTTAAAATTTGAAAGTTTTTTGACCACTTTTTTAATTAAAAATATCATTAATTGAAAATATTTTTTCAAAATTTTAAAATTTTTAGTAATCAATATAATCCAATACAGCAGTGTAATTAGTTTTAGCGTTAACAGTGAATTTCACAAACTTGAAAGAAATTTTATCGCAATATCTATATCTGTTATGGTTTTAGGCAAATTTAATTATTTTCCCAAAGTGGGCGGATTTGGTTTTAGGCGCAAAAAACTGTTTTCCGAGTGTAGGGTTTATATGGGGCCTAGGGTAAATTATGGACCGATTTTTACGAAATTTGACACTGCGATTTCTAGTCTTATTAAACTGTGATATACCAAATTTTATTATGATAGCGTTATTTATTACGGTTTTAGGCATACTAAAATATTTTCCGGAAGTAGGGTTTATATGGGGTCTAGGGTTAACTTTTTTTTTTTTTGTTTTATTGTTCCTACACTAAATCCCGCGAAGCATTTCGCTTGTCTGCAGGAGACCAGAGTCTGGCGGGAATCGAACCCGCAACCGGTACTGATAGACTAGCTCACTACCAGCTAGTAGCCTACCGGGGCACCCAATTTTGGACCGATCTCCACGAAATTTAGCAATGTGATTTCTAGTCCAGCAAAACTGTACTGAACCGAGTTTAATTATGATAGCATTATTTATTACAATTTTAGGCGTAATAAATTGTTTTCCGGGAGAAGTTTTTATAAGGGGGCTAGTGTAAATTATGGACCGATCTTCAAAAAATTTTACAGTGTGATTTCTGGTCCTACAGAACTGTGACGTACCAAATTTTAGTATGATATCGTTATATATTACGGTTTTAGGCGTACTAAACTGTTTTCCGCGAGTAGGGTTTATATGGGGCATAGGGTAAAATATGGGTCGCTCTCCACGAAATTTAACAGTATGATTTGCAGTTATATAAAGCAAATTCGTGCAAAATTTTTTTTCATTCCGTGCATTATTTTTGTATCAAAATTATCAATTTTTTAGGGTGGTAGTTCCAAATTTTGATTCATAGTTCTGATTCTACTAAACCGATGTTGCTGGATTTCAATCCCAAACTGCTTAGGATAACTACAAGCAATTTGAGAACAAGTTTGTTCTTTTCTTTTGCGTTTTTCAAAAGTGAGCGTGTTTTCAACAGACGGACAGACAGACGAACATGGCTAAATCGACTTAGAATTACTCAAGGAGCCAGAATGTACGATATATACTTAATGGGGTCTTAGATGTATAATAAAAAAGTTTCTCACGGAATGACAAACTTAGTATACCCTCATTCACCACTAGTGGTGGAGGGTATAAAAAGTGTAGTTATTTAGAAGGTGATCTCAACAGCTGGTTGTTATTGCTATGCCTGTTGTTTTTGTATTGTTGTGATATTGATGCCAACTTGCTAAATTAATCTAATGGAAACTTAGGTTGAATTTAAATGCACCACATCGGTGAATTAAGTTTCATTTAAGTGTTTAGTGAAGAAGAGAATTTTTTTATTTAAAACGATTTTAAACATAAATGTGTTTTAATGATAATCTCGAATATTGGCCATAAGTAACTTAATAAGCCAGTAAAGCTGGAGGTCTACACCACGCATTCTATTTATTGATACTTTCAAGACGCGTGCGCAGAAAAATTTTTGCACTAATTAAAGCATTAATCAAAAATAAAATCAGTTTTAATTAAAAATTTAATCAAGTGCAGTAAACGTTTAATCATGTGAATTAAACGTTTAATTGTTTCTATTAATTTGTTTACTGGTGCTTGATTAAACGTTGAATTCCTTGAATAAACGTTTAATTAACTTGAAAAATTTTTTAAATAAAACTGATTTTATTTTTGATTAATGCTTTAATTGGGGCAAAATTTTTTTATGTGTGCAAAAGTAGCAAGAAATCCTACTTCATGCGTTCGATTCGTATATGCATTCTACGCGTTGTCTCTGTAACTGGTCAATTAAATTTTATACTAATTTTACTTTTTTTGACAGATGCATAAACGCATTGAACGCGTGGTGTGCACTTCCAGCTTAACTCTTTAAATTTTTCTATAACGCAACAACTTTTTTATAGAAAGTTCCTCAATAACTGGTCAATGTTTTCCTATAAAAAGTGCGATGGGAGAGATGATAGAGAACAATATAATGTTCTCTTTCCCGCTCACCAATAAACTCAGACTTTCTGAAAGAAAACTTTCATGGTGTGATTCCAGACTAACATTAACAGTGTAAAGCAACGTTTGTTCGTGTGCTGCACACCAGTGATGCATTTACCAACAGGCAGGTCCTTTGTTATTACGTGTGAAACTAACTGTTTTAACATTAATTTTAAGCCCCATAAGGTATATATCGATGGTCTCAAGTAGAAAGGCCCTAACTCGTATTTTTTACGAAATTGAGTTTTTCAGTGATTCCAATAAAGTTTACACAAATACACCTCGTCACAAAAATTTATTGCAATATTGCAAAGAATAACGGCTTTACAAGCAATTGTATGAACAAGTTTACATTATGATACATACATTTGCTATTATGTTTTTACCTTATCCTATACAGTTACTATTATTTGAGTTAGGGCCTTTGAACTTGAGACCATCGATATGTATATGTATATTCCTTGAGTAATTCTATGTCCGTCTGAAAGTCTGTCCGAAAAGTAAAATGTTTGTGTCAAATTCTCTCCTGTTTTAAGATCCGGTTTTTGCAGTTTTTAAATCCCGCACAATTGGTTTGGTGGGAAGAATAATTGACCAAAATGTGGAACAACCACCCTAAAAATTTTATATTTATATTAAACAAACTAACGAAAATTAGTGGCGAAATGCAACGATTGTCTTTCAATTTGGCCAAAAATCGATGTATATAGAGAAAAATAGAACTACATACCAAATTTGTTGAAGATCGGTCAATCATCTCTCCCATAATCCCCATATAAAACCTACTCCCGGAAATAACTTTATTACACCTTAAAACTTAACGAATGACGCTTTTGTAGTAACAATTGATCGATCATGCACCATAATACTATAAATCCCACTGCCAAATTTCATAAAGGCCATACGACCCACATAGAGGTGACTTTGGAATTACTTTAATACACCTAAAACCGCAGGTAGTTATATTACTGTTAGTTAAAATTTTATTAAGACTGGTTTATAATTTAAAGATTCTAGAAAACAATTAGTATTATGGTAATTTCATTGAACTGTTTATAGTTTTATATTCAAATTTGTAATAGTATTCAGGCTATTCAGAAAATTCATAAAAATAATTTAATGAAAATTGAATTTAATGAACTTTAGATTCTAGAAAACTTATAAAAACCTTTTTTCATTCAATTCAAAAAGCGTTTAAAAGAAATAAAACGTTTAAATACATATTTAAAAAACAGCTTACTTAAGAGCAATTCGACAAGCATTCACTTTTTTCAGGTCAATGTCCTGACAAGAAAACAAATAGAGGCAACATGTAACGAGACTATCAGTCAAACAACGTGGTTAAACAAATTTATATGAGAAATAGGAAGAATACAAACGAAGTGGCAGCACATAAAACAAATAAACAAAACAAAAATGTAAACAGAATACAAAATGTTACAAAAGGCGTGAAAAAGAAAATGCAAAAATGGGTTTTTGAGAATGCAAAATTTAACAAAACAAAACAAAAAAGAGAAACCCCATATAATACACTTAGTGGTTGGATCTATAGTTTTGAAGAACTTTTGTTTTCATGTAGCACGACAAAGAAAATTAAACCAAAAGAAAAGGCTTGCGAAGGGAATAACCTGCAATATACCAACTCAAAAAGTATAGCATAGAATTACACAAAACAATTTTAAAAGAGGTTATAGAGACACATTCGAAAAAAATAAAATCACTTTACATATAATAAAAAAGCAGACTGAAAACAAACAAAAAAGACACCCCAGTCTAAGTCATCAACGGCAAAGTAAAAAAGTGCATTCAACCTGTCGCATGTAAAATATTAAATTACATTATTTCCTATCAATGAAAAAAATTATTATTTTAAGTTCATTTTCCTCTTAGTAAATTTTTAACAAAATTCCCAGAAAATTGAAACCAAAAAAACTCGAAAAAAAATTTCATTAATTATTTTTTTTTTTACTTTTTTGCCAGACACCATTAAGGAAAGAAAGTAAATAAAGAATTCAATTATTTAAAATTATGACAATTTACACCCGTCTCTTCGAATTAACTTATGCGAAAAATAATTTTTGTTGAAAAAAATAAAATCATAGACAGATTTTTTTTCAGTTGCTTTAAAAACAAAAGATCGAAAACAAAAATTATAATTTAAAATCGTGTCAAGATTTTCTGGCAGTAAATGGAAGTGAAAATCTTTGTTTCTACAAAACAACATCTGCAGCGAATATTCAATTGAATATACGATTTTTTTTATTAAATTCATTTAAAGACACAAAAATATGAAATTTTATGTGACTTATTTTCGAAAGAAAACAAAAACATTAAAAATTTTTAAATAAACTTTCGTACAAACATCTACAAACATTTTCTATATTAAAATTTTAATATACGCCGCAAATTTAAAAAAATAAAACACATACAAGATCATTTAAAAGGCAACTTTTTCATGGCAAAAGAAAATTGCTCTATAATACAGCAGCATATAATAGAAAGTTGTTTTTTATTACAGTCACATTTCCTATAGAAAAATAACTCAGCTATTGAGAAACTTTTCCTATCGATACTCAGTTATTCAAAAATGTTCCTATAGAAAATTACTCAATTACTGAGAAGATTTTCATATAGAAAATTACTCAATTACTGAGAAACATTTTCTATAGAAAATTACTCAATTACTGAGAAACATTTTCTATAGAAAATTACTCAGTTACTGCGAAATTTTTCCTATAGAAAATTATTCAGTTACTGCGAAATTTTTTCCTATAGAAAATTACTCAGTTACTGAGAAATTTTTTCCTATAGAAAATTACTCAGTTACTGAGAATTTTTTTCCTATAGAAAATTACTCAGTTATTGAGAAAATTTTCCAAGAGGAAATTACTCAGTTACAGAGAAATTTTTCCTATAGAAAATTACTCAGTTACAGAGTTACCCGTATGAGGTATCGAAAAACTGATTACGCAAAATGAAAGATCAGGTCGGAAAACCTAAGGAATCGATTTTAACTCAAAACCGCAAAAAATTCACATACGACATTTAAATTATCAACCGAATGTACTAAATTAAACTTTTCGTAAAGTTTCGTCAAATGTCATTTGCTTAAGCAAAGTGCCAAACTAAACGCACATTCCGTACGGAATCAGCTGTTTGTTCATTTTTAAAAAAAAAATAAAAAATTATGAAATGGATAAAAAAAATAAGAAAAAGAGGAATTTTACATATTTCAATTTTGTATCCCATTTTTTATTAATAAGTTTGTACAACAAACACCAATTTTTTTTAAACGTTACCTTTGCAAATTAAATAAAACATAAAATAAAGAAATACAGGGCTGTAATTTTTGGTACTTTTTAATTTGAAGTACTCTCAATGAAACAAAATATTTCACAAATATGCAACACAGATCTTAAGTTTATGTAAGTACATTATGTCCACCTAAAAGTCTTCTTTAATTTGCTTATGCACTTGACAGACTTTTCGTTAATTAAGCTAACTTATGCATATTATGGTTGGGCCTTAATACTTTCCATTTGATTTGGGTTGGATTTCAACAACAGCATGTTCATGCGTGATAGTGTGACTACAAACAGTCGCAACAAAATTCATTAGATTTCCATCTCACAAAGTATTAAGTAAGACTTGAGTGATAGTGTAAACAAGCCTTTAAAAATTTAAACAGTATTTAAACACAACTTAAATTTAAATAAAAGTTAACTTAATACGTCTTCAATCAAATCAATCAAAAACATGACATAACAATTAAATTGAAATTAGTTTTTTTTGTAATAAAATTTACATACTGTTAAAACTGTAATAAAAACAAGATGCAATTTACAGAATCCATTTAAAGTTAGATATACATCAATGGTCTGACATCATACCCACACAATTGCGACATAAATATATTAACACATACTCATTTAGAAAAAGGACAATAGAAGATATTATGTAGGCTGTTACAACTACTAAACTATTCGTCACTTACTTTATCCAAATGACGCAATAAAGCATACGCTTCTTTCTCATTCAAAAGAAAACTCTTTGTTGCTTAAATTCAGAAAAATAAGAGAAATATGAATCCTTTTAATAGTATTGTTGACATAAAAGTGGTAAAACAGTCGTAGTGAATGACGTACATAGAGATGAACAAAAACATAATGTATCAGATGATAAAAATGTTATGGCTGTAAAATGGTTAAAGATGCGGATTGAGATGGGGGTGTGTTTGGGATAATTTTTTTTTTTTTTTTTTTTTTTTTTTTTTTAAAAAAATTTTTTATTGCAACATATTGAACTTGAAATGTTTAAAAATAGAATTTAAATAAATTGTTAATAAATTTAAAAGCTAAATATCATACAGATAGGAACAAATAGGGGCACGGCCGAAATTTATGTGAACAAACTTTAAAAAATATAATTAGTATTGTGGTTATTTTATTGAACTGTTAATGGTTTTTAATCCAAATTTAGATATTTTAATTAGGCTTAAGTTCATTGAATTTAATTTGCATTAAATTATTTTTATGAAGAAAGGAATTTTTACAACATGGAAGATTAATTAAAATTGTTATTGATAATTTTCATTCTTGACTGACCTGGGATTCGAAGCCAGGCTGTCTGGCGTGTGATTCGAACCCAGGCGGCTGGTTACCCTGACATGTTTCGACCTCAACCACTAGGTCTTCTCAAAGGGATTTGCCGTCTTACACTCGCAGCCATCGAAGACTGCTGACGTCAGTAGTCAAACATCAATCCTTAAACCAAATTGTATTTTAACCTTTGGTAGATCGAAATTTGCTTTTTGAATGATTATCCATTTTTAATTGATCTCACATGTTTTTCCTTACTTCTGTTTTTTCGTACTTTTGTCAAGAATTCTTCTTGAAGTCCAAAGTACATTTTTTTTTTTTTTTTTTTTTTTTTTGTTTTTCCTGTTTTTGTCTTTCTTTTTTTCTAGATGACCTTTTTCAGCACAACTTGAAGGACAAATGTAAACATAGCTCGTGCCTTAGCTGTTAACAATAATTAGTATTGTGGTTATTTTATTGAACTGTTAATGGTTTTTAATCCAAATTTAGATATTTTAATTAGGCTTAAGTTCATTGAATTTAATTTGCATTAAATTATTTTTATGAAGAAAGGAATTTTTACAACATGGAAGATTAATTAAAATTGTTATTGATAATTTTCATTCTTGACTGACCTGGGATTCGAAGCCAGGCTGTCTGGCGTGTGATTCGAACCCAGGCGGCTGGTTACCCTGACATGTTTCGACCTCAACCACTAGGTCTTCTCAAAGGGATTTGCCGTCTTACACTCGCAGCCATCGAAGACTGCTGACGTCAGTAGTCAAACATCAATCCTTAAACCAAATTGTATTTTAACCTTTGGTAGATCGAAATTTGCTTTTTGAATGATTATCCATTTTTAATTGATCTCACATGTTTTTCCTTACTTCTGTTTTTTCGTACTTTTGTCAAGAATTCTTCTTGAAGTCCAAAGTACATTTTTTTTTTTTTTTTTTTTTTGTTTTTCCTGTTTTTGTCTTTCTTTTTTTCTAGTTGACCTTTTTCAGCACAACTTGAAGGACAAATGTAAACATAGCTCGTGCCTTAGCTGTTAACAATAATTAGTATTGTGGTTATTTTATTGAACTGTTAATGGTTTTTAATCCAAATTTAGATATTTTAATTAGGCTTAAGTTCATTGAATTTAATTTGCATTAAATTATTTTTATGAAGAAAGGAATTTTTACAACATGGAAGATTAATTAAAATTGTTATTGATAATTTTCATTCTTGACTGACCTGGGATTCGAAGCCAGGCTGTCTGGCGTGTGATTCGAACCCAGGCGGCTGGTTACCCTGACATGTTTCGACCTCAACCACTAGGTCTTCTCAAAGGGATTTGCCGTCTTACACTCGCAGCCATCGAAGACTGCTGACGTCAGTAGTCAAACATCAATCCTTAAACCAAATTGTATTTTAACCTTTGGTAGATCGAAATTTGCTTTTTGAATGATTATCCATTTTTAATTGATCTCACATGTTTTTCCTTACTTCTGTTTTTTCGTACTTTTGTCAAGAATTCTTCTTGAAGTCCAAAGTACATTTTTTTTTTTTTTTTTTTTTTTTTTTTGTTTTTCCTGTTTTTGTCTTTCTTTTTTTCTAGTTGACCTTTTTTTTCAGCACAACTTGAAGGACAAATGTAAACATAGCTCGTGCCTTAGCTGTTAACAATAATTAGTATTGTCCCTTTGAGAAGACCTAGTGGTTGAGGTCGAAACATGTCAGGGTAACCAGCCGCCTGGGTTCGAATCACACGCCAGACAGCCTGGCTTCGAATCCCAGGTCAGTCAAGAATGAAAATTATCAATAACAATTTTAATTAATCTTCCATGTTGTAAAAATTCCTTTCTTCATAAAAATAATTTAATGCAAATTAAATTCAATGAACTTAAGCCTAATTAAAATATCTAAATTTGGATTAAAAAATATAACTAAAAATTAAAGCAAATTTTATAGAAATAAAATTTCACTAGAATTGCACTAAAATTAAAGCTAAACTAGAACTTAACTTAAGTAGAATTTGTACTTAACACTGAACTTAAATTTTATTTGGAATCGCAACTAGAACATTTCCTAAAATTTTAGCAAATATTAGAACTAGAATCTTCACAATTATCAGATCTAGAATCTTAACTGGAACATTAACTAGAAATTTAACAATAATCTGGAAATTTGCTTATCAAGTGTTGCTTAAGGTACCCGTATACGACATGTTTTTTCCATCTGACTTGTCAAATTTCCACTGCAAGATACGTACATGTCGTGTGTAACCTTTATAACATGGCTTCTAGAAAAGTCAGACGCAAAGTCGCTTAACAAAATTTCAATTAGAAAATGCTCTATTTTCTTCTGACGAACCATCTGATTGACATCTGCTGTTTTTAGTATGAAAAAAGTTGTTAGAAATCTATGCCATCAGGAAACCAGCAACGGCAGTACATTATTGATGGAATCATTAGCCGGCTGAAGTTTATATTTTACAATACCGATATATGTATGTTCATTTCACCATTTAATAGAATTATCGCACTTGCTCAACGACAGTGTATTAACTAAAAATTTTTATTTTTTCGATTTTTGGAAAAAGCGACACGTAATATTCATATCTGTAAAAATATAGTACTGTTTTGTCCACTTTTTAGTAATGAATCGTTTGATTTAAGAATTCTTTTTCATATAGTCATTTCCATGTCATCGTACGTGACATTTGTGCACCTTCTGAACGATAGAGATTTTGCACAAATAGTATTAACTGGAAGAATTTTGTATCGTTATGTTTCCTGTCGAGGGTACTTAATATGAAAAAAATAATTATCACTTTCGGAGCCTTGTTGTCCAAAATATCAAGCAATATAGGTGCATATCGTACGTGACATAAAACGGAAGTGATTTTGGGGTTAATGTAAGAAAATGCGAAAATCTGCGAATTGTGGGAGGTATTTTTCTTTTTTTTTTTTTTTTTAATTTTTTATATTAAACCACACATTTTTCCTTTTTAATCCGCAATTGTACAGAAAAAATCTTTTTGGATGGTTTTACAATTAGCAAAATGTAATATCTTTCGTGACAAACCGTACGTGCCAGATTTTTCTGTTATGGTATTTAGAAGGTATGAAACATACTTTTGGTAAAGATATGCATACAAAAACTTAAAACAAACAAGAAAGTATAGTGAGTCAAGTCCGACCATATGATACCCTACACCATAATATGTAAAAAAAAATTTTTTTGGTGTAAACCCTATTTCCGACCAATAGCCACTCATGGTCGCCAGAACAGAAATGTCCTATGAGGTTAAGAATTATATAAAAGTTATATGTGCCAAATATTACTGAGATATCTTCATCTATATGACATTTGTTTGCCTCGAACCGATTTAAGGAAAGGAAGTGCATATGGGAGCTATGGTTAATTAAGCACAACGTTGCCACGACATATTACCTATCGTTAAAATTAGTGTCGCCAACTAGTATGTCAATACCAACATATATAACGAAGTTATGGCATTAAAAGCCATTTTCGGGAGTAGCTTTGGTGGGTGCTATGGTGAAATATGGACCGATTCCAATAATATTTGGTTATATGATTTAGATTGCAATAAAATAAGTTTGGACAAAATTTTGACTAAATACCAACGTGATAAGATGATACATTTAGTTGCATTTATAATACTTACAATATCGTACGTGACGACCTTTAAAAACTTATAAAAATTTTATTATACCAATTTAAAAAAAAAATCCGATCAATAATTTTTTGCAACAAATATCTAGCTTTGAACTTTTATTTTGAAGCACCTACGACTGATCAAATACAAATGACATAACCAAATGATGTTTTTGCATCACGTACGCTAATCGAACTATATAATAAGTCTTTCCTCAAGGATCTTGTTCATTGTGGTTGTAACATTAATTTTAAAGTTGTTTTCCAATGTTACCAGTATCTGCATTTAATCGGCAGAAAAGTGAAAATTTTTGATTGCAGCTAATAAAAATAAATCAAAGAGATAGTTAGTTTTAACTTCTATTTTTTGCTCTTTACAAATTTGAATACATTATAAAATCCTTTACAAAGCAAGGTTTGAGTGTTTTTTTGCGTTCTACCATATTTGAAAAAAAAGTTTCAAGGGTTTTTATTTTTTGAGTAGTGGTTGACATTCTCATGAAACGCCCATATGCCTTTAATGCAAAAGTGCGATATATAAAAAAAGTTTCATAATTATATCCTAAATTGGTTTCTTCGAATTTAAAGAAAACATTTTAAGATGGTTGCACTCTTTTATGGCGCAAGTAAACATTGTTGTGGCGGCAGCACGCAGTTTTGAAACCGAGAACTACTTTGCTTTCTGCAAAATGCGAAAACATAGAGACTATTTCAGAAGAAAATATCATAATCGTTTGTGACTGAATATTATAAACCTTCTGTAAAACAATAATTTTGACAGGCATGAACAATTACATGTGACTTGAAAAGTTGACCAGTCGGATGTAAAAAACATGTCGTGTATTGTACCTTTACCCTGCCTTTACACATGCAAGTAATTACTTGCAAGTAGTGTATATGAATTATCAACGAAAATGTCGAAGAAATAGCCGAAAGTCTTGCAAGTAGCTGGAGTGTTTACACAGTCAGTTGTAAGTTTATTATTCAAATGTTCTCGAAGCGAAAACATCTTATGAAAAAAAGCTTCATTTTTGGGTTAAAAAACCCTTATCATGTTAATGTTATCACGAAATTTATTCAATAATATAAAATATAAATAATTTAATTATTTCTTTATTTTATTTTTGGTCCATCTTGATGAAAAAATTATGTTTATTTTTAAAATATGTGAATCCAGTATTGCCGTAGTTACCGATATCATAAAATTTCTGAGAAAATATTTTGATTAACAATTTTTTTTTAAATACTTACAATTTATGTTTTAAAATACCATGAAGATGTGTTGCTTTGTAGTAGTGTTTTTTTTTTTTTTTTTTTTTTTTTTTTTTTTTTTTTGTTTTGTTTTTATTTTTAAAAACACACAGAAAATCAACTATAAACATAATTTTTATATTACTACTAGTAAATTGATACCAAAGGCATCCACGGTAACACTGTTTCTTTATTTGTCATTTTACTTGATGCAAGTGTCAAAAATTCACTTGCAAGCAACTTATCTTGCAAGTTGGGCTGCAAGTACGAAAAATGTGATGGTGTTAGTAAAAATGTGTGAGTGTATTGAGTTTTTCGAACTTGCACTTGCATGTGTAAACGCCGGGTTAGTAACTATGGAATGTTGCTCAGTATCTGATTAACTTTTCTTATAGAAAGTTGTACAGCAACTGAATCAGTTTTTTCTGTGGAAAAATGTTAATAGTGGCTGATTAACCTTTTCTTCAAAATACCGGCTCTTAAACTCTCAACTTTATGTGTTATAAAAACTTGGTTGGAAACTAGGAAAACTTTTTAAGAAGTTTGCACCTCTCTTACCCTAAAATAATATTTTGTAAACGAAAATATTCTCTTGTCAAAAATTACATTTGAATAAACACGAAGTGAAGCAATTAAAAATTTACAAGCCATTAAACATAGACTAGAAAACAGAAAACTAAAGATACTATATTCTTAAAAAGCTAAATATATAATATATATATATTTATGTATACATACATATATTAACAAAAACTAAATTAAAATAAAATTCACAACATTTTAATTTAGTTGCAAAAGTACAACAAAATGTAAAATTCTTATAGAGAATAAAAATAAAAAAATATATCATATAATATAATATTTAAACAACTTCCAAATTTTAAGAAAATGAAAATTATGCTGTCGCCTTCAAAACCATGGCGTGCCACCTTGTAGGAAATTGATAGAGGAGGAACTTCTACTCGTAGTTTTTTTATAAATTAACCTTGAGAACCAATTGGCGAATTGTTGTATTTGTTGTTTGTTTGCTATTTTTATTTAGTAGTGTGTTTCATTTAAAAAAATAAACATTTTGTTATTTTAAATTGTTTTGTTTTCAATTTAATGATAATTGTCATTAAACATCAACGATTGAGGTTTTTTTTTTTTTATTTCAAAACTTGTGTAATTTGTGGAGGAGATAAAAATAGATTTGTAATTTAATTTTTAGTACGATTTATTGCGGAATGAGTGCATGACATGAATTTAAGTTTTTAAAAGGTTTTTTTAAATTAGTTAGATTTAAATCTAAATTGTTTTTTTTTTAAAAATAGAGTAATTTTTTTAATTTTTTTTTTTTTTTTTTTTTAAATGCACTTCTATTAAAAAAATCTTAGAAAACATTTTGCTCTCAAAGTTATTAAAATGTAAACCAGCTTCATAGAAGCTGTTTAAAATTTTCTAGAAAAGTAGCTTACAAACTAATCAAAGTTGTCTATAAAAATGTGCTCACAAGCTAATAAACTTCAAAAATTTGCTCATTAACTGATAAACCTTAGCTCTGAAAAGTTTTCCACAATCGGATTAATTCTTTTATAATGAAAATTGTCGTAAATTTGATCAAGTTTTTCTTTAGTACGAGTTATTGCGTAATGAGTGCATGACATGAATATTACTTTTTTAGAAGGGGTTTTCTTAATTAGTTAGAATTAAATCTAATTTTTTTTTAGAAATATAAAGCACTTTTTTTAATATTTTTTTAAATGCACTTTAATTTAAAAAAAATCTTAAATATTTACCCTCAAAGTTAACAAAATTTTCTATAAAAATAGTTTACAAAGTGCTTAAAATTTTCTAGATAAGATAAAGTTTTTCTTTGAAAAATTGCTCACAAACTAATCAAAGTTGTTTACAAAAATGTGCCCACCACCTAATAAAATTCAAAAATTTGCTTGCAAACTGACACACTTTAGCTATTAAAAATTACCCAAAATCTGAATACGTCCAATTTTTAAGTTTGATATTATTTCATATTTATATTTAAAATTGTTTTAAATACAAAATTCTGTTCTTCACTAAACACTTAAATGAAATTTAATTAACAAAGCTGGTAAATTTAAGCACGATTCACCCATGCGTTCCGAACCATATTTTTGTCCGGATCTGACAATTTTTAAATTGTACCGTATCAATGGCAAAATTGTACCAAACTTTCGGTAGCATACTAGTAATGGTTCATCACTTTTTTGGTGTAATAAAAACAACAGTTTCTACCCTGTTGTCGGTCAAGCCCAACCTTTTGATACCCTACACCATAATATATAAAGACATGTCCCTATTTGGAGTCCTGGTGCAATCATGGACCCCCAGAACCAAATTTTGTTATGAGGTTAAAGCTCATTTAAAAGTTCTTTGTGCGGAATATTATTTAGATATCTTCATCTGTATGAGATTTGTTTTTCCTTAAGTTATTTTAGGAATTTGTGGCATTAAAAGTTATTTTTGGGAGTGGTAATTGTATGGGTGCTATCGTCAAATTTAATATCAAAAATTACGACTATTGTGGTGTTGGTATACAAAATAAAAAGGAAGCAAGAATGTCGATTGTACCAAATTTGGTACAACTCTACCACAAATCCCATCCGTGGTTTGACGTCTAACTTATGAGAGGGAGAAAGAGAAATAATTTTGTTCGGCTAGTGTTTTCTTGAATTGGTTTAATTTTAACTCTTAATCAGAACAAAATGAACTGAGGTGTTACTTCTTTTCAATTTGTACATAAAAGTTGAATTGTGGCAGCTCAATATAGTGTTTTTGTATTTATATTACAACAATTGTTTTTTTGCTGAATAATTAAAAAAACAAATAATATATAAATTAAATAACAAAATCGCTTTCCTTTTTTTGTCCATTTTCTTTAACACACTTTTAGAAACCAATTAAATGAAAATAGTTTGCTAGTTGTGCAGCCATTTTTCATAATTGTTTACACTTGTAAGCTTTGGGTTTCCGGAGTAATTTTCCGAAATGGGTGAATCGTTCTGGAGAACACTTTCAGTAAAAACGATTTTCTCCGGATAAAAATATTATTCGGAATACATGGATGAATCCACCTTTATATTCAATTTAAGTTTCCATTGTGCATAACTTTAGCTTCGTACGGACAGTGGTCAGATCATACAATCACCCCTATCGTGAATAATTTTTCCCTCGTAATTTGTTCCCTTTTCACGTATTTGCGGTCATGACAAACTCCCATGAAAAAATTAATTCATAGCAGAATAATAACGAAAAAAAAATGTTCGCGGTAAAAACTTCCCCTTATCGTGAACAATTTTTTCCCTCGTAATTTGTTCACTTTTCCCTTTGAATTTCTCACTTTATTTTTGCTGGGGAACAAAACATTTATGTAAGTAATTCTTCTCATAATTTGAATATTGAAGTTTACAAAATAAATTTTAAGGTCAATTTCCGTTAAAAGAGGTACAAACTTATATGTATATTGTTCAACAAAATGCAAAAAACAGGTCGATTGCCTGAGGAGTTATGAAGCTTTTCAAAGATGTGGTGGCAGAATTTTAGAAATTTTTTTTACTACATAAAATCGCAATAAGCTCATGTTGCAATCAAACTATCATTCCACAAAAACAAAAAATTTTTTTTAATGTTTTTTAATATTTCTTTTTTTTATATTCACTGAGAACTGATAGCGCGAAAAATTGTTCACGGGAGCTTCCCCTTCGAGGGGAATAAAAATGTCATGGGAACAAAAATTCTACTTGTTTTTCACGATAGGGATGAATATTGTAAGCAGGCCTTGTCAATAGAAATATTTTTCTGACAATGGTGACAGCAATGTGCGCTCAATATCACAATAATACAACAACAGCAGGTAAAGCAACATCAGTCAGCTGTTTCCTGAGACCACCTTGTAAATAATTAAACTTTTAATTGCTTTTTTTTTTTGGTATTAAGTAGTGCTACCATAGTTTCAGCTTGATTAAATAAGACTTTTTAAAATACACTAAAAAAATTAAATTAGCGGAGTTCTGTGTATTTTGTTGTTGGATTTAACAAAAGAGCTATGATATTTTTTATTTTCTCTTTCGCAAGACCACTTGAACTTAACACTTAACCCCGCTTGTGTATTTAAATACGAATTAAGCTTATATGAAAATGAACATAATAGAGTAATTCACGTCACCATTTTTAGTCTTGCAAAAATTCAGTTTTTTAAACATAACAATAAGTATGTAGAAAATGATTTCGCACTGACTCTTGTACCTCGCACTGCCCTTGCTCATGGGCGAAACATCAGTTCTTGCACAAGTTCTTGCACAAAGCATATGTTCTACATCAGTTGAATGGCAGTGCCAATCTCATTAAATATATCTGTTTATCTAAAAAACAAGTACCAAAAAGAGCCACTATTAACCAGAGAATTTTTTTTTTTTTTTTTTTTTTGTGCAACAAGCCATAATAAAACAGACTTTTTTTAATCTAAACAAAATGAATGCTGCAAAAAATAAAACAAATCAAAATTCATAAAATATAGAAAAATTGACAGATTGACAGAAAGTTAAAAAATAATAGATTATTTAGCAGATCGAAAATAAAAGATGGTGTCAGTTGTTTTGCGTCTGCATTTATGCGCTTGCTGCTGAAATGTATGCTACTGCAAAACTTCGCATTTACGCATTTTTGCAAGACTAAATATTGTGACGTGAATTACATAATTATTTCTTTTAAAGAGTTGTTCAAAAACTGATAAACGTTTCCCATTTAAAGTTGCCCACAGTCTCATAAATTATTTTATATTGAAAATTGGTCGCAAAATGATCAAGTTTTTGAAATGAATATATTTTTTTAAATGGTTTTTTTATTAAATAGATTTAAATCTAAACTTTTTTAAAAAAAATTGGGCACTTTGAAAACGTAATACCTATTTGCTTTAAAAATGTAATATTTACCTTAAATTATAAGTCAATTTTTATCAATTGAAAGGACACTTACCTAAAAAAGGAAAATAATTATATGTTATTAAATATTGTTTGTAAGAGTTTTTATATTATGGTAAATTAAATTAAAAAATTTTAATTCTTTTATTTTTTTTTTTTTTTTAACTGTGATCTCCCTAAATATATATTTTTTTATTTTTATATATTTTGAGAAAAAATATGTCAAGTATGTACTTAAAACATAAACAATAGCCTAACTAAATAAAATAAAATAAGAGCGAAAATGAGAAAAAAACACAATAAACTTTTTCAATGTCAACCAGTGTTACCACCAGCAAAATTCAAAATTACACTTGAGATGAAGAAAAATTTAATTAACTTTAAAAATCCGTCATCTATTCGCAGTACTAAAAGGCGACTTTATGATTTTTATAACGCACATAATCGTCTATCTGAACAGGAACAATCTACAACAGACTCACTTCTTGGTGCAGTTTGCACGCGGGTGTCTTCATCGGTTCTTATTTTTTAAAAAAATGAGGCCAATTGATTGATTTTGCGAAAAAGACCTGCCAATTAGCCTCCAAGCTTGTGCGATTTGACACCTCTCGATTTTGACGTGGTCACTGGTTTATGCAGATAAACCAGCAACAATTGAAGGAACATTATTCGTGACATACGGTCAGAAATACTTGAAAAGGTTGCCCATAGTTGGACGGCCAGAGTGTGTTTCGTCAAGAACCGCCGCGGTGCTCAAACGGCCGAAAACATTTTCAAATGTTTATGTCGTAGAATTGTCTTTTGAATAAAATTTACTTTTTGTACTTATTTTTACAATTTCAAGTTTTATGGTCTTTAAGAAATATCCTTTATGGTTTCAGGCAATAGTCTGTTTCTTAAATCTGTTTAACAACTGTTAAGGGCGCTAAATATGCTCCCAAATAAAGCATTTGGAAGTGGCAAAATAATATAAAATTTATTCTTTTTTAAAATCTTGGAAACATATATTTTAGTTTAAATACCTTTTTCCAATAAAACTCGGATTCAAAACCGATTGAAAATTTTTATTAATAAGAAACAATATTTTAAGTTGTATACATTTTTTTCTCAAATTAAATATTTAAATTTTTTGTTTTAAAACGAAAGAATTTCAAACTACACCTGATCTACACCTGCAACCAATTACCCACGCGGGTAATTCCCGCAAAGTGGCAACACTGATGTCAACACAGAAAGTTTAATTATGAAATGAGAGTAAGAGAGAGAGAGAGAGAGAGAGAGATTTAAAAAATAAAAACGTAATTAGATCAGTGATGCCGTTAGGATACGAAAGATACATTTTTCGTATCTTTTGATGACTTCATGTATCATGTATAATCCTGACAGTTTTCGTATCTTTTGAATTTGTACGCAAAATGTATAGAAATAAAATATTAAACTTTCCGTATCTGACAAAGTTTCTTAAAGTTATTATTTCGTTATGAATACTAAAAAAAAACAGTGACAATTAAATAAGCTTCATACAAACGGTGGTCAGATCTTACAATATTGGTAAACAACGTTGGTTAAATTGCATTAAAATTGACTAAAAAATGTATTGCTACTGTGTGAACATTGTAAGCTCATTTACATATATTTGGCAGACGTATACAATTAATGCATCTGACAATGGCACCATTGTTAAAAAAAATATTTCTATTGGCAACGCCTGCTTACATATTGTATGATCTGACTACCGTCTGTACGAAGCTATACAAAAATAGCATGTATTTTGATCTTAAGTTTTCTAAGTTCTTCTGTAGTCTGCTTATTCTTGTGTATGTTTTTTAAGATGAAATATTTAAAGAAAAATTTATATAAACTTTTTGATATAACCGCCTTAGTATTAACACCTAAACTCGTATATTTATTTTTACAAAAATTTATTTGTTTTGATAACATCCAAAGATAGTTACATATCGTTACCTAAAACGGAAAAGGCCCTATCTAACATTTTGAAAATTTTGCAGTAGAAGCGAAAACTATTTAATATGATAAATTTATAAATAAAATTAAACTGTTTATAATTAATTTTTCTTCTATTTTTCTTGTAAAACCTACGAGTTATTTTGACAATTAGCAATGTTCCATATTATGCAAATTATTAGTTAGTCCTTTTAGCATTTTTAGCGTTATCGTTTGTAGATAGGGCCTTTTGTTTTTAGTTAATGAAATCGCAAATTTTTGTCGAATGATTCCAAAATGTTTTGTGGACATTTAAGTTGATGCAATAGATCAAAATCAATGAAAAAGTCGATTTTGAATTTTTGGTTAGTTAGGGCATTTTGCGTTTTAGGTAACGATATAATTAATTTTAAAGTTTGCTTACTGTATTTTAAAAAATGACATACCTAATATTTATGACTTAAATATATATAAAAATCAATTTATATGATATCATTTTCTTTGCAATATTCATTAAATATGAAATAAAAATGTTAAACGTTAAAAATTGATTTTCAAAATGTATCTTTTTTGGAAAAAGTGTATCTTTTTGGAAACTAAGATGTATATTTCTCGAAATTTCACTAGCAATACTGAATTAGATTTATTTTGTACAATCCTACCATATTTATCGGCACTTTGCCGATTTTTTGCCTTAAAATTACCAAAGTGCCGATTTAGCGATTTTATGATAAACACTTAAACCACGGTAACTTTGCTTGTTTAACATGTAATTTAGCAACTTTCGAGCACTTGTCATAACCTATACAAGCAAATGGAAAGTGTTTTTTAAACTGTATTAACTAATTCTACAAAAAACGATTAAAAAATTAAATTTACTTATCGGAATTTATGAACAAAAATAATTTTATGAACTTTAATGATTAGTATTTGGGCTTATTAGCTAAAGAGTTAGCATAAAAATTGAAACTCAACAAAAGCGAAATTACCAAAAATTTTGATAACTGTATTAATTTTTATATAGAACTTTCAAATCAAACAGTAAAATGTTTTGATCTTATAAATCTTTATATATGATTAACCCTAACAAAATTATGAAAAAGGAAAGTATTTCTTTTATGGAAATTCTGAAAGAGTTTCCCAGCTTTATTTCTAAAAAAAAAAAATTTAGACCCTGAATTTCGAGAGTTAAAATTTTTTAATTTTTAAGAAGATTTACAAGGAATTAAGTAAATTTGGAAGCTTTTTGGCAAACAAATTTCAGACTTAAAACGTCGGGGTTCTACGGATGCATTTCCAGTGCTGTCAAAGTTTGAACAACCAATTATGGTCCTTCCACATTCATCCGCAAATGTGGAAGGAATTTGTAGCCAAGTGAAGCTTAATAAAACCAAATATCGATGTCCCCTGGAAAATGAATCCTTGCAAGGAATTTTCTAAAGATAACTTAAAATTTAATAATGCAAACTTTTTTGATGTTTATATATGAAAAAGAATTTAATTAAACTATTAAACTCAAGATTGAATCTATAAAATATTTGTTAAAATAAAATCTTGAAAAAATTGTTCAACTATAAAAACAATTTTAAACTAATGTACATTTTTTTAAATTAACTACAATTTATTTATAAAAATATTATTTTTCATAAATTTTTATGTTTTGTATGGTTTATATATAAGTTAATGCTAAATTATTCTGTTTTGTTATTTTTTGTGTTAATGAAAATATGTTTTATTGTTCTTCAAATGGATATTATTAATTTGTCGATTTTTGGCCGATTTTTTTTTAATTGAAGTGCCGATAATGCCGATTTTTTTTTCGAAAATATGCCGATTTTTTATCAAAATTATCTGGCACCTCTGATATTGTATTATATTTTTATAACGAAATTTTATTAAGACAACAGTTTCAGTTTCGGCAACTGTTGGGTAAACATTTTTTTAATAGAAAAAAAAAAAACAACAAATAAATAAATAAACTTAACAAAATGGAAATGTCAAAATTTTAAAATGTTTATACAAATATATTTCGAATAACGTTTGATCGAAAATTAACTACATGTTTAACTATTTCGAACGTTAACGTTCGCATAGAAAATTTCTATGAAATACACTCAGTTCTAAAAAAATTTCCATATAAAATTCTATACGAACGTTTACGTTAACAAGCAATTCGATTTTTTACCAAAGTTCTGAATTAAATTGTCACGACATAATAACTTTGCCAATATACAATATATTAAAAAAAAAATCTTGGTACCTTATTAATTCAAACAACGATTCATACAAAATTAATTAAAAATAATTTAAAATTGTTCTTAGTTAATATTGTTGTTATAATATAAATTTTAAATTGAAAAGATTTTTAATTCAATATTTAATTTTAAATTAATAAAGGCAAATATTTAAGACTAAAAAGAGTTTTAAATAAAATTAGCAAAAAAAAAAATAATAAAAAAAATAAATATATTTGTAAAACAAAGTCAAGTAAACGCGTCATAGTTGTTTGAAAAACATTGACGCAAACAGTTCTATAAACACAATGGGGGTTCAAGTAGAAAATTAAATATGCGATACGTGTTTAAAAAAAATAAAAATAATGTAAAAGATAAAACTGATAAGCAATAGAAACAAGTTTTAAATATACATATATAGGCAATTCACAAAGTGTTCAATTGTCTCATATTGGTTGTATTTACTATAATTTTATGAATGTCACACTTATATAATTACAGGCAGTACAACCAATATGACACAACAGAACACTTTGTTAATTGCTTTAAAGAATTAATATTGCAGTAAAAAAAAACCCTTATTGTAGTCGGCGGTTTTTAAAAATGGTAGCGTAAAAAATGGTTTGGTAACGACAACAAATACGAAACTGTTTACAAATCTATTAAAAAAAAGGTTACCGTGGTTGGCGTATTTGTTGTGAGGACAGTCAGTTTAGTCAATCACGATAAGGATGATTGTATTTAGGTAAAACAATAAAACACACGCAAACCGAAAAGCAAAGCCCGAGATGCAAAGCCGACAAGCCGTAATTTTTTATAAAAACTTTACAGACTGATAACTGAAAATCAAGCAAACTTATATTTAACTAGCATTTAACCCGCCACTTCGTTAGCGTCTCCTTTTCTTTAGTGGACATATTTTTACGCCAAAGTTTATGTTGCATTCACTCAGGAACTTGCGTGTTTAATTTTATGTTTCTAGGTCTAATACTAACGGAAATTCAAAAAGTACCAGTTGAAGAACAAAAAGTACCACAAATCCCCCTTACAGATTCTCATTCACTCAGGAGCTTGCATGTTTAATTTTATGTTTCTAGGTCCAATATTAACAGCAAATCAAAAAGTACCAGGTAAAGCACAAAAAAGTACCAAAAAGCGCCTCTTACAGATGCTCATTCACTCAACGCATTGCTTGTTTTATTTTATGTTTGTAGATGCAATACTAACAAAAATTCAATAAGTACCTGTTGGCAAACAATACAGGCTGAAAAAGTATCAAAAACCAATCTTATAGATTCTCATTCACTTGGGAACTTGCATGTTTAATTTTATGTTTCTAGGTACAATTTTAACGGAAATTCAAAAAGTACCAGGTAAAGAACAAAAAGTTTCAAAAAGCCCCTCTTACAGATTCTCATTCACTCAGGGCATTGCATGCTTAATTTTATGTCTGTAGATCCAATATTAACGAAAATTAAAAAAGTTACCAGTTAAAAAAACAAAAAGTACCAAAAAGATCGCTCATATTGATTCTTGTTAACTCAGGACATTTAATGTTGAATTTTTTGATTCTAGGTCCAATACTAACGGAAATTCAAATAGTACCGGTTAACGGCCAAAAAGTACCAAACAGATCCCTCTAACAAATTCTCATTCCCTCGGGACTTTGCATGTTTTATTTTATGTTTCTAGGTCTTATACTAACGGAAATTCAAAAAGTACCAGTTGAAGAGCACAAAGTACCAAAAAGTACCCTAATAGGTTCTTATCCACTCAGGACATTGCATGTTGAAGTTTATGTTTCTAGGTCCAATATTAACGATAATTAAAAAAATTACCCGTTGTAGAACCAAAAAGCTAAAGTAAGAAATTGAATTTCCCGTATTTCCCCTTTTTGGTACTTTTTTTCTCCTCATTGAAGCATGAAAAATTTCAATATTGTAGTGGGAGCACATAATTTAATACGTTTATGTCAATAAATAAAAAAAAAATGTTTTATAAAAAAAAGTAGCAAAAATAGTTACGCTTTTTACCCCTTAAACGTCCGAATTTCGTAAAAGTACCAAATTCGTATTTGGATTTTTTAGATAAGTTTCAAATGTGATATAACCCTTATTTCTATGTTTATGGGTTTAAAAGATAGATGGGGTTACAAAAAAGTACCAAAATGCAGGTTTTACCCGTTTACTCCGTTAAAGGGCTGAATTTCCAAACAGTACCAGACACCTGTCCGCTTTTTTCTAAAGAACAGCGATAAGCATTAAATTTTTTTGTATTCTTTTAGTTTTAGAGACATAAGGTTACCGAATTTACCCGTTTTTGCCCTTTTTACCCCCTAAACATTCGAATTTCCAAAAATCACGTCTTAGTGGATCGATTTGGGGAGAGACCAACCCCTGGTAAAAATTTCAAGTTTTTAGCTTCAGGCGTTTAGGCTGTGCGATGATGAATCAGTCAGTGAGTTAGTGAGTTAGTAACGTTTCAATTTTATATATATAGATTTACTGTTGCAATCGTACATTTGAGTGCAAAACAAATGCCAAACGTATTTTGTGAATGAATTACTAATTTGTTTTACTAATATTTTTAAGTTTTTCGCTGAAAAACTTTTTTTTAAGAAGCAGTAGTAAAAACATTAAATTTTACTAGAAACTGTCTTCAAATCAGCAAACGTTTGCGAAAAGTTTTTCTTTAAAACTTTTTGATTTCGCTTCGTTTTCTTTTTAAGCTGCGAACTTTTTTAAATAATGTACGTGTTGTGCTCAAAATCAAAAACCATACAAAACTATATGGCAAAATCTTTCTTATTCTTTTGTTTTACTCACCGAAAAGTACAAGACAAAACGATTACAAACGTTTCGTTTTGTTTCGTACTTTTATTTGTAGAACATTTTTTTGAAAATTTGTTTTTATAGAAAATTTTGCTATTATATAAGAAATTTGGAAAAAAGGCTTAAAATTTTTCCAAAAAAAAGGGATTGTTCTACAATTTAAAGTAAATATTCTTTTTATACCTTAAACAAATATTTTTATCCATTTTTTATTTAAGATATCATTAAAAATTTTATATATATGTACAAAATAATTTGATCACTTTTTTATCACAATTATAGAATTGTATTATCTATTAATTAATCATCTAAATTCCTAGGATACTATCTTAATTTAAATTTTCGTAAAATATTATTTTTAAATTTAACTGCAATATATTTTCTTTATTATAATTAAACACAGACGTTCTCTCTTAAAGGGTATCGAAAAAACTGAATAAGTACTTTTTCTTTTACTGAGATTTTAGATACATTTTATTTTTTATCAAGATATTAATAATGATAACGATCATCATGATTATTATCATATTTATCAGTTTATCAGCAGAATGGCAAGTTGTGCATTTTTTTTTAGGTTGATATGCAATTAATCGATGGTGGTTTAAGGAATGACTATATACATTTAACCATTTCTTACACCTTTAAAAAATAAGATTTCAGAACTTAAGAAAATTACAGCGATGAACTTTACTTAAACTACTTCAATTACACATGACTGGTGCCAAATACTTAATTTAAGTTACCTAGATCTTTAATACATCCCTAATATTGGGTTTAAATTAGGGATGTAACGAATACCGATGCAGATATATCAGCGATACTTTACGTTGGCCGTAGAGTTTTTTTATTACCGCACTTTTTGGATTCCCGGGAAATATATATCAAATTCCCGGATTCCCGCCCAAAATTTTTTATTTATTTATTTACTTATTCCTCCAATGCAACTAATATTTCGTACTGCCTATTACGCTTAAAATAATAAAATCTAGTATCTATTATATAACAAAAACGTCAACAATTTAAGATTGAAGTAACTTTAAGACACTTAAGAGGTTATTTTGATGCCAATAGGATCATAGAAATCAAAATACGTATATTCTCATTTGCAAAATTAGAATGAAAGTATTGAAGTCTTAGTGGAATAACATTTCTGAAAGGGCGATTAGGAACTTAAAGCACAACATTACGAAATAGGAATTCTGAAACAATTTTACCGTTTAACAAATTCAGCAGGAAGGAGACATTTTATTTACTACATATACCTAATAACATATTTTTTACAATGTTATAACCCTTAATCAACAGTGGTGTATGTAGGTATACTTAGTTTGTCATTCCATGTGAATCCTATTTTTAATATTATTGTGAATCCTTCATTAATTCTAAGCCGATTTAGCCATATGGGTGTCAAATTGTTTCTAGATCTTCTAGGCTGTTTGGGAGTGAAATCGCTTCAGTAGGACAAGAGTTATGCACCCAAATGTGGAACTACCTCCCTAAAAACTCCACAAAAACTAACATAAATTTGTGGCGAAATGCACCTTTTGTCATTAAATTTCCACAAATTCGTTTTATAAGGCACCCAATTTCGTAAATGTCGGTCCATAATTTACCTACGGCTCTATGTTTAGACCAATTTTGTAAATCATGTAAGTATGGCTAAAAGCGTAACGAATACTGCTTTTGTGGTGCAATTTAGCATATTCTACTTTCATAAGACTCAAAATTACTTGAAATGCCGCATATAAAGCACAATATAGGAAAACACTTTACAAGAAATAAAATTTCGTGAAGATAGCTTTATAACTATCATAGGCTCTATATAAAGCCCATTCTTAAAAATGAGCTTAATACGCCTTAAACTGTAGTTAATTCAAATAATGTGGTGAAATTAAGTTGGATCAAACTACTAAAGACACTAGTCCGACATAGATTTACTAAAGTTTTAAAAAAATATTTTCTTCAAAATTTCCCGGGATTCCCGCAACTTATTCCCGGGAATTCCCGGGAACAAACTCTAGTTGGCCGATATATCGGAAACGGCGATATTTTACTGTCGATACGCCGATTCTTTTTTCTATAGTTTTTATAGTTTGAAGAAACAGTTTAATTTTCATTGTTTATTTTTTGCATAACAACTAATAGCAAAAAAAACAAACAAAATAATAGCTTCTTTTGCTTCTTAAGCTGGAAGTCGCCCCACGCCTTGCGTTTTTCCTTTTTTCGAGATGCCTTCGATATGTATATGTATATGTATTTTCCGCGTTTGCTGTGTAGCTTGTCAATACAATTTTACATTTTGACTTTTTTGGCATAAACGCATTGAACGCTTGGTAAAACGTTCTCCTATTGATAAATCATGTATGTATTTCGTTACTTTAATATATAAAAGCCCTAACTAATATTTTCCTTACTTTACAGGAGAGGGAAAAAATTAAATAAAATCTTAAGTTTTGAAGACAAAGTAATTTTTTATATGCAGTTTTTTATTAAATTCTCTAAGGAATTTAATGATATAATAATCAAATATTTTTGCTCAATTGTTATACCAGTTTTCTCGCAGAATTGCGTTAAATAATGTTACGTTTCTGCTTTGATAAAAACATCCATCTGAATAAAGAATTATGTGGTGAATGTGTGGTGTACCAGCAAGGAAATTTTCCAAATGCTTAGTAATGCACGTTGCAAAAACTGAAGCCACGGGATTCCCATTTGTTTCAACCCATACATAATTGTGGGATTCATGTGTAACAGCATTGTAAATTGTAAAGTTATGTTTTTGCAATTTCATTTTATAATAGGAAGCACTAGTGTTTAGTTGGGGAACTAATTTAACAGCTTGAGTATTCATGAAAAACACTGCACATAACAAGGACTCGGCATTTTTTATATAATTTTTCTTTTCTTTCCTCATTATATCTACTTGCTCTCTTTGTAGTTCGTAGCCTTCTTGAGACATGTTTTTAGTTTTAAACAACAAACTCGTCTTTTTTTTGGCTTGAATAAAGACATATTAAGATCTTTAAAGAAAAAATATAGGATATGATAATTTTAGATCTCGGTTTTCTTTATCCGAATTGCATTCTTCTGAATAGAGCCTCCTGATAGGAAGTAAAACTGGTATCTAGATAAAGCTTTTTAGTCCTCTTTTAACAATAGTGGCATTCCATTTTCGGGAGCATATCTAGCCATTTACGAAGAAAGTTTCGTTTTTCTTTATTTCGGATGCCAGTAGCTGAGTTTGGTTTAACTTGTTTTTGCAGGCCTGAAATTTTTTCGGAACTTATTTGGGTACCATGATTTCCGCTTTTGGTAATCCAGTTACGAACCATTTTCTCCTTCAATACCTGTGTTGAATGGAACATATTGCGACATACTTGTAAACGCTTTGAATAAATTCTCAAAAAATATAATATTGTTTTGGTTTGTGTTGAATTTTGAGAACACTTTTTTATCTGAGAAACTTACAAGGCCAGTAACATACAAACGCTTCTGGTCCCAAGTCATCTCCCAAAAAAGATTGAATATTTCTTTCAGTACGCACTCCGTAAATTTTGGACAGTGTCTTAACGTACTATTTGCACAGAAACGTACGAACAAGGTTCTCCCATTTGTCTTTCAGGTTTCTGACAAACTCCTATTTTCGATAAACTGTTTTATTCCTTACCTTTCATACGATTATTTCTGTATATATTCTGCTGTCACTCACATTTTTCTGCTTTATTTTTCCTTTTCGGTGTACACAAATCAGATATTTCGGCCATAGTTTGGTTGTTAATAATTTTTTTCTCGGTCACGCGATTAAAGTATATCTTTAATTTTTCTTACAAAAACAAGCACAGAATGAGGTCCGCAATTTAAAAACGTATTTAAAAAAGTAAAATAAATTTAACGCCTACTATGTATCTGTGAGTCAATATACTTAAGTTCATTTCAAGTAATGAGTTAGGGATTTTGTTTTGTAAAAAAGAAAATACTTAAATGACATGGCTTTTTTATACTGCTTGTATCTTTGTTATTTTTGGTCGGATCGAATCAATTTTTTACCATGAGTGTACTAGAGGATTGGCTAGAAAAACTACTTAGGGCCTTTATATATTAAAGTAACGATTTGTACGTTTTAAGAATTTTCTGCCAATTTTTAATGATTTTTGCAAGAAAAAAAATCATTTTACTACAAATTTTGGGTTACTTAAAAGATACCACAAAGTCCATAAGCAAATCCACTGCTAAATTTTCTGATGCTATTTCGCTAGTTAACAGTCCCATAAATTGGAGACCTTTGTAGCATTAGCTCTGAATGAAAGATTTGAGGGAATAGAGAGTAATGAAATCTTTTGTTTATCTAAAATTCTTTACCTTCGATACAAAGCTAGAAAATTTCAAAGACAATAGATCGAAAAAACATCTTATTGGGCTACTTAACATGACTCTGCATTCCGAAAGTGTTAAAGACACGGTCACCCCTACATCTAGTAAAAGTTCCGATAAGTCTACAAAAACTGATCTTTGGAGCGTTTGTGAAAATTTGGAGAAGAATGATCCTTTGTCCATCCTACGCTGTAGTTCAGCTAAATAAGAAGTCTAGATATACCTTAAATCTTCTAATTTTTCTAGAGACGCACATCCGTTTGTTTACTGGCGCTATAAAATATTATACTCAAAGTTTAAGACCATGGCGCAGACATACTTAAGTTGTCAAATGAGTTCATTCACTTCTGAGAGACGATTTTTTACTGCAGATCTGCTTCAAGTTGTGAAATTATCTCCGGAAAAGTTGAGAATACTTTGTTTTTTATACAAAAATCTTATTAACATTAATTTGGAATATTAATAACCGCATACACTAAAGGTTTTCATTATATCGCTTAAAATTCCCATTAATGAAGACAGAAGGAAGAAATTATTGTTTGTGATTCATAAACACTTAAATTTTTCATTGAAAACGACGGTAAACATTACAAAAATCTGTTGATATAAATACACAACTGAACCAGTTTATTTGCGAGGGTGTAAAAAAGCACAGTTTGCGAGCCTTTTAAGCGATATTATGAAAAAAACCCTTACCGTTTTTTTTGTTTAAAAACTAAATAAGTTTAGCATGAATTTAAATTAATTTCGTTGTTTTTAAATTCTTTTTAAAATCAATTTTAAATATTAATAATCTCTTACACTGTAATTTTGTATAATAAAGAAATTACTACACATGAGTTTTGTAAATTTTACCTTAAATTTAAATTTAATATTCTTATCGGTATCGGCGCTATTTCTTCTTGAGTATCGGTATCGTATCGGCAAAAAGGCGTATCGTTACGTACGTCCCTTGTTTAAATGTTCAATATTCAGGAACTAGTTCATTTAACACGTTTGTGCAAAATATGTTTTTGATCTATATTTGTGGTTTCATGGGTAACCGTGTATGTCTTAAAAACAAATTTTTTAGGAGAGTGGAAAAAACATTCTAGATCGAACTATGGGCTAGGTATTGAACTTTTTGAAATTGGTCATTACGTAAAAAGACCGGAATTGGTCCATATTTTAAGAGCGTTTAAAATTAAGCAATATGGCATCAACATCTCAAAATCAAAAAAAGGGCCATACGCGGTTATCCGTGAAAAACACAGATATATGTAATGACAACTTTAGACTTATCTTCTGATTCGAATATCAAACACCACTTAATTTTTATGCGATGCTTTTAAGCTTCTGCAAAATTTTCAATTTTTCAGAGAACAAGTTAAATCAGTTCTTTTGTTCGAAATAACATAAGTACATTATGTATTTGATAGCTAAATCTTCGTTTAGAAATATATTTATTTTTTTGATGTAATAATTTCAGGTGCTAACGATCGAAATCTTTAAGTTTAATTTTAAACTGTTTTTTTATTTTCGATTTTTCTTTGCATTCGTTCCTTTACTTCTTTATTGCGAAAATTAAAACAAGCAATTAACCACCTGATTCGAATAATTATTGCTCACACTAATCTCTTAAAGTAATTTACCACTTTTTTTTGTTATTTATTATTTTGCGTATTATTTGTGTATATTTGTCATTTGTGTCCGATTTTATGAGTTCTCTTTGTTGTTGCTCTTTGAATCATGATAAATTAATTTGTTTAAAGCTTTTTATTAAAATGTATCTACAATTTAACTAAAGCAAAGAAAATGAAATAAACGCAAACAAAAAATTACTAGATTAGATAATTTATATTTTTGTGGAATGATATTTAAAGAGCAAAATTCATTCGTAATAGTACAGCCAGTGTGACCAGATCTTAAATCCAGATCTTTTAACAGCCAACATTGTCTTTAAACCGCGCCAAAAAAATGATAAAACTGAAAAAAATTTTGTTCAAGATTTTTGTTTAAAATGTATTTCTAGTATGAAATTTTATTCGCAACATAATAAATTTTAGTGACTTTTATTTTTCAAAATTTAAATATACAAAATTTAATACATAAGCAGCTGGGTAGATTTTGGTAAAACATCAGATATAAATATGTAGCACAGGTGCGTCGTATTTACATTATGCAATAAGCGTCGCAACTTTTGCCTACAACATATTGTTTGTTAAGGCTCAGAGTTAGGCGAACGTTGCTGTACCGTATCTGTACTGTATCAATCAGCTGTTCGCGTTTTGGTATATGAAAAGCAATGCAAAAGCTTACCGAAATGTAATGTACCGTAGTTGTAACGTTTCATTCTGTATAAAATAGAATTTCATACCGTTGTTACGTGACATTTGTAAAACAGTGATGGGTTGCTTCTATGTTAAATTGAATGCGGGTATTTTCGGATTTTTTTTTTTTTTTTGCACTTTTTCTTAGTATACGTATGGACTTTCGACAAAACTACTTACAATACAACATATTTCCATATATATAAATATACATATGCTTAAATGTGCAAAATAAACAAATTCATATGCACATACAATAGAAATGAGAAATATATTAAAAGTGTTATAAAACATTGTTTTGTCTATATACATTTATAAAATAATATATGTAAATAAATATGTATATGCTAAAATACATATTTGTTTATTGTAAATATATAATAAAAATATGAGATATTATATTATAAATGTTTTAATACCATTTTCATCGCTTGGTACTTTTTCTGCACAACGGTCACCTTTCGATTTCCCATCACTGTGCGTGTTGTTTTCTGTATACCATTGCTTTTTTGTTTACGTATGTAAAAAACATATGACACGTTTTTAGATGTTCTATAAGTGCACCAAGGTGCTAGCAGTCCGTTACAGTAAGTAACAGGTACAGCAACGTTCGCCGAAATCAGCCTTAAGTTAGAGTTGTAGGGAAGAAAACGGGGTTGAAGAAGTTGAACAATGACGCATGGATAACATTTTTGTTTTGTTTTATGTTCGCTTTTAAATGTGTTATTTTTTAAATGTTGTCAACTTTTGTGCTAAAGAAAAAACGCCGTCTGTTTTGTGAAAACTGCTTTGGTTAGAAATGCTTTGCAATTTAACTACGAGTTATTCAATAAAATAACTTAAATTTAATAAAGGTTGAAAAAACGAATTGTCTATTAGAATTTCCTTAACCAATATGTGTATACCTCGGCCTGGCCAGGCATTTTTTGAGCTTTTTTCATATAATTATTAAATATATTAGAACGAAACTTTATGTATTCCTCAATCAAATTGTTTTTTACAAGAAAACGAGGATAAAAGTGTAAATTTAGATACCGTGGGCGTGGCAATTTGCCTACTGAAAATGTTGTGCATATTATATCAACCTAGGGCCTGGCCCAAAACGAAACGTATCAAAAAGCATACGCAACACATAAAAATTCTTTCATTACTTTAATTTCGAAGAATAATTCTAGTTGACAACAAAATGTTCTTGCTACAGCCATAAAACTCCATTCATATAAAAGTAATCCCAGCCAGACCCAGCGGTTCATTAGTATGAGTTTTTTCGATAGCCACAAAAAACTCCATACAAAATACAAGGGGTCCCAGCCAGGCCCAAATTTGTGCCACACAAATTAGGTGTCTACTTATGAGTTAATGAACGTTTGTAAAATTTAACAATCAATAATAAATTATCCGTAAAATTTTTATTTGAAGAGCGTAAAAACGGCCCAAATTTTAAAGTTTCTGAAACGAAAAAGCTGTGTTTTTATAATCAAATTATAGTAGGGGCAGCATCATTATATAAAAGTCCACTTAAGCGATTTTCGACTGTATATTATTTTTAATTTTACAATCAATAGGGAAAAACAAACCAAAATTTTGTACTTTTTATAATTAACAAAATTTTTAGTTTCTTGTAATTGGCGTAGTGCTTCTCAAATATGTATGTTTGTTCAATGATATCTTTTTAAGAATCACATTTTTTAAAAGAGTATGTATCTTTTAACAAATTTTAATCTTTCGAGGAAGCCGCTTTCTAAAAAGTACCTTTTTAAAAAAGTACGTTATTCAGGAATTATAATATACTATTATTTATTATATTATAACTAAATATTAATTATAGAGATTATTTAAAATCTGAAAACTTTATTAATAATTATGTATGTATGTTTAGTATAATAATAAAATATTGCATATTAAAAAAGTTGCGATTGCCAATGTTTTATATTTCTATCTGAAAGAATTTTTAATCGCTTAGTGATGATAGAAAATGCTTGGTTGGCAACACAGTTGTTTTGTTTACATTTGATTGAATAAATGTTTGGAAAAAAATTGTAATGTAAAATGTGAAAAGACTTTCGAAGCAACTTTAAAAGAGTATAGAGTAAGTAAAAAACTCGGCGTTAATGTAAATACAGCCGTAGTTGAGTATAATTTTAGGCGGCCCGCAAACTTCTGATACAAGCAAAATATAAATGATTTTATTTCTATACTTATAAAATAGACTAAAAAATTTACTTTAGAAAATTTATCTTGGGATCAAAAATATATTTTTATAAATGCAAATATATACATAAATTCAAGTTTTACATTACATTGTGAAATTTCTTTGTACTTTTATATCGCATCTCTAAAATTCCCTAAATATTCTATTTTTTACAAATCAGATAAGACGTTTCATAAGATCAGAATAATCAATATTAATACGAATTTATTTTTGAATGAAATATTTTTATTAACACATTTTATATAAATGCTTTATAAAATGTCAAATGCTGAATGAAAAAAAGCTAAAAAAAAAAATGCCGATATGGTCACACAGGGGAAAACTGTGAGTAGTGGCGAGAGTAAGAGCATATAGTGAAAAGTAATTGAGAGTAATGTTGAAGTAACTTAATAATGTTGACGCCAATAAAGATAATAAGTACTTAATAATTTCATTGGAATTACACAGGTATGTCAATTAAAAATGAATTTTATATTATTAAGAAGTTTTATAAAAAAAAAATGGTATTTTGTAAGCTATTTTCACACCTTTTAAATATTTGACGTCATACACGTAACCACTAGTTTAATTAAAAATGTATTTGTTTTTGCAAAACGTTTGGCTAGATCAAAAATCATTTAATATTTTAAAAATTACATTTTACATTTATCTTCTTACAAAGAAAATGATGTGTGTTTAATTAAAATATTTTTAGTTCTAGACACATTCTGTTATTTTAACAGAATAATGTTAAACACTTAACAGAAATTATGTTAACGCTTTTATGAGGGATGCGTCCAGATTTCTGGTATAGGAGTCAACGTTGGCGAACAAAAATTAATAGGATTTGCGAACAATAAGTTTTTCCATAGTTTGCCATCACAAGAAGTTTTAACAGAGCGAGTTGGAGCGACTTATTGATAATTTACTCTCTGGGGGATGAATCCAGATTTCGGGAAAATGAGTTAACGTTGGTGAAAAAAATGAATAGGATTTGTGAATAATAAGTTAGGTGGAAGATCGTTGTTATAATAGAATATTAAGTCCTCATGTCTTGTTACATTTTCCGCGCGTTTTTCGCACAATGCTTGCTTGCAACGGCTAGAGGTCACCCGTGATCGTCTAGCCCAATTTCAGCAGCTTATAGTTGATTATAAAAAACCACGTCATATAAATTCGACTTATAGCCTTTTAATACTTGTCAACATCTACCATCAATTTGCGAAGATGTTAAGAGCTTCCCATAAGAAATACATTTTATTCCATTTACATCTTTCGAGTATTTTAGCATCATGACTAAAAAAGTGGCAATAAATTCTATTATTATTGTGGCATCACTGGCAAAAAGGCATTTGCTTTGAACGCAGCGTTACCATTTGTCAAGATGTTCCTTTGTTGCAGGTTTATTTATTGTAGAACTTTTTTTTTATATTTTTAAACAAAATTAATTCCAAATACATTTTGGTGTTTTTTTTTCTTGAAAATGTTGGCACTTTTGTAGAAAAAAGTTTTTTAGGAAAAAGTTTTTTTGCACTTCTTGAAATGAATCTTGTTTAAATTGTTTAAGTTTTCCTTGAGTTTGATAACAATTTAATTCCATTAGTTATCTTAGAACTTTTTGGGCAGGCCTTCTAACCGGTGTTTGTTTTCCGTTATCACTTAGAAAGCAACAAAAAAATTACAAAATATTTATGACATTGTTTGTGCTTTCAATGTAATTCTTTGGCGTGGCGTTGCGTATTTCATGATTAGGGCTTTAAGTTATTGAAGCCCTCTGTTGCCCATCCAAAAATTTATATTTTATAGGATAATTTTGTATTAAAAACAATTTAATTTTTTAGAAGTTTTTTTTAAACTTTTCAATTAAATTTTTCTATAAATTTAATATTTAGATTTAGTTTAATATTAAAGAACTTTTATTATGGGAAACTATGGTAAAAATTTATTTTTTTGTAGGAAATTTTTCAAATCGTTAAATATTTTTTCAATTTTTTACTACTTTTATTTCTTTTTAATCTTAAAAAATCCTAACACGCGTCACTTCTTATTTTGTTTACCTTTAAATCTTTGCGCACTGGACAACAGACACAACAAGTCGTAATATTTATTTTCCTAAGAAGTGACACGTGTTAAGAAATATGTAAATGTTTTTAAATGATTGTAATTTTTTTGTTCTTGTTGCGAAAGGTAAATACAGTAAAACCTTGATATAACTAGTCTGAAGGCTATCGAAATACTCTGTAGTAGCTATTGATTCTTTGTGCACATGTATGTATCAATGAAAAGTTGTTATAACTAAATTTAAAGAAATAGGACACACAAATTGCAACAACCCAAGCCGAATTCATACAGGTGACATTTTCGAGTCATCTGTTTATTGTTTATATATTTGTGTGTATACTGAATGTCAAGTTTGTTTACATTTCGTGAAAAAATTAGTTAAAATATAAAATTCAATAAAAATCTAAATTCTTGAAAAAAAAAACTTTTTTCAATTTTATAAAACAAAAAAAGTGAATATAAAATCAAGGAAGAAAGGGACAGCTAGCAAAATTCTATCTCAATGGAGACTCTTTATAACTCCCTCCCAAATCGCAGTTTCGAATAAAGGAGGATATACTCGTTATTAAATCTTTATTGAAATATTATAAAAATTAATTAAAAATTAAAAAAATTAGTTAACATTAAATTTTCTTGTTTGTTTTTTAATAAATGTCCTTGACTTGCGTCCCAAAACAGAGTATCAAACAGCAAAAAAAATATTAAAATCAGACATTAATTGTTGCTGTAGTTTTTTCTTTTTAATGATATATAATGCAATATTTTAATATTTAAAAATTTTATATAACTAATTACTTTATTATTTAACAAAAAAAAAAACAATTGATTTTAATGTAAAAAAGTGAACCCGAAGTATTCAAGTGAGCGGCAGTGTACGTCCAGAAATGCTCGAAAAAGTGACCCAAAATTCGACGGCCGTGGTGCTTATATGCGCGAAAATATTTTAAAATTTTAATGCCATGGAATTATCTTTTGAAAAAATTTATTTTTTGTACTTCAAATTGATTTTTATTCGACCTTTTTGTTCTAACATAAAAGTAATAATTTATTTAGCTCGAGGTCCAAGAGCTCAATTAATTATTACTTTTTTTATTTTTTGCACTTATTTCTACAATTTAAGTTTTATGAGCTTTTAGATATGATATCCTTTATGGTTTCAGATAATAGTCTGTTTCTTAAATCAGTTTTACAACTGTTAAGGGCGCAAAATATGCTCCCAACGAAAGCACTTGGAAGTGACAAATAACATAAAATAAAATGTATTACTGTTTAAAATACATCTTTTATATATCTTTTAGTTTGAATACCTTTTTCTAATAAACTTCGGGTTCTAAAACGATGGAAATATTTTCTTAATAAGAAACCGTGACTTTGAGAAGACTGAGCAATTTTTTAGATCAACAATATTTTAAATTGTATAAATTTTTTCTGAAATCAAATCTTTTTATTATTTGTTTTAAAACGAAATAATTTCAAATTACACCTGATCTACACCTACAAGAAACTACTCTCGGTCTAACCACGTCAGTAAAAATTACAACAAAATTTGGGTAACTACTAGGATATTCGTTCGGTTAATTACTACCCGATTAACTGATCGGTTAATTTAAAATTGGCTATTTTCGATTAACGATTAAACCGGTTAATTTCAGTCGATAAACCGATTAACCGATGTAATAAAATTTTTAATTTTTTGTAGTATTATAACATATTTTTTTTTGAGTTTTTAGCTATTTGTTTCGTCTGATGTACAAAAGGTATGTGATTAGATAATTATAATTAAAAAATATTATAATATTTTTTCATACCAACAAAGAAGGTGTTCAGTGATCTTTATTTTGAATAAGTATTTGCTATCAACCCCTTTTTGTTTCACGTAATTCTTATATGGTTTCCTATAGTTATTGGTTTCTTCTCATATCAATCTTTTAACAGAATTAACCGAAACAATTAGAAGCGGTAAAAATTATAAAAAGAATAATTAAAACGGCACTCTAATGGCATAATGGAAGATTTTATACGTTAAGAGAAATCCAGAAAAAGGACTGAGAAATTAGATATTTTGTATTATGGGTTGCTTTTGTTAAAAGCATTTTTCCAAGTCAAGTTTTATCAAAACTAAAGAAAAAATAATCGCTTAAATTCTAACAGCCGTATTCATAACAAAAAGTTAGCCACAGTTTGTACACTACTTACAACGAGCTTCTAACTATGCCGATTAAACTTAGCAGCTTGTTAGCACAGAGTTTATTCATAACAAATTTTATCCGTCTGCTAACTTTTAACAAATCAACTCTGAATATTAATGATGCCACATTATATTGCTCAGAAAATGCAACACGTTTTACTATAATCATCGCTGGTTTTGTCATATCAATTCATTTTTTTTTACTTTTGTTGTTTTTCCGTCGCCATATAAAATTAAATTAAAATAAATTTAAAAATGTATTCTTAATAAAAAAAGACAGCGAATTAAAAAAAAACAAACAAAATTATTCAACATTAAGCCGTTGTTTTTCACAAGTTGGCAAGCGTTTGGCAGCTCGTTAACAAGAGTTTAGATAATCGTTAGTCACAGCTTGGTAAGTGTATAATGAATACTACTGCCCCCATGTTCAGAAGGTTTAAAAAAATATAAACACTATTATGTTACTAAGACTTCGCTCAATAGAGGCTTTTTTAATGAATACTTCGTTATTTAAAGCCGTTATAGCGGAAAATTTCTTCGTTGTAGCTATTAGAGCATTTTTTATGAAAATCTTTGCACTAGAGTTTTTTCTAGAGACTCAGAAAATAAGTTCTTTTACTAAGTTTTTGTTATAAGCTTTGTTTATTATAAGTTCGTTATATCGAAGTTCTATTGTAGTATTTAATATATACATATAGTACATGAAGTATATAAACCGTAAAAAAATAAATATAAAGGTAAAATGTATTGTATTATCAACGTTTTTCTTTTACTTAGTAGCCACATTGATTTCCATTTAAAAATACTTAATTAAAAAAAATATTTAATTTTTAGTGGCCCTTTTTCTGCAAAATTAAAGTGGTTCACGATTTATTAAATGTCAGTTGTATTGTATAATAAATGTGTGTGTCATGCAGTCGTTGTCATGTCCTATTTATTCTCATGGTTAATAATGAAAGGGAACTGAGTTAATAATAAAACTTATGTAAACCAGGTCACAAAATTGAAATATGGTTTGTATATATTCTCGTAACATAATTCTACTTTTTTAATTTACAAATTAATATCGCTTTTATATAAATTGGCACGTTTGGCATGCCATGTAAATTAAAGCAAAAATTAAAAGTCATGTAATATTATTGGAATCGCTAAGGAAGTCTGTGACCGAAAGTCTGTTTACTGAATCTAATAAAGATTTTACCATTTTGTGGATCAGTCATATTAAATCTTTTCGGAAATATTGTATTTTTCGACTTATAGGAACTTCTACCTAAACAATTGAGGAACTAATCGAACATTTTAAAGCGTTTAATGAGAATAGAACTTGTGACAAAAATCTTGGTAAATACATGTTTTAAAACGAATTTAAATTAAGCCTTTTTATATAATGTTATTTTAAATTTCAAATCGAACTTACGAAAGGGTTAGCTGTCAAATTAACTGTATTTTAACATCAGTGCAGACAAACTGTCATCAGTGCGATAACATTATATATAAATTCATCAGTGTGATGACAAACTGTCATCAGTTTAATGACAAACTGTCATCAGTGCAATGACAAGCTCTCATCAGTGCAATGACAAACTGTCATCAGTGCAATGAGAAACTGTCATCAGTGCGATGACATAATATATCATGTCCTCAGTGTGATGGCAAACTGTCATCAGTTCAATGACAAACTGTCATCAGTGCAATGATAAGCTCTCATCAGTGCAATGACAAATTGTCATCAGTGCAATGACAAACTGTCATCAGTGCAATGACAAACTATCATCAGTGCAATGACAAACTGTCATCAGTGCAATGACAAACTGTCATCAGCGCACCGACATAATATATCATGTCATAATACATTATTAACATTATTTTCATGTTTAAAAAGTCAAATTAGAAGCAAAAATTCCCATATTATTTTTTTTTAATTATTTATTTAAATACATCAAATTTTTAAAGTTGATGGTGTCTTATAATTGAGAGTTATTCTGTTCACATAGAGCGGAATACTCGTACAACAAAAGTGAAACAAACATGTGTAAGAGGTAAGTAAATAATGGCATGCTCTAAATTTGACTTAAGGCCAATTACCATGACTCAATTTGATGACAGTTTGTCATCGCACTGATGAAATGCTTTATAAAACGGATTCGTCATTTCTGTGATGCCAATGTGTCATCCCACTGATGACATAATTAAAATGTTTGACCCTGATGACAAATTGGCCAAGTGATTCTAGGAGCTGTCATCGCAGTGGGGTTAAAGACGAAGATACTTGTCATAGTAATGATGTCAAAATACATCAGTGTTATGACGCCTTTTTTATCTGTGTAATAATTACTTATTCCTTAAGATGTAAAAGGTCACTTTTCTGTCCCCAATAAAAGCTAAAAGCCTTAAGAGCATAAACATTCATATTATTCTTTAGAGTTGGAAATTTAAAAAGCTTTAAGTCGATCTTTTGTAATAAAGGAATTATATTTGGCGACTATCTTTTAGGTCAGTTCTATGACTTAAGACTATATGTATTACTATTACTACGATGTATTTCAAGATTTCTCAAAAGTTTTTGTATATCTACAAGTGTAGGGCTCTTTAAAATTTATTTTTATACGCCATTCATTTAGTTTATATATGTATTCTACATTTAGAAAAAAAATAAAATGACCCAGTTTAAGATCTTGTTTTTTTTTTTTTTTTTTTTTTTGTATGTTTAAAATGTGAAAGATGCATGTTGTGAGCGTATCTATTTTATTCTAGTATAGTATGTATTCTATGTCGCTCTAACCTTAACACACTAACCTAACATCCTAATTTACTTTTGTATATTTATATACATACATACTGTACATGTATGAATATGTATTTTTAGCTTTTGGGTCATAACTTTAACATCGTGATGGTACAATAAAAAATATTTTCAATAAACCAGTTTTCTGTTCAAGCAAAAATGTATCAAGGATTTAATAAAAAAAAAAAATGTAGTAATTTTTATATTATAATTTATATTTAAAGTAGGTTATTCGGCAATACCTCTTTTCTATGCAGACAACTATCGGGTTCTTCAGTATGTACGAAGCATTTTGCTTTTGACATTTCTTAAATAGGAATAAAGTTGGCTTCGCAATTCAGGGATGTAAAATGGCTTTTATGATTTTATAACTATGAAAAAAAATGTGCTTTTTAGACTACGAAGAACAGTGCTCTGTCCCATAGGGAAAACTAAAGATTAATAAAGTGCTTAGAATATTTGTGTAATGTATATTTTTATAAAGCTAACAAAGCACCTTAAATATTTTTGTAAGTGGAATACATAATTTTCACTTTTTATATACAGTGCAGGGCCCCAAAATCAAAAAATTGTTGAGCTATACTGTTAAATAAAAAAATTTCTTTTACCGGTTTTTCGAATAATATTGCCAAAAATTCAATTCTTTAGAGGCAGCCATAATATGGTTGTAGCTTCGTGAGGGAGGACTAATATAACCATAATATGGTTGTCGTTGACAATAATATGGTTAGATTAAACATAATATGTTTAAAATTTTCTTTAAAAATAGTTTTGTTGGAGGTAACCATATTAAAACATATTTTTTCTCTGCGTGTATTATATAATAAGAGAACAAAAGCAACAGCATTTAACTTCAATTTTACTTAGTTCCACTATCATATTTTCAGCATTTTTGTAGAAATGTACACACCGAAAGAAACCAAATTCGCAACAGATCTATAACGCATTATTTTAGAATCGCTTATTAATTTTAAGTTCATTAAATTCATTAAAAATGATATATGGGAGGTAGACATGTCCTTGCACCGACTGCGATAAAATTTTCGACAACGCTCGAATGTAAAATTTTAGAGACAGATACAAGTTTAACATTCTTATATAAATTGTGTGGGAGGTAGCCATATCCTTACAGCGATTCTTCTCAAACTTCAAATTTTTCTTAACTTATAGTGCATTTACACCTACACCATAAACACGTTATAAGTTGTTTATGATGATAAACTAGTTTAAGAAACTTGTTTATCCATACAAATTATAAACACGTTTGTAACTAGCTTTTGAGATAAACTAGTTGCAAACAACCAGTTTTTGTTAATGCAACTCTGTTCTTTTCAAATTTTGCTATGGCAACGCTAGTGATATTTGACATCTCAAAAAAAAAATTAAGAGTAAAAAAGTTTGCGTTAAAAAAAGGAAAACATCAAGAAAAAGTTTAAAAAAATTAATTGAAAATTGTTTTATATAATATGGATAACGAAAATAAAAGGTATGTTTATCGTATGTATAAATGTACGTGCACCAACGTTTTTAAGTTTTTTTACTGAAGTCAGCTGTTTTGTGACACGGCTGTTAAACTGTTAACTGTCAAAACGATATAGTTTATGAAAGTAGTTTACGATCATAAACTAGTTTGAAAATTACAAGTGTAAATGCACTATTAGACATTAAGTATTAGTATACTAAATTTTGTCGTTCTGCGTTAAGAACTCTAGTTTTGAAGATTCACTATATGGGGACAGAGCACTGCGTGACGGTACCATTTTTTATTATTTATTAAAAACAAAGCTTAACAAAAATTTGTATAGAACTTTACACGTTTAATAAATTGTTGTTGACTTCCATAAATATATCGTTAATATCCAATTGGAACTAGTAGAATCGTGTAGTCCATTTCGTTCCGACATTAGCCGATGAATGTGAAATAGATATAATTCCTGCTACAACTCTTCAAATATACAATTTTCCCTTTGTGATACTTTAGACCGTAAATAATGTATTTTAACACTTTCAGGTTTAAAAATAATTTGTGGCGAGATAAAAATCTGAAAATTTTTATTTAAGGTAATGTGATGGCGCTGAAATAATAGTTTTCGTCGCATGTAGCTCTCCTGGTTTTTAGGGAATGCCGAATATATATTTAAAATTTCCCTTCAAAGGTCCACAATAGAACCTAGAATTTATTTTTGCAATATTTTATTAAGTAAATACCTAAAAAATTTTTTAATATCTCCCTATCACCGAAATTATTATTTTTTTCTTCCTAACTATAAACTCTTTACAAATTTCCTAACTAGTGTACGACAATGCGCTCAATAATAATAAAAGAAAGTCAATGCCGACTATAAGTACAATTTAAAATAGCAAAAGTATCTCTGTTTCAGATAAAACCAAAAACAATGTAATTTACTGTACATTTTTGTACGACCAAGAGTGGGACCCGACCCCTTTCGATTTGAATGAAATTTTGTGTGAAGGTTCCTTTCATCCTATAAGGAACATATATTAACAAAAAAAATTATAATTTCGTCGAATTAGCCGAATGTGTTGAGTTTATTTTCTCAATATCTCAAAAACTACTGCACATACGAAAATAATTTGTATGTATTTGTATGAGAATACTGGGGCTACAAAAAAAATATTTAAAAAAAAAATTTTTTAAAAAAAATTTTATATCTACAAAATATAAAATTTTGTAAATGGACAAGTCAAAAATTTAATTTGTTTTTGGGTGATTATTTTATGTAATTCCTCAAACTGTTTTTTAAAAATCCTAAAACTTTGAAGGAGGTGTTTATGATTTTTTTTTTCTTTTGTAACCTGTAAAAAATAATCCTAAAATAAAATTTTAATATTGTAATTTTGAGCAATAAGAACAAGTATTTATTAAATCTGATTTGTGTGATTTTAGGTGTTAAAAAAAAAGTAACGACATTGATAAAGTTTTTTATGTTTATTTGTTGCATTTTTTGTTGGAGCTCAATGTGGGCACTTTCAAAGAAAAGAACACTTTTTCCACGTTACGTCTCCAAGAAATTAAATTAGTTTTCCTTATAGGATGAAAGGAACCTTCACACCAAACTTCATTCAAAGCGAAAGGGTCGGCTCCCACTCTTGGTTGATTTGACATGGAATTACCCTACAGTAAAACGGCGTAGAAATGGAGTACAATGTAGTGTCGAATATATTCGACCAAAACACTGAAAGGGTTAATAAGAGCAAGATCAAAAAGTGCACCTTTTGCTTTGACCTTTATTTTCCTTCTCTAACTATGGAAATGGTTTGATATTGTCTTCCCGAAATGGTACTACATACGGCTTCACCTGCTTATTCTTACTTGTTCTACAATATTAATATTTAAAAAAATGAAATCAAAGAGTACACGTTTACTTGACCTTCCATTTCCTTTTCTACCCATAAAAATTGTTTGTTCCACCCTTCCCCAAATGGTAGTACATACCAGCTTCACTTGCTTAGTCATCTTCCAGACTTGCAAAAAATTAAGGAGAATAAAATTAATGTTGCCACATAGCGAAACGTTAGGATCAGAGCTGCCGTTTTTGGTTATTTTTATCAAAATTGGTAAAATTTTTTCTTAATGTGGAGATGTGAATATTTGTTTCATTTTGGTTACTTTTTTCAATATATAAAATACGTATGAATATGGTTTCCTTGATGCACTTGAAATTTACGTTTTTTTAACTTTCAACGTTTTTATTTACATGGGGGGCTATTGCGTATTTCGATTCGAAGGAAATTATTTACGACTTCGAATAATGTGTACTTTGCACTACGATTTTCTCATTAACTGTTTGTTTCAAATGAACGGAAGTTTTTATACTTTATCGAAAGCAAAAACTCTCTTTCAAAACAACTACCAGTTATTTTTTAAGATTTTTGTTAAAAAAAATTACCAATGTGATTTTTATATTAGAAACGGCCATGTTCTGAAATGGATTTCAAATGAAGCTTTAATCAATGGAATTTTCAATTAATTTTTTTAAAGTGGGCGTGGATTTTCCTAATTTTATGAGTAGTAAAGATAAGTGACACTTAAAGTAGAAAGTGAATAATATCACGCGGAATCGATTTCAGAACATGACTGAAAAAGTACACAAAAGAAGTTTGAGTGTTTCTATTTTACATTAAAAATACAATATTTCCAGTATTGTATTTTATTATTTTGAAATGTACCTTGGAATATTTTAGATTTCACATATATAAATTGATATATAATCTATACTTTTAGAATTTATGGAATTTACTGTAAGAAAATGGCGTGAATTTAAGAAATTTTTAGTTTAATTTTTTATAACCTGTCGATATGTATATTGACAACAATCGTCAAACGTAAATTTCCATCAATAATGAATTAAAAAATGGCAACATTTGAAAGCCCTGCCACTGAAAGTTATAGAGCGGAAAACAATTTAAATTTTTCTTTTTTTTATTTATTGCTGTGAAGTACAGATTTCGTTAATTGTAAAATTTTGTATGGAAACTTGACGTGTTTAACTCTTATATAATAAAAATATTTTTTATGAAAAAGGTCTCAAATATATAAAAACTCTTAATTTAAGTTTCTCATTATTTTTTTAATATTTACCAGAATTACATTTCTTGTGCTGTTTTCTTAATAAACAAGAGGCATTTCTAAATTGCTTATATTTTTTCAGATTTGGTAACATTTTCAAAAATTTTGGTTAAAAAAATGTTATTAGTCGTGGCAGCACTTGTTAGGATATTTAAATTATACTAAGTAAGCCGCGGTAGTACCACGGTACCAACAAGGTCAAAAATGTATCAAAAAAAAAAAAATAATAATAATAAAAGGAAGTAGGCCCAACTTGATCTGAAAAATAACTGTTTGGTGCTGTGTTAATGCTGGCGGTGTCATAGGGCAATTTGTCATTTTGAAAACCCATTAAGACTTATTTCGTTGAAGTTACATTGAATTGCTGGTATTTGTCTACAACATTAGAACAACCAACATCGAACTTAAAATTCCTGGTAGTTGAGAATTTGGAAAATTGAGAAATTGGTTTAGCGACTTCACTCGAGCCAGCGTTCCCGCGGCGGGCATTTAAACCGATATCGTATTCCATATATAATCGATTGCATTTTCATTTGAACTAATAATTATTTCAGTAACTAAAGTCAAGTGAGTCTTTTTATATCAAAGTTTTATTTTTATGTAATTTAAAGTTCTCTCGGAAATTCTTAAGAACTCCCTCCTCTTTTTCTTTTTTTTAATTGAGCTTTTTTTTAGAAAAAAAAAGAGCGGCGTGTATATTTTGATGACGTAGTTAATGTGTGCCTTCTGGCGTACGACAATTTTTAATTTTGTTCTTAAACTGACCCAATCAGAATCAACGATTGTATGGCTTTAGTTATTTATTTTTTTTTCTCTTCTATTGCCTTTATTCAATTGTTATTTATCTCTTTGTCTCTAAGTGCGAAGCAGAAATGACCAGATACCACAAGAAAAAATACCGAGGCACAAAAATACTACTAGACTTTCATTATTTTAGAAACTACTTGTTGCTAAGCAAATGTTGAAATGTTCTTTATTTCAGTTCGTTTTTATTTTTTACGATATGTTTTTTTGTATTTATTTATAAGCCTAAAAATATAAATAAATTGTTTTCTGGTTAAGGTGTGTGCCGATATGTCTATATGTCCGTCTGGCTAAGTATTACCGTATGTAGGCGTTGATGTATGATAGATGTTTGTGATTGTATCTGGTATATTTGAATTTAGAGGATCTTTCTTTAAATTTCTATTGATTTATTTGGTATCTATAGTCTAAAAAGGTGTGAAAATTTAAGTAATAGACGTCATTTAAAAAACCAATTTAAAACAAGCAGTGACGTTTAAATAAAAAACTAATGCAATTGAAATGAAGGTCACAATTGTAAGAGCTTTTTTAACATTACAGAAGAATTTTATTATCAAAGTTGTTTTTGGGAATACTATTTTTTATTAAAAGATTTTGTTTGTTGATTTGATGATCTGGCCTAAGCAACCAGTGAAATGCGCATAGGAACAGCTTATCCTCCAACAATAAATTTCAGTATTTTTTATCAATTATTTTAAAAGGGAATTAAGCACAACAAACAAAACTTTTAATTCCACAAGAATTTTAACTTATTCAGGGGTTTTCTAAAGAATACTAGTTTTTAAAATGTTTAATTAGTTATTTTTATTATGTCTATTAAATTTAAAAACAAAACAAAAACGTTCTGTTATCAAAATGACAATAAAACTTTGTCAAATTTTCGATAACATTTGCTGTTAAATTTATAACGAAATGTTTTCAAATTAAGAAAGAAGAAATTGAAAAAGTACCTTCAGGCGATATTTTTTTAAATTTTTTTTTCTTCTTCCTCTGCTATCCCGCGAAGCTTTGCGCTTGTCTGCAGAAAAAAACCGGAGTCTCTGGGAATCGAACCCACAACCCCGGCGCTGACAGACTAGCTCACTACCAACTAGCCTACCGTTTTTCTCGCTAAAATAACTTACAATCAGGGACCGTAACAGTTATTCCTTTTTTTGTAAGTCAGATGATAACAGTTATTTTTTGATTTTTATTTTTTTGAACAAAAATAACAGTTATATTTTTATTTTTATTTGCTCGATCAAAAATAACAGTTATTTTTTGATTTTTATTTGCTCGATCAAAAATAACAGTTATTTTTTGATTTTTATTTTTTCGATCAAAAATAACAGTTATTTTTTTATTTTTATTTATTTGAACAAAAAAAAGTTATTTTTCGATTTTTATTTATTTGAACAAAAAAATTATTTTCTCAAGAAATGTACGTGTTTAAGTACTTAGTTGACCTTTAATATTAATTTTAATGTGCATAAGAATTCCCAATGATATTCTAAATATTCGTAATAAGTCTTTCTCCCTTTTTAATTTGTTTATGAATTTTTTTTATGATATTGATAACTATACAGAAAAACGAATGGATGTCGATGAGAATTTGATGGAATACTGGAACAGTAAGAAATATGTTCTTCCCTGGTTACGTAGACTGGCTTTTGTTGTGCATTCTGTACCTGCGACACAGTCCTTTTCAGCTCTCAAATTGATTCTAGGAGAGTTGCGGTACAATTTGACAGTAGATAATTTAGAAGCACTAATATTAGTAAAACTTAATTCTGATATTTAAAATATTCTTGAAATTGGCTCGAAATAATAAAAATCGAAAAATCAGAAAATAACTTTTATTTTTGTTCAAAAAAATAAAAACCAGAAAATAGCTGTTATTTTTGTTTGAAAAAATAAAAATCAAAAAAATACTGTTATTTTTGTTAAAAAAAAAATATTCAAAAAATAACTGTTATTTTTGTTTTAAAAAATAAAAATAAAAAAATAACTGTTACTTTTGTGGAAAAAAATATAAATAAAAAATAACTGTAATTTTTGATCGAAAAAATAAAAATCATAATATTTTATCACAGAAAAGTTCATAAGGATCAATATGGTATACTTCAATCAGTTTTCCGACATTTACTTCTCTATGCTTTTTTTGTTTTAAAATTTCAAAATAACTGTTATTTTCGGTCCCTGCTTACAATATATTTGTTGAAGTTTTTGTCTTTCACATATACATTTTTGGAGTATATTCTGGACATAAATTTTGGTGTAAGTGATGAAGAATTGTTCTTTACATTCACCTTTATTCTATTTGGCGTCGTCAACAGAAAACAACGCCGGTTTTATGTTTTGTTACAATTTCACATTCCCATTGGCAATATTGCCATATTTCGATGACTGTTAACATATGTTTGCTATTTTATTAGAAAAATCGTTGCTGCTATTGTGTTTAATTGTCTTTAATTTTGTCGTAGACTTTTTAGTGTTGTCTTGTGCTGCTTTGTGTTGTATAAAAAATGCAACGTGATTGCCTGCTTATATTTTAATTTCTACGGCGGTTTTGATATTATTCTACATTTATGTTGTGTTTTTAATATATTTTTGTGGAAATGCAACTTAGCCTCATTCTTTTCAGCATACGCCATATCGAAGTTTATCCATTGTGGACAATCTCCATAATCTATGACACTACTGGCTGGGACAGAACATGCTTGAAATCATTTCTAACGCTGAGGTGGTAAGATCCCTGGGCCAAAAAACGTAATGTTGCTGCCAATTTTATTGTGTTTGGTACAAACGTTGATCTCGTCCCTTTTTTAAAGGACGCACTTTTATTTTTAACTCATGTTTAAAAGAAGGTTTATTCAACCGAAAATAGCTTTAAAATCTTAAAATGGAAAAAAATCCATTACTTGGGGAATTATGATTTTTAATATGTCACATCGGGCAAATTAAAAATACAAGATTTCTGTCTAAGCAGCCTTCTTTCCAAAATTAATTTCTTTTTTGTTTTCCTCGTCACTGGACGAGATCAGAAATAAAAAACAATTTTATTAAAACTTTACTTTTTCACAAGCAAATGTTTTTTTAACTTTTAATGCACAAACACCAAATAACTTTTTTTTTATCAAAAACAGTAAACAAAATGAATCAGCTGACTGACTCTAATATTAGAGATGTGTGCCGTATTTTATTAACATTGTCGATAAGCAGTCAACGGCGTCGTAACACTCTTACAAAATACCAAATTAACATAGAATTACATTTGATTAGAATTACTGTTGCATTAAAATTGCCGTTGTTATTGCCGACGCTAAATAGAATAAGGGTGATTGAGTATAAAATAAATCTTTATATCCTTTATACTTTCCCCGTTAGAAAAAAAATTTGTTGTTATTTTTTTCTAAGTTTAAAGCAAATCAAAAAGTATAAAAGCGTTTCCCGAAATGGATTTTTTTTAAGTTATGTCATTAATGAAGTAAATGAGGAATATGTGTTGCATTTGCACATGTGTTGCATTTGCACATGCAGTGGCCGCCAACGCACTCATACTTGTAAAGTAATTTGTAGAAATAACGAACCGACAGCAAAAAAAAACAATTGAATTTTTTTTGATTTGTTAAATGAAACAAATAGGTATTAGATAACATTTTACTGTGTACCTCAAGCACACCTTCACACAAATTTACACTCGCGAGCAATTTTGGGTGCATGCGTACCAAATTTTATTTAAAAACGCATTAAACTAATAAAATATTTAAAAGCCAACCAGGTTTTTTGCATGAACTCTTCACTACACGATATTATTTATATGGTGTAAAAAGATTTTTTTCAAATTTAAAAGTAAAACCTAAGATTTTGTTAATTTTATAAAAAAAGTCAATGTATCCAATTTTGCCAAAGTATTGATGCACATACTTGTTGTTTTACCAACATTTAACACGGATTTGGCTGCTATATAGCACAATGGTTGCAGATTAAGCCTAGTACTCTGTTCCAATTTGTGAAAAATGTTCAGCAACATCTATTATTTCATACGAAAAATTTGACATGCATCAATGTTACCTATCTCGCGAGTTTGCACAATTTGACGCTTTTAATCTTTCAAAGTACGCGACATTGTTCTGCATATGTAAACAAAACCTTCATGTATATTACTAAAAAGTATTTTTTTAAATAAAAAATTTAATAAAAATAAAAGTAAATATGGATGAAAAACTGTTACCGGTTGTGTTATGTATGCTTTTCCATTCTCATTTAATATTAAGTTTAAAGTTATTTCCTTTGCTTAAAATTCCACGTGAAATTAGTGCAGCTTATATTATTTCGCAGTTGTAGAAAAATGTTGCCAGAAACATTTCGTTACTTTTTCACAAATTGAACAGAGTACAACTCTATCAACATAATTTCATAGAAATTCCGCACAAGTTTTTTTGTATATGTGTTTTGACAGCATTTCACGTGAAATGTTGAACAGAGTACCAGGCTTTAGATGATAAATGAGAACCCTATTGCTTGGGTTCTATCGTAGTTGTTTGAGTATACCTCCGACAAATAAGGTGGAATACTGTTAGTCCGCTGAAAGGACAACAGGGGGGCTACTCGATATGAATACAATTTTAAATGGCGAAAGCTAAATGCCAACTTGGTACTCTCTATCACTTTCGCGAAATTTTTGGAAAATAAGGCAATACTGGCAACTAAAATTAAAGACGGCGCAGATTGATAGTAATGAAATGTCAAAATATTAGTGTCTTACCGATCAATGGGCTTTGGGTTCGGTGTCGGCCAAAAATTAATAATCGGCCAGTAATCGGTGTTCGAAATTAATTTGTCCGATTTTTGCCGAAGGCCGAACTTTCTTATACCAAAATATGGGTTAAAAACCATAAACAGTTCAATAAAATAACCACAATACTAATTAATACATGCAAATGTTACAAAACCATGCAAAAATAATTAGCTAAACCTTTTTTCCCCAAAATTTGGTTGTGCCAAATTATATTGTTTCCGAAAAAGGTAAACAAGCAAGCCATATCGGAAGAAGAAAAGAGGAAACAAATAAAAGCATCTAAATGGGAAAAAAAGCAATACTTAAATCCTCATATTGAAGTGGAAGAAAATAATAAAAAGATTCTCTATAAGGAATTATGTGTTTATGTAAATAAGCCCATAAGCATTAATATATTTGAGTATTGAAACGCAATGAAATATCTGTCAGCACCACCAACTAGTGTTGCCAGCGAGTAACTGTTTAGTGCAGTTGAACACTTTTATTCCGTTCGTAGAAGTAACCTTTTTAGTATCAATGCATAAAAATAACTGTTCTGTCAGCGAAACATAAAACTTTTGAATTTTGAATATTAATCAATATGTAGCACATATCACTCCTTTATTGCAACGAAGTCATATCTCCAAAAAATCAAACCAGGAAAATGCGATTAATGATTTTAAAATTTAACTTTATGTAATGATTTAAAAAATTTTGCTTAAACTTTTTACATATAGAGAGGGCATTAAGGAGCACTTTTCTTAAGTAACTTCAAATTTTTGATTTTCTGAGATATGACTACGTTTCAATTAAGGATCGATACATTGATATAACTTTTTACTTGTAATAAACATTTTTTCGTTGGTTTTTGTTTCTGTTTAATAAATTAATTGATCTCAAAAAATTCAAAGTTTTGTCTTTTTGCGAATTTGGATAAGTAAAGTTCGGCTTCTGTCGGCCACTATAAAATACGAGGGCGGATCAATAAGTTCGTGACTTTTCGAACTTCCCTCGTAGTTATATGAAATGCAACACTGCTCTTAAATGATCAGCTGGGTTTAAGAAAGCTGTCTGCAAGATGGGTGCCGCGTTTGCTCTCAATTAAACATAAACGTAATCGTGTGATAGCTTCACACGCGGCGTTTTGTAACTGTGGATGAAACATGGATTCATTACAACACTTCGGAGACAAAGCAGAAGTCTAAACAATGGGTTTCTCCGGGTGAACCGGCTCCGAAGAAGACCAAGGTAAGTTTGTCGGCCAATTATTTTATTGACCTCGAAAAATCCTATTTTTTGGAAGGATTACAAAAATTTGAGAATCGTTGGACTAAGTGTATTGTGCTAAAAGGAGATTACTTTGAAAACAATTTTTTTTTTTTTTTTTGTAAAAAAAACTGTGTTCCATTCAAAAAGTCACGGACTTATTGATGTAAACCACCACCTGGATAACTATCTTGCCGCGATGTGGTGGCTTAAATGCCGGCGGTAGTGTATGTCTTGGAACTTGTTTCGGTACAGTCTAACCGGAACAAGTTCGAAGGCATAAGCTTTAAAGCCAGCATGACCAAGGGTTATCCATCCCATATCCCATCCTCTTTACCTATAATCCTACCTACTTCTCCCTTTGATTCCCTACATCCCCCACTTTTAAGGTCAAGGTGGTTGATAGCAGTGCCGAGGACCTGAATGGCTAGTTAGTGGTAAAAGAAACTGGTCGTGAACAGCTTCCCTCTGACGCCGATGGCAAGGGTCAGTTGTAATTCTAGCCTAGTCCGCGTACGCCGTCACTGCGCGCGATGGTCGCTTTGTTTACGTGCTTACTCGTGGGACCAAAAACTGGATAATTTAAATTTTAAAGAAGGAAATGAAGAAGTTGGCGCAGGGAATGTCTCTGTCAGCTCAGCAGGTTCGGGGTCAGATTTGGACTCCGACTTGCTGGGTATTCACAGAGATATTCTGCTGCAGGAGAGTCAGTTAATGACAGAACTGACAGTCATGACGGACAGGATAGACTCGCCAATCGGATCTCCGTCTCGTACAGGGGCATCGGAAAGACTCGGTGACCTAACTCTGGGCTCTGATGATGAGCACGAAATAACTCTGATTTCGGCTCATGATGAGGGCCATAGGGCTGGGCCATCGACTTCCGGAGTCACACTCGGGTTGGAGAGTGGATTGGCGAGTGTATCAAAACTCGTTGTTCGGCAAGATGCGACAGAACAGGTCACGTCAGATAGCCGAACGAGCTACGATAAAGCCAAGAGTGGTGTGAGAGCCTCCTTAGCCTTTCTGGAAAAGATAGCTAAGAAAGACTCCTCACTGCACGATGGGCGGGATAGGCATCTGCTGAGGAAGCACCGAAAGAACGTTGCTAGATTCGAACGAATCCACGGCTCTGTCGGTGCCATCCTAGGGCTTCCCTATCCTGCGGGATACACAACAAGGGCTGCTGTGGATACAAATGTTGTCAGTAAAGACAGCAAATCCCCAGCACCCCCTGTTGTTGAATCCTCGGATAAAGCAGAAGATAAGGAAAAGGAGGGTAAAGGTTCAACGACTGGCCCTCTTAATCGTGACAGTTTGGTCGCAGTTAAGGGAGCTAGGCCTGAGAACGTTTTACCCACTACTAGTCGCGCGATGAGGGCTGGAAATGTCTTGGTAATTTCCGATAGTCACTCCCAAAAAGGAGTCACTAAAGGAAGGGTTGCTGGGACAGACCAGTCAACATCTGCAGGGAAATCGGGTGATCACCGACTGAGCTCTGCTAAGGGCCCCAAAAAGGGGGTAGTTAAGCGAGTGAGGTCTGGTGATGACCAGAAATCCCCTGCGGCTAAGAGGACTGGTCAGACTGTGGTCAGTTCTCTTAAAGATCCCCATAAGGAGATCAATAAGAGGACTGACTCCAGAAAGGACCAACCATCCACTTCAAAGAAACTAAAGGAGTCGTCGAGTAAGGACGGTATTCTAGCGGCTGTCATTGATCGTAAGGATCCCGATGGAAGGATCAGTGTCGAGAGATGGCAGGTGCTAGAGAACAAACTACTCGACGAAATCTTTAGTGCCAAAGGAAGGCCGGACGAAGTATCGTTCAAAGGGGCTGACTGGACAAGAGGTGTCAAAACTGTCAGTTGCGGCAATCAGAAAACCTTTGAGTTTTTAAAGGCTGCAATTGGTAAGTGTGGCAGCTCCTGTCCTGAAGCTAGTCTGGACGTTATACTAGCGTCTGAGTTGCCATTAAGGCCGGTAGTCACGGTATGGATACCTCCACCTATAAAACCGGTGGAGGTCATACTGGGGGTACTGGCCAACCAGAACAAGGGGCTCAATACAAGCCAGTGGAAGTTGGTAGCTTCACTGGGTTGTAAAGAGAACCAGGGAAGAGACTTCAGGTTCGCAGTGGACCGGGAGTCTCTTAAAAAGCTTGATTCGATAGGAGGGGTTGCAATATTCGGGTTAGGGTCTATCAAATTTAGGTTTCCTAAAAATGATAGACCCTAAGAGGTTGAAAGTGGTGCAGATAAACCTGCACCACTGTGAAGCAGCCTCAACCGAATTAGTAACCCACCTCATCGACAACAACGTGGACGTGGCCTTAATCCAAGAGCCCTGGATTAATAAAAACCGGGTAGTTGGATTAGGGGTCACGGGGTATACATTGTTCGTACCCCACACAGATGAGAAGGTACGAACTTGTATCTTGGCGAGAACTGAGTTTAAATTTATGTTTTCTCATTCTTATAGTAATGGAGACCTCACGGTTGTGACAGGAGAAGCCAAGGACAGAAGGGTCCTGGCATTAGCATCGGTATACTTGCCGTACGAGGCTACCGATCCACCTGGTGAAAAAGTGCGAGAGTTGGTGGAGTACTCAGGCAGAACTGGCTCGAGACTGGTACTAGGGTGTGACGCCAATGCACACCATACCCAATGGGGAAGTGCCGACATCAACAAAAGAGGTGAGTCTATGTTTGATTTTATTATTGCCAGCAATCTTTATATCTGTAACAGAGGGAATACACCTACGTTCAGAACTAGGGATAGAGAGGCAGTGATAGACATGACATTGACGAACTGTAGGGAATTAGTGGAGGATTGGAGGGTGGACCTGGGGTTTTCCTTCTCTGACCATAGTCGCCTGTCCTTTAATCTAATGTTTGAGAGGTCGAAAAGGTGTCCGTATAGGAATCCGAGAAGGACGGATTGGGATTACTTTTCGAGATTGGTGCAAAGTAACCTTAGAGTTACACGCGACTGGGGGTCGACTTCGACCGGTGTAGAGGAACTGGTGGGCACCTTTACGGGGGTACTGACTAGTAGTTATGAGCGTTCCTGTCCTTTGAACTTTCCGGGCAAGCGCACACAACCAAGATGGTGGACAGACGAGTTGAGGACTCAAAGGTCCACTGTCAGAAGGTTGTTTAATAGAGCGAAGTATACGCGTAGGGAAGAAGATTGGAGTAACTTCAGATTGAGTTACAATAGATATAAAGGAGACATTAGGAGGGCGAAAAGGGACTCGTGGGTCAAGTTTAGCGAGTCAGTGGAATCTGTAAATGAGATGTCCAGGTTCAGGAGAATTTTATCCAAGGACCCTGTAGTCCCTGGATTTATTCAGAGACCGGACAACTCATGGACGGAATCTAGCTCTGAATCTCTTTGTCTGCTAATGGAAACTCACTTTCCGGGATGTGTGGATCCTGGGACGGGGGAACAGATTGAATGTGGTAACCCCTTCTCTGGGTCAGAATCGGGCGGTGAGGAGAGGGAGACGGTGGGGGACATGATCACCTTGGAAAAAGTAACATGGGCGGTTAATACCTTTGGGTCTTACAAATCGGCAGGACCAGACGGTATCTTTCCGGCGATGTTACAGAATATCGGGAGATCATCACTCCTGCTGTTGGTGGAACTGTTTAGGGTCTGTGTGCTGAACGGGTACATTCCTAAAGGGTGGAGGGAGGTCAGGGTGGTTTTCATACCCAAGGCGGGAAGAACCGGTCACTCTAAACCCAAGGATTTTAGACCAATCAGCTTATCGTCTTTTCTTTTGAAGACGTTGGAAAGACTGATTGATCTACATCTGAGGACGAAGATTGACGCCGGCATCATCAGCGGCGCTCAACACGCCTATCTTAAGGGTAGATCTGTTGAGAGTGCGCTTCATGATGTGGTGGGTTATGTAGAGCGGGGATTGCGAAACAAGGAATACACCTTGGCGGCATTCCTGGATATAGAGGGCGCTTTTAATAATTTGAAGATAGAGGCTATCAGGCAGGCATTGGTGGATCTAGGCGTTCCTCTGTTCCTGGTCGAATGGATAACTCTGATGCTCAGCAGCAGAGTTATTCACTCGGACTGGGGAAACGAGCGCTTAAAGAAACTGGTGACTAGGGGAACCCCACAGGGGGGAGTTCTCTCTCCCTTATTATGGCTCTTAGCTGTCAACGTCGTTCTGGGACTTTTTGACAGATTGGGTCGGAAAGTTGTGGCCTACGCGGATGATGTAGTGATATTGGTATCGGGCAAGTTTCTGCCGACAATAAGCGAAGTCATGCAAGGGGCGCTGGGCGAACTGTCAGCATGGGCGAGTGATAAGGGTTTGGGAGTCAATCCGGAGAAGACCGAGTTGGTTCTTTTTACTAGGAGGTACAGGGTAGAGAATTTTAGGCTGCCGGTACTAGGAGGAGTAGAGCTTAGACTATCTGATAGCGCTAAGTATCTAGGAGTTTTTCTGGACAGCAAGCTGTCGTGGGGAAGGAATACTCAGGAGAGACTTAAGAGAGGCCTCAATGCCTACTATGCTTGCAGATCATCGATAGGTAAGAGTTGGGGACTCCGGCCGTCAGTAGTGGGATGGCTGTACACTTCGGTGGTTAGACCCATTCTTACATATGGATGCTGTGTTTGGTGGGAGTCATTGAGAGTGGCTTGTCGAAGGAACCTTCTGTCTAAGGCTCAGAGGTGTGCTTCAATCGGCATGACAGGTGCCATGAGAAGTACACCTCAAGCGGCACTGGATGTCATTCTACATCTTCTGCCCATTGAGCAGTATGTTATGGGAATGGCAGCCAGAAGCATTCTTAGACTGAGGGAACTAGGATTGATTAGGGATTTCACGCAGGGTCACTCACGGATCTTGAGTGAGATCGAAGCTGGAGGTTACTGCCTGGGATCACCCGGCTCCACGGATTTCGTGGGCACCAGGGTGGATTTCGGACGGTTGCCGGAGGTGGTAACGCCTTCTAGGGAGAGATGGTCAGGTAGGAGCAGATTATTTAATGGATTTGCTATTTTCACTGACGGCTCGAAGATGAGAGGCACGGGTGCGGGGGTCTACATTGAGGATCTGGATATCAGAATGTCATATAGGCTTCCGGACGACTGCAGTGTTTTTCAGGCGGAAGTTCTGGGGGTCTTGAGGGCCGTGGAACTGATGAGGGACAACATTGATAGGGGCTCGGAGGTCACTATATATGTCGACAGCCAGGCGGCCCTTATGGCCGTAAGGGGCTGTTACGTGAAATCCAAGCTAGTTGACGGTTGCAGGAGGGCTCTGGAGGGAGCCTTAGGAGAGTATATGTTGAGATTGTGCTGGGTGCCTGGTCACTGCAACATAAGCGGCAACGAGATTGCTGATGAGTTGGCGAGACAGGGCTCAGAGATGGAGGATCCTAATCACATAGAGGCAATTAGGCCTCCAATAGGATTCTACTTTGGGAAGATTAGGGAATGGATTCTGGGCGCGACCAATAGGGCCTGGGGGAACCGAACGGACTGCCGGGTATCACGGACGATGTGGCCGGTGCTCAGGAAGTCCGACTCGGAGTTGTTGCTGGGCAGAAGCAGGGTCTGCGTGAGGACCATAATAGGAATCATCACGGGTCATTGCATGATAGGCAGGATGGCGATGAGGTTAGGATCCGACGTGTCGGATATGTGCGGGTTGTGTGAGGACCCGGAGGAGCTGGAGACGGTTGAGCACATTTTGTGCCGCTGTCCCAGGCTACAGGGCAGCAGGCTGAGGTGGCTGGGCAGCAGATTCCTAGGCGAATTAGGGGACGTCCCGGGCTGTGGGCTCGAGAGTCTGATAGGATTCGTAATGGGGATGGCCTGGCTGCGCAGCAGGAGACTGGGAGCTAGCCGCACATAGGGCGGATTGGTGTTGTGTTGAGTGAGGCTTTTCTCTCGGGTTTGGTCAGAACTTCCTTTTCTCATCTATTCTTATCTGTTCTTATCTTTTCTGATTCTTTTGCTGTTTCTCTTCACCTTCTTTTTTCAGCTTCTTAACTATAAACAAGGCATCACAATGGACCGTATTGGTCTCTGGGTGAGGGTGTGAAGGAGACTTCACACCAGCCTTTCTACCTACCTACCTACCTACCTATTGATGTAAAAAATAAATGTGTAAAAAAAAATTTTAAATTTGAAAATTTAAATGAAATAAATAGTGATGATTTACGAAAAGAAAAAATAAAAAGATGTGAAAGACAAATGCGCAAACGCATTGGAGAGTACCAATCACTAGATTTGTTACCATATTCTTTCGCATCGCAACAGAGAATAGCCCCCCAGTATTTGAACAGAGAGCAACAAACTACAATATTTATGATCCGGTTAAAGCTTTTAAAGGATATAATTTAAAAATTAGGAAAAAACTAATAAGAATATTCAAAATAATTATAATGTATTTTAGTAGATTTAATTGTATTGAATTGGCTCAAAGGGCCAAAAAAAAATAGTGGTGGGTGTTATTACCTACATGATAGATAAATATGGCTTTGTCTTAAACTTAACGCTTTTGTGTATGTAGTAAAGAAACCTTAATTATCTTCATCATCTTATATTAAAAGTATTTGTAGTCGTATTTAAAATTCATTGGTATCGTGAAAAATTTTCGCCTACGGCAATTTTTTAATTGATCCATAATGTAAATGATTACACTTTTTTAATTAATTATGATGCAGCCTGTTAAGAAAACTGTCAAAATTATCAAATGAAAACTGTGGGCGCGTTATTTATAAACCAAAAATATTAAGTTTTTTTTTTGTTATTAGACATTATAATTTTTTTTTTTTTTTTTATTATTATTATTAAAAAGTGCTGTGTTGAGTCCATCCATCATCTAAAGACGAGGATAAAATTAGTGCTTAGGAAAAGTAAGACATAAAAAAATATGGATACTGCAATCAATAAAAAATTCCATTTACTTACACATGTGTGAACATAGTCACGTAGGTCCAGATTAACACTCAATTTACACGCTGAATAAAAGCCACGAACTTTTTTTATTTTCCTTTGAAAGTATCTTCTAAAAACATCTTACATACCATGATTTTTAAGCATTAAGAATGTAAAGTATAGTAAGAAAGTAAAATGAAGTAAAAAATTAAGGTCGGTCAAGGACGACCATTTTATTCCATACACCAGAGTATATAAGCACAAAATTTCAAGAGTATACACTATGTTATGATGTTAAGACTCATGTAGAAAGTCCTTGTGCCAATTATTATTTAGATATCTTCATCTATATGATATTTATTTGCCTTTAAGTGATTTTAGGAATGGGGTTCATATGGGACCTTTGGTTGAATTCGGACCTACAAGCATATTTTTTATGATATTGTAAAAGTTATTGTCGACAACTTGCATGTCAATATCAATATTAAAGGGATGTTATGGCATTGAAACGTATGTATATACCAAATTTCGTTGAATTATCTACAAAATTGCACACTCTACTTTGAGCTCAAGGTAACATGGACAGACAACCAGTCAAACGTATGGGCGGACATAGATCGACTCAGAAAGTGATTCTGAGTGGATCGGTATGCTGAGAGTTCGGTCAAGGACCTTAATTTTTTAGTGCGACACACATCAGCACAAACGCATAATACCCTCTCTACTATTGTGATATTATTATAAAAATCAAATATAACTGAAATCGTGAAGTGCTTTCTACACCTCTTTCTTCTTTATGATATTCAATTATGATTAAAAAAAATTGCCGTGTGAATTGGATATTATTCTTTAAAAAAAAAAAAGTTTTTTGATACGTTAAAAATAAATACCAAAATTGAAGAATCAAAAAAGAGCGACATGTTAGGGAATAGTGAAATTGTTTGTGGCTTCCTTTCACAAGCAATCTCATTACCAGAAAAATACCGACAATGATTTTATTGTAAACCTTTGCCAATCAAAAGTAAGCGAATTCTTGCATGAATCATAAATCTCTTAAATAAAAACACCAATTGCATCAAAAACAAAAAACGTTGAAATTAAAAAAAAACCGCCATTTGTACAAAATAAGCATACTTTTTGCAAATTTTATGTTTATACAGAAAACGTGCAAAGTAATTGGAGATTTTTTTTCATAAGTTTTAAAACTTCTAAAAAACCATGTCTACTCCATCTAAAAATATAAATATTAAGCCCTTCTTTGCTAATAACTTTTTTTAAAATAAACTGAAAACAAAACCTTTGAGCTGGATTTCTTATCTCTAATTCTCAAAAACAATTAAATATATCTAACACTCATGATAGAGGATCTTCTATTACATTTAAAGTTTTTGTTAATAAATATTCTGCTGATACTTTTAAACACTTCCAGAAAATAATTAACAAATGACACACGACTCCAGACTAAACAAAACTTTTTCTAAATATCTAAAATAATATAAAGAAAAATAAACTTTTATTTAAAGAAAAAAGTTAAGGATTTTAAAATTAAATCAGCATGATGACTTCTGCACTAACCCAACAAACACAGAGGTTTGATTTAAAATTGCAAATGATTTGAAATCAAACCTACTCTCATGAAATGATAAACGTTTGATAATGATTTGAAACTTGCTTTCAAACGTTATTTTCAAATGTTTTCCAAATGTAGATTTAAATTTAAATTCATTATTTATTAAAATAAACTGTCAGCTTAGCAGTTAAGACGAAATAGCGTTCTTTCCATTCTCAAATTCTTAGAAGGAATAAATACTTGTATTTTTTTTTTTTTTTTTTTTTTTTTTTTTTTTTTTTTGAAGATCAACAAACTTATACATACGCCTGGGTTCTATATTCCGCTACAAAATGAAAGTGAAAAACTTTTTAATTCCACATATACAATATCATTGTGTTCTAGAAAAGTAATGAAACGTTATTTCCATGATGATTTCATTTTCATTTTGTTTTAAACAACTTTTTAAGGAAATGAAAATTTATTTTTGGTCTTCATAAAATCATGTATCATGTAAATTATGTTGTATTGCTTCCAAGCTTCTTACTTTTCATTTGGGGTCTGCAACTTCATCTGATGATTCATCCAAAAATGTATCTTCGAAACTATTGACATGCAAGTTTTCCAATTCAATGGGCTGATTTGTCTCTTTCTAAAAACGCCAAATGATCGTACACCTTTTAAACACTCGAAAGCTCTATAAGGACTTCAAAGCTTTGCAACTGAATGATCTTTAGATGAAATGTACTGCTTATTGTTAGGACTTCCACCAGATGCTGGCGTATCCGCTCTGTTCTCCGACAATTTCTTGCGAATGCAGGCTTTTCAATCAGCCCAAACTTTTTTTCAAGCAGAAGGATATTTTTCTGAAGGACCTATGGAAGTTAGTTCTCTTGCTACGACCTTTCAAAGCTGATCACGCACCGCCCTATCGCCCTTATAAAATCCTTAATCTAATCCAAGGTTTTTTCATTAACCTTGTAACGCCTCTTCTTGTTTCGAATATTTGTGCTTCTCCCTTGTGGGTACTTTACACTATCACACAAGCCTTACGTATTTTGAGGAAACTAAAATTTTCAAACAATAATTAGATCAGTGATGCATTTTCGTCAAAATACGTAAGACTTGTGCGTTAGTGTAAAACAGCCTTTAAAATCAGAAATAAACTCACCATAAAGAAATTTACGTATAAGATTTTGTTAATTTACTCACATTGTATTATTATCGCAACAAATATATAAAAAAAAAAGCTAGAAAAAACAATATTTTACCAAAAAGTAATTTCTTTCACGCGGCTGTTTGCTTTCGATTTGAAATTACTTTTTTGTAGTGAAAATGATTTGTAGAACACAAAAATTTCTATTGAAACAAACTGGAAATGAAATTTTGCATTTCATTTCACTTTTACGATTTTAAGAAAACAAACTAAGTGAAATTTTCACTTTCATTTCGTTTGAGGAATGTAGAACACAGGCGATGGTTTCTTCAAATTCCCGTTTGATTTTTATTCGCATTCTTACACTCTGTAATCACAAATAATTTATATTTTTTCCACAAGAAATTAAGATTTTCTAAAGGCGAATTCACTTCACATGGTATCAGCGTTGCCAATGAAAAATTCAGAAATTACGAGGGGGTGCTTTAATACCATGTGAGATAAGGCCATTAAGGCTTTATCTCTCATTCAATAGGGAGATAAAGCCTTTTTTCATTTGAATGGGAGATAAAGCCATCACGGCCTTAGCTCACATTAGCAATATTAGAAAAAGGCTTTATCTCTCATTTCAGTTTTGAAGAACTTTTGCATTTTACATTGATTAATAATAGATTTTCCCTTTTACGAAATCTGGCTTCGCATACTAAAGTTTTTGTGCGTTTTTCTATGTGTAATTACACATGGATTGGCAACTGCATGATATGTCATTTTTCTTAACATGAAGTCTTCACCTGAGATAATGTGACATTTTCTGCAAATCGAAATCACGTGAAATTAAAATCGATGAAGATTTTAAATTGAATTTTTCCTAATTTCAAAAGAAGTTTAGGTAGAAAAACGTGGTACAACGAAATATTTTTATGAACTTCGAACACGCGGGAGTTTTCAAAATTTGTTCGATTTCAATTCCACGTGATTTCGGTTTTTAGAACATGGCCGAATATCTGATATAATATGTGAGATAACGTCGACAAAATGAGAGAGCACATTTCTTCATGTTAATCTTAATCTTAAGAAATGGGAACATGTGCCTTATATCTGATATAATATGTGAGATAACGTCGACAAAATGAGAGAGCACATTTCTTCATGTTAATCTTAATCTTAAGAAATGGGAACATGTGCCTTATAAGATTTCATAGTTTACTGATTTTCGTACTGAAAACTTGTGTCGTTTTTTATTCTTTTTTAGTTTTTTCTTTGTTTTTAGTGTTAAATCTTGTTTTTAAAGCACTTTTCACAAGAGTTCCACTATTTGCACTAAAAAAATTAAACATTTAATGATAGCGTCTTATTACTAACTTATATGTATGTATGTATATTTTTGACAGCTCATCTTATAAGATAGTTGTTATAAGATTTCTCATAACAACTGTCTCATAACATTTTATTATAATATTCATACTAACACTTTTTGAGAGTCCACACATAAGATAATACTCTCTGGGATTGAATTGTACGTTTGCTGATATAAAACTATTATATCTTATCTCAGGTGGAGACCCTGTGTTAATTGTAAAACACATTAAACTTTAATCGCCACTTTGAATGTAACACTTAAATATATGTAACACTTTAAATAAATATATGTGTTACCAAGTTTATTTTTGCTTTGAGAATAACATTTGGTAACAATTTAATCAAATTAATAAAATATTTTGTTTCAAATGTTTATATTCAAATCATTATCAATTAAAATTCAAATGGTTAAATCAAACAATTGAAAAATGGTTTAGAATTGGGTTTGATGTCAAATGATAGTCAGTTCATGTCAATGGTTTGACTTTGTGTTTGTTGGGAAATCGTTGCTGCTTGCTCGTCGTCTTTGATGTTTTTTTTTTTTTTTTTTTTTTTTTGGCTTGATTAAAGTTTATTATGATTGTAGTTTGAGTTGCGACCGAATAACACAAAAACTTTGTTTTGAGTTCCAGGCGCCAATTGATTTTTGCATACTAATAATTTTATTCTGCACTCACTCATCTCGTTTACAATTTTGCTGCACACTTTTCCAAAAAAAACAGAACAATCGCTTGTTTGTTTGTTTGCTCATCTCTTTTTTTCTTTTGGTGTTCTGATTCAGATTCTGTTAAAAGGGGAAATTTTTTTCCATGGCAACTGATTTAATTTTGTCGATCATTTTATACCAAGTCCATGTGGCGGCAAATGCAAAATTTATTTGTTTGTTGATAGAAACAAAAAAATGGGTTTATTTTAATAACAATTTATATGTTTAATGCTTGAAACGAGTTTTTAATTACTTCTCGTAATCAGGTTCTTGACTTTTTCAGATAAATTTATAATAATACGGATGGTTTTTAAAGGGAACGATCATATAAATAATCCAATAAGGAGCTGAATTTAATTATTTTCTTGCTGAATTAAATCTTTCATTTCATAAATGTAATCTTATCTCAATTAGAGTTTAATTAATTTTGACACCAGCTGAATTTATCTTTTTTTTGTACGTAAATTAATATTTTCTTTAGCTTAATAAATTTTTTGGAGCTTAATTTAATATCTGTCTAAAGTTTAGTAAAAGTGTATTTTATTGAATGTTTAAATGGAAATTCGTGTACCAAAATTTAATGTTACTTTATATAGTTTAAATATTTTTCGCTGAATTGTATTTTTTATAACAGTTTATTAAGTGTTTGTATTTAAGTTTTTTCTTTAGCTAAATTCAAATTTTGTTTCTGAATTAACCCTTTTTTTCCTTAGGCTAATATTTTTTTTCCTTTTTTGTAGCTCACTGAAGTTCAAAAAAAATTTTTGTTATTAATCTGTTTTATTTTTTATGAATAAGGGGGTAAATGTTTAAATTAAAATTTTTGCATCTTGATTTATTTTTCTCTTCAGTTAGTAGTTTTAACTAGCTGAATTACTTTTCCCCATAGCTGAATTAAAATTTATATAACTATGTACCTTGATTTTTTCTTCAGCAAAATTAAAATTTTATTGCTGAATTGAACTTTTTACGTAAACAAATTAAAATTTTCGTTAGCTTAATAAATTTTGATTGAAGGCCAATTAGATATTAACTAACTAAAGTTTAGCAAAAATGTATATTATTGAATGTTAAAATTAAAATGTATTTAGCTGAATTCAATTTTACTTTTTTTATTATAATTGTTTCCCGCTGAATTGTATTTGTTACTAGCTGAATACCATTTTTCTAAACTTTGACTTGAAATTTTTCTAGCTGAATTCAAATTCCGCAACTAAATTAAAAGTTATATTGCTTTAATAAAATGAATTTATCATACTCTTTTTATCAATTTTTATTAATCAAAAATTTTCCCAAAATTAAATTTTACGTAGCTGAATAGCGTAATTTCTTAGTTTGGCTAAAATTGTTTTCGTTTTCTATAACTTATATAAAAAAATATATGTATGTATGTATACCCTTGTTAATAATCTTCTTTTTTTTATTTAAAATACTTAAAGTTGTTTAAAAAATGTTAACAAAAAAGATAAGATAAAAAAACAGCCATATACTTTTATAAAATAAATTTAATTTAACTATAAAATTGCACACGTAAAAAAACTACAAAAAACCAATTAAAATGCATTAAAAGAAATTGGGTACACTTTATAAATATAAATTTTATACTTTGTATATTGATTTTATTTTTCATGTGGCTCTGTCAAGGTTAATTTTGAAAAAAAAATATGTAAGAAAAAGAAAAAAAAATTACAATGACATTTTAAAATGAGACAGCTGAATGAGTTTGGTCTGTATGTACATTCATTATCATTATTTGATTAATATTTCAAGGTTCAAAGTTAAAAAAAACAAACTTCATTGAATCGTTTATCGCCAGGACCTTCAAAAGGATGTACGAGTGCAAAAAGGAAGTATTGTTTATATTGTATAGTTAAAACACGTGTAATAGAAGCCCAAGGTTTTTTTTTTAAGTTCAAGGTTTTACCAGAGAAATAACTTGGCAAAGGATTTTATATGTTAAATAAAAAAAAACTTTCCTTGTTTTGAAGAAAAAGAAACCACTTAAATGTAAATTTGCGTGATACTATTAAGCGAATTATTTTTAATAATTTTAAAAATGTAAACAAATGAAGAATATAATAAAGAAAAATAAGTTATGTTAACAACTGAGAAAATGACAATGACAAATAAACAAAAGTTATAAAATTTTGAGATCATAATTATTTAAATAAAAATTAATTAAATTACAAAACTCAAGTTTAAAATTGACTTTTAATTTAATGCAAAATATATACAAATAATGATAATGATCACCAGTTAATTTAAAATTATTGTGTTTTAAAACATCCTGAGTATCATTATTACGTTTGAATTACTTTACAATTACATGTAAAACTCCATTGAATCACAAAATGATAAAATTATTGCAATTAATTGCAAAATGTTCTCCATCTGAATTGATTTTTGTCAGCTTAATGGAAATAATTATGTTTAAAACAAATCTACGAGGTCTCAAATACATATTAATTCGGCTACAATTACATGTAATGAGCAATGGAATTGAAAAAAGGAAATTGTGAATATTAATATCCAATTTTCCCAACTGAAAAAATAATTTGTTCTTAACATAATTAAAATTATAAGATTTCATACAGCCCAGAGGATCGTAATTACAATTCTATTGCAATTACATGTAATGAGAAAAGGAATTGAAAAAAGTGCAGAGGAATTGGCAATTTTTTCAAATTAAAAGATTTGTTATTAACATAATTATAATTACAAGATTTTAAATTTAAAACTCAATTCTATAACAATTACATGTAATGAGCAAAGGAATTGAAAAATGCAAAAAAAAATTACAGATGAATGCAAAATTTCGCCATTTAAATTGACTTTTCTTTATCTAAACCGAAAATATACTGAATCAAGCATACCTACGAGTTCTCAATTACACATTGAATCCATTACAAATACGTTTAAAGACGAAAGGAATTAATAATTGAACAACATTCAGTTATAAGTTAATTTGCCGCAACTTAATTTTTTTGTTTAGCTGAATATTTTGAGAATATTTTGAGATAGAATTTCAATTACATCGCAATTCCATTACAATTAAATTGAATATGCAATGCAATCGAAAAAATGAGAAAGTTGTAGATTTTTTAAAGATAAGTTAATTATCTTTTAGATAATTTGCTGTAAATAAATCGTGCTCGAACTCGATTTGTTTTTATTTATTTAAAAGGCCCTGGAGACTATCAAATAAGCCCATCAATCAGTGAATATGTGTTAGTGTCGTTTATTTCAGGCTTTTTCGGAGACGTACAAATAAACACGACAATCAACATTTGTGACCTTCTCTGAGAAAAGGGACCTAGTGTGTCAAAAAACGGGTTTGGACTCAGGAGTGGATTCTCGTACCTAAAAGGGGAGATGAAATGAGTTAGATTTCTGATAAAAAATTTTACCCCATAAAAACGTACAAAACAAATTTTTTTGTCAATCACAACAGGAGACTATCAAATAATCAGCTATCAAATAAAAAACTCAAAACTGTGTATAACCGAAAAACAACTGCACGCACACAACTATGTGATTTATGTGTGTATTTGATAGTCTCCAGGGCGCTTAAAATTGGAAAGGCCGAACAATTACAACTTTGATTAATCGAAAATATTATTTTATTCCATTGCAATTTAATGTAATGTGTAATTTTAAATTTTAAATTATAATTACAAGCAATACAATTAAAATCAAACCTTAAATCCATTTGCAATAGATGTTGTTGCTTTTAAGAAATCTTTATTGCAACAGAGAGTTAGAGTTACAGGATCCAATTTTCTTTAGATGTATTCAGTGTTGCCGTGTTGAAATGGGTTTTCCAAAGACCCCAGATATACTGAAGACTCGGTTGTTATATATTTACATCACATATAGTCCTGATAAGTCTGATTATGAAAAAAATACCACGACTGCCTCGAATTTTACCTACAAATCCCTTATTGTTGTTGTTTTTTATATTCTATATATCTGAAGAACGGCAAGAGCAAGACCTTGGTTATCAATACACAACTTCCGACAAAATGTGGGTGAGATTGGATAAGTGGGCGTGGAACAAAATAGATTTATTTATATCTAAAGAACGGTCAGGGCAAAATTTTCCAAATTTGGTACACATAGTTGGGTTACAATACACAACCTATCTAAGAAATAGACGGGATGGGAGAAGTAGGCATGGCATCCCCCATATTATAAAGATTGTGTAAGGTGTTGTCGTTAACGTGTGAGTCCATTTTTGTAATAGATTTAAATAACACACAACCTGTGTTCTCTAATCTATTACAAAAAACGGCTCACGCCATAACGACAACGCCTTACACAAAAAGAGCGATTATATATTTCTGTTTATCTTAAGAACGGCAAGAACCAAAGTTTTCAAATAGGTACAATAATCTTGGTTATAAATACACAACATCCGACAAATTATGGGCGCTATTGGAAAGGTGGGCGTAGCACAACATAGATTTGTATAAATATAAAGAACGGTAAGAGAAAAATTGTCCAAATTTGGCCTACTTAGCTGGGTTATTAATACACAACCTCTCTAATAAAACGGGATTGGAAAACTGGGCTTGCCACCTCTCAGACAAAAACAATATAGATTTCTGTATATCTGGAGAACAACATAATCCAAAGTCTCCAAATTAGGTAAAGTAATCTTGGCTATCAACATTATCCGACAAAATGTGGGCGTGATTGGAGAAGTGGGCGTGTCACAAAATAGATGGCAAAACATCTGATGAACGGTAAGTGTTAAATTTTCCGAATTTGGAAAAATTCTGTATATCTAGAGAACGACGACAGCTACAGTTTACATTGGTATAAATAGGTTGTTTATAAATCCACTAATCTGACAAAAAGTAAGTGAATTGGAGAAGTTGGCAAGGCACATCCCATATAAAGACAATAAAGATTTCTATATATGTACCTGGCGAACGGTAAAAGTAAGTTTTTAAATTTAGATCAAATGTCAAAGGCGGGCTGGATTTTAAAAGATCCATGTCAGCTTTAATATACTTTAAATACAATACAGATTTCTGTGTATCTGAAGAACGAATTGTTTCGTTAGCATTACACGAGATCAGTTTTAAAAAAAGTTTACTAATTTTGATATTTTAATCAGGCTTAAGTTCATTGAGTTCAATTTGTATTAAATTATTTTTATGAAGGAAGGAATTTTACGACATGAAATCAATTAAAATTTATTGATAATTTTTCATTCTGAACTGACCACAATACTAATTATTGTTAACAGCTAAGGCACGAGCTATATGTTTACATTTGTCCTTCAAGTTATGCTGAAAAATGTCAAAAAGGGGAAAAAAATAAAGACAAAAACATGGAAAACAAAAAATGTACTTTGAATTTCAAGAAGAATTCTTGACAAAAATTACGAAAAACAAGAAGTAAGGAAGAACATGTAGATCAATTAAAACAGGTAATCATTCATTCAAAGCAAATTTCGATCTACCAAGGTAAAATACCATTTGGTTTAAAGATTGATGTTTGACTAATGACGTCATCCGTCGTCAATGGCGGTGAGAACTAAACGGCAAAACCCACTGAAGAGATTGTGTGGTTACAATCGAAACTAGTCTGAGCAACCTGTCCGTGAAAAACCTGGGTTCAATTCCCAGCTCAGTCAAGAATGAAAAATTATCAATAAATTTTAATTCTATTCATGTTGTAAAATTCCTTTTTTTCATAAAAATAACTTAATGAAAATTAAGTTCAATGAACTTAAGCCTGATTAAAATATCATAATTTGGATTAAAAACCATTAACAGTTCAATAAAATAACCACAATACTAAATAAAGTTTACTAATTTTATTTCAACGGGTGTAACGAAGCGCGCCTGGTTAAGCTAGTTGTATATGATAATGGATTTCCAACAGAAAATCATTTAAAGATTTAGTTCAAAATAACTAATTTATTTTAAAATAACTAAACTGTTTTTAGAATACGTAAGTATTTTTCAAAAATCTACAGGAAACACTGTTCATAACTGAATTGAAAATTTTTTTACAATTATAATAAATTCGATATTATAATATAATTATATTAAAAAAGTACTACCTTAAAAGCAAACTGAATTTATATAATTATCCAAGTACAAGTAATATTTGCGCAAAGTTGCAAAACACATAAAGCAAACCAAACAGCAAATCAAACTATCCACCAACTGGTGGTTTGCCTTGGCATAGAAACCTCCTTTTCAAGTTAGTGCAGTTAGCAGTTGTTGTCGTGTGTATACACAAAGCTTTTATAATATTTTCCTCTAGAGGTTTCGAAATTCTAATGCTCGCTTCAGCTATTAAATAACAAGATTTTCTCAATATGAGGTTTTTAGTTTTTGCTTCTCTAAATGGCTCAAATTTTGTTAAGAGTAGTGACTGGCTTGTTGTAAGCCTATATTAAGGAAAAACAAGTTCGTTTTGTTTTTTCTTTTTTTTTATTATAAAAATTTTAACACACGTAACTTGTATAGCATTGCATAATACAAATGTAATGATACTGAATACAAGTATTTCAAAGTAAACGTTTGTAGGTTTCGTGCTAAATATTTAATTGCGGAACCACAAATACACATTGCTAGAGAATAAGTAGTAAATTTGTAGAGAAATAAAAAAAAAAACAACTGACACCCAATACCTCAATGCAAAGTCTACATGGATACAGACACTTAATGTCGTTAGATTTTTATACATAATAAAATATATAGACTTTTGAAATGTCTTTGAAATGTTTTTCTAAGTGTATTAAAATGTGGTATAATAGTTTCAGTTGGATTTCAAATAGACTTTAGAGGGATCAAATGTAATAGAACTGTTCTAAAATATACAAGAAACGTGCTGTTTTTTAAATAGCAATGCGACTTAAGTTTCAGCCCCTAAATTCTATAAAATTTGTATAAAGGGATTTTGAATAACATTATAAAGGGTGTTTTTTATAGAGGTTTAGTACTTTAAGTTGGCAACACTTATTTAACTGGCTGCCATTTTGACAGCTGTCAAGTAATTTATGTTTAGTTTGGTTTGGCTTATCAGCATGAATAGACTGACACCTGAAAAACAAGGCCTAGATGCGGTAAATGGGCCGCCCAAAACAAGATTGCCGTTTATCTTGATTTTCATCTAATTTAGTTTAGCAATAAAGTTCACTTTTGTTTGAATGGATACCGTTACATCCAGAAAAACTGACTGTTTGGTGTACTTTATGGGCTGGTGGAATTATTGTTCCGTAGTTCTTTAAAAGCGATGCTGGTTAGAACGTTACAGATAATGGTGATGGCTATAGAGCCATGATTACTGACTTTTTCGTTCATCAATTGATCAACCATGATGTGCAGGAGTTGAAGTTTCAACAAGACGGCGCAACGTGTTACACAGCTCGTGCCACAATTGATTTATTGTAGGAAACGTAACCGAATAGTTTCAAGTTTTGGCACTCCAAGATGGTGCGGTTTAACAACGCTAGACTATTTTCTTGGCAGATATGTGAAGTCGCTAGTCTACGCAAAAAAAGCCTGAAACGATTGACCACTTGGAGGACAACATTTGCCGCGTTATTTTCGATATAAGGCCACAAATGTTGGAATAAGTCATCGAAAATTGGACTTCAAGATTAAACTACGTCCGCGCCAGCCGTGGTGGTCAATGCCAGAAGTCATATATAAAACATAATGCCAGAAGATTATCTTTCGAATATAGAAAATTTTATGTCAATTTAAAAAATTCATCTTTATTTTATTCCATTTCAAAGTTCTATTCTTCTCTAAAAAAAACACCCTTTACATTCACATAATATAGACTTGGCAATACACTCGAACGACATGGTCCGTCCGAGACCAGTAGGCGTTAAGCCTGTTATTTAATTTCGATGTCAGTTGGGTCAAAACAATCAACAAAATTAACATCCGCTTAAATTCGGGTCGCACTGACAGATTTGATTTTGACTTTGTTTTAATCATTTTACAAGATATTGAGCTGAAGATCTCATAAGTTTCATTCTTAACGGTTATGGGTTCATAAATACAAACATAGGGTTTGCACAGACCACTCTCACTTTAGAGATATGAGTGCACGTAGGTGTTAGCCAAAGACAAAAAAGAAATACAGTGTCGTAGTGTTACCGAGGTCTGCTCTAGATGCTTCCTAAATTTACAAATTCCAAAATTTGATCCAAACTTTATCATCATCGTTTCTAGACTTAGATACACAGAAAGAATATCACTCTAGATAAATTAAGCTTTTTATACTAACTTTATGTACGAGTCGTACTCAAAAATTCAAGTACGAATAACACTGAAACGTACTCAAATCAATGCTAAATGGGATAACTTTCGAAAATCAATTCCGGAATTTCTTAAAATAAGTATAAAATTCTTAAACCAAGTACAAAAAAGATTGAACTTTTGGTTGGTAGTGCCACTCTGAGAGTAAAATTACAAAATGAGCGTTTTATTCTCATATAACTTTTACAAATTTGTTGTAGCCAGGGGGGGTGCCAGATAATATTGATAAAAAATCGGCATATTTTCAAAAAAAAAAATCGGCATTTGGGGCACTTCAATTAAAGAAAATCGGCAAATTAAAAATATTCCTTTTAAGAACAATAAAACATATTTTTATTAACGCAAAAAATAACAAAACAGAATAGTTCAGCATTCCATATAACTCATATTAAAACATAAAAATTAATAATAAAAAAGGATATTTTTATAAATAAATTGTAGTTGATTTTACAAAATTTTGTACATTAGGTAAAAATTGTTTTATAGTTGAAAAACGTTTTTCAACATTTTATTTTAACAATTATTTTATAGATACATATTTGAGTTTAATAGTTTCATTAAATCCATTTTAATGTCAACATCAACATAGTTTGCATTATTAAATTTTAAATTTTAAGTGTTTCCTAAAAAGTGAATCGTAGATACATATTTGGTTTTATTAAGCTTGACGGCTAAAAATTCTTTCCACATTTGCGGAAGAATGTGGAAGGACCATAATTTGTTGTACAAACGTTGACAGCACTGGAAATGCATCCGTAGAATCTTCACGTTTTATGTCTGAAATTGCCAAAATTGAATATGCCAAAAAGTTTGCAAATTTACTTCAATTCCTTCTACATATTCTTAAAAGTTTAAAAATGTTAACTCTAAATTCAGGGTCTAAATTTTTTAATTCTTTTTCAGAAATAAAGCTGGGGAACTCTTTCAAAATTTTCATCAAAGAAATATTTTAATTTTTTATAATTTTGTTAGGATTAATCATACTTAAAGATTTATAAGATTTTTGTTCAATATCAAAACGTTTTAATAATTGATTTGAAAGTTCTATATAAGTTATTAACAATTTTGTCAATTTTTTGATAGTAACTCATTAGCCAATACTAATCACAAAAGTTCATAAAATTATTTGTGTTTATAAATTCCGTAAAATTTAAAAAATAAAGTAATTTTAATTTTTTAATCGTTTTTTATAAAATTAGTTAATACAGTTTTAAAAAGGCTTTCCATTTGGTTGTATAGGTTATGACAAGTGCTTCAAAGTTAACCAAAATTAATAAATTACACATAAACAAGCAAAGTTACCGTGGTTTAAGTGTTTATCAACAAATCGGAATATTTGGAGCAAAAATCGGCAAATTGGCACTTTGCTAATTTTAAGGCAAAAAATCTGCAAAATGTCGATAAATCGGCAAATATGGCAGGCTTAGTTGTAGCCACTATAACAACACCACACAAGAAGCTAAAAAACGATTTGCTTGTTGTGTGTAGAAACAACAAAAAACAACAGAACAAGAAGAGAACACACTATTTTCATGTTTAAATTTTAATCAATTTTAAAAAGTAAAATTGAAAGCAAGAGTTCTCATTTAGTTTATATTTTTAGTTAAATATGTACATTAAGTTTTTGAAGTAAAAATCATTTCGGGCATGATGCTGGTGTTATATAATTAGAACTCTGTAAGGTGTGAAACGGGTAAGTAAATCAATCATAATAATATTCTTCTTCTAATTTCACCTTTAGTTTATTTCAAGTACGAATTCGGGATTAAATCCACTTTATAACACTTGAATCAAGCACATTTTGGGATTGATTCAATCTCGGTTTTACTTAAATCATTCCCATTTTCGGATTATTAAAAGAACGAACTCGGAATTGAATATGGATAAGTTGAGTATTTCGCAATTGAATAATCCGTACTTGAATCAATATTTCTGTACTTGATTCAAGAAAATCCATACTCACCGTACTATTGATATCGCTTCGGATTGATTTGAGTACGGATGGATTGATTTTTCTTTTGAGTGTAGAGATTAGGCTGCAAATCAAATATGACTAAAAGTAGAAATACATAACAAGCGTTAATTCGTCGATGAATATCGTGCGTTTAAAAAGTTAAGCGCATGAAAAATTGCAAGTTAGACAACACGCATTATAAAATCCATTTATGTCAGATGTTACTAGGAATGTTCAATATTTTGCTTACGGAATTCTAACCTTTGCCTCTTTTTTGTTTGTTTTTGCAGTCCTGGCTTTTTGTATACATTACTGCATGTTTTTCACCTCTTCAATTAGTTTTTCCTCCATGATTCAAAAATTTGTTTGATTATTCGTTTTATTGTCAGCTGAGTACTTGCCAAAAATACACAACGCGATAAAAAAAAAGTAAATTTAACTTACATTCTGCCACAAAAGCGTCCAAATGCTTTTGCTGTTACGTTCATTTAACTTCTTTGACAAAAGTCTACATCGAGCTCGCGCATTAGCGCGTGTTATGTACTTTCACCTTAACTCCATGTTTGTTTTGAAAGTCATTAACCTGGTCTGCACTAGGGAAGTGCAGCCGCACTGCGAAAATTCGACCTATAGTAGCAAAGCAAGCGGATGCAGCAGAGTTTTATGGAGATTTCTCTTAGTCATATGTTTTTTATGCAACAGATCATTAAACGTGTACAACATAGTGGAAAGCCTTTTATGCCTTGGAGGAACGAGTTCTGCATCTTGCGGTTTTTAAATTGCAACCGTCTGCTTGAATCGTTAAGATTGTGGTTTCTGCCAGTTACAAAGGGAAGAGTAGAGGTGTAACGAATCATGATGACGCAGAAAAAAATTTATTATGTTTTCGATATGACCGCATACTATAAATACGATAATTTTTATAAAGAGCGTAGTGCCTGATTCATAAATCTAACACAATCAAACGATGCGTTGCAGTGACGTTTAAAGTGGTTGCTTCCAATTGTGATTCCAAGGGAAAACGTGTAACGATTGATTATGATGCTGAAAAAAACACATCTCTGCTTCTTGACAAAGACCGGAAATTTTCAGCAAACCATTTTATGCTATTGTTGCATTTTTGTTAAATATTACCATGTATTGCAAACTATAAAGATCAGTAGTTAGAAAGTTTTTTAAGGTTTTAAATAGAACAGCGGAACTAGATTGAGGAAGACCGGAATATTACAGGCATCTCGCGTTATTTCGTTGCTTAGAACCGGAAATCTAAACGTATTTTATCGCCCTTTACCAGTCTGTTATAACAACTGTTTGATAGAAAAATGCAAACAACTGACATTTCGGGTGTCAAATATTTAAAAAAAAAGTCCATCAAAAACTAATTTTGCTAAAAAGACAATGGTCTTATAGCCTTTAGGCAATTTCGCTTCTTACAACCGGCAATAAAAGCTTATTATGTTACCTGCCACTTTCTTCAATTGACATTGAGCTCGAAATTTCCCGGACTTATTTATTCCCGCAGAAAATTTGGCTTTCATTAATTGGAATTTTCGGGAAAATGTTTGTGTTGAGTGACATGAAAAACAATATAAGATGTAATTAAATATTAAAAATCAATTGCGATTTTAGGCAATAATTCGTGCTGAACCGAGTCTTGTTTGACTTAAGAGTCCAAAAGAAGTAGCTTAGTCTGAATTTTACCTCGAATGGAAACCCTAAAACGACTGTGAAGCCAGGAAATACTACGAACGAAGGAAAGGCGATCTTGCTGAGCTAAAATTCAATATTTACAATTTAACACCGCCAAACTTGTTGAACTTAATTATTAATAAAACGATTTTTTTTTAAATCTAGTTTACTGCCAAAAATTTTGCACTCAGCTTTGATGTCGAAATATTTAGTCGACTATGATCTATGCTTTACACGATAAACCCTGAATTAACCATAATATTTGTCATTTTTATATTAAATCTGTAATAGTTTTATTTAATTAAAGTAGAATGATTACTTAAAGGCCATTATTTGACAAGCACATTCTCAATTTCTTGGCACGCGTACTTAGGCATTAAATTCTGCTAACTCGACGACGACACATGTACACTATAAAATTCTCTCTCAGTTTGTGTTGCTGTTGCGTTGTTTTATTGTTTGGATAAAGGAAATTGTTTACTGCTTCACACATACACAAACGTTAATATTGTAGTATCCCAACAAACACGAAGTCAAACCTTTGATATGAAATGAATTTATCATTTGACATCAAACTCAATTTTCAAACCTTTTTCAACTGTTTGAAAATAAAAATTGGATAGACTTTACAAAATATGGGTCATATATAGATGAAAACTTGACTCAAGCAAATTTTAACGGATCGGAACAACAATGTAAAAATCTTATTAATACTCTGTCGTTAGCGGCTTTACAAAGCACTGAAATAAAAACTAAGCTAATCAATATAAGACAGAAAATAAACCCTTGGGTGTCTGAAGAATTAAGCTCGCTTATATCGTACAAAAATAAATTGTTAAAAGCAAGGAGGAAAAATAAGCAAAATAAATTTATTGCAAACAGCCTCAAACGAATAAGTAAAATTATCAAATATTGCAACAAACAATTAATGAATAATTATTACTCCTATAATATAGAATTGTGTAAGGGTGATCCTAAGAAAACCTGGAAATTTTTAAATAAACAAATTGGAAAAAAAATTGATTCTTCTATGGAGTTATTGACCAATGATGATACCATGGTTATCTTAGATAGCGAAAAAGCTTCTATTTTCAATACTTTTTTTTATGATTCCGTTCGAGATATGCGCGTATGTATACCTCAAAATGATAATGATGACATCAATATGTTTCGCACAATGTCTCCTGTAAGTTCAAGATTTGTTCTAGAAGCCACAGAAGAAGAAAAAATTGATCACTATTTGGATTGCTTAGAAATAAATAAAAGTCCCGGTTGTGACAACATTACACCTAAAATGTTATTCGTACGAAAAGCAGCTGTGTCAAAAGAAATAACAAACATATTTAATAAAATGATAGAGGAAATGAGATATCTGAATGTACTAAAGGTGCACAAAATTTTGCCAATACCTAAAGGTATTCGGAGTAATAAAGTGGAGAATTATCGTCCGATTTCAGTTCTTTCAATCGTTGATAAGATATTGGAGAAAGTTTTGTTTGAGCAATTATCAAGTTACCTTGAGATAAATAACATTTTGTTTGATCGACAATTCGGTTTTAAAAAAGGCACTGGAACTGAAGAAGCTGTTGTAAATGTGGTGGAGTATGTTTGTAGCGGACTTGATGCAGGTTTTAAAGGAGTTGCAGGTGTTTTTTTTGATCTATCGAAAGCGTTTGACTTGGTTGATCACGAGATACTAGTAAAGAAACTAGAATTCATTGGTTTTTCACAAAATGCTGTTGAATTATTTAAAGATTATTTAAGGAATCGAAGACAATTTGTTCAAGTTGGTGAATCTAAAAGTGGCATGCTTGATGTGTTATGTGGTGTCCCACAGGGTAGCGTCCTGGGCCCGCTGTTGTTTAAAATTTATATAAATGATATGAAAAATATAAAGTTTTATGGAAAACTATTTATGTTCGCTGATGATATCTGTCTTTTATACAATTATAAACATGAAAAAGTATTGCAAACACAGATCGAATATGACGCCTCTATTTTGTCCGAATTTCTGAGGATTAACAAACTGATTTTAAATACAGGGAAAACTAAATTTATAAAGTTTAAGCCATATATTTCAAGGAACGATGAAGTTATGAGTGTACACATTGGTGATAATTTGATAAATGAGTCAGAGTGTTAAATATTTAGGAATTAATCTATGTCACAATCTTATGTGGGAAAACCACATTAATCAGCTGAAATCTAAAATATCATCTGGAATTGGTATTTTGAACAAATTTAGAAACAAATTGAATCCTGAAACGAAAATTTTACTTTACAATTCTTTAATTCACTCGCACTTAACATATCTCCCAATGATCTATGCATCTAAATCTAACTCAGTAATAAAATCGCTTCAATCAGCACAGAATAAAGCTTTGAAGATCGTGTTTAATCTGCCGTTAAGATACAGTACAGTTCACTTATTTAAAAATTTTGCAAAAACTATACTTCCAATACGAGGGTTATATAAACAACAAATTTTAATTTATGTTTTTAAATGTATTAAAGGATATGGATCTCACAATATACATTTTCATCAAAATCTCATACACAGTCAGAGAATAACAAGACATGCGACGGATCTGAATGTAGCGAGATGTCGCTTCGAGTTGACTAAACAACGAGTTACTTTCGCTGGTGCTAACGAGTATAACCAATTACCTGACAACCTTAAAAATATTTTTATACTGTCAACTTTTAAAGGAAGTATAAAACATTACTTGCTTAATAACGTCGAAATACTTCTTACAAATTAACTTAAAAATGTAAATATGTACATATTTTTTATTTTATATATTTTTTTTTCTTTTTTTTATATTCATATGTAATATATTGTTAAATTTTTTTTAAATTATACAGTGTAATATATTTATTGTTGCCTACTTTTTTTGTTAGCCTCTATAAAGCCATAATGGGCGCTGAGGCAAAATTTTAAATTTTGTTAAATGAAATTGAAATAAAACATTAAAAACGAAAACGAACGAAAAACGAAATTCAAATTGAAAATGATTTGAATGTAAGCATGTGACATGTTTTTGAAATGTTTTTTCAAATTGATATCAAATGTTATTCTCAAACCAAAAAAAAAAAAGCTTGACAGCACTAAAGCGAAAAATAAATGTAAGCATTAAAAAATGGCGATTAAAGTTACATGTGTTACACAATTAAAGCATAGTTACATATTACGTGAAGTGAGTTCAACTTTAAAAAACCTTAATTTGTTGCTAAAAAAAATAATAAATATATTTGTGAGTAAAAAATTAATTACAAAGTGTAAGAATGTAAATAAAAATAGAACGGAAATGTGAAGAAATTATAAATTTGTTGCACGCTCGCGGCTCGTCAAAATCCTCAAAACAAAAAGGAGCCTAGTATTTCGTCTTTGCAAGAATTAGAGAAAGAAAAGAACGCTATTTCGTTTTTTAGCTATGGTGCCGAATGCAAAGCTCAAGGTTTTTTTAAATAAATAATGAATTTTAATTAAAAAAATATACATGTGACCTTCTCCGAGAAAAGGGACCTAGTATGTCATAAAAACGGGTTTGGACTTAAGAGTGGATTCTGGTACCTAAAAGGGTGTAGAATAAGATGAAATGAGTTAGATTTCTGATAAAAATTTATTTATTTAACTAACCATACCAAACCGCATCTCCCAACTGAAGGTGTGTTGACAATGATAATGCGTTATGAAACTTTAAATGCGTTTTTCTCAAAACTTCATTTTTACACACTAGGTCCCTTTTCTCGGAGAAGGTCACATATCGTTGGTCTCAAGTAGAAAGGCCCTAACTCAAATAATTGTAACTGTATAGGAGAAGGTAAAAACATAACAGAAACTGTATGTATCATAATGTAAACTTGCTCATACAACTGCTTGTAAAGCCGTTATTTTTTACAACAATGTAATGAATTTTTGTGACGAGGTGTATTTGTGTAAAATTTATTGGAATAACTGGAAAACTCACTTTCGTAAAAAATGCGAGTTAGGGCCTTTCTACTTGAGACCATCGATATATATTTCATTTATTAATGCCCCTATTGCGGTTCTCCACTCAACTCAGTTTGGTCGTGTGAGAGTCAACCCAACTTATGCACAACCAAACTCATTTTAGGTATTGTGATACCCAACGGTTTTTAGTTGAGTTTGCTATAAAGTTGCCAACTTAAAATATCGATTTGCCAACTTTAAATATAACGTTTGACAAGTGAAAATTTTATAAAATTAAATAATTTTTTAAACTAAAAGTATTTTAAATTGTTGTGTTGAATAAAAAGTATTTACAATGGATATAAGTGTCGATTTATTTTATGATGCTGAAAATGAAAACTCTTGTACAGATGTGCTACGTATAAGAAGAAAAATTCCTGATAATGCCAACCCTCTTGAACTACCTAACGCCAAGTAAAAACTTATAATTAGTAACGTATCTAAATAATAATTTTAAATTTGTAGATTTAAAAGTTATTTCCGACTAAACAAGGAAGCGTTTCATTATTTGCTGGATTAAAAAAACACCTGTTCGCGTAGTGGCTATTCCTCCTATATTAAAGTTATGTGTTAAAGTATCATATATCTTTACACTGATTTTTGGTCATACCAAATTTTGGATTTCCACGTGCAATCGCTGGGTTTTTTCCATTAGATTAACAAGCCTCTCAAATTGTGCTTTAGTTGTAATTTTCAAAGATCTACGAATGTAGTAAATGCTGTGAAATTCTAATATACAGTATAACAAATCTTTCTACTTACGGTTTTTACATTGTTATTTTTTTTGCTTTTAAAAATGAAAGTCAACTGAAACTGAAAACAACTCAACTACTAATAAGCAGTTGATTATTTATAACGTTTCAGTCGACCAAACTTTTACAAAGTTGAAAACGGCAATACCACAAAAAAAAACAGATACACAACTGAAAAGCCAACTATCAGACGAGTTGAGAATGGCAATGCAAATTTACCAAAGGCAACCAAACTGTTACAAAAGTGGAGAACCGCAATAGGGGCATAAAATACACATTTAAGAATAACGTTTGAAAGCAAGTTGATAATAAATGCATTTCGCAATTTGAAAATAATTTCCCCTTTTTGTTGAGAATGCTATGATTTTCAAAGGATTTGCACATCATTATCAAACGTTTAAGAAAAGGTTTGATTTCAAATCATTTTCAATTTTATATCAAACCTCCATGTTTGTTGGGATGTGAGTTGGTCACCACTGTCTAAAAGGCATCAGCCAATAAATTCATATAAAACACTCCTCTTTTGACAATTACAATGTTCCTAACATAAATACTCATGAATAGAATAAAGTAATATAGAATATAAGATGAATGTATATTTTTAGTTATATAGAATACTTACATTCATTAAATAAAAAAAAAATGGAATTGAAGTGAAGTGAAGAAAAAAACGAGGCTATGAAACCAGGTTATAATCGTACAATGAAAACCACCATATCTATCTTTTTATTCAGTCATACATCCATCACTTTAAGCTTAATAATAGCTTTTAAAGAATATTTATTATACCTCATTTTTATTTTATGTTTTAGTTTTTTGTAGTTAGAAGTTTAAAGGAAACTTGTTAAAGATGAAAAAAAATATAGTCCTTATGAAAGATTCATTTATGCCATAAAGAAACATTCAGAATCAAAAATTCAATTTCACCAGGCTTTTATAAAAACCTCAACTTTTATTATAAATAAATAAAATATTTAGGTAAATATAAATAAAGGCCAATTGTTGAATACAATTTAAATAATGAATCGTGGTTAGTTAAATGCAATGATAAATTTCAAAAGAAAAGCTTCCAGACTAAAAGCTTTAATAAGAAGGTTATAATTTCTCATATACATTACATAAACTGGTGAAATAAATGAAACTTATGTGCAGGAAACCCGTAAATATGCAATTGCATGGTTTTCCTTGTGCGACCAATGTTTGCCTCCATTTATCCAGTTTATAGCTTTTTATTAATTTTGGCATCGTTTTGTTAGTGCATATTTTTGCATATTTTATTCAAAAAAGCATTGTTGCAGTGCATACGGCACCTTTTTAAAGCCTATTATTTTGATACGTATTGATTTTTAAACTTTGGTTACCAGATTGCTTTTCTAATTATCCTCACACTACCATGAATGGAGACATAAAAATTTAATGTGTGGATATTTAGACCCACCTTCTAGTATACCGATCGACTCAGAATCACTTTCTGAATCAAGAATCGGCCTATAATTTCACTTATTCCTCATACAAACTTCTTTTTGAAATACTCTTTGTGACAATTAACCATCTAATTATGTTAGTATTTAGTTAAAATCCAGCTTATTTCAATCAAAATCACTTTACAAAACTTTATAACGGAAAAATCTCATATACATAGATGTTGATATCTAGATAATATTCAACACAAATAACTCTTATATGCATTTTACCCTAATAACATAAACGGTTTTTACCCTTTGTGTTAAGTGTAAAACTCTGCCTTATTTATTACGATGTTATACTACAAAGTGTGAGTATATTTTTCGTTTGTATTGTAAATTAATGAATAGCTGAGAGATATACCCAAGAAAATTTTTTCTTATTATGCGAAGCCCTAATGGTAAATTTTAAAAAGTAATCACACAGTTATGCGCTACGCAATAAGACATAAAGCGATGCAGTAAGGCAAGTGAACGAATTCTTAATAAATTTTTTTAAAAAAAATACAAAATTTTAAGGTATGTAAGGGAGCATATTAAAGAATAACGGTTACAAAAAATTCAGTGTGCAAAGCTCATCGTTACATTCACCAATTTTTATATGCGCTGAATAAAGCGATTTCTGTGTCAAAAATGTATTGCTTCAAAGTGGGAACTCGCCATATAAAATCCATGTCTTCCGTAAGCGAAATGGTAAGCGAAACTTTTACGTTTCTCCCTTACAAACATGCTTCGTTTGAAGCTTCATTTTTTATTGGGTAGTTTCGTCAACTGCTTTATTCTGGTAGATTTAACACACGTGTTTGCTACAGCTTTTTGTGTGATTTCTTAACCACAGCATAGTAAATTAAAGTTTAACACATTTTGTTGTTACGGTGTTTTGAGTGTTAATACGTTAACTACATTAATAAGATTAACAAGGTCTACAAGGGAACTTAACTAGCAAGAGTAAAAACCGCTTTAATTTTGTTTAGGTGGGTATTTTATATGTCCCAAATGTGCTCGGTAAATTTTTACCACTAACTTCTTCTCTTGGTATGGCCAGACCACAATTAGAACATCTAAAACCCCCTATTAAATAAAAATTAAATAAATATATTTTGTTTTTATTGAACGTATGCTTATTATTTTAGATTATAAGAATTTATTATATAATTTTGTTATTTCATTGTTATATTACACATGCAAGAGATCGAAAATGTTGCCTTTAATTTGCACATTGCTTTTTCGCATCTACCACAGATAAAACGAGTTTTGCGTTTGATTTTTGTAGTTAAATTGAACTTAGCGTATAATGGGCCGTTATTTTCTTATTTGATTCATACTTGATTCATTCAAATCAGAACATATCATTTATAGAATTCGCGTTTTTTTTTTCCTATTTGAAAGATTTGCAAGCAAAAAAAAATTTGGTCCAAAAGAGTAATTTCATAGACTTTTACATAAAAGTGTAATTTCATCCCACTAAGTTGCTCTAATCGACTCCAAATTAGTTTTATACGTTTCAGCACATATCAATTATAGAATACACCTTCCTTTTTTTCTTTTTTTTTTTTGATTTTTTGTTATATTCGAAAAATATTGCAAGCAAAACACAAATTTGGTCTGGCCAGACCAAGACGGTAATCCTAGTGTTAAAAAATGTTGTGTAAGGCATCATATGATAGGTCTTGACGGACTATACTTTTTTACTTGTATATTATATTTAAATATTAATTAAAATAAGCAATTTTGTTTTTTTTTTTTTTATAACACATTTTTATGTGATACATATTTTGGAAATTATGAATATTGAATTTTAAAAAATGCCTATTTGGAAAAATGTTAAAAGTGGCCTTTATGGACGTTGGACAATATGGAGAAATGGTGATAGTTACTAATATCGCACCATATAGGAATGGGGAAGAAGGAAGTCCTAAAGAGAATTCTGGTAGCGAAAATTTTTGCCGAGGATTAGTGACCATTTTGGAAAAATATGGAATGTTACTAGCAACCCACTATATAGAAATGGTGCTCCAAGGGGTCCTCTTTGGGACCATATTAGTGGTATATATGAAATAATTTTGGATATTTAGAAAAATTGAATTTAAAACTGAAACTAGTTAACTGAAAATAGTTGCTGTTAATAAATTGTGGTTGATGTCTCCGCTAGTTAAATACGTATTTATCTTCACACACACATCACATGTTTAACCATTTTTAGAGCGTATATTGAAGTTTTTAATGCATATTTAATACAAAGCACTTTTTTAGAGCATATTTCCGGCTTCGCTGCCTTTGTGGAATAAATATTTATATCATTAATGCTTAATTAAATCAAAAAAAGTTGAGGGAAAATAATTTCGGCTTGGAACTACCTATCCTTTAGATTTACAGCCTAGCCCACGATGTCGATCGACAACTTAAGCGAGGGACAACAATTCACTCACTATCGTTCACATTAGCGCCCCACTAACTAACGACATGTCGTCGCCAGGTTCACAAAGTCACACAGAGGGGAAACGAGACTGAAGGTATTCACCTTTCTCTTGGTTGCCGTAGGCGAATTTAGACTAAAATTTGTACATATACGCCGTCGTGATTAAAAAACTTAACGACAATTTTTGCAAAAAATACGCAGAAAATAAACAGTGTCGTATTTGTTGTCGTTTTTGCTAACCACGATCCCAATTTTTAAAAGCGCTAATTTCGCCACAAAAAACGCGACAACGATAAGGGTGAATATTTCATACTGGGTCGCAAACATGTATGAAAGCTATTACGTTATCGTACGCTTGTATTGTCGATCGACTGGGGCGCAGATCAGCTGTTTTTCGTGACAAATGCAGGCAAGCGATTGCGGTCGACATCGTGGGCCAAGCTGTTAATATACATAAAACACTTCCGTTAATAAAAATTTGATAAATCTTGCTCCGGCTTTTAAACGATATATCCTAAAAATTGCAAATAAACTTTTATAAATCGAAATTTTATTCCCCATCCTCGTTTTTTATCACTTAATAAACGTTGTTATTATTTTTATATTCCACTGCAATTACTCATCTCCTTGCAAATTATAAAAATAATCTTTATTTTTATCACAGATATCACATATGACAAACAAATATCATTTCAAAGATAATAATATGTCATTTCCGCTTGTGCATTATTGAAATTTTTTAATAAGCTGAATGAATACACTGATACTGATTAAACATGAGCCAAATGAATGTCATAATGTGGTTCTTTAATGAGTTTTTGCGTTTGCCAATGTAGGAAAAACATAGTGATATATGTATGTAAAAACATTCTGTCGAAAATTATAGCATTATTTTAATAAAATATTGATTTCGGTTTTAACCCTATCTTACTTTCTAGTAAGACCGGATTTTTGACATGTGGATTAAGTTTAAACTTAGTTTAACGTATTCTGAAACTCGGATTTTTCCGGCGGAAAGTGATTTTTTTTTATTACTTCATTAAAGACCATAATTTTAATAAAAACTAAGCTGTTCCGTCAATATTTTTAATACAAACTTGGTAATGGCGCCACAAATCTGTTTTCCGATTAACTAAACATAGTTTAATACATGATCTCAAAAACCCAGCCTAAGAGGTGGACTTCGACACTAATAAAATTATTTTTCGAGGGTCATGACAAATTATATAATTTTTTAAAATAATGGTTCTTATTACAATTTTCCGTTAGTTAAAGGCAGGATTTTGCCGGACGTATAACAAGTTATTTATTATTTAATTTTACCTACCCGGTAGAATGAACTTGCCTTTAGTATATATTGCTTACTTTAGTTTAAATCAAAGTTGTAATAGTGAAAAACTTTTTATGCGTGGTACAAGTCCATACCTTTAACTAACGGCAAGTTGTAATAATGGCCCTTAGTTGAAAGTTATTCAGCCGGATTGGGGCGATATCTAGGCCTAGTAAAATATGAATTCTAAACTCAAAATAACTTTTCATCTTTATAGACCTTTAACAAAACAAATCGATTTTTATTAAAATTGTGAGTCACACCTTGACGTCAAGTTTTTTCCCCAACATAACTTGACATTTCTTTCAGTGTTTGAAAAACTCAACCATGGAAAGGTACACAATTGAGCGGCGCATTAAGATTGTTAAAGCCTTTTAAGAAAATGGTCGTTCAAATCAAAATGCATTTCGTGCACTTCGTGATTTTTTAGTCAGCATAATCGACCTCAGTGGATTCTTAGCAAACAGAATTACCGCATTTGGGCAAATGAGAATCCACGAGGGATTGTTGAAAAGCCGATGCATCCACAAAGAGTGAGTGTTTGGTGCGGTTTATGGGCTGGCGGCGTTATCTTCGAAAATGAGGTCGGCCAAGCAGTTACCGTGAATTAGTGATGAGCGATCCCGTGAGTTTTAAAGAACAACGTGATTTAAAAATCACCGCTCCTTAAAACTGTGATTGTGATCACGGTTTGTCAGTTTTCAGTTCCTTTATAGCAATTGCGGCCAAGCTATATGTACAATATGCGAGTTTTCGCAAAAGAGCTTTTGTAAATACTTTGCAAAGAAACAGAAGCAAATTGTAGGAGCTTTCAAAGCTGTTTACTTGCATATATTGTACATCAGTGTGACCAGATCTGAAAAATTTTACAGCTAAATGTGGCATTAAACATAGTAGTCTGTTCCAATTTGTGAAAAATGTTCAGCAACACGAAAAATTGTACATTTATCAATGTTACCTATCTCGAGAGTTTGCACAATTTGACGTTTTTAATCTTTCAAAGTATGCGGCATTGTATATGGGCATTTCCATGAGAATGTCAACCACGACTCAAAAAATAAATAGCCTTGAAACAATTTTTCGAATATGGTAGTAAGTAAAAAAACACTCAAACTTTACTATGCAAAGGGGTTTACAGCTTATTACAATATTTAAAGAGAAAAAATAAAAGTTAAAACTGACTATCTCTTTGATTCATTTTTAGTAACTGCAATCAACAATTTTCACTTTTCTGCCGATTAAATACAGATACTGGTAACATTGGAATTATACCTTAAAATTAATGTTACAACAATAATGAACAAAATTCACGAGGAGAGACCAAATATATAGTTTGATTAGCGGTATATTTTTTGGTTTGCTTTGGGTGCTATTCAAATGTCACGTACGTGGTGCGAAAACATCATTTGTCTATGTCATTGTTATTTGATCAGTCGAACGTGTTTCAAAATAAAAGTTCAAAGCAAGATATTTGTTGCAAAAAAATATTGACCGGAATTTTTTTTTAAATAGGTATAATAAAAATTTTATAAGCTGTTAAACGTCGTCACGTACGATATTGTATTACTATAAATTCAACTAAATGTATCATCTTATTATGTTGGTATTAGGTTGAAATTTGATCAAAAATTATTTTTTTGCAGTCTTAATGATCTAAACAATTATAATTGGTATCGGTACATATTTGACCATAGCACTCATTCAAATACTACTCCAGAAAATAGCTTTTAATGTTGTAACTTTCTAATAAATGCTGGTATTGACATAAAAATTGGCGACAATACCTTTTACGACAAGTACTATGTCGTGATAAAATGTTGTGCTGGTAGGTCCAAAATTAACTATAGGTCCCATATAAACCCCCTTCCTAAAATCGCTGAAAGGCAAGAAAACCTCATATAGATGAAGATATCTGAATATACGGCACAAATAACTTTTATATAACTCTTAACGTCATAGCATAATTCTGTTCCGGCGACCATGATTGGCGATGGGTTAAAAATAGGGACACTCAAAAATTTGTTTTTTAAATATTATGGTGTAGGGTATTATATGGTCGGGCTTGGCCGACTATACTTTCTGACTTGTTTGTTTTAAGTTTTTGTATGCATATATTTCCCAAATATATATTTCATATCTTTTAAATACTATAAGAGAAAAATCTGTCACGTACGGTATGTCACGTACGATATTACATTTGGTTCATTATTAAACCATCCAGAAAAATGTTTTTCTTTCCAATTAAGGATTATAACGGAAAAATATATGGTTTAATGCAAAAAATTTAAACAAGGAAAAATACATCCCACAATTCGCAGATTTTCGGATTTTTTTACATTCACCCCAAAATCACTTCCGTTTTATGTCACGTACGATATACACCTATTTTGCTAGGTATTTTGGACAACAAGGTTTCGAATGTAACAATTTTTTTTTTCATATATAGTACCCTCTAAAAGAAACAATGATTAATAAGTTTTCCAGTTACTACTATTTGCGCAAAAACTCCATCGCTCCGAAGGCGTACAAATGTCACGTACGATGACATGGAAATGCCCATATGTAAAAAAACCCACATGTATTTAACTAAAAATTTTTTTTTTCAAATAAAAAATTAAGTAAAAATGAAAGTAAATATGGAAGAAAAACTGTTACCGGTTGTGTTATTTATGTTTTTCAGTTCTCATTTTAATATTAAGTTTAAACTTTTTTTATTTGCTCGAAATTCCACGTGAAATAAGTGCAGCTTATATTATTTCGCAGTTGTAATAAAAATGTTGGCAGAAACATTTCGCAACTTTTTCACAAATTAAACAGAGAACAATTCTATCAACATTATTTCATAGAAATTCCGCACAAGTTTTTTTCTTATGAGTTTTGACAGCATTTCACGTAAAATGTTGAACAGAGTACCAGGCTTTAGACATGGCCAAAACCTGCTAAAAATGATTTAAAAAAATGCTAAAAATAATTCTAAAATTTTTTAAAGATTTTTGTTAAAAAATTTCTTACCAGTTTGAAATTTTATTAGAAAATAAATACATTTTAGTGACTTACTTTTTAACGAAATTGAAATAAATGGCTAGATTTAAACAAGAGGGTAGATTTTGGTTAAGCATCTTTTACATATAAATATGTACCACAGGTAGTTCAGATTAAATTAAAGGGGCTTGCAAATTTAAACGATTGTATTTCTATGATATACACAATTTTTTATATCATTTAATTTCTTATAGTTGAAAGTTTTAGAGAAGTTGATGTTTCGAGCAACAAATTTTTCCAAACATTTACACTATAGAATTTTTATCTAAATACAAAGTGAAATTTCTTTGTACTTTTATATCGTAATATCAAAGGCAAATAATATTTACAATCAACATGGTGATGGCATTTCTAATGTTCCTTGAATATTTTAAGATGTTTCTTAACATATATCCATTTTCATACGAAATTTCATTTTGGGTCTAACTATTTTAAGTCAAAATTTATTATAATTTATTTACAAATTAAAGTAAAATCAATAAAACTGTTCGTTCAAATATTTTAAATAATGCTAAAGAAGCTAAAAACATTTTCTTAAAATGCTAAATAAAATGCCATGTGCTACATGAATATTTTGCGGCTAAATGATGCTAAATTTAGGTGCAAAAATGCTAAAATGGCCACACTGATATACATTAATACTTGACTAAATAAACTATGGCTTTAAAATAAATACTAATTAGGTAGAAGTTTTACCCACACAAACAGTGAAATATCATAAATTTGTGTATGTATCAAAAAAAAAAAACAAAAAGAACGACTTAGCAAGTACCTGTTACTTGACAAATTTGGTCACAACTGTGATTCGTGATTTTTCAATAACAGTAAGTAAATTACAGGTACAGAAATATCGCTCATTTCTACCGTGAATGGTGTTCGCTATCGATGGCAACGGACTTATTGTGGTCAGAAATTGAGCATATCGACCCGGACGATATGTAGCTCCAACAGGATGGTGCCACTTGCCACACAGCCAACGTAACAATGGCTCCTTTGCGCGAGAAATTCAATGGCCGTGTTATCTCACGTCGTGGCGATGGTAATTGGACTTCTTTCTTTAGGGATATTTAAAAGAAAGAGTGTACGACAATAAGCCAAGAACAATTCAAGAGCTAAAGGATGAGATATTTCGGATAGAGGTATGGCCCCGAAGCCGTGGCGAGCATTTGGCCTGTATTTTGTTTCATACATAATTGTCATAGATCCTTCTATCATAATAAAATATATTAAGATAATTTTCTGAAAACTTTTTGTTTTATTTACAATTAACATCGCGCGTTTTGGTTGGACCTTTATATTCAAACAAAGTGAATCATATTGAAGTCTTATGGTGCTAAATAGATCGAAACAAATATAAGTCAGACTTGATGAGATCTGGGCCATGTCATTCAAAATATTGGCACTCGATAGATATCAAACTTTTCAACCTTTCTAGTTTAATATTGCTTCCTTTCACAAAAAAAATCATATGTTTTATTTTGTTATTTCTAGTGCATTTCAACCTTAGTTTGCTTTATTTTTGTTAAGACTACCTAACAATCCACTTGATAGGTGAAATAGAGGAATGTGCTAGCCTCGATCTAATTTCAGTGATTGAGATACAACGAAAATCTAGATCTATCCTATCAAAATTTTTTTTATGGAATACAGTTGTCGCTTGACGTTCCGTTTTGTGTCGGGACGTTCCGAAGCATAAATGTTGTTCCTTTTAATGCTCAAATTATTAACAACCTGGTTAGCGGATCAAATAAAGAGCTTCTACTTTAATGCAATGGAAATTCTGACTTGATTGTGATTCGAAAATATACATTATATACTGTTCTTATGTAGAATCCCAGCTAGCATTTTCAATTGTATAAGTCTCCTGGAAATCTCACGAAGCGCGTTTTGATCGTCGACTAGCGCATCTTTTAATCGTAGAAGATTCCTCGCATGGGAGAAACTGTTACACAAGCCGATTCGTCTGTGAGATACTTCTACAGCACAGCGGAAGACGCTTATATTAATCGTAGTTATCTAACGAGTCTTTCAAAAAGCATTTTAGGAATCGTATGAGACTCAGAAAGGGATTCTCGTACAACTCGTGAAATGCTCAGCCGCATAACTAAGCTACCTAAATAAAACATGAAGCGCATTTTTCATGTCAACTCTTCCAATTTTCATATAATTTTATATAAAATAAATCCTTAGATCGCGAATTAAACTCTACCCGGTTGGAAAATCTTATTCGACCGGTCCTTAGTTCCATTTGTTTAATTGAAATTGAATTGACAATAGAATTCTCATTTTTAAAAAAACGCTAGGTAGCTCAGTAATTCTTATATGACTCTTACAGAGTCGCAAAAGGTTCATTCCAAGGTTAAAAGACGAGCGTGTCAGAAAATTTATAAAAAGGTAAAAAATAAAAAAATTAGATGTTTTTGTTATTGTAACTCGTCAGATAAGCATCAGAAGATTCTTTTCGGAGTTGTATATTAAACATTATCGTCAGACAAACAGTATATGCTAGCTGGAAAACACAAACACTAATAGCGCTTGTATAGAAAGTCATGTTTTAAGTAGCGCCCTTTTATCCGGTAAAGAAAACCAAAAATTTTTTACTAAAACAAAATACATATACGAAAAAAAGCCAGTAAAAACATTTTACGCAAACAAAACATATTCACTAAACACCTACAAGTTCTTCGTGCTGTTGTAGTTGCTAACATTTTTTGTTTGGTCATTACTTTATCAATGTAAAAAAAAACACTAGAACATTAAAATATAATAATTGCCTACAGAGCGACTATAATTGTTTTGCTTTATAACGAAAAACAGAACACTATATAATGTTCGTTATTTTTTTGAAAATAGTTATGAACAGTATTAAGGGTTGTTTATTAATACACAAACTGTATAAAAAAAAATTGATGTTGTTTCTGGGTATGTGAGCCGTACGCTAAATAATTTGCTGTCTATTTTCGAACACTGGATTAAACAAGTTTTAAATATTGCTACTCTCTCTTTAGAATGTCCTACTCTCTCTCTCTTCTTGAAAATAGTTATGAACGGTATTAAGGGTTGTTTATTAATACACAAACACTAAAAGAAATTGATGTCGGTTCTGGGTGTGTGAGCCGTACGCTAAATAATGTTCTGTTTATTTTCGAACACTGGATTAAACAGGTTTTAAATATTCCTACTCTCTCTTCAAAATGTCGCAGTACATCCACTCTTTAGTCCCAGTCATAATCCCATTCAAAAATGATTGGCTTTTGTATCATTAAAAACACAGGAAAAATCTATTTTCGACAGACGCCTTTGTTCATCAAGCAGTCAATGTCTTTCCTGGTACACCTAATGCTATTTATATTTCATTAAATTTGTAACAAAATATGTAATGCAGTGCCTTGCAAAGTTGGCATTTCCTCTATGGATTTCTCCTCTATGGTATTACAAACACCGGTTTCGTAAACTAAAGCTTTTTTGCGTATCCGGTCTTCGGTCGGGCACAAGGCCGCTGTTGGGAGCTTTATTTAGCGTGACAGTGTTTTTTATACCATAGAGGAGAAAATCCTTGCGCCCAAAGGGTCTTTTTTGTCAAAGACGGCTTGATTGCCCTTAAAAGATAATGGCAACGACAAAACAGTTTAACGGATGTATAATTCCTTTTCAGAAAGGCAACTTTTAAAAATTAGTTATTTTTAATTCGGTTTCTTCATTATTAAAATTAAACTACAAAACTTCAACCCCTTTAACAAAAATATTTATTAATATGTTGAAGCAATTATGATCTTATAAATAAACTATGAACGGTATTGTGTGTATTTTAAATCACAAACAAATGTATAATAGTTTAAAAATTAGCACTAAATATTAGCTTATTTTCGGAAATACGTTTTTGAAATGTGTACAATTTTTTTTATTATAGCAAAAAAAAATATAAGGAAAAATACTTGTTGCATACACATGTTTCAGCAAATGACGTCATATACTTATGAATTTCTATACAAATTTAATAAACTTTGTACGTTATTTTGATTTTAATTGCGTATACATACATACATACATAAATATGCACATATGTAATAAAAAAAAATAGAACAATAGTTTGACAAATATGTACATATGTAAGTATGTATAATGAAAAATTTTAAAAGCGATACAATTACAATAATAAGTTAAGCAGCAAATAGAAATGCGTCATTAAAAAGAATGTTTCTAAAACAACGTAGCAATTGAATTTCATAAGGTTTGAGGAACCATCTTTAGGCTAGTTAGTAATGAGCGGGATAATCAGTGTGATGGTTGCGGATTCGACTCCCACTAGAGGCTTTATTATGTTTCTCTACAAGGGGCTAAAGATTTACATTGCTAATACTTGGTAAATTAAGATTATATATTTTATTTGTAAGATATTATCCGGTATGTGATGAAATGGATTTCGAAAACGAAACGATTTAAAACCTTTATATATATATCGTTTTCAGTATCTTTAAAAAGTTATTTATAAGAAATTTCCTATTATTTGATGTACATATCGCATTGGATCCCTTTAAGAGAGTAAACTTAAAATTTTCAATTTTCACTTTATGCACGAAATCGATGAACAGTGGTCATATCTACCCACTGTAAAAATCTTACATTATTTTCTCTAGTATTTTGTAAAAAAATGCAATTATATCCCCCTTTGTGATATAAAAGTATATATAAAAAGAAAACAGTTTTTGTCTCTGCTGAAAATTTATAAATTTAGGAGGAACCAGTGCGATATGTACATATATTTTCCTTTATATTCTATATTACATATCAAGGCGAATTCATTTTTCAGGTAGCGTTGAAAGCACAGCTGTGCTACTTTTTTTTTACTTAGAGAGAGAAATGTCAAAAGTTGCTTGTGTTTTTGACATATCGATCAACGAAAGCAACAAAAAAATACATTGTTGTGTTTTTTGGTGTTGTTACTTGTTGTAGTAACGACACCACCGTATACATGAATACGCCTTGTTGCAAAAAACTAAAAATTTTAAAAAATATATTTTAAAACAGCTTGAAATTCAACGTATCTTTTAAAAATTATAGTTTTGAAATTGATCGATGTTGGTATTTAAGGGTTAAACAATTTTAAAAGTGTGAAAAACTCATAAGCAATATGTAGCTTAATAGGCTTGACTTTACTTGCAGATTATTAGTTGGAAAAATGTTGTAAACAAATTTTGTAAAACCTTTCAACTTCCGTTGAGAAAATTTTCATATAAAATGTTTTTATGATTTTTAAAAATTTGTATGAAGGGGTTTAATTCTGTGACTTAGTGCTTAAAGGGTCATCAATGTTTACATTTTGCTGTTTGAGTTAATCGTTGGATTAAGTTAATTTTTTAACTTTTTTTATTTTGCTGAAACAGCCAATGTCCAATTTAACCTGTAACAGCTTCATAAGGATTGTCATAGCCAATAGCACTAAAAACAATTAATTTAATTTTCTGAAAATTGAATATTTTGGCATTGGCCCTTTTAGCAACAAGTCACAGAATTTAAATCTAAAACCCTTATTTACTTTCAACAAGTATTTAAAATTATAAAATAACAATAAAATGAAAAATAATATTTTTCCAATCATCAGTAGAACTTGGTGGTTGAAATTAATTTTGTGTAATAGGAGAAAAAAAGTAATAAATTAGTAATTTAGTGAAAAAAAATTAAAATCAAGTCACGTTGCTAAAACGTGAAAAGTTATTTGGCAAAAAACGAAATTTTATACTTAAATTAATGAATTTATTAGTGAAATGAAATAAATATTGACAGTAAGAATAATTTTAGGAAATAAAGCATTAATACAACATTTGTTTTCATTAATATTGCGATGGCTCCTAAAGACGTGGTGTAATCATAGATATTTATATGTTAAGGACAAAGTGCTGAAGCGCTTTGTTTAATTTTCATCATTTTGTGAAAGGTTGAAAATTAAATCTACTATGGAAATTCAAAATCGTAAAATGACATAATTTCAATGGAATTAAGGTACAAAATCATGTTCTATACACCGGATTGACCCGTAGCAACAAACATCGAGTGATGGGATGCCACCTCGGTTTCATATGTTTTGTGTATTTCTACATCATAAAAATCAAACAAAATGTCTGTTGCGCTTAGTTAACTCTAAGGCCCCATTTTCAATTATTGGTTTAAAATCAGTTTCAACGGCTTTCCATACACCTTGCATCCTAAGTTGTAGCGCAATGTGACGAAATAACCACAATCGTTTAGGTTTTATTTGATAATAGATCAAACGCAAAGATAAGTTTCCTGCACGCCGGTTTCAATGCAACTGATTTCCAATTCGTTTCAAACCGATTTAAAATAGTCACGTTATGTGCGATCTCTTAAAGGAGTGTATGGCATAAACTCAGCTGAAACTTAAAACTAACTAGACGTTTCTGTTTCGTTGCAGCTGCGTTTCACCATCTGTTCTGGGTCTTAGATGTTTTAAGTTATGATTTGTTGAAACCGGAAAGTTACTGCAATCTAAATAAATTATGAAAATAATTACACAAAACTAAAAAAAAATGTAAATTATTATTATTAGTTGTTTTGGTGCCGATTTTGGGCGCATAGTGCCTTAGTAAATGATTTCTAATTCTGCTGTAGCCTTAACGTGAGACCATGTAAGATGATTATTCGTTCTTTCAATATCATTCCTAAAACTGCGACTCCAAAATCCCCCTAGGTCGACATCTACATATATCGTTGCCCTTGTTCATTCCAATCAAGAGCATTTTTAACAAACTTTTAATTATTTTAAAATTTTTCATATGAAAAATCGTCAAATTAAGCAAAATAGGAGAAAGCAGACAAACAAGGTCGGCCGTATTGCCCTTAAGAGACATTAACCAAGGAGAATTCATATAACAGATGTTAAAAAACTTACAAAAAGTACAATAATAAAGAAAACAATCGGGTTTTTTATTGTTGCTTTTGGTCCATAAATTAAAAAAACAAAAACCACTTTAGGACCATGGTGAAATAATACAGGTGACATCGTTACGGCAACAAATGCAACATTACAACAAAATCTAAATTATGTCTCCGCATACGTTAAAAATTATTTTAAACTAAATTAATTTTTAGCCAATTTTTTTTAGTTACGTTCAATATCATATTTATTTTTAATTAAAATTATTAAAAATTGTTATTAAATACAATTATCACAACACAAAACGTGGGCGTTTTGTAAAATTGAACACAACTTTGAAATAAAATTGCACAAACAGTACTAGAGCAAAAAATTGTCATCTGGAGTACTAGTTGTTGTTGTTTTAGCAGTGATACCCAAAAAAGGTGTTGCTGAGTTGACAATCCGTGGTCGGTGGTCGTTGAACTCCGAGTCGTTCCGCTGCCTAGAACCGATTGCCGGGGGAAAGTTCTGGCGTAGTAATGCCACCTGTTTATTTCATCATGTTTTAGACATTTATTTCCTTAAGTGTGAAAAAATAGCTCAGACTTGATATTAACTCTACCCAATAATTGAATTCTTGTTGAGAATTACAAAGACGCGCGATCTGCTACTTCAGGCGAAACAATTTTACGAATGTCTTTTCTCTTCAAGTGCCTGTACCCATTGTGCAATTTTTGCGGATGCATTTTTTTTTTTTTTTTTTTTTTTTTTTTTTTGTTAAGTTGCATTTTGAGATTTTTTAAATACTTACGCTAAACAAACAAATTTGCACGTAAATAAAAATAAATATTGAGGAAACTGAAAAAAAATAAACAAAACGAGTGGCAAGAGTACGAACAAGGCGAATTCACTAGAATGTGAGGTCAACTCAACAACAAACCGCTTTTGTTGTCCGATTGTCAAAAATATTGCTAGTAAAAAGGTTTGTTTACATAAAATACTGTAGTTTGTATACAAACTTTGACTACTCGAATACCGAAAATACCCATATTTTGACTTCACCACACCTTTTAGTATATTCGCCTTTATTACGAACACATTGTACAACTTTCGCGCAATTCAGACGGGAATTAAAAAATTTTTTATAATTAAAATTGTTTGCGCCAATTTTACCCTTTTTTAATGTAGTTTATATTTGCAAAGCAAAGTCATAAATTTTTAAAGATTTTGTTAAATTTATCGTCATCATCATAAAGGTATATTGATAGGCAAGTTGATTTCTTTTGAACGATATACATACTCGTACTTATATTTTAACAAATGATACATCACTCGAAAGATAGTTTTTGACGGATTAATGTACATTTTGTGAAAAAATAAAGAGTTATAAGGCCCAACTGAAGAGTTACATAACAAAATACAACAATAACAACGATTGCTTAAGCAAGCGTTCGTTTGAATATTATAATTTTGCCTTTAGTTTGCATTTTATATTTTTTGTATTTAAATAAATTTTTCAATAAAAAATATGTTTTATAGAAAGTACCAAAAAAAAAAGTGCCCTGTGATCAGTACCATCTACATTTTAAATTTTTCTGAAGAGTTCCATAACAAAATACAACGATAGCTTAAGCAAGCGTTCGCATATTATAGTTAGGCATTTAGTTTGCATTTTATATTTTTTGTATTTCAATAAATTTTTCAATAAAAAATATGTTTTATAGAAAGTACCAAAATGTTGAAAAAAGTGACCTGTGATCAGTACTATCTACATTTTGAATGTTTCCTCACTGATGTAATTGCTATTTAAGTGTTCAAACTGCATCGAGACCATGGCCCAATTAGAAGGTCTGCTCGAAACGCCTACTGTTTTTTGTAGAGTTGTATTTTTACCGTGCAATTGTTTTTCACATCTTGTCCATTTATTACACAAACAAATGCATTGGGGTTTCACATCTTTAACACTATTTACACAAACAAAATGCGTGTTGCTTTTTCTATTGTTGCATAGTTGTAGTGTCGCGCAGACCTGCTAATTGGGCCATGGTCGAGACCACATTTTCCATACAATTGAAATACATACAAATTTGTCGTAGAAAGCCGTCGTAAAATAAAATCTATTTTATATTTAGAACTTTTTTCATATCCTCTCACAAAAAATAGTTATTCTCTTAACAATGCTACCATACATTCATTCAATTACATGAAAAACAAAAGCAAATAAAAAATTAAAACAATAAAATCAGACAATTTGAAGTTCCTGCCGACTTTTTAATTTTGAGCTTTCGGATTTTTGCCTGAAGTTAAAGACTCAATTCTGTTTGAACACTTAAAGTTAAAAAACATAAATAAAAAACAAGATTGCGCCGTACAAAAATAACTTTCTACTGCGCATCCAGGTTAGGTTAATATAGATTCTATATTATAGAATGTAAATGAGTGTTTGTTGTAAAAAATAAGACATGCACAAATATACATACACAAATTCTATTTCTACGTCACACAATCAAATAACGGACGAGCGCAATGCGCAATCTTATTTTATGGTTCATTGGTAAAAATACACAATTTATTTCCTATTATTGTTGGCCAATAAACAACGCAATCCTATTTCGTACAAACATTAATTTTCTATCTTTGGTTTGTTTTCATCATTTTTAATATTTATACAAACATGCCTCAAATGTTTATCCAAGGCAAACACCCCAATTAACAGCACAAAATGTTTTTACAAACGTATAATTTTGACGTGTTTGCCAGGCCACTTGTTTATTTTAATTTATTTAAAATGTCTTAACTTATTAAGAAACGTGGATGCGTTTGCGAAAATACAAGTTTTTAGTAAGCATAATAATTACTATGGAGAGAAGTTTCAGTTAACGAGGCCGGTGTACTGTAGTTAGCGAAGCCAGGGTATCTTATTCTATTAAGGAGAAAATCTTTGCGCCCGTTCGAAGGTCGTCTATCATAGAGGAGGAAATCCTTGATTCGGGTAGAAGGCCGTCTATACAGAGGGTCTTTAGTTAACGAAGCCGGTGTATGTTATTTAATGAATTTGTATTTTTTACTATTTACTTTGTGCACTTCCGTTACATTTTGATGTAAAATTTTATGAAAACTGTAATGGGAGTTCAAGAGTTAAAAACTTTGATACAACAGGGTCAAAATGTTACTACCGTGAGTACTTTGCTACCGTTTCACATACACCCTAAATATCAAAATATATTTACTTCCCGATAAATTGCTTTTTAATAAAAATTGTTTGACATGGCATCTCTGTTTAGAAATAAAGAATTAAAGGAGACTAGAAAAATGCAAGTTTTACAAAGAAAATAAAAAACAAAGCAAAACAAGAGAACTATAAAAACCAAACAACAACAAATTAACTAATGAAATTCCATTTGAAATATTGCATAGTTTATTTATGGAAAATTCTACAAAAATTCATTTCTACAAAATTCAAGGACCACAATGAATTATTTTTGCAAAAAAAATAGCAATCAATAAAATGAGGTTATAGGTAATAAATAAAAAAATTATAGGTATTGTTAATAAAGAAATTTAATTATAATAAAGAAAGTACATAAGTATCAACAAAAAGGGAAGAGGCACTTAAAGAAATAACTTACCACTATAGCCATACACATTTGAGACTAACTAAAACAAGTTGGGCGTTGTGAAAATCTTTGAACCCAAAGAAAAAAAAACAAGCGAACAAAATTTCACAATTAATTTGATTTTTTTGAAAAATTCTTCAACACTCCTTTTGCGAATTAACAGCAAGATAATTCAGCACAAAAAGTTTGCAATACTAAAATAACACTTCGAATTTGTTTTTAAACAGAATTTTTAATGAAATTTCCTTGAATTTCATAAGGCAGTCTAATTTTCTGCTGTTTTCCTTTTTAACACTTCCTTAATATCAATTTTCTTTTTTCGGTAATTTAATATAACCTCACTTTTTGCCAAAGTAGAGGATTTTCCGCACTTGTCTCGATAAAAAAAAGAACGGCACTCTTTATTTAAAATTTTTAACTATGTTTAGCTTTTTCTTTGCAAAAAAATTACTTATTTCTGTTGTAATTATTGAAAATTTATGTTAATAATATTACTTTTTTCGCCAACCACACACTGCCAAAAAGTGCATTAAAATGATTACACGGAATAAACCACTCGATATGAATTACTCAAAAGTACTAAAAAAAACTTTGACAAATAATTTTTTTAATTTACGAATGTGGATGTTAAAAGGGAAATAATGAGAATATAGCTGTCTCTTTCTAATGACATTTGTTTAAAGAATTCAAGAGTATAAACAACAGGGCGTACTGTAGTATTTTAATTGTAAACAAATAACCATGGTTGCCGAACTTAGTCTTTTCCGACCAGTTTTGGTTCAATTGTTTATTGAAAAATAAACAATTATTTAATTCATTTTTTTTTTTAAAAAGTGACCTAAAGCTTAAGAAAAATATATGAAAATATAATATTTAATAGAAAAAGGTCGAAGTAATAAGAATATAATTAATAAAAGAATTACAGTAATACTGTTATGTACCACGCCAAAAGATATAAAGTGTTTCTTATACAAGATGGACTTCTTTGGAAGTAGATATTGTAAGAATTATAGAACAGTCAGATGCTTTAATACTCTATTTTGTAACATGTTTTTATAAAGTCAATGGTATAAGAGCCGCAGAGCTTGCAGAGGTATGGGTGAGTTCTAAAACATTAGTTGCAGAGAAACTCGCTTTTTTAAGCATTTTACAATTCAACCGTGTAGATTTTTACAATGTTATCTGTCCACAAGTGTACCAAAAAATTTATCAACGCGAAAATAATAAGCAAACTCTTTGATACATTTTTTAATTTGTCTGCAAAGTATTATAATGTTTTGTAGCTTAGTAGAGCGTACCACTTTACAAGGAAAAAAAGTGCACCGTACACCATCTAATATAAAGTATTTTTGCAAGGAGGTTTAAAGAGTAATTTTTTTTGCTGAACGTAGGGGTTGCCTTTTTGACATTGACAGTCCGATCATAAAGTATGATATATCAATGTTTTTCTCTCGAGAACACCAATGTTCTGCACTTTGAAGCTCAAGTATCTCGCTCTATTATTTATCCAACAGATCTCTGTTCGTACCCCCCTAATGTCAGAAAATTAAAGTTCGCAAGAAACTATTAAACTTTTGCTAAGGAAGTTATTCGATAACTGCAGCAGAAACCGACTGTCCTGAGGGAATTATGGAAATACTTCCTTAGGTGAAAAGTGTTTGGAAAACAATTTTTAATAGCCTATTTCTGATGTGCGAAAGAGTTCTTTCTTTCGTATAACTACATTGAAAACAAAAACAAATTTTTAGACTTTGTTTTTGTTTTCAATGTAGTTATGCGAACGAAAGAATTCTTTCGCACATTGGAAATAGGCTATAAATCAAAAAATCAAAAAACATAAAAAAATTAATAAAAACGGTACAAGTTTACTGTACGAGAATCAGTCGATTATGAAATCTTATAAGATACGTGTTCTCCTTGATTAATATTAAGACTAACATAAAGAAGTGTGTTCTCTCATTCTGTCGACGTTCTCTCAGATATTATATCAGATCGTATCTCAGGTGTAGACCCTGTGTTAGAAAACTTGATATGAAAAGCCATTTGTTTAAGGAATGCAAGCAGCTTATATTGTCCCTTGATGGATAGGAAATTCTTCTTGTAGATAAAATTATATATTAAGGTATTCATTTTAATAAGCTTTTTAAGTTTAACCGTCATGCTACAATGTTTCTTAACAAAGCCCGCAGAATTGAAATTTATTTTGGAAAATTATTTAATAGCATATATTTACTAGAAAAGACAAAATTTTTAATTTTTAAATTATGCATAAGGCCGGTTCTTATGTATGCATTCTCGATATTGTTTTCATATTCACCTTCGGTAAGACCCCTTTCCGACTCGGCAAGTACTCGCCGAGATCTTATAAAATAATATTTTAGAAAAATAATTTGGTTTATTCGTTTAGGATTTATGCGATTCTTTTCGTTAGTGAAGGGCACGGGTGCGGGGGTCTACATTGAGGATCTGGACATCAGAAAGTCATATAGACTTCCCGACGACTGCAGTGTATTTCAGGCGGAGGTTCTGGGGGTTCTCAGGGCCGTGGAATTAGTAGGAGCTAACATTGCCAAGGGCTCGGAGGTCACTATATATGTGGACAGCCAGGCGGCTCTTAGGGCCGCAAAATTTATCAACGCGAAAATAATAAGCAAACTCTTTGATACATTTTTTAATTTGTCTGCAAAGTATTATAATGTTTTGTAGCTTAGTAGAGCGTACCACTTTACAAGGAAAAAAAGTGCACCGTACACCATCTAATATAAAGTATTTTTGCAAGGAGGTTTAAAGAGTAATTTTTTTTGCTGAACGTAGGGGTTGCCTTTTTGACATTGACAGTCCGATCATAAAGTATGATATATCAATGTTTTTCTCTCGAGAACACCAATGTTCTGCACTTTGAAGCTCAAGTATCTCGCTCTATTATTTATCCAACAGATCTCTGTTCGTACCCCCCTAATGTCAGAAAATTAAAGTTCGCAAGAAACTATTAAACTTTTGCTAAGGAAGTTATTCGATAACTGCAGCAGAAACCGACTGTCCTGAGGGAATTATGGAAATACTTCCTTAGGTGAAAAGTGTTTGGAAAACAATTTTTAATAGCCTATTTCTGATGTGCGAAAGAGTTCTTTCTTTCGTATAACTACATTGAAAACAAAAACAAATTTTTAGACTTTGTTTTTGTTTTCAATGTAGTTATGCGAACGAAAGAATTCTTTCGCACATTGGAAATAGGCTATAAATCAAAAAATCAAAAAACATAAAAAAATTAATAAAAACGGTACAAGTTTACTGTACGAGAATCAGTCGATTATGAAATCTTATAAGATACGTGTTCTCCTTGATTAATATTAAGACTAACATAAAGAAGTGTGTTCTCTCATTCTGTCGACGTTCTCTCAGATATTATATCAGATCGTATCTCAGGTGTAGACCCTGTGTTAGAAAACTTGATATGAAAAGCCATTTGTTTAAGGAATGCAAGCAGCTTATATTGTCCCTTGATGGATAGGAAATTCTTCTTGTAGATAAAATTATATATTAAGGTATTCATTTTAATAAGCTTTTTAAGTTTAACCGTCATGCTACAATGTTTCTTAACAAAGCCCGCAGAATTGAAATTTATTTTGGAAAATTATTTAATAGCATATATTTACTAGAAAAGACAAAATTTTTAATTTTTAAATTATGCATAAGGCCGGTTCTTATGTATGCATTCTCGATATTGTTTTCATATTCACCTTCGGTAAGACCCCTTTCCGACTCGGCAAGTACTCGCCGAGATCTTATAAAATAATATTTTAGAAAAATAATTTGGTTTATTCGTTTAGGATTTATGCGATTCTTTTCGTTAGTGAAGGGCACGGGTGCGGGGGTCTACATTGAGGATCTGGACATCAGAAAGTCATATAGACTTCCCGACGACTGCAGTGTATTTCAGGCGGAGGTTCTGGGGGTTCTCAGGGCCGTGGAATTAGTAGGAGCTAACATTGCCAAGGGCTCGGAGGTCACTATATATGTGGACAGCCAGGCGGCTCTTAGGGCCTTGATGGGCTGTTATGTGAACTCCAGGCTAGTGGACGATTGCAGGAGGGCTCTAGGAGTAATCTTAGGGATTATGTTGTGAGGCTCTGCTGGGTACGGGGTCACTGCAACATCACCGGCAATGAGATTGCTGATGAGTTGGCAAGACTGGGCTCGGAAATGGAAGATCCTGACAGTTTGCAAGTACATATTGGTCTCTGGGTGAGGGTGTGAAGTTTGCTTCACACCAGCCTTTCTAACCTAACCTAACCTTTCGTTAGTTTTGATAAAAATTGGCTTGGAAAAAATTCTTTCATTTATCGTAGATGTAAGAGAAATTGTAAGCGACCCATAATACAGAATATTTAATTTCGCAGTCCTTTTACTGGATTTCTCTAATCATATAAAATCTTCCATTATGTCATTAGAGTCCTTTTTTTAATTTTTAACACTTCTAATTGTTTCGGTTAATTTTGTTAAAAGATTGATATAAGAAGATATGGGATATTTTGAAAGAATAAATGTAATTTTGAGGATATTGGTTAAGCCCCCTTGGAAGGATGTGATCCTAAATATGTCTTTTGTATTATAAATATTATATATATTGAAGAAATTTTCTGATCCCATACAGATTCATTATAGGGAAGTTCGATGGTATTTAAATTTTTTAAAAAGAATATACAGTGCTGTTCGCATATCTTCACATCCTTTAGTAGTAGCCAAATCGTGGACTATATCGCTAATGTGACTATAAGCCTAATCCCCATATATGTCCCTAAGAGGTATATTAGGGAGTTCGAATATAATCCACTTATAAGAGAAAAAATAATGGCAATTTTCCTTGATTTTAAAAGAGCATTTGAAACTATACATGGAGAGATATTAATACAGAAATTATATAAATATGGAATACGTGCAAATGAATTAAAATGGTTAAATCGTATATAACTAATCGAAAACAAATTGTGAGAATTAACAATGTAAGATCTGAGGATATAAATAACGATTATGGGGTGCCGGAAGGATCAGTATTGGGTGCTCTACTTTTTATTATATACATAAACGACGTACTGAATATCTTGGAAAAATGCGAAATTGTGCTATACGCTGATGACACACTATTTTTTACAGAAGGTGATACGAATAGTGACTGTGAAGATAATTTGATGCACGACATGAAAATTGTAAATAACTGGCTGAAATTAATAAACTTAAACTCAATGAGGGTAAAACAAAATTAATGAAAATTAATATGAATAGTGAATCAACTTTTAAAATTAATAACGAAGTAATTGAGAGAGTGAATCAAATTAAATATCTGGGCTTCATAAGCGGCAAAAAAAACTAAAATTTAAAGAACATCGAATATATATGCAAAAAATTCGGGTTTTTAAGCGAATAAGAAAAAAATATCAACACTAATGGCTATAAACATTTACCCCCATATTCATAAAAAATATTTTAGGTTTATTGCAGGTTTATGAAACGAATTGTCTATGAAAATTTGTTTAATAAACCTTTAATGAATCAAAAATATTTTTTATGAATATGGGGGTTACAATACAATGATAAAACCACTGTGTAAAACCTGCTGTTCAACTACACAAATAGAGAGACTACAAAAATTACAAAATAAAGCAATAAGATCAATCATAAAATGTAACATTTATACACCAATAGAATACATGCTAGAAACTCTTCAATGGCTTAATATAAAACAACGACTTGAATTTAATACACTCATATTTATACAAAAAATGAAAATGGGAAACGCTCCGGAATATCTGGTAGATCAACTAAATTATGTATGTGATATGCAACCTTATCAACTTAGAATTGTTGGGAATTTTAGGCTTCCACAGGCAACAACAACAGCAACACAACGGTCGCTTTACTATAAAGCACTACATATGTAAAAACAATAAAATTTTAAGAAGAAAAATTATATCGTTTATAAAAAATAATACCTACGAGAGGTTTTGATTAGATTAAATATTTTTATTCAAATTATATTAAGGAGAATATTGTAAGGTATTTTAATACTACTAAATTTTAAATAAATAAAAAAGGTATTCTATCATTAAAATAATTGAAGTCTGATGGTAGAAATAATCTAAGGACCAAGGCGAATTCAACTACAGGTGGTGTCGGAATTACAACAATCCAAAAACAACATAAGGTTTTTTGCATTGCATTGTTAGTGCTTACTGTCCAAAATGTCAACCATTCCTAACAAAACAATAAAAAAACAAAAAGTGGCTCGAATTGTCAAAATCATATGGCGTTTCGACACCACCTGTAGTTGAATTCGGCTTGCTAAGGACCTGCAGATGTTGCCATTTATTCTTGGAAATTCTTAGCGCTTGGGAGTGCAATGCGTTGGGCTGCAAAATTTCTAACAGTCGTATGTAGAGATTCTGATAGTCAAAATTAATAAAGGTTTTGTAATACTGTTATTATTTTTACTTATGCAATAATTTTCAGTTTGATCACTAATTCCACTAACACCGTGGTAACAGTTTAGAAACAGAAAACTTAATGATAGGTCATTTTGAATTATGTTAATAACATGGATATTTTTTTAGCAATATGTAACGTGATGTATTGAGTCGAAATCAATAAAAAGTTAATAAAAAGAAAGGCAAAAATTTATTTTTCCTCAGCCTTATAAATGAATTGGCGAAAAATTCAAAATTCATTTACGGCTGTGAAAAAAAGTTACACGTTTTAAATTCCTCATTCATGAAAAAATTAACGAATGGTTAAATATGAGCGATTATATATGAAATACAGCCCTGTAAAACAATACTGCTCACTACTACAACTTATCCATCAGCTGTGAATGCACGTTTTTTTCTTCACGAACTTCATAATGAAGTTAAATAACACAAGGCCAAATATAAACAAAAAAAATTTATTACTATTTGAGTATTTAAATAAAAAGCCCTAATTTTTCTTTAAAATATAACACAATGTTGGCTCCAATTAAGCATCTCTTGTCCAAAAAACGTGTTATATTAGCCAGTGGTTCACCAAGGAGACAAGAATTAGTAAAGTGTTTAGTAAGTTTAATAATATATAGCGTAATTTCATTTAAATAAAACAATTTCTTCATTAGGGTCTCAATGCTGAGCTAATGCCCTCAACATTTGAGGAGAACTTAAATCCAGCTGATTTCAAAGATTTTTCACAGTTTATAGAGGCAACTGCTTTGGGTAAAGCCGAAGAGGTTTATAATCGTCTAAAGAGTGGTGATAACTCGGAAGAACTTTTGGTGATAGCGGCAGATACTATGGTGACAATGGGTTCGGAAATATATGGAAAACCTAAAGATCCGGAAGATGCTGTACGCATATTGACAAAGTAGAATTTAGCGATGATTGTTTTAAAAAGATATTTAAAATTCCCAACTTTATTTCAAGTTTATCGGGTAAATGTAATCGTGTTTTTACTGGTGTTGTATTAAAGCATTCAAAAGGTGTAAGTTCCTTCACGGACACAGCTGATGTTTATTTTGGTAATCTTAATGCCAAACAAATACAAGCTTATGTTGACTCTGGGGATCCATTGTAAGTTTGTTTAATATTATTGCGATAGAATTATTTCTGAAATTTTTTTATATACGTTCCAGAGACAAAGCTGGCGCTTACGGTATTAATGGTCCTGGTGGTGCTTTAATTTCTCGCATTGATGGCGATTATTATTGTGTTATGGGTTTGCCTTTACATCGCCTATGTTGTGAACTAAATAAAGTTTTTTTGGATGGACGATAAATTTATGTATTTAATACATATAAAAGTTTTGATGCATTAAATGTTCAAAATTTTATTTAGAGGCTTTAATTTTAGTTTAGTATAAATAAAAACGATTTACTAAGAACAAGATCTTGATTAAATTAAGCATTTTTTTTTAATGAAAAATTTAATTTAAAATTCAAATTCTGAAACGTTGTTAAATCGTTTTTATTTTGTAGAAAATTAATAATTCCGCAATGAAAAATATTAGTTTTTCGAAGTAATATATAAACTGAGTAAATTTGTTCTCAAAATTTATACCGAATAGCAGCATATTTTTTTCTATTATCGATATTTTGTTTTATGATTATTTTTTTCGGAAATATAAGGAATATGTTCAACATTGTCCAACATTTTGGCGTTTTTTGTATTATTTTTTTTTCCTCAAATTTTCTCAATTTGTTTCCGATTGAGCTTTTTTTTTGTGTAATAATATTAATAAATAAAGTTTTTATTACATAAATAAAAATTTATACTATTGACAAACATTAAAAATTCCTAACTTTTCGCACTTTTTAGGAAAATGTCTTCATTTTAGTTATTTCAGTGTAAACATAATTCCCTACACATTGATATAATCTGCCGAATTATGAATAAAAATTCCCCGGGAGTTTTTTCCCTTTTACCATTTTACAATTAAACTAAAATTGGAAAAATGGGAGAAGGGAAGCAACTCCCAGGGAATTAATATTCATAATTCGGCAGATTATATCAATGTGTAGGGAATTATGTTTACACTGAAATAACTAAAATGAAGACATTTTCCTAAAAAGTGCGACCATTGGCATACAATCTGGTTTTGCTATAATAGTAAAAACGAAAAATTATTTTAATTAATATTTTAATGGTCATTACAACATTCTCACAGTATATCGGTCTATATGTGTACCTCAAAAAACTCAATTTCCAAAAATTAGTACCTGAGCCCTTTTCGAAATACATAAATAATTCAATTGTATTTTAAAATTCTCCAAATGTGTTTTAAAAAATTGTGTACATGAAAACATTTGGACGATTTTCAAATACAATTGGACAATTTCAACAAAAAAATTGGACATTTTTATAATACATTTTAAAAGTTTTAAAACACAATTGTAAATGACGTAGTTCAAACTTTTAAAAAGGAATTTATTTAATACTTAGTTGAGAAGAATACCCAAGAATATTCAATGTTGTATCTGCTAAGCTCGAACGAATTTTGTTCTTAAAATATGATGCAGTTGAAAGACATCTTTTGCACTCAACACTCCTTGGTAGAATTGTTTGTAAAGATTTATATACGTGTAAAAAAAATATTTATACAAATTACTGAAAAAAAATTTGAAAATAATAAAAAATATAAAAAAAATTGGTAACCCGAAAATCCAGGAATTTCCGGTATTGGGATTTCCCGATTGGAAGCCCTAGTTGGAACCAAACATTATAATGTTAATTATTAACAATTTAATTGTTAATAATTATTGAAGCAGCATAATTTTCAATATGCTTTAGTATAAAATATTTTTTGGAAATTATTCGTGAGCCTTGCCCTTTATGTACATACATATAAGTGTTTATTTAATAAATAATTTACGAACAGGATATATGTAAAGTAAATAATATCGTGTACTTAGAAAACTAAAACGCTGGAGCTTTCAAATTATCTAAAATATATAAAACATTTAATCTCTGAACACATTCAGTTTTTTCACCACTTCCTTCAAAAACTACATACAAGTTTTTTTTTTAATCGAATCAGCGTTTTATTTACGAAAGTTCCTTAAACGTTACTTTTGTCATCATCATCATCAGCATTTTCACAATCTAGTCCAAAAAGTCTTTTATGCAGCTGCTATGCATATAAAATTATTAACAGCCGTATTCATAACGAAAATTTGGCATGAATTTAGCCTAAGGCCGGGTTTTTGAGATGTGAATTTAGTTTAACGTACTCTAAAACTCGGATTTTTCCGGCGAAATGTGATCTTTTTTAAATTATTTCATTAAAGAGCAACATTTTAACCGATACTATGCTCTTCTGTCAATATTTTGTAAACACACTTTGTAATGGCGGCATAAATCTGTTTTCAGATTAACTAAACCTAGTTTAACTGAGATCTCAAGAACCCAGCCTTACCAAACTCTGGCTAACGATTTGCTAAACTCTTGTCAACAAGCTGCCAAACGTTTGCCAATTTGTGATAAACAGCCGTTTTATGTTGAATAATTTTGTTTTTTTTTTTAATACACTGTTTTTTTTTTAGTTTAGAGTCCTTTTTTAAATATATTTTAATTTAAAAACATTTCAAATTTTTATACCTATAAAGAGGGAAAATAAAAAAAAATTAAATGAAATGACAAAACCAGCGATGATTAATGCAAAACGGGTACCATTTTTGAGTATTATAGTGTGGCATCATTAATATTCAGAGTTGATTTATTAAAAGTTAGCAGACGGATAAAATTTGTTATTAATAAACTCTATGCTAACAAGCTGCTAAGCTTAATCGGCATTCTAGTTAGCAGCTCGTTGTACGTAGTGTACAAACTGTGGCTAACTTTTTGTTATGAATACGGCTGTAAGTTTGAAGCAACAACTTTTTTTTTCGTTTTTATAAAATAAATCTGGGCCTTGAAAAATATTTAAAATTGTGTACATTTTTACTCCTTTTCTTTCACTAGTTAAAAATTTTAGGGCTACAAACATTAATCATTGCAATACTTATCGTATGTGAATTTATCATATGTATATTTTTCTTGACATGAATTATCAACAATTATATCAGGAGTAAAGTTGCCATATGGAATTCCCGCACAAATTTGAAATTGTGCGGGATTCTGGGATTTTTTCCCGGGATATCTCGTATGAAAAATACTATGTTAAACCCATTAAAAATATCTATTGAAGGTAGCCGCTGTAAAAATTAAATACATACTAACTTACTTATCGTTTATCTAAACATACTTTTATAGGACCTAACTTATCTAATAATAATTTCATTACCAAATTTAAAATTCTACAAAGTTTTTCATCAATTAAAGCATTGACCCCTTTCAGACAAGCAAAGTTTACTTTGCAAAGTCTTGAGAAGAGAAGGGAAAAGAGCATAGCGGGGAGTACATACTTTGCTGTACTCTTAAATTCGTTTTGTTTTTCGTTCGTAGATTATACCTGAAGTTGGCTGCAACTTTATGTTTATATATACCATTACCAGAATCTTTGGAATGAAAATTGTCATATGGCGAAAGAAATCATATTCTGAAGAGGAAAATCTTAATTTTTTTTTTCTTAATTTAAATTTTTTAAAACAAGGGCAAAATAGTAAGAATTATTAATTTTTTATAAAAACATACTTCTTATTATTTAAATTGAAATACACTCAGCAGCAAAAGTCTGCGTACAAGCCATTGATATGTTTTTCAGAACTAAAAAAATAAAAACATTGTGTAAATCTATAAAACACTTTATTTTATTTATTGATTAGGATGGATTAGTTCTAAAAATATTTGTACTTATTTTCAACAAAAATAAGAACGGTAGTTCATAACTACAAAGGAAACTTACAGCCTATTCAAAAAGGCATATGCAAAAGTCTGCGTACAAACATGTATTTTAATGTTTTTGGTTCAAATTTTAAATAAAAAAAAAAAAATTAATATCAAGTTGAAATTCCTTTTCGTTAAAGAACCTCCGCTAAGCGTTTTAGCATATAATCGACTACCTTCGACGTCTCTTGAACGGAAATTTTGTTCCATTCTTCAATTATCGAATTTTAAATGTTTGTTTGGAATAAATTTTGTCCTGTCGAATACGAGGATCCAATAAATCCTTTAAATGTTCTACGGGACTTATGAATGGAGACTGTGGTGGGGTTTTAAGCTGTTGTGGGACATTGTAGAGTAGCCAAAGCTTCGTATTATGAGCCGTATACTTTGGGGCGTTATATTGTTAAAACATAATCGTTACCCAGGTTCAATTTGTCTACGCTGGGCTGCAAATTTTCTATTAATATATCAACATGTACTTTAGAGTATCCATTTTAGAGTAAGCAGATCCAAATTTCCGACTCTTTGGCACATAGAAAGCCTCTGGTATCACTTGTAAATCGTCAGGATCGAATTTAGAAATTCAGAATTTCTAAAAATAAAAAATCATCATTTGAGAAAAAAATCTTTAATCATATTTTTGTTTAAAAAAATAATCCAAAATATGACAAAATCATCATTCTTGCAACGCTGTTTATATATTATATTCAAACAAGAGAAAACAAAAATTTGTCAAATTAAACTTTGTGTGTCTGAGCACCAAACAAAGTTTAAAAGAGAATTCAACAGACTTTGTCAAAGTAAACTTTGCCTGTCTAAAAGGGGACATTAATCATAAATAAAATCAATTTTAATTAAAAATTTAATCAAGTGAATTTAACGTTTAATCAAGTGAATTAAACGTTTAATCGAGTGAATCAAACGTTTGATTGATACTATTCATTTGCATACTGGTGCAAATTTAATTAATTTTTGAATCACAAAATTCTTAATTGAAATCAATTTTTATTTTTTTCTGTGTACACATCACGCATTTATGAATCACAATATAAAACAGTTTTAATAAATTGCTTTTTTTATATTTTCATAAAAACATTTCAAACTTGATTCACTTAAAAAACTGTAAAAAAATTATTTGCTTAATTTTAGTTAAACTTCGAACGTAAGAACTTCCGATGTAAGAACAATATAATTTATTCATGATGTTGATAAAAATTAAGCAAGATTTCTATCAATATACGGGCATGTTCTGAAAATCACGTGATTTCAAATCACGTGCTTTTAAAATCACGCGTGTGATTTTGTCGTGTTCTGAAAAACATTTCGCTTTTATGTTTCTCGGTATGCTTTCGGCAACTGAAAACCACGCCAAAACATAAAAAACGTTACACTAAAATATCAAACGTATGGTTTTAAAAGGCACATGTGATTTGAAATCACATGATTTGAATAAAAGTGATTTACAGAACAGGCCTGATAAGCAAGATTTAAGTTGTGAAAATCATACTTATTTTCGTTTCCTTCTTTTCAAAACATTTTTCTCTATGTATACGGGCATTCCATACCAAATCGGATGGTTTTAACCAACAAATTAATCGCCAATTTTGTGATATTTTTTATTACACTCCCTGGCCTTCCTGGTAAATTTTTACAGTTTTGTGATTACTCCTTCATATGACTCCTTTTTTTTAGTTTTGTGTTCATAACTGCCTTAAAATGGCCCAAATTGGATTTTTTTTAAGATAGATAGAAGTTTAAAATGACATATTTAAAAAAATCTAAGGATATACTCATTTTCACAAACACGATTTAAAATTTTAAATCCAAAAATATTAATCAAAAAAACTTTAAATATTTTTATACCCTCCACCACCACTGTGGTGAATGAGGGTATACTAAGTTTGTCATTCCGTGTGAAACTTTTTTATTATACATCTAAGACCCCATAAAGTATATATATTCTGGGTCCTTGAGTAATTCTAAGTCGATTTAGCCATGTCGTCTGTCTGTCCGTCTGTCCGCCTGTCCGTCTGTTGAAAACACGCTCACTTTCGAAAAACGCAAAAGAAAACAACAAATTTGGACTCAAATTGCTTGTAGTTATCCTAAGCAGTTTGGGATTGAAATCCAGTAACATCGGTTTAGTAGGATCAGAACTATGAATCAAAATGTGGAACCACTACCCAAAAAAAATTGATAATTTTGATACAAAAACTAACATAAATGGTGGAATAATGCACGGAATGACATAAAATTTTGCACGAATTCGCTTTATATGACTGCAAATCATACTGTTAAATTTCGTGAAGATCGGTCCATAATTTACCATAGGCCCTATATAAACTATTCTCGCGGAAAACAGTTTAGTACGCCTAAAACCGCAATAAATAACGTTAGCATACTTAAATTTGGTACGTCACAGTTTTATAGGACCAGAAATCTCACTGTAAGGTTTTTTGAAGATCGTTCCACAATTTACACTAGGCCCCATATAAACCCTACTCCCGGAAAACCGTTTAGTACGCCTAAAACCGTAATAAATAATGTTATCAAATGGAAATTCGGCGCGTCACAGTTTTATAGGACGAGAAATCACACTGCCAAATTTCGTAAAGATTTATCCATAATTTACCATAGGCCCCATATAAACCCTACTCTCGGAAAATAGTTTATTGCGCCTAAAACCAAATAAAGCCCACTTTGGGATTTATAGATATTGCGGTGAAATTTTTTTACTTAAATTCATATGGCAAGAAAAACTCTCATGCAAGTTTGTGAAATTTACTGTTAACGCTAAAACTAATTACACTGCTGTATTGAAATTTATTCCAATTTATTTTTTGTAATACCAGAAATCAGTCTTCAGAATTTTGGGATGATTTGTCCATAATTTACCATAGGTCCAATACAAATAACGCTCCTAAAAATCATTTTAGTCCGGCTAAAACTGTTACGAATCATGATATTTTACTCAAGCCAGTTCAAAGTTCTTACAAGAAACGAATAACATTTTCTTATTGTCGGTCAATAATTTAATTCAGGTCTAAACCGCAACCAATATTTATGCTGACGTTCGTTTTTGTGAAGCTTAATTAATAATATATATGTATTTATCATATAGAGCCCACTCCTGTCGGTGGAGGGTATCAAAGATTCGGCACAGCCGAATATAGCACTCTAACTTGTTTTTTTCTAAAAAGCATCTTAAGCGAAAAAAAAATCCAATTTGTAGTACCATTTTTAAGAAAGTTATGAACAAAAAAAAAGTCATTTGAAAGAGTAATCAAAAAATTTCAAATTTTACCAGGAAGGCCGTTTTGAATTGTACTAAAATTTCACAAGATTAGGAAAAACAAAAAAAAAAAAATATTTTGTAAATCATCTAATCGTCGAATTCTCCATATATAAAAATCACATTCATAGCATATCTATTAAATTCACATACATATAAGTTTTGAATTTTTTCGAAATTCGAACCTTTAAGAGTTGAAAATCGTACCTATTTTTGGTACTTCTTTTACAAAACCTTTTTCTCCATTCATTGACATATACATACTTACTTACGTATTAAATTATAGGCTCCCATATGTATGTCCAGGAATGAACGGGAGACGTTAACGCAGTAGCGGGTATAATATTTAAAGTATATACTGAATATACTTTAAAATTAGAGTTTGCTAAAAACCGTAAAAATGTGAAACCGCAGGTTCAAATTTAAACGGGTTAAAAATGGTCGGTTTTGGTTCGGTTTTCGGGTTTTCTTACCAATCTTGCATAATGTTGTGTTTGGCTGGTGCTCTGATAATTTGAAATGTTTCCAAACTCCAGATTTTCCAGACATTTCTGAAATAAAATTAGTATTATCAAATAAGTAAAAAAAGGTTGAATATGCTACCAAATTTTATTGGTACCCCTGTGCTAGAAATTGACACTTTTTTTTGAGACAAGCCAGGCACTGCAGGGGCCAAATTAAGGAATTTCAATAAACCCCAATATTTGTATGGAAGCCTTCTTAAGTGATGGAGATAGCGGGTAGGTATGTTAGAAGTAAATGATTGGGATGAAAAATATAGGACGATTTATACCCCAAATTTGACGATTTTTTCAAATAACAAATTTTGTTAAAATTTACAAATGTTTTTAATATAATTTCACATTTTATTTTACCTTCTAAGATAACTTGATTTATTTGCATTATTTGATTGACAGTAGTTTCATGTGTTAGATGTTCATCATATAAAAAACGATTTTTTTAGCACGATATTTTTTAAAGTTCTATTTGATCGGTTAGTAGCACTTTATTACAGGCATTATGAAACTTTTCTTTCACAAAGTCTGACTTTATTGGTGTTTACCAGACTTAAGTTCTTCTTAATCAGTATTTTCGACGTGAAAAATAGGTGTTTGATATCTCTTGGTTTTAGTTTATTTGCTTACTTTTCTTATGAATGTCAATACTTTTGAAACATTTTTGATTGTGTTACATCAATAATAAGTTTCTAAACGAAAATATTATTTAATTTCAAAAGCAGGCAGAATATATTAAATTTTTCAACGGAAACTAAATATGTATAACAATTAAATTTCAAAACTTATTAAAAGTTAGTGGTTTTTTACAATGAAGAGTTTTGTGCCGACTTAGCTTAGTCAATTTGACGATTTCGAAGATTTTTTCCTCAAAATTTGAAGCTTTCGACGATTTTTTCCTTAAAATTTTACGATTTTCGACCAATTTTACCTGGCACCTATGCTGCAGAGGCCAAATTAAAGAATTTCAAACATACAAATAAGTATGACCGACCTCAATTAGTTTTTTGTCCTTAACATTTTCTCGAGAAATACTTGCCCTTTATCACCACTTCTTAGGGGGCTCACATACAAATATAACGTTTAATAAAATGCTTAAGTAAATTAAAATTCGTTTCTTATGAATAAAAAGTTGTTAACATATTTTAATCATTTATGGCTTGTTTTGTTTGCAACTTCGTTTTTTATATGTCTGGAAAAAATTAAAAGTGCAGCTACGCACTTTTCCATTTTTGATAAATTTTTAAAGAACAAAAATTTCAAAATGTTGCTAACACATTATATTTTTTGCTTTTGTTTCCAACACGACTGCGTATATGAGAAAACAGTTTAACTTAACGTCTTAAAAAAATTTGATTGTGGAATTTCGGTTTTTTGAGTTTGTTAAATAAACTAAGCCGTTTTTGAGTTAGGCGAACGTATGGTGTGAAACCTCCTCCATTTCCGAAATAACTGTATATCTCTAAAACCATAGCTTTAGGTCATAATAAACCACATAAATTGCTTGGAAAATATATTGTTACGTTTTTACTTTTTGAGTTCTTTAAATTGCAAATCAAAATAAATTCACACACGAATTCAACTTAACAATCTTTATTCACAAAATTTAACCACTATTGTAAGTAATGATCTGAACCGTTTAATGTCTCCAATCAAACTAAACTAAACATTTATGAGTTAGCCTGTACTTATAGTTCAAAACTATTCTTAGTTGATTCAAGAACCGTCTAGTAGTTTCTAGAAAATTGTGTTCGAATTGTTTTAAATCTGAAGTCTACAATTACAATTGCTAGAAAATTTAGTTACAGTGGCGTTCATAAAAATAGTAACTAATATGACAGAAAACTATAATTAACAAGATAACTTATAACTAAAACCATAAATCATTCTTAGACAAATCTAATTTCGTAACAATATACTTTGTTTTTGCTTCTGTTTGCCAATAAACAACACAATCATATTTCGTACAAACATAAATTTTTCATTTTTGTTTTGTTTTTAATGAATGCAGACGACGATTGTGTTGCGGCAATTTTGCTCGCTGTTTCTTTAAAACGGAAAAGAAATATAAAAGAAACAAAAATAATTTTGGAGTAAAGATTACTCTAACAACGAGCTTTTTTGAGACAAACAATGCTGTTAAAAAATTAGAATTTACGCGGAAAATGATTTTATTGCTTCTTATTCTACGTCCTAGCGTGCACCCGTCAGGTCCCCGGCTAGTCTGTTTTTTTTTCAACTAGCACAGTGTAATTATTATGGCTGCGATTTCCATTCAAATGTATGTTTTTTGTCGATAGTCTAACGATGTCGACCAATTATCTTTGCGGATTATTAAATCTGCGTTAAAATGACATCGATTTGTGTTGCATATTTTGGTGAAAATGCATATTTTTCCATATTTTGGTTTTCAATACATATTTTTTTTTGCATCTTAGTACTCTTCATCGATGTGTCTCAAGCTTTTGATAAAGGGTGGCATGAAGGATTATTACTGAAATTGCAGCAAAACTTACCAGCAAACATATACAAGCTGTTAGAAAGTTACTTAGGTGGTGGTCAATTTATAATTAAAGAAGGCGATTTTTAAGTTTTCCTCAGCCAATTAACGCTGGAGTCCCACAAGGCAGCATCCTGGGTCTTCTATTATACTTAATTTATACTTCGGACATGCCAACAAACAGCTACACCAAACCTCAACATTTGCGGACGATACAGCTTTTCTAAGCGGGGTTCACAGGGTCATATATTTGACCTAGAAAGGTGGTTAAAAAAAGGAGAATAAAGATCAATGAGCATAAATGCGCACATATAACATTCACATTGCGTCGGGAAACATGCCCCCTATTAAAGTCAATAATCAAATAATACCCAAACACTCGCATGTGAAATACCTCGGTATACATCTAGATCGGCGTTTAACGTGGAAATGGCATAAAGAAGCTAAATTAACTCAAATGAAACTAAAAGCAATTCAAATTTATTGGCTTATTGGAAGAAATTCTGTTCTCAGTCTCGATTTGCAACCTTCTACATTACAGCCAATTTGGTGCTACGGTATTCAGTTATAGGGCCACTGTCTCGGCTTCTAACATCGAAAAAATTCAAAGGCGCCAAAACAAACTTCTTCGAATAATCACAGCCGCTCCCTGGTACGTCAAGAACTCAAATATCCACAAGGATCTCAATGTGACATTTGTAAAAACTATGATAACGAAATATGCAGTAAAATATTTAAAAAGGCTGGAACTGCACCCAAATCCATTAGCTCGAAATATTTTAAATTATGGCGTCCACACTCGCTTAAGAAGAAGAGACACTGCAGCAATCACCCAATCATCAGATGAGCGATAAACACCTACATATGTGAACAGAAACCCTGATGACGAAATCTTTTTTGTCTGGCACTGGCAGGACATAAAGTAAATATTAGGAAAAGAGTTGATTAATTATTGTTAGTTCATATTTAGTATATGAAGATTCAATAAATAAATACTGAAAGAAAAAAAAATTTTTTTTTGTATATTTTGATATTTTTTTTGTGGTTTTTCTTAAATTTCCAAATTATAAAAAAAGTTCTTAAACTAATTTATAAATACACAAAAATATATATCTACTAGCTTAACCCGGTGCGCTTCGCTACACTGGCATCCTATGGGAGGTATTTCCCCCCCTGCGCCTACCCGCTTTATTTTTATTTTCAAAAGTGTAGTATACCATAAGAGTGACTTTTAGAAAGTTTGAACATTCTCACTATTACAGTTCTTAAGATATGCGATGTTAAACATTGGCGTCCTATGGGGTATTCCTATACCCCCGCTGCTATTTTATTTCAATTCCGGGGCTCAGAAGATTCTACTACAAAAAGTTCAGCAAAATGCGTGCAGCGGCTCTTAAGATATGCGATAATTAATATTGGCATCCTATGGGGGGTACCAATTCCCCTGTCCCTATCGAAAAAATAAGTAGCCTATTTTATTTTTAGGGCTCACGTGATGTTACTGTAAAAATTTCAGGAAAATCGGTTCAGTATAATATTGGCATCCTATGGGGGGTACCAATTCCCCTGCCCCTATCGAAAAAATAAGTAGCCTATTTTATTTTTAGGGCTCACGTGATGTAACTGTAAAAATTTCAGGAAAATCGGTTCAGTATAATATTGGCATCCTATGGGGGGTACCAATTCCCCTGCCCCTATCGAAAAAATAAGTAGCCTATTTTATTTTTAGGGCTCACGTGATGTTACTGTAAAAATTTCAGGAAAATCGGTTCAGTATAATATTGGCATCCTATGGGGGGTACCAATTCCCCTGCCCCTATCGAAAAAATAAGTAGCCTATTTTATTTTTAGGGCTCACGTGATGTTACTGTAAAAATTTCAGGAAAATCGGTTCAGTAGTTTCGGAGTCTATAAAGCGACAAACATACAAACATACAAACATACAAACATACAAACATACAAACATACAAACACACATAATTTCATTTTTATATATATAGATAAATAAATTCTTTTCGTGCTTTGCTTAAAATACAAGATATTTCAAGATTTCAAAAAAAAAACTTCCATTTTTTGCCTAATTTTTTTGTTGCCGACTGTAATGTATAAACTTTTTTATGAGAAGTACGAGTGTTATGTATTATTTGCAATTTTTTTAAGCATAAATATATTTTTAAAGTAAAAGCTGAACACCGAATTTTTTTATCGGTTTTCGGTTTTAAAGCATTAAAACCGCGGTTTCGATTTCGGTTAAAACCGAATGGCAATCCCTACTTAAAATGTTCATTTGATGTTTTGCTACAGTAAAAGATTTCAAATTATGTATATGAACATCAATAAAAATTTTTAATTTTATAATAATAAAAAAAGAACGTGACAAATTAATAAGCACTTTGGTGGTAAGATGCACCAAGCAAAGCGTATCGGGTAACGCTAGAATAAAATATTTACTCGTATAATAATTTAAATATACACATCACTTTGACTTTTTTTTTTAATAAAATTTCAGTCTAAGCGAGTTAATGTTAAAAAAAAAAACAATATAAAATAAAACTAAAAACTTATTCAATAGATAACGCCAGAAAATAGAATTATTATTATTATAACTTTACAGCAAATTAGAAACTACACGCGAGATAATAGCTCAAACAGTTGTGATTTTAATCTCTACCCGCAAAGACCTTTAATTCAAAACGTTCCTAAACAACTCAGACGTCTCAAGCATTTTTAACAGTAAAAGACACAAGATTAAAATTAAATAAAAATTAAAAAAAAACTTTGCTATGACACAACAATTATGGGGTGGTCGTTTTGGTAAAAATGCCGGTAAAACTAATAAGTGTCTAGCCACACTGAATTGCAGTTTACCCGTGGATGCTAGACTCTTTGCCGATGACCTTGACGGTAGTAAAGCTTATGCTGAAGCTTTAAAAAAGGCGGGTTATTTAACAACCGAAGAATGCGCTACTCTTTTAACGGGTCTAGAGTTGGTGCGCTATGATTGGATAGAGGGCTTAATAATATTCTTACCTTCCGATGAAGATGTTCATACTGTAAACGAACGTCGTTTGACTGAATTAGTGGGTGAGGTGGGTCAACGCTTGCATACTGGCCGCAGTCGTAACGATCAGGTTATAACCGATATGAAACTTTGGTTGCGCAAGGCCATACGAGAAACTTGCTCTTGTTTGCGCAAGCTTATGGAAAGCATGATGCAGCAAGCTCAACAAAACTTTGGCGTCTTAATGCCTGGCTACACCCACATGCAGAGAGCTCAAACTGTACAATTCTCCCACTGGCTGTTGTCTCATGCCTTTGCCTTGCGTGAGGATTGTTTGCGTTTGTATGATGTACGCAGTCGTTCAAATGTTTTGCCTTTGGGCAGTGGTGCTTTGGCCGGCAATCCTTTGCAGATTGATCGTGTTTGGCTAGCGGAACGTTTGGGTTTTGCTGCTGTCACCGCTAACAGCATGCATGCCGTGGGCGATCGCGATTTTGTTGGTGAGTTATTACATGTGTTTTCAAGTTCATGATGTTATCTCTGTAACAAATAGGAAATTTTTTGTTTTTACAAACGTAAAGATGATTGCACAAGTTTCAACTGAAAAAATTTGTTGATAAGAAAACTTTCAATTATTTTTAGTTTGTTTGTAACTTTGTTTAATAAAGTTGCTAAAAACATAAACTTTTTATTTATATAAAATAGCTTTTAAAATTGTTGTTGGAGATTCGCATTTAATTAAATGATTAGTTACTCTCACGATATATGTATTTATACCCTGCACTAAGAGTCTTGAATAAGAATATACTAAGTTTGTTATTCCGTGTGAAACTGCTTAAATATTCATCTTTGACTCCATTAAGAATATATATTTTGGGTCTTTGAGCAATTTTAAATCTATTTGGCCATGCCCGTATGACGAAAGACTTAATAAAAAATAAGAAAAATTATAGTGTGAAATTGTTTTTAGTTTTGCTAAGCAGTTCGGGACTGAAATCAAGTACAATCAGTTCAGTATGAAAACAGTTCTGGATCCAAAGTTTTAAAACGTCACTAAGGTAGAATGTACACAAATTGGATACCCATTACTTTAAAATATGGATGTAACGATACGCCCTTTTGCCGATAAGATACCGGTACTAAAAAGAAATATCGGCGATTCCGATACACATATTAAATTTGAATTCAAGTTAAAATAACTCAAGTATTGTAATTTTTTTATTATGCAAAACAGAGTATATTTAAATATGTACATATTTATAATTGATATAAATCAGATTTAAAAAAAAAATATTCAAACTGACAAGTTGCTTTATTTTGGGTTTCTTACAAGGACAATAAAACGAAGCAATTTGTGTTTTAATTTTGTTTTTTCTTTTTACCCATTTTACAATTCGAGTAGGAAAAAACTAGCAAATTGTAAGGGAATGTAAGAGAAGATAAACTCACTGTTTATTGTTATGGTTTTGTTTAAGCTTGATATTTTTCGGGTTAAACTTGAGTGTTTATAATTCTTATTCGCTTTACTGTTTTATTTGTATATTATTTTTAGGTTTTCTAAAGTCTTTGGAAAAAGGTTTCCTGATGAACTGTCCTAAGAAACCAGTGAAATGTGCATAGAAGCTAGCTTTTACTCAATAATAAATTTCAGTGTATTAATAAAAAATATAAATTGGGAATTTAGTACGTCATAGAGAAGTCTTATTAACCCTCTGCACTGACGTGGTTGTCTAACAGACACCAATGAAAGAAAAACAGGATTTTCTCCGTTCTTTTTTAAACATCGTCTCTTAGGTATAATACAGAAAACAATAACAACAGATAAACAGACATTGTTAAATTAACTTCGTTACTCATGAGGACTTAGAATATACCCAATAAAAAATGGAGCTTGAAACGAAGTAGGTTTGTAAGGGAGAAACGTAAAAGTTTCGCTTACCATATCGCTTACGGAAGACATGAATTTTATATGGCGAGTTCCCACTTTGAAGCAATACACTTTGATATAGAAAGCGCTTCATTCAGCACATATAAAAATTGGTGAGCTCGACGATCAGCTTTGCACACTAAATTTTTTGCTACCGTTATTCTTTTTTATGCTCCCTTACAAACCTGCTTCGTAGTAAGGGAATGTCGTGGCTCTTCAAATTTTATATATATATATTTTTTTTTATTTACTAAGCATTCGTTCACTTACCTTACTGCAACTCTGTATGTGTTATTGCATATCGCATAAATGTGTGCTTACTTTTTAAAATGTACCATTAGTGCTTCGCAAAATAGGAAATTTTTTTATTGGTTATGTATGTATATATATACTTTATAGGGTCTAAGATTAATATTGTAGAAACTACAAACGGAATGACAAACTTATGTACATACATATATACCCTACTCACTTGTGGTGAAGGGTATATTAATGTGCTTGACTTAAAAGAGCGCCAGTTTTCAAAGACCGAAGAAAAAATTTAATTTATATGGCAAATATCAAAAATTAGGCTACGTCGATATCTTGGGTAAAAAACCAAAATAATTGTATTAAAAATTAATAAAGAAATATGAAATATATCTTGCGCAACTCTTGATTTGTAGATGTCATGGGTAAGGTCGAGGTAAGGGGAAACAAATTGACTACAGACTTTGTTGTACTCGGTAAGTTACTTGCGCAACTAACTTGCCGAGTCTGAAAGCGAGCATTGTGATTAGAGTTTTCCCCGCACTTTTTGGATTCCCTGGAAAGTGGGAAATAAAAATCAAATTCTCGGGTTCCCGGGATTCTCGCGCAAATTTTTTTATTTATTTATTTACCTAATTCTCCAATGAAATTGATACTTCTTACTGGCTAGTAGGCTTACAATAATTAAATCTAGTGTCTATTATATAACAAAACCAAAAAAAAATTAAGATTACAGCTACATTTTTTAAGATATTTAAGTGGGTATTTTTTTAATGCCGATTGGATCATAGAAATCAATATACGTGTAAACTTTGTCAAATTCAAAAATATTGAAGTCTAGAGGAATGTCATTTATGGAAGGGCGAATAGGAACAGAATTCCAACGTTTCACAAATTGAGCATTAACGAGAAATTAAATTAACCATATTTCATAGCATATTTTTGTACAGTTTTATACCCTTAATCAGCATTGGTGTATGAAGGTATACTAAGTTTGTCATTCCATGTGAATCTTTTTTTAATATTCATCTGAGATCCTATAAAGTATATACATATATTTTGGGTCCTTCAGGAATTCTTAGTCGTTTTAGTTATTTGGGTTTCAAATTGTTTCTAGTTCTTCAAAGATGTTTGTGATTTAATTCCAGCAGAATCGCTTCAGTAGGAAAAGAGTTATGCACCCAAATGTGGAACTACATCGCTTGACAAAAACTGACATATTTTTTAGCGGAATGCACGAATTGTCATTAAAATTCAACCAATTCCTTTTATATGCCACAAAATTTCGTGAAGTTCGGTCCATAATTTACCTACGGCCATATGTTAAGACCACTATAAGAGGTCATGTTAGTATGGCTAAAAGCGTAACGAAAAATGCTTTTGTGGTGCAATTTAGAATAATCTAGTTTCACTAGACTCGAAATGCCCCATAAAATATACAATCTCGGAAAGTACTTAACTACGCCATTTATTCCAAACCTTAGTTATATTTTTGTAAAACTTAGCCACTACAGTTTGCAAAGACAATAAATAAAATTTCGTGAAGATATGTCTATAATTTATCAAAGGCCTTATTTAAGGCCCATTCTCAAAAATCAGCTTAAAATCCTTAAACTGCAGAAAATTTTAATATTGGGTTAAAATTTAGTTGGATAAAACAACTAAAGGCACGAGTACAACATAGACTTACTAAAGTATTAAAAAAAGTTTTTCTTCAAAGCTTCCCGAGAATTCCGCAATTAATTCCCGGGAAAGCAGGAATTGAAAACAATGGAAAAAAACTCTAATTGTGATCGAAATTTGTAATTACCTGCATCAATATTTTCTTAAAAATCCGATAGCAAAAATTTTAGTTTTAGCGGAAATATGTATACCTCTGTGTTATGGTGCAAAGCCAAACGGCTAAGAATTGAAAGAAAGAATTTCATTATTCTGTTTTGATTTTATGCTCTGCTTTTTATGGCCTCCACCTCCACCTCTGGTGAATGAGGGTATACTTAGTTTTTTATTCCGTGTGAAACCCTTTTAATATTCATTTCAGACTCGACTCTCCGTCTGCTAAAAACACGGTCACATTCGAAAGACTCAAAAGAAAAGAACAATATAAGTGCCAAATTGTTCCTAGAAGCTTGAGATTGAAATCCATCAGAAACGGTTCGGTAGGAAATGACTTATGAACCCAAGTATGAAAAAACCTCCCTAAAAAATTTATGTTTTTGATAGAACAAATAGCACAAATTGGTAACGGAATGCACCGATATCACTATGCCACAAAAAAAAAATGAGATATTTTCTAAGCTAAATCGAGGCTGCTAAACGAATATGGCATTCATTTATTTTTCTCAAGAAGCGTTTTCGAGGTATACTCGAAAATCGTGTTATTCTGTAGTTGTTTTTAGGTATTTCGAACTGTTTATCTGAATTGTACAAGATTTAAACTTTTGGATAGATACATTTGTCTTTTCTCTTTCAGCCCATATCTATACTGTGTCGATTGGATAAAAATTTACTAAGCTACAGGACTTTAAACTTGATAAAATTAAATTTGTTTATGTTTTTTTTTAAAAAAGTTAAAAAATTTTTTTTTTTATATAACAAATCCTGTATCTTAAATAATATTTTGTTCCAAACGTAAAAAAGTCTAACCTCCATATTCATAAAAAATATTTTAGATTTATAGCAGTTTTATGAAACGAATTTTCTATGAAAATTTGTTTAATAAACCTTTTATCAATCAAAAATATTTTTTATGAATATGGGGGTAAAATTGTTATCATCATCGGAAAAAAATTAAAAAAAATACGACAAATTAAGTGAAAACATTCAAATATGAATTTACATAAAAAATTTTTTAATCAACGCCACTATTGTATTTATTATAGTTGGGGGTAGTGCACTAAATGTTGATTTAAATCAACATTGCACTATTACTAGTTATTTTTTTCACTGAAAAATAAACATTTTTATAACAACTAAATAATGATAACTTTGGAAGCATATTATATTCCTCCCAACCATTTAATGATATTTAATAGCCATAACATGATAACTTTCTATACGTGTACTCATAATATGTTTAAGATGCAAATAAAATATCTTTACTCTAATAATATTTTGTTATCGCCATTTTTAAAATAATTTTGCATCAGTTGTGTCGTTTGTTTTACATTTGCCTATCGAATTATTTGTTATTCAGTGGTTAAACAATTTAAAAAAAATACCCATTAAAAAACCAAGTTTAAAGAAATTAAATCTGGGAATTATTTTTTTTTCATAAGCTACTTTATTTTATTCAACATTTTTTTATTTTTCGAATTTATTCTAAGAGTTAAATTTCAGTTATGTATTTTATAAAGCTTTTTGTAATAGTTCTATTCCTAAAATTTTTTTTTTTAAAATACATAACTCTTTTAATAAATTCGAAAAATAAAAAATGTTGAATATATTAAAGAAATTAAAAAATAAAGAAATTATATGTTACATTAAAAAAAGAATTTGTAAAGTGTTACAAAATAAAATATCAATGCTAAAAAAATGTTAATATTGTTTGAAAATGGTGCAAAAATATTGACCATTATTTTGTGTTATTTTAGAGAAAAAGAATGGAAATTCTATAAAATAATTTATAAATAATTGCGACCTACGACAAAAATGGTTAAAAATATTATGTTAAAAGTTGCATCATAATATAATGTGAAATATCTATAACAGTTTTACGTTAAGGTTGCCAGTAAGTAAATAAGCATAAATATATATTAAAAATATTTTTCGGTTTTAGATTTAATATACATATTATTATGATTAACATGATAATAATATGATTACTTCTTAACTTATTATGATTAACATGATAATAATATGATTACTTCTTTACTTATTATGATTAACATGATAATAATATGATTACTTCTTAACTTATTATGATTAACATGATAATAATATGATTTCTTCTTTACTTATTATGATTAACATGATAATAATATGATTACTTCTTAACTTATTATGATTAACATGATAATAATATGATTACTTCTTTACTTATTATGATTAACATGATAATAATATGATTACTTCTTAACTTATTATTATTAATATAATATTATTACTTCTTAACTTATTATGATTAACATGATAATAATATGATGACATTTAATTATAATAGGATGTAATAAAAACAATATAGGATAAAGGGAAAAATATTATGATGTAATATTACGAATATATTTGGTCAGAATATGATTCAATAATAATCGTAATATGTTGACAACAATCATGAACCTTATCATATGTTTACCACAAACATTGTTTTTTCTTTGCGTGCAGGTGATTGGTTTTTTTTTCACTAGCACTAAAAAAAATTTAGTTGTGTTGCAAATTTCATCATGCATTCAATCACCACTAACGGTGATTAAATGCATAAAATCTGCACTCAATTCAAATAGTGCAAAATTTATACTTGCAATCAAAAAAGCTGCATATAAACAGACTCTAACTAAAATTTAAAAAAGTTAATTTTGTATGGGCGTGGATTTTGATTCATGTGATGATATGCATAAGCAAAGGAAATTAACAATATGCAGTTTTGTCAATAAGGGAATATCTACTGGCTTTTATCATGAAAAAACGAGTTTTTTGCTTGTAAATTTAGTGCTTAATTCTTATTTGCACTCAAATGAGTGAAGAACAGAAAATTTGCAAAATAACTGACGATTGCTTTTTCTTAAATCACACTATTTTTTTGAGTGTAACATTTTTAACATCACTATCACTCATGTTTAGTGAGGCTTCTAATTTTCAATTCATCACCCAACATCAACAAAATGATTGCAATAATTTTTAACTATCACTAACTGTGAGTTGAAATTGCAAAAGTAGTGCACTACCCCCATCAATGGTATTTATGTACCTTATTGCGATTTAAGGTGGTGTGCTTTCACTTATCGGTCTATTTCAAAGTACTGAACTGAAAACGAATGCGTTGACAAAGAATTACAAATAAAAACAATGCATAAATTTTGCCAACGTTGTGCAGTGAATACGGTTACCATTCAGTACTGAATTCAAGGCATTGTTTATAGAAAAGTTGTTTAGTCTATGAATTATATGCCTTTCAGTGTTACATTACAACACTTTGTTTGTGAAGTGAGACACTATCCCTCTTTTGTTGTTTTAATAAAGTTTGAAATTTCTTAATTCTATTTCAAGATGTAAATATTCACTGGATAACACTTTTGGTTTGTTTGTGGTCTGTCTACATTTTTAAAAAAAGTGTCCGAAGAAAGTTAAACAAAATCTTTTTGGAAACTTATAAATTTTTTTTTCGGTGTTTTTTAATAAGCCATTGGCTCGAGACGTATTTTATTCTACGTGTTTTGTGAAATAACCTAACTTTGGTAAGGACATGGGAGAGTATTTGACATTCGTTAAGCCAGTTAAATGGATGTATCCAATTGATCATATGACTAATTGATATTTCTGCATGACCATAGTGCAAAGCGGAAAAAATGGCTATGTTATTTATCCGGATATAAGTCGAATGGTCTCTATTTCCAAAGCGAAAGCCTTTAGCATTAGAAGTAACATCAGATAATGAAGAAGAAAATTTAAATCTGAGTTTTGATTCTACAGGTGTAGAATCGTCACTTAAACTTGTTAAAAGATAACTTGAAATTACTCGCTTCACGAGTATTTTCGGACACAGAAACAAGTGTTTTTTTTACTATCGCAACCGCTCCAAAATATATGGAACTATTTCCAGAATGTAGTAAGTGGGCTTTTAGGTAACAACAGAACCCATAACGATATTCAACTAATTTCAAATATGATGGAAGACTTTTATGCCATAGGAGCACACATGTCATTGAAAATTAATTTTTTTTAACACTTTTTATACGCATTTCATTGTGACGAAAGATTTCACCGAAATTTTGCAGGTATGGAAAAGCGTTATCAGCGCCATTAGGATCAGACCATGGTGGGTAAATACTATGGTATTCATTCGGTTAACCGATTAATTACTGCCCAATTATCTGATCAGTTAATATAAAAGTGGTTTTTTCGATTAACGATTAAACCGGTTAATTTCAGTCGATTAACCGATGTAACATAATTTTTAATTTTTTGTAGTATTATAACATATTTTTTGTGTTTTTAATTATTTGTTTCGTCTCATATACAAAAGGAATGTTTTTAAAAAATATTTGTTCATACAAACAAATGAATCATTTATTTCGAAAAGGGCACAGAAAGGGTACAAAAATACAAACTGTTTAACAGACACAAAAAACTGAATATCTCTTTAACCATTTGACTTTTTGAATCAGAATTTTTTCCCAAAATTGTAAGCCTCTGTATATGTTATAATAGTAAATACAAAAATTGTTTTATGTAATATTTGAAGGAGAGAATTGTCATTGCAGTTTCCGGAGATGAGCCCTTTTCGAAAATTATTTTTGAATTTTTGTGTATTTATTAGCAAAATTATATCTTTGGTGTATGCAATTTATTGAAACATGAATATCTAGATAATCTATAACGTTTAAATTTATATTTTGCATTTTAAGATAAGAAGATACCTACCGAAAAGCACTTTACGAAGCAAAAGTGCTAAAAAATTATGTTACCGTATTGCAATTGTGTCCAATTCAGGTTTTTTACTATACTAAAAATTAATCCACCGAACTTTGTGATGTACCATCCATAGTTCAAAATAGGTCCATTATCATACCAACATCACGACTCGCGGAAGATTAAATTATTAATCCAGATAGTTTGGAACTTGTAAGAGGTTTGTCGGGTAATCTCTGTGGCGCATTAACTGGAGCCATGATGACCATCAAAGGAACACCTTCGACTTACAACAAAGATTTGCAATTTGATAAACAATATTGTTTTGACCGAATCTTGTGATGTACCATCCATAATTTAAAATAGGTCCAATAAAAAAATTTTAAAAAATATATTGTATTCTTAAGTATCGCCGATATAACGATATCGGCATCGGTTACATAACTAGCTTAAAAGTTAAGCAAATTTATGAACATGCATATCGTACATGAAACAAAGAAAACAAGATAGTGCACTAAAATTTAAAAAAACATTCTTTTTCTGCGCATGTACGTCATAGTAGCAAATGAGCACAAACATGATCACACAAACACGTGTATGTGCTATGCTGAATGTTTGTTTACATTTAATTCTCTTTACTACAGTTGCGTAAAAATGACGTCAAAATGAGAGTAAAAAGTTAACGGACCTGCGCAATGCGCTATCTTGTTTTCTTTGTTTCATGCATATCGTACTGAGTGCGATTTTAGGCGCTTGTTTATGTAGGCCCTATCTCTCTCTTTTACACTCTCTCTTTTACAATATATGAAGAGGCTCTTTTCAAAACTTGATTATTCCACTTTCGACAGAAATGACCTTTATTTTTTTTAACATTGAAATGAAAATTCTGTGAAAACAAAATTGGGAAAAAACTCTATAATTACACCCGAAAAAAGTAATGAAAGGCATGATATCGTCAAAAGTAAACTATTCCACTTCAAAATCACATTGCCCATTTCAGATATACAGTTTTGGAACAAAATATGCTTAATCAGATTATTTAAAAGTGAACCTCATGTTATTTTAATTCAAAATAAGATTTTTTGTACCTATGTAATTAGTTTCAGTACAGTGGTTTGAATCAACACATGATTATTCCTCTAGAGCACATAACAAAACTTGATTATTCCAATTAGCCGCGTCAAAACTAGATTATTCCATTTCAAATTTTAATAAATTCGTCTATAATAAGTTCGGGTTAAATTGTGCAAAAACACAAAAAGTGGAATAGTCATATATAATATAATTAGGTAACCTTAGGTTAATTTCAATTAGAACAAAAACAAAGAATATTGGGGCAAAGCTAGAAAAATTTTATTGAAATGGCCAATTCCTGTTTCGCAGTTCTTCAAACATGGACAGTTATTAACGTATCTTTTAAACTAATGTAAATCCCACTTCAACACTTTTACAGTATTATTTCGGATTTAAAAAACATATAAAAAAACTAAAATTTTTGGCTAAGTTAGAAAAATTTTAATTCAAATGATCACGGTTTTCAAGCAAGCTACACGTGTAAACAAATTTGTCTTACTTTTATTCTTATGGAGCTCCCATTTTCAAACGTTTGCAACATAATGAGGGCACCCACTGCTGCCTATTTTAGTAAAATATATAAAATAAAAAAATTCGTCGAATGTATACAAATTTTAATTTAAGTTGGTAATTTCTGGGTTTGCAAATGAAAAAATTTTTTCTTAAATTTTTTCAATCAAAAGATTTCTTATAAGAATCACTAAAGCTGCGGTCACACTTGGCAATTATTTGCCAAAAAGACGTAACCAACAGGCAAAATAATATGATATTTCTTTTAACTGCAATATTTATTTTGAATATAATACTACATCATACAAAAAAGAGTTATTTGCTGTGTCTGATATTAAGACCATCTTAAACCTCACTAACTATTAACAAAATTAGTGGTTATGCTTATTTGGTCAAATATATAATAAGTGTGGCCGTAGCTTAGGATTTTTGATTGTATTTGTTTCTACAACTATGGGGAACAGCTTAAAACTCTTATATTAAAATATTACAACGATACCAGTCTAAAGCTCTGCTATTTATTACTCAAGCATCTTGGTTAATAACAAATACGGCCATACATAATGATCTCAACATACCTACAGTTAAGGAAACCTTAAAAAAGTTTAGCTCCAGATACCTTTTGAGACTGAGCTATAATAATAACTTATTAGTCATTAGACTACTAGATGAAACAGAAGAAGTACGTAGACTGAAAAGATTACATATTGTAGATTTTCCGGTTACTTAATTTATTTAACATACAGTGAAAAGATACCATAAGTATAAGTAAACTAGCTTAACCCGGTGTGCTTTGCTACCCCATCGAAATAAAATTGATAAGATTTTTTTAAAAAGCAAAGCATCTTGGACAAAATTTGAATGATTTAACAGTAACCGTTCAACAGATTTACAGAAATTTCAAGTGTCTTCGTATTGGAGGTGCCATGCCTACTTTTCTCATCGAACCTACCTTTTGAAATATGTTGTGGGTTATTATCTAAGATATTTGTAGAAAATTGGAATACTTTCACTATTACAGTACTCCAAAAGCGTAGAAATCTTAATTGGGAGGTGCCACGCCCGCCTGTCTAATCTAGACGCCTTTTTGGCAGATGTCGTGTTGAATAACGAAGTTATTTCTTTCATATTGGAAAACTCTTACTGTAACAGTCCTCAAGATATAAGGTTATTCATATTTTTATTGTATGGTTGGTGCCACGCCTACTTGAAAATTAAAATATATTAATAGCCTATGTTAAGCGCCGGGTAATCAGGAAATTACTATGAAACTTTCAGGAAAATCGTAGTAGCTTAGGAATCTGTAGAGAAAAAACAAACATACGCTTTTTCATTTATATGTTATATTTTTATTTTGAAAGGTGTAATTTACCATAACAGTGGGTCCTACAAAGTTTCTATGGAGGGTATTGCTCCTCCTTCGTCTACCCCGCCCATTTTTATTTTGGAATTTATAGTTTACCATAATAGTGGCTTTAATCACATTTGAAGACTCTCGCTGTAATATTTATTCAGTTACGCGATATTAAATATATGCTTCCTATTGAGGGTATTACTCCCCCTGCGCCAACCCCCTTTATTTATATTTTTAAAGGTGTAGTTTTTCAATATGAGTGACTCCTTCCAAGGTTGAATATCTCAATAGAACAGTTCTTAAGATATGCGATATTAAACATTGGCGTCCTATGGGGGGAGGCACTTCCCCTGCAGCTATCATACTTAAATTACGGTGCACAGAAGATCCTACAACAAAAAATCCAAGAAATGGGTGCAGCGGATCTTAAGATATGCGATATTTAATATATGCATCCTATGGGAGGCATTTCCCCCCTGTGCCTACCCGCTTTATTTTTATTTTTAAATGTAGTATACCATAAGTGTGACTTTTACATAGTTTAAACATTCTCACTATAACAGTTCTTAAGATATGCGATATTAAACATTGGCGTCCTATGGGGGGTTCCATTTCCTCCGCTGCTATTTTATTTCAATTTTGGGGCTCAGAAGATCCTTCTACCAAAATTTCAACAAAATGCGTGCAGCGGATCTTAAGATATGCAATATTAAATATTGGCATCCTATGGGGGTACCAACGCCCTGCCCCTATCGAAAAAATAAGTAGCCTCTTTTATTTGTAGGGCTCACGTGAAGTTACTGTAAATAAATTGTAAATAAAGAAATTAATGAAAAAAAAAAAATTGTTTCTAGTTCGAGCCAATATTTATTTTTTTTTCAAAAACCGCAGCACTTAAGCACCCCAGAAACCGTTAAATGAACATAAGAAAAAAATATTTGGCACACACATTGATATCTACTATAGATATAATTATACCAAATATAAAGGAATTTTGTAAAATTTTTTTTTTGGGTTGTCCACTTTTCGTCCCTATATTTTTAATTTACAGAAATCTCTTGTCCCCTGTATATGGGAATTTTATCCCTTTACTTGCTGTTGTAAAGAAAGCACCTTATGTGCCAACAATATTATTAATTAATGACCCAAATTGAACTTTATTTGATTTCAGACAAACTTAGCCAACCTTTTTTCTTGTTGGGTGCTCATATAATTTTGTTTCAAATATCTGATCTGAAATATTTAATAACACATTCCATTTTTTTTTATTTCAGTGGACTTCATTTACAGTTGTTCCATGGTTGGCCTACACTTATCACGACTCGCGGAAGATTTAATTATTTATGCCACCAAAGAGTTCGATTTTATACAAATTTCCGATGATTTTTCAACGGGTAGTAGCTTAATGCCACAAAAACGCAATCCAGATAGTTTGGAACTTGTAAGAGGTTTGTCAGGTAGTCTCTGTGGCGCATTAACTGGAGCCATGATGACCATCAAAGGAACACCTTCGACTTACAACAAAGATTTGCAATTTGATAAACAATACTGTTTTGACGCTTTCGATAAATTGCAATTGGCTTTGACCGTAACTGAGGGAGTTGTGAAGTCTATGAAAATTAAAATGGATAATATGGAAATGGCTTTAAGTTCGGACATGTTGGCCACCGATTGGGTGAGTTAGAAAATTAAAAAAAAAAAAGAAAAATCTTGTTATATATGTATTACTATTTCATTTATAGGCCTATTATTTAGTTCGCAAGGGAGTACCCTTCCGAAAGGCCCATCACTATATAGGAGCTGTCGTGGCCCATGCCGAACGTATGTCCTTGGAAATTACCGAAATTCCTTTGGAAGACTTACAACAAATTTGTCCCCACTTCGATGTCGATATTGCCAAAGTGGCTGACTATAGTTCCAATGTGGAGCAATATGATGTTATCGGGGGCACTGCCACCATTTCGGTAACTGAACAATTGAAATTATTAGGAGAATTTATTAGTGGCTTAAAGAAATTAGAATGATTTATTTTCGAAGGTTTATTTTACGTAAAAGTTTCGATTACCTTCTTTTTTTATTTTTATTTACACCAAATATTGTTGATTAATTAATGTATGTATATTACAATTTATTGAAAAAATAATTAAAATTTAAAATAAATTTTCTTTAATTAATTTATAACACTGGGACTGTTGGGTGTATAGGTAATTGGAGCATTTTCCAAAAATTTCTCGGATTTTTCTAACTGGGTGTAACCGGTCATTGGTGAGTTCATGGGAGGGGCCATCTTACCGCCGGAGATTAAGACACCCAAACTTTGTTGCAATTGCCAGCGACGAGCTTCGCGAATCGATTTGTTACGTCTTAAAGTCTTGGCCAACATGAAAGCACAAATAGCACCCAAAAGCTGAAAAATAGAAATGGAATGTAATTTAATATTTTTTTTTTTTTTCAAAAATCATTTAAAGGAGTATCTGTAATTTCTTAGCCTCAGTTTTTTAGCTGATATTAACCCAGACTCCTAAAATAAAATTTTCTGTAGAGGAAATTGCTTTACCCACCTCTGAGTTATATTTTCTTTGCTGAAAATTGACCCAGGGCCTTTGAGAAACATTTGCAATGCTGAAAATTGTCTCAGAAATCCTTCGTCACATTTTTTATACTGAAAGTGTTCTAGCGACACCCAAGTTTCCTTTATAGGAAATTATCTCAGTGACTCCCAGTCGTATTATCTTATTCAACGAATCTTTAAGATTCCCTAAGTCATATTTTCTTTGCTGGAAATTGTCCCAGGGACTTTCGGCCACATTTTCTTTACTAAGCATTTTCTTATGGCCTTTAAGTCATATTTTTAATGCTAAAATTTGTTTCTGAAACCCTGAGTCCAGGTCTCCTGAGTCATATTATCTATATAAAAAGTTGTCTCAGATATCTCTAGTCATACTTTCTTAACAAAAAAAAAAAAAAAAAAAAAAAAAAATTACTCAGCTTACCTAAGAATATTGTATTGTAATGATAGAAAATTATTCCAGGGATCCTGAAACACAATTTTTGTCTCAGGGACCCTTAGTCTGTGTTCAAATGGCTCATGTTTTAGTGACATGATTGGTACTTTGTGGGTGAGAGAGACGAGGGGAAAAGAAACGAGTACACACATGCATGTACTGTCAGTACGCTTTGCTTTCTCATTCGCTATTTTTCTTCTTTCTTATTCGTATTTAAAGACTATACAAAAAAAACATGCCGTCAAAATGAAATGAATCATTTGAACGCCAATTAAAGATCAAAGAAGAAAAAGGAAGAATCATGCCAATAAGACATGAGCTATTTGAACACAGGCTTAGTCATATCCTTATACCCACAACACCATAGTGGGTATTATGCATTTCTACTGATGTGTGTAACAACTAAATACATTGGTCCTAGGCTCACCTTTTAGTCTACCGATAGGCTTTCAATCAATTTGTGTTGATCTAACGATGTCCGTCCTTCAAACTGGCTGCCTAAAGGCAAAACTATAATATGCATGAGTTAGCTTAAACTACTGTCAAAAAATAACGAAAAGCCTTTCAGATGCATTTAAAAAAACAAAATCAAAAAACATTTAATTCCGACCGTAATGTACGATTAGTTTCGCACTTTGCTTAAGCAAATGACAGTTTCATAAAACTTAGCAAAAAATTTTCTCAAGATCAATATGGTTTGACACATATTATTTATATGTATGTATTCGCACAGTTGCTTAAGCCAGCTTCTGCACATTATGGTTGGCCCTTGACTGCCATATAATAATTTAATGAAATTTTGTTCACACGTTTTAATTGTCATAAAGACCAAGCCTATTGCAAATTTGTTAGACTCGGACTATACATTCACAGACAAGTACATCTTAATCAAAGTTATTTTCCGGAAACGAGTCTTTGCAATCATTATATTGGTATTAAATTTGAATTTGACCAAAAAATATTTAATTGCAATCATAATTTAATTTTATCGGAATCGATGCATATTTGACAATAGCTCCCACACAAATACCAGTCCCGAAAATAGTTTTTAATACAATAACTTTCTTATAAATATTGGTATTGATATACAATTTGGCGAAGATAACATCTATAAAAGCTTAATGTCTCGGCAATTTTTTGTGCTAGTATGTCCAGAATTGTCCACAAAACTTATATAAGTCCCCTCCCTGAAATCCAGGGCTATGGAGTCGTCTGAAAAAAGGAATAACTACGACTCCGACTCCAAACGCTGAAATTTTTTAAGGCCCTTATCATGTAAAACGCAACGCAACGCCAAAGAATTTCATTGAAAGAACAAACAATTTCATAAATATTTTGTAATTTTGTTGTTGATTTCTACAGAAATTCACGTCGCGTTTTAAAATTTCAAACGCTGAATAGCTTGTGGCGTTAAAATTTTTAAAACGGTACATGAATTTCTGTGGAAAGCAACAACATAATTACGAAATATTTATGACATTGTTTTTGCTTTCAATGTAATTCTTTGGCGTTGCGTTGCGTTTTACATGATTAGGGCCTAAGTGTGACTCCGACTCCGAATCCAACACCTACTCTAACGTTGAAGCTAAATGTATATGAGACTGGTCCTTATTTAACTTTAAACACTATGTAGTGGTGAATGAAGGTATACTAAGTTTATCATTCCGTGTGAAACTATTTTATTATGCAGACCCCATAAAGTATATATATTCAGGTTTCTTGAGTAATTCTTAGACGATTTAAGTATGTCCGTCTGTTGAAAACACGCTCACTTTCGAAAAACTCAAAAGATAAGAAGAATGTTGGTGTCAAATTGTTTCTAGTTATCCGAATCAGTTTGCGATTGAAATCCAGCGAAATCCGATTAGTGTCAGAAGTATGAATCAAAATGTAGAACCAGCACCCAAAAAATTTGACAATTTGGTTACAAAAACTAACGTAAGAGGTGGCGTAATGCACGGCTTGATAAAAGATTTTGCACAAACTCGTTCTATATGACTAGAAATCATACTGTACGTCTAAAACCGTAATAAATAATGCTATCATAGTTTTTACGTCATAGTTTTGTAGGACTAGTAATCACACTATGAAAGTTTGTAAAGATAATTTGGTACGTCAAAGAGGGGGGGTGCTTTAAAACCATGTGAGATAAGGCCATGATGGCTTTATCTCTCATTCAATAGGGAGGTAAGGCCTTTTTTCATTTGAATGGGAGATAAAGCCATCATGGCCTTAGCTCACATTAGCAATATTAGAAAAAGGCTTTATCTCTCATTTCAGTTTTGAAGAACTTTTGCATTTTACATTGATTAATAATAGATTTTCCCTTTTACGAAATCTGGCTTCGCATGCTAAAGTTTTTCTGCGTGGCGTCCTGCGGCCGCGCTTACGGGTTTTCTCCTCCAGTAGGACGCGGCAGGTGGCTTCGCTGAATAAAGTTTTCCTGCGTGCGTCACAACTTTAGTGTTTCTTTTCCCGGAAACACTAAAGTAAAGTATTGGAATTTGGCTTCGCATACTAAAGTTTAAAATATGGCCTTATCTCTCATTTGCGAAAAAAAAGTATGGCTATATCTCTCATTTCGCAAAATTTTAAATATGACCTTACCTCGCAATGATTGGGCGATAAGGCCATTATGGCTTTATCTCCCATTCAATTGAGCAATAAAGTCATAATGGCCTTATCTCACATGGTTTTAAAGCACTCCCCCCCCCCCCCCCGTCAAAGATTTATAGGACCTGAAGGTCGGTCCATAATTTACCGTATAATGTCCAATATCATGCTCACTCTGGGAAATTATTTAAATACGACTAAACCCGTAGCATTATGTATTTATTGTGGTAAACTTTGGCCAAATTTTGGTGCATATGGCCAGAAATAATATCATGCAATTTTCTGATTATCAGTCCATATTTACCTTAGATCCCATGTTAAACAGCTTTCTGAAAAGCACTTTAAACGCTAAAACAAATTTCACTTTTGTATTGAAATTTGTTCCATTTAGATTTTTAATAACATAAATCACTCTACAGGATTTCGTGATGATTAATCCATAGTTTATAAATTCCCCTCCTGAAAATCATTTTAGTTCGGCATAAGCTGTTAGGAATCATGGTATTTTATTCAAGTTAGTTCAAATTGCTAGAAATTAAAGCATAACACTGTCTGATTGTCGTCCAATTGGTTTAAACCGGAACCAATTTTTATGCAGACGTCTGTTTTTATAAAGATTAATTAATAATTTGTAGCTTTCAAATATTCAAACTATCGGTTGAGGAAATCAAAGATTCGGCACAGCCGAATATAGCACTTTAACTTGTTTTTAATGCAATACCTTTAAAATGGTTAAATATAACAAGAAAATAAATTTGTAAAAATTTCAAATCGATAAATGAAATATTGCATCGCCAACTTCGAAGAATTTTTATTTTGGAAAATATTTTGAAATTTTTTATGGCGAACAATTTTGGAGTCGGAAAGCACGTAGGGCCTATTTCACCAATTCTATTTAAATCTTAATTCATTTTTAAGTACAGTTTTTGGTATAGTTTTATTTTTATTTGATATGAAAAACTAATTTTAAACATAAATTGATATTTAAATAGAATTGGTGAAACATATATCTGTGGCATTTTGACAAAACATCTTAAGTCAAATTTAAAGAGTTGAAAAAAATGTTGTAACCGTACGAATTTTCATTCAAAAAACATTTTTGCTAACGTTTTTAAAATTTTATATTATAAACGATATTTTTCTTTAATTTAAATTCATATTATTATTTGATAAAAATGATTGTTTCACCCAGTTTTTTTGATAAACTTTTTTGCTATCTTATCTCGACTTAAGATGTTTTGTCAAAATGCCACAGATATAAATATTAACCCTATATTATGATTTTGTTTTGCCGGGTCCATTATTGCCTAAAAGTTCCAAATTGGATACACTCTCGAAAATTTTTACATAAATACCGTGGAGTAGGGTATCAAATATTCGGCCTCGACCGACTATACTTTCTAGCTTGTTTATACTAAAATTGTCCTGATTCATATTCGTTTAGGATTTATAAAATAAGAAAATATATCCTAAAATTTTCACTTACCTGAACAAAAGCCACAGTGGTGGCACCAGTGGCAATCAACATAGTACTTTGAGAAATGATGAAATCCATACGACCATAACAACCATTTTCATATTGCATATCACATTTTGTAATATCGTCAATATTGAAATGACCACAGCAAGAATAGGGAACTGAAATACCCTCGTTTATATTGCTGTTAGTTTGTTTCATGTATTTCAGCCAATCCTTGGGACCATCAACACCGCAGCATTCCAAACCGCTTTGCATAAAATCAACACCCGCTTGAATATATTCATTTTCCTCGTAATCGGCCATTGATTGGTTCATGGTGCGTTCTAACATTTCACGTACTTGGCCTTGCATAACAAAGGCGGCAATGGAAGCGGAAACTTCCAAAACGAAAACCAGGAAAAGGCAAACGCCATACTAAAGGAGATTTTAAAAAAATATTTATATACATATGAAGACTTAATGGTGGCTATTCTTGAAAACGCCTAGAAGGAGTGAAAATTTATGTAAATAACAACAAAATTTACAGTTTTAAAAGAGACAGAAACGCGTTAAAGCTCTTACGTTAATTTAATTTTAGAAGTGTATAGATAACAAAAACAATTTTCGTAAATTTTGTTTTTGTTTTCATGTTAATTTTCATTATTTCGATGCGTTTTCAAGAAAAGCCACCAATATCCACTTACCAGATTAATTAGCATAACACTTTCCTTGATGGCACCATAAGCACCCAAGGTTGCTACAAAAAGCAAAATAAAGCCAATGGCAATTAAGAGGGCGGGTGGTGAAAGAAAATGATCGTCTACAAATTGTCGGAAATCGCCAAATATTGCTTGTATGGTTGAACCAACCATAACCAATAAAATGGCGGTAATCTGAAATAAACAATCAAAAATGTTTCAATGAAAATTCCAATATTTTTCTTCTTATTTACAATTTTCTTTATGAATTCATTATTATTTAACTTATGACTATATGTGAGTCATCAAAAACCTATAACTTAATATTAACCCTGAAAGGTAACTCTTCATTTTAGTACATAAAAGTTACTCTACGTTGAATCGACGAACTTAAAAAAAATCTAGCGGAACGATTTTTAAAGCAAAACATCAATAAAAAGTTAAGCATTTTATATAAAAAATAAAATTAAATAAAGCATAAAATATAAAAGTTTTTCATCTCTTTAAAAATTTGATACGAATGTTTACTGATTTTATGTTTTAAAATTTATTAATAATTTTTTTTTAAAGCTTTCGTCATCAGCTAAAGTAGTTGAAATTAGGAGAGTACTTTGAATACACATAAAAAAGTTATATGATAAAGTATATATATGCTTCGTCGATTCGACAAACATCCAGGTGTAAACAGGTCAACAATATTTTGTTCTGGTACTCTAAAAAAAATTTACTACAGAGTGCAACAAAAGAGAATTCCATTGTATTAAAACAATTTTTAACAAAAAAATTTTTTTTAAACTTTTGCTAAAATTTGTCCCTTTTAATCCATTCTAACTAAAAATGGTAGATAAAAAACAAAACCGTATTTGGAAAATTCGGAATCTTAAGTTGCATACATTTAAATTAAAAAATATTCGATAATACATTTTCATATTTTTGATCTCTTAACCAAGAAAAGAGTACACTGTACCGGTGACTACTCACGTAAGTTTTACTTTTTTGACTACTGTTATAAAGAACTTGAACAAAAAAGAAGATAACTGAAAATATAAAACTAGAAAAGTGTAATTTGGGTCTACGTTAATAATAATAGAATAATATAGTAAATAAAAATATAAAAAAATGGTAGAAAAATCAGGTTGTATGAAAAGATAACAATCAGCCATGTCACTGAGTACACTAACGTTCAGAAATGGAATGAATTAATTCCGTATATTGGTGCTTCAGAAATTTAATTACGAAAAAATTTTCGGAATGAAAACACTTTTGTTTTCATGAACGGAATGGGAGTTTTCTATATCTTTTAAAGGGCAAATAAGTATCTAAACCTACTTTTGTCAAAAAGAAATATGTTTCTTTATTTATTTTTCAAAAGACATATATTTTAAATAGGTATGTAACGAATACCGATACCGTTACATCGGCGATACTTAAAATTTTCCGATATAACGGTATCGGCGATGTTTTACTATCGATTCGACGATACTTTTTACATTTGTTTTTAGAGTTTGTTTGATTAAATAATTTAATTTTCTATATTTTGTAAAACGACTTAGGGAAATAACGCATTTAAATGCAGAGCATAATAATAAAGAATAATGAATTTCATTTGTTTTAATTCTTAGGCGTTTAACTTTGCTCCATAGCACAGGGGTATGTATGTAGTATATTTCAGACAAAATCTTAAATTTTTTTTTTAAAAATTGATGCAATATTAGAGTAAACGCTTCAAATTTCGATCATAATGTACAGTCTTCGACTGCAGGAGTGTCGGATTTTTATCGATCGCATCGCTCATATAAAATTTCTTGCAAATAAATTTTTTTTTTTTTAAAATATAACAATAAAGAGTACATAGTTTGATAAGCTGCCGATATTCTTTAGAAGTTTTAAGATGTTGAAGCGCCCTAACACAGAGTGGTTTAAAGACTCACAATTAAGTACCATGAGTTTTAAAACTCTTAACAAAAAATTTTGCAAGAAAACAAAATTTTCGTAATGGATTTACCGATGTAACAACATTTTCAATCATTTGTAGTATTAAAACATATTTTTTTGTGTGTTTTAATTATTTGTTTCGTCACATATACAAAATGTATAAGTTTGCAAAATATTTTTTCATACAAACAAAAAAGGTGTTCAGTGATATTCATGCTAAATAAGTGTTTGTTGTCAACAATTAAAACAGAGACCTAATGGCATAATGTTTCCATTATTTTATACGTTTAGAGAAATCCAAAAAAAGGGACTGAGAAATTAGATATTCTGTATTATGGGATTCTGTATTGTGTATTTGGGTTGATTTCTCCAACATCTAATTGAAAGTTTTATTAAAACTAAAGAAAAGGATCGCTTAAATTCTAAACATTTAAATTAAATTATTTTTCGTAAAGATTATTTTTTAAGGTCTCCTTAAACTATTGAAAAACTAATCAAATTATCTTACAGTTTATTTTTTAATTACTACATAATATTTATGTATTAATTAAAAAATACGTATTACGTATTTATGAATTATTTTATTGTTTGCTCGATTTAGTTCAAGAATTGTTATGTTTGTTATATTATTGTTTTTTTACCAATAAACTTCAAATAATAAATAATTTGTGCATTTGTATTTATTGAAATTACTTTATTTATAAAACAAACTTTATTAATCGGTTAACCGATTATAAAAGAATTAAACCAAAACCTAAGTTAAATAGTCGAGCGATTAACCGCTTAAATGAATACTTTAGTATTTACTTTTTAAATTTCGAACGTCAACGTTCGAATAGAAAATTATATTTAACCCTTTCAGGGTCAAAAATAATTATATTTAACCCTTTCAGGGTCAAAAATAATTTGTGGCGAAATACAAATCTGAAAATTTGTATTTAAGGTTATGCATGGCGCTGAAGCCAGGAAAAATAATAGCTTTCGTCTCAAGTAGCTCTCCTGGTTTTTAGGGAATGCCGAATATATTCAAAACTGACCTTCAAAGGTCCACAAAAGAACACTTATTTATTTTTGCAATATTTATTGTCAGGTAAATACTTATTTACGCATATATCAATACTTATATATTTTTTTAATATCACACGATCACCGAATTTATTAATTTTTTTTTCTTCCTTAATAGATAGATATAACCTTTTTATACATTTTCTGAGAATTGTACGACAATACGCTTAATAACAAGAAAAGAAAGTCAATGCCTACTATAATAACAATTTAAAATAGCAAAAATGTCTCTCTTTCAGATAAAACAAAAAAATATAATTAACGGTACATTTTTATACAGTGAAAGGGCGTACAATGAGTACAATGTAATGTCGAATATATTTGACAAAAACACAGAAAGGTTTAAACAAAAAAAAATTTAAAATTTGTTTTTGTTTTAAACTGAACAGGCTGTTAAAGTTCATCACTTTTTTATACAGAAATAAAAACCCAAATGTAAATGTTTTTGTATAAAAATTTGTTAACAGCTGTTTTTTGTTTTGCCAAGTGAATTTTTTGCCATATTACAACAGTGATAAATACTGACTGAATTTTTCCTGTTGATGAAAACGATTGGAATCTAAAGCACCAAAATTCCGAATTCGAACGGAATGGAATCTGTGACACGGTTGAATATTTGTAATATTTCGGCTTCGTTTTGATTTTTAAGGTACATACACAGAAAAATTGTTTTCAATTAAAAAAATTGTGATATTATTTAATAAGTTAATTAAATTTTCACCAGTAAACAAATTAATAGTATCAATTAATCGTTTAGTTTACTTTAGTAAACGCTTAATTCACTTAATTAAACGTTTAATTCACTTGGTTAAATTTTTAATTAAAACTGATTGAAAAACTGGAGATTTTTTTCTGTGTAGTAAGGGTTTTCATGATGGTCATGGCGTAAATTTGCAAATTTTACTTTTTTATACTGCATATAATGATTGATCGTGAGCAGGCCGGGCTTTTGTGCAAATATTCTATTGGGAACGATAATGAAAGGCCTGTCATTTACGTTCTAAAGACTATTTCATGTAAATGTTGGCCGCGATTATTTTGCCATACATTTCCAGCAATGTTGTCTTCCAGGGATGCAGCTGTGTAGTTGTGGGTTGCTTTTTACTGATCACAAGAGAGTTCACTTATACCCACAAAAAAGTCTAGTGGGGTAAAATCGAATGATCTTCGCGACCAATTTTCATTATGACGCTCATAAAATGCAGGTAATTCCCGAAACACATTTCTCACACAGCACGAATTTTCATAATAAAATTCAATGATTTTCAAGCGTTATTCGTTTGTCTATTCACAGTAATATGGCAAACTTTCCTGAGCATTTTTTAAATTGCCACATGTCACGAATCTTTTTTTTACACTGAAACACCAAATAGCGAAAAAAAATCCGTATTAAAAACTCGGGTTATTATTTAACGTTAATCCATACAGATCTCTACCCGGAATAGGGGGTTTTGCATCAAAATATTTTCTTTATACATGGTGTTTTGGTATAAAATATTTTTAAATAAAATATTTTTTAAAATATATTTCTTGTTTAAAAAGAGAATTTGGTACAGCCGAAAGTAACTTAATGACTTGTTTTAACATTTTTTTGATATGCCCTTGTTCACATAATGCTCTCTATTTGTCTTTATTTATTCATATATGTATATAGGTATTTCCAGAGGAAAGTCTAGTTTTTGTCACGTCACTCCCCCAAACTTTGTAAATTGTTTCTCAAAGAATAATTTATATATCATTAAATTTTTTGTATTTTGGTGTAAAGTGCAATTTAGAGAAAGAGAAAAACATGTAAGCATCATGGGTCTAAAATACAAGATTAATTGCCTGGTGGCGTAACGTGACACTTTTGTGGAAGTGCCCATATACTTTTAATAAAAAAATATAGAACGAAACTAAAATTGATAAGAAAACGTTGAAATATAATTTTATTATAACATTTTTTTACAAAAACAAAATGGCGTTACAGCAAAACAGCTAAAAAAAATCAATATAGTCTTAAATGTATTGTGAAATAGCAACATTTTTTTTCTACTTTTAACTTTAAAATTGCTAAATAGCAATTGTTTTAATCATTTTGATTAATTAATAAGAAAAAAAATTATACTTACAGCAAACATAAAGCTCACAATGAGTAACATGTATTTAGCACAACGCATGCCAGAATTTAACTGTAAATCCCTGGTGGAGGCCATTTTGTAAAATTATTGGTTAAGGGCTTTCCGTGGGCACTGTTTTAAGATTCAAAACTGTAATATTTAATTAAATTATTCGAATATGATTTAAATTATTATAAACGTAAATTTTATTATAATATTTCTCTTAATTTTTTTTATTTACTTTTTTTTATTTTACAACTTTCTGGTTGCAAAGTTACAAAGACACTAAAAACTTTTGAAGCTTTTCAAGTGTCAAACCTTCTTATTTCCGTTAAAAGTATGAGCAAGTGTTAATTTTTATTTGTTTTATTATTATCTTTTCCATATAAAAAAATTGTTATCAGTACTTATTTTAACTGAATACACAGATATTTATATTTTTTTTTATCTAATATGACAAAAACAACAACAGCGAACGATAACAAGCATTTAATCGATATGATAAGACATTGTTTTTGTTTGTATTTCTATTATTTTCGCAATATTAACCCGATTTTTGCTTTTATTTTCAAATAAAAAAGCTTTTTTTAAACAAATAAAGATATGTTCTTGCTTTTTGTATTTAATTTATAAACATCTTTTAATTTTAAATTTCTATACTTCACTTCATCTATCTGCCCCAAATAAGTATTAACTACTAAATACTTTACATTTTTTTAATAAAAATTCGTTCAATGCATTTTGTGTTCCTTTTGACTGTTTCCTTGGTTATTTTGTTTATTTTTTTCTGGCCACAACAAAAATATTTAATATTTTTTCAAGAAAATTTATCGATTTTTTATATGGAAAAAATAAAAATTGTTGACAGACTTTGTTTTTTGTAGGCAGACGTTTTTATACCCTCCTTCAAGCGTGGTTAACATGGGCATATTAGGTTTTTTAATCCGTTTGTAACAACAAGAAATATTAATATAAAGTTTATATAATCTTTAAGTAGTTCTAAGTCGATTTTGCCATGCCCAGGTGTTAAAAATACTCTAGTTTTGAAACGACTTAATAGAAGGTAATAATTTTAAGGTTTAACTGTTTCCAGTTCTTGCAAGCAGAGAGAAATCTAATACAATCGGTTCAGTAGAAAAACATGTATGGACCAAATACAAGTGCTTCAGTAGAATAAGTGTTATACACGCAGAGAAAAAATATGGTTGGGCGTGGTTACGGCAACTATACTATGTTTATTGTAACAATATATTGTTGTCGTACACAAAATATTGTTATTTTTACTTAATATCAACAATATTATAGTTACTGTAAACATGTTAATGTTTATCTCAATTATAAATTTAAGTATGCTTCACTGAAAAATAATCATGAAATAATGATAACTTTGAAAACATATTATATTCCTCCCAACCATTTAATGATATTTATTAGCCATAACATGATAACTTTCTATACGTGTACTCATAATATGTTTAAGATGCTAACAAAATATCTTTACTCAAATAATATTTTGTTATCACCATTTGTGAAATAATTTTGCATCAGTTGCGTCGTTTGTTTTACATTTGCCTATCGAATTATTTGTTATTCAGTGGTTAAACAATTTAAAAAAATACCCATGAAAAGCCAAGTTTAAAGAAATTATAGGTACATTAAAAAAAATTGTATAGTGTCACAAAATAATATATCAATGTCAAAAAAATTTTAATATTGTTTGAAAATGGTGCAAAAATATTGACCATTGTTTTGTGTTATTTTAGAGAAAAAATCCTATAAAATAATTTATAATTAATTGCGACCTACGACAAAAATAGGTTAAAAATATTATGTTTGAAGTTGCATCATATTATGATGTGAAATATCTGTAACAGTTTTACGTTAAGGTTGCCAGTAAGTAGACAAGCACAAGTATATATTAAAAATATTGTTCGATTTTATATTAAACTTACATATTATTATGATTAACATGATAATAATATGATTACTTCCGAACTTATTATGATTAACATGATAATAATATGATTACTTCTTAACTTATTATGATTAGCATGATAATAATATCATTAAATTAAATCATAATATGATGTAATAAAAACGTCCTTATGCGTTTAAGGGAAAAATATTATGATGTAATATTACGAATATATTTGGTCATCATATGATTCAATAATATGTAATCGTAATATGTTGACGATTATCATGAATCTTATCATAATATGTTGCTCTTAGAATATGTTTACTACAACCATGTTTTTTCTTTGCGTGTAGACCCAAATGTGGAACAAACTTCCATAAGAAAAATTATATTTCGATTCTATTTCTACAGTATTTCTTTTTTTCCATGTATTCTAGCGATAAATGGTTTTTCCATCACAAAAAAGATATTCCATATATAAATGTTACAAAATACATACACGCAAAGAAAAAGCATGTGGTAAACATATTCTAAGAGCAACATATTATGATAAGATTCATGATTGTAGTCAAAATATTACGATTTTAATGATGTTTTATTGATTTTGCCCGTAATCCTAATTTGTTTTTATTACATCATATTATAATTTAATGTAATCATATTATTATCATGTTAATCATAAGAGGTTAAAAAGTAATCATATTATTACCATGTTAATAATAATAAGTTAAGAAGTAATCATATTATTATCATGTTATCTAAGCCGAAAAATATTTTTAATATATATTTATACTTATTTACTTACTGGCAACCTTAACGTAAACCTGTTGCAGATATTTCACATCATATAATAACTTATTTTATACAATTTTTATTCTTTTTCTCTAAAATAACACAAAACAATGGTCAATATTTTTGCACCATTTTCAAACAATATTAAAATTTTTTTAGCATTTGTATTTTATTTTGTGACACTTTACAATTTTTTTAATTTCTTTTAACTTGGTTTTTTTAATGGGAATTTTTTTTCAAATTGTTTAACCACTGACTGACAAATAATTCGATAGGGATATGTAAAACAAACGACACAACTGATGCAAAATTATTTTACAAATGGCGATAACAAAATATTATTACAGTAAAGATATTTTGTTTGCATCTTAAACATATTATGAGTGCACGTATAGAAAGTTATCATGTTATGGCTATTAAATATCATTAAATGGTTGTGATGAATATAATATGTTTTCAAAGTTATTATTATGTAGTTGTTATAAAAATGATTATTTTTCAGTGAACCATACTTAAATTTATAATTGCAATAAGCATTGACATGTTTTCAGTAACTATAATATTGTTGATATTAAATAAAAATAACAATATTTTGTGTACGACAACAATATATTGTTACAATCAACATTTTGTAGTTGCGGTAACCATGCCCAACCATATTTTTTCTCTGCGTGTACTAGCATTAAATCGATGGCGATAGTCATAACATCTGGCTTTCATTCACATATTATGCATGACTAGATATTACAAACCAATTTTGAAGTAGAGGCCCACACAATTCCAGTTGAACACACGTTTAAATCAATGAAAATTTCAAACTCTCGCTGTCACAAACAAATACGGTAGAGAAGTGTAGATCACGAATTAATGTAAGTGTGTGAACGTGTAGAAGCAAAAAACAAATGCTTTACTAACGTGAAAGTGCGGGTATAAAAAATACTCTTAAAATTTAACAAGGAAAAAACACACAGCAATGAGAGTGGATCAACAAATATAAGGGGTCCTGGCATGGTCAAGCATTTCTCATCCAGCGCTATGGTAGTATTAGTGTTTGTATGTGTGACACCGACGATTCTAGATGGCAAATCTAAACATTTAGATATGACGGCGAATATTACGTCCAGCACACGTACACGAGTGAATTCGCCTGCATGATCGTGTACAGATCCATTTATATTTTGAATGTGACTATGGAATATGTATGTACGAACCCTGCAGACAAAGTAACTAGTATTTAGCCCGGCAATTCGTAGAGTCACCTATAGGTGACGAAGATTAGCGCTATTGATAATGGAAAAACTAGAGGCTCGAGAGGACCCTGGCGACATCATACTGTACCCTCTTGTGGATGGGAAGGTAACCGATGCAGTGTTAGATACAAATATGAAGCTGACTTCGATCAGTTTCTTAGCTGAATGTTAAAAATGTGTTGTAAAATATGCCCAGTGTCACCTATAAGTGACACCCCCCATAAAATCGGGACTAGCGAAATTTTTTTTTTAATTTGATTTTTACTTATATTATTTAACTTATATTCTATGAAAGAAAAATCCGTTTTGTTTTCATTACTGAAGGTATGGGAATTGTCGGGTAAAATAGAAATACACTGGTTGGTATTTATTTTAAAATAGTTGCACTTTTGATTTTTTGATTTTTTTTATTTGTATATCAATCTATCTTATTTAATGTTGGGTTGTCAAAGGAGCCCAACTAGTTAATTTTTATGCATTTTCATAATAGTTTTATAGTGTATGTATTAATTTTATAATAATTCTAAGCACTTACCCCTGGCACCGAAGAGAAAATATTTCGGCTCAGTGGGATAAGGCTATAAATCAAAATGTGAAACAACCACCCTAAAAAATGATAATTTCGTTACTAAAATTAACATAAATGATGGAATAATGCACGCAATGATATAAGATTTTGCACAAATCCGTTTCCCATAACTTACCATAGGCTCCATATAAGCCCTACCAAGGGAAACCAAAGTGCGCCTAAAACCGTTATAAATAATGGTATCATAATAAAATTTAGTACCTCACAGTTTTATAGCACAAAAAATCACACTGTCAATTTCATTAAGATCGGTCAATAGTATACCATACACGCAGAGAAAAAATATGTTTAAATTTGGTCACCTCAAAAAAAAAACCATTTTTAAAGAAAATTTTGAACATATTATGTTTTAATTTAACCATATTATTATCACCGACAACCATATTATTGTTAAATTAGTCCTACATCAAGAAGCCACAACCATAGATATTATGGTTGCCAATAATTAGTATTGTGGTTATTTTATTGAACTGTTAATGGTTTTTAATCCAAATTTAGATATTTTAATTAGGCTTAAGTTCATTGAATTTAATTTGCATTAAATTATTTTTATGAAGAAAGGAATTTTTACAACATGGAAGATTAATTAAAATTGTTATTGATAATTTTCATTCTTGACTGACCTGGGATTCGAAGTCAGGCTGTCTGGCGTGTGATTCGAACCCAGGCGGCTGGTTACCCTGACATGTTTCGACCTCAACCACTAGGTCTTCTCAAAGGGATTTGCCGTCTTACACTCGCAGCCATCGAAGACTGCTGACGTCAGTAGTCAAACATCAATCCTTAAACCAAATTGTATTTTAACCTTTGGTAGATCGAAATTTGCTTTTTGAATGATTATCCATTTTTAATTGATCTCACATGTTTTTCCTTACTTCTGTTTTTTCGTACTTTTGTCAAGAATTCTTCTTGAAGTCCAAAGTACATTTTTTTGTTTTTCCTGTTTTTGTCTTTCTTTTTTCTAGTTGACCTTTTTTCAGCACAACTTGAAGGACAAATGTAAACATAGCTCGTGCCTTAGCTGTTAACAATAATTAGTATTGTGGTTATTTTATTGAACTGTTAATGGTTTTTAATCCAAATTTAGATATTTTAATTAGGCTTAAGTTCATTGAATTTAATTTGCATTAAATTATTTTTATGAAGAAAGGAATTTTTACAACATGGAAGATTAATTAAAATTGTTATTGATAATTTTCATTCTTGACTGACCTGGGATTCGAAGTCAGGCTGTCTGGCGTGTGATTCGAACCCAGGCGGCTGGTTACCCTGACATGTTTCGACCTCAACCACTAGGTCTTCTCAAAGGGATTTGCCGTCTTACACTCGCAGCCATCGAAGACTGCTGACGTCAGTAGTCAAACATCAATCCTTAAACCAAATTGTATTTTAACCTTTGGTTAAAAATTCTTGACTTTTGTCAAGAATTCTTCTTGAAGTCCAAAGTACATTTTTTTGTTTTTCCTGTTTTTGTCTTTCTTTTTTCTAGTTGCCTCTAAACATGTTATGGTTCAATTTTACAATAATTTGTTTTTAAATTAACAATAGTATTTTCCTCTTTTCCAAGAGCAACATGCTATTGTTGAAAACCAACCATGCTATTATAAGTGTTAAACATACTTTAGTTATTATTTACCAAAACATGTTCGGAGGCAACCATAATATGGTTGTGCCTTCTTGATAGAGGACTAATTTAACCATAATATGGTTGTCGATGACAATAATTTGGTTAAATTAACAACAATTTGTTCACAATTTTATTTAAAAATAGTTTTGTTGGAGGTGACCATATTTAAATATGTTTTTCTCTGGTTGTAGGCCCTATACAAAGCCCACTCTGGGAAATTGATTTAATACGCCTTAGAAAATACAGATATTGCTTGTTCTTGTTCTAACTTAGTTTCATATGGCCATCAAAATATCGTGCAATTTTGTGATATACGGTCCTATATTTAACCTTAGATACCATATTAAGCAGCCTTCCGAAATTCACTTTAAACGCTTAAACTAATTTCACTGCTGTATTGAAATTTATGTTTTTAATACCAAAAATCACTCAACAGAATTTTGGAATTATTGCTCCATAATTAACCATGGCTCCAATATATATTCCCCTTCTGAGAATAATTTTAGTTCGGCTAAAACTGTTACGAATCATGATTTTTACTCAAGCTAGTTAAAATTTCTAAAGTGAAAAGCAAAAAACTTTCCGATTGTCGATCAACAATTTAATATACATATTTCTAAACCGCAAATGTTCGTTTTTATAAAGATTAATTAATAATACATATGTAGATATCATATAGAGCACACTCCTGAAATATTCGAAACGTCAAACTTGTTTTACTTCAAAAGGTCAAAACATTATCAAACTGAACTCGTAATATTATCGTAAAATTTGACATTAGCTTTATTCAACTAAAAATTGTAATGAAGATTGGATTATTATTAGTCGCAGAAACTATTTTATGTGCAGTCCCAAAAAATGGAAATAAGTACTTGATGGGGGGTATCAAAGATTGGGCATACCCGAAAAAATTATGTTTACTTGTGTGGTTTCAAGTTCACCAAAGAAATGGTTATCTATAAAATATTAATAAATTTGAGACCATTATTGTCATGCAATAAGTTTTTTTTTTAAGGAAATGAAAATATCAACAGTTGTCGCTGAGGTTGTTTGAAAGAAATATTTACAACAAAGAATAAAGATATTTTATGCGTTAATTTATGAAATAAACTTTTGTAGGTGTTTATTTACAAACCATTTGCCTTCAATTCAAACAAATAAATGTTTTTTTAAGAATTTAGCAGGGTGCGTAACGGTTATGCGTTTTATTTAAAAAATACTTTTTAATTATTATTTCTTCAATTTATTTTTCGCTTAGAAAATAACACTGTAGGTAAACTTTCATAATGACACAGAAAAACCCCTAGACACCCCAACTTAATTTTGAGCCGAAGAGCACAGTGGAATAATCCGTTTTAAAAGATTAGGTCAAGTGATTTTGCATTTTTAATTTTGTACTGTCTCTCAATCCATTTGCTTGTTTTAAGGAAAAACCATAAAAATCTCTTTTAAAATGGCTTGTGCTAGCCACTAGGAATGCCAATCCCGAATCTCGGGATTTAAATTTTTCAATCCCGGGATTTTGCGGGAGTAGGGTTTATATGGGGCCTAGAGTAAATTATGTGCCGATCTTCAAAAAAATTTACTGTGTGATTTCTAGTCCTATAAAACTGTTACGTACCAAATTTTAGTATGATAGCGATATTTATTAAGGTTTTAGGCGTACTAAACTCTTTCCCGCGAGTAGGGTTTATAGGGGCCTATGGTCAATTATGGACCGATCTTCACGAAATTTAACAGTCTGATTTGCAGTCGTATAAAGTGACTTCGTACAAAATGTTATATCATTCCGTGCATTATTCCACCATTTATGTTAGTTTTTGTATCAAAATTATCAATTAACTACAAGCAATTTGAGACCAAGTTTGTTCTTTTCTTGTGTTTTTCGATAGTAAGCGTGGTTTCAAAAGACGGACAGACGGACATGGCTAAATCGACTCAGAATTACTCAAGGAGCCAGAATATAGATAACCAGAGTATAGATACTTAGACGTATAATAAAAGTTCCACACGGAATGACAAGCTTAGTATACCCCCATTCACCACTAGTGGTGGTGGAGGGTATAAAAAACAATTATCTCTTGACTTTCAAAAATCCCGAAACCCAAAAAATTCAGGGATTCGATTTTTTGAAATCCCGAATTCCAGGATTTGCGAAAACCAGTGCCGATTGGCATCCTTACTAGCCACACTTCCGGCTAGTACAATTCATTCATTTTAAATGTCTGATACTATTTAATCCAATTTTGATCAATTATTTTTTTGTACAGTGTTTGTAGTATTTTTCGAGTTAAATCAATGTTGTTGGGTTGGATTCGGTTTGAAAGCATATTGTAATATCAACTTTTAAAAGTTTAGTACTTTTTGTTATATTGTAATAAAATTTTAAAATTCGAACCATATGACACTGAACTAACAGTATATGTCAAAGGTAACTACATTAAAATTTCGAAAAATACAACACTGTGCTAACATATGGCAGTATAAAATAAAAGTAAAATTTCGCTTAAGCATTCATAGCCTTACATTTTTTTCAAACCTTTTTGGAAGAAAATTAATGACGAAGAACGCAAAGCATATCATGATATATTAAAAAATTTTTGTTTCGCATGTGGATGAAGATGCCCATTTGGATGAAGATGCGCTCAAAGCTTACAATCTACGATGATAGCATGATGCAATCTTTTGGCGCATTTGGCGTGAAAATATCTTTAAAAATTCACATATTGCATGCACATTTCGATTTTTATGAGAGACAAATATCCATCGAAACAGGCGAAAGATTTCATCAAACTATAATGACATTCGTAGATCGGTTCACTGGGAAGAGAATTTACCCACTGCTTGCTGAATTCTGTTGATCCATTGCAAGCGAAAAAAAAAAAATTAAAAGAATATGATTTGCATCCGATTCCAACTCAAAACATTTCTTGGTTATCAATACACAACATCTGACAATTGGATAAGTGGGCATGGCACAAAATGGCTTTATTTATATCTAAAGAATGGTTAGATAAAATATGCCCAAATTTGGTACACATAGCTGGGTTATCAATATAAAACATCTCTGACAAAAGAGGCTGGATTGGTAGGTAGGCGTGGCATCTCTTAGACATTTATTTATATCTGGAGAACGACAAACGCCAAAGTTTCCAAATAAGGTACAATCGTCTTGGTTAGTTATACACAACATCTGACAAAATCTTTGCGTGATTGGGAATCTAGGGAACGGTAATATAAAAGTTGTACAAATTTGATACACATAGCTGGGTTATCGATACGCAACATCTGTAAAAAAAGGTGGGAGTAGAAAAGTGAGCGTGGCTCCTTACATACAAATGCAAAAGAGATTTATGTACATTTAGAGAACGGTCATAGCTAAAGTTTCCAAAATTGGTATAATTAGCTTGATGCTCAATACGCATTACTATTAGATAAGTAAGCATGGCACAAAAAAAAATCCTATATATTTGAAGATGTAAAATTAATGTAAAATTGTCTAATTTTGGTACAATTAGAATGGCTATCAATGTAGAGGCAGCATCTGTAAGTAATGTGTGGGATTGGAGAAGTTGGCGTGGATCAAACTGGATTTCTGTATATCTAGAGAACGGCCACAGCTACAGTTTACAAATTTGAAAAAAATATGGTATACATATCTGTTAAAGGCCCACTGCCTTTTTGTAGCAATAGGCGGGATAACTTCAATACAAATACCATATAGATTTCTGTGCAACTGGTGAAGGGTAACGGTAAGAGTATTTAAACTTCGTACAAATAACTTCATAAGCAATGCACAAGATCTGTATTGAAAAAATAACATATTTTATTTTAATGAGGGTTGCGAAGCGCACTGGGTTAAGCTAGTTATTTATAAAATTAGACTAAATAGGGCCACAAACTGTATATAATTGAATTGTATACACCTGAAAATAGACGGATATAATTGTTAGATAAAAAGTATGTATTGTAATTGGCATTCCAAATATTACAAATTATTTGTTTCATTCTATAAATAATTTTTATTCTCTTTTCTTTTATTTTATTTAAACAACAAAACAAATGTGTTTTCAACTTAACAGCACTCAATTCATTCAACCAACCAGTTTGTATTTACGTTACTGTATAGTCGAACTGCCAGTTTCTAGCTACGTTGTTTAGTAAACTAAAAAAAAGAGTTTACGTCCACTGTAAACACAGCAGCTTCTGGTTTTCAGTCACAAGTTCAGCAGTCTGTGTTTAAAATGGAGGGAGTCTGCTGCTGATTCTTTTGACTGCTGAAAAAAATGAATTGTGTTACTATTTTTTCAGTAACTGTGCGCGCACAGTTCAACTGTTTTAAATATGAATGGGGATACAAATTGATGGTTCAAACTATTTTCAGTTTAGTTGCATGTTTAAAAATACAAACTGGCGACTGAATTTTAAACACTGGATTTAAGTATCTACAAATAAATAATAATTAAAGAGTTTTCGAAGCCTTTTTCCATATGTAGTAAAAATAGCTATCGAAACAATACAAAATTAAAAAGGGAATATCTCTTGATGTTGACCTAAAATCTTTTAAAACGGAGTATACCACTGTGGTCTACGGCCTAAAATTAAATTGTGGTGCCTCGTTGCTTTTCTGTGTCATTTTGACGTACTTTCAGTGTAATTGTTATTTTCTGAGTTTTATTTATTCCTCAGAAATAAAATTAATATCTTTAGTTTTATTTATACTACAGAAATAAAAGTTATTTCTTGATTTTTATTTATTCCTCAGAAAATCAAGCAGCCTTCTGAAATTCACTGTAAACGCCAAAACTAATTTCACTGCTGTATTGAAATGTAATTTATTTTTTGTTAATACAAAAAATCAGTCTTCAGAATTTTGGGATGATTTGTTCATAATTAACCATGGGTCCAATACAAATTACCCTCCTGAAAATCATTTTAATTCGGCTAAAATTGTTACGAATCATGATATTTTACTTAAGATAGCTCAAATTTCTAAAAAGAAAAGCATAAATCTTTCGGATTGTAGGGTAATATAATATAATCTAATTGTAGGGCATTTAGTATAGGTCTACCCCGCAACCAATTTTAATGCTGACGTTCGTTTTTATAAAGATTAACTAATAATATATAGATATCATACAGAGCCCACTCCTGTCGTTGTAAGGTATCAAAGATCCGGCACAGCCGAATATAGTACTCTAACTTGTTTTAAATTCAATTTAAATTTAAATACTTAAATTACAAAAAATATTTATAATATTTTTTATCTTTTATTATTTTTTGGTTTAAAAGCATTAACAAAAATGATAAATAAATAAAATATAGGAAAACTTTAGCACAATTTATTAAACAAAAGTTACTTATAATTTCAAGGCGTTTGCAAAATTCCACAACTTAACCTGTAATACCAGTGATGCCATTGCGAATTTTAATCTCACGAGCAATATAACAAGCAAAAAGAACGCCAAAGAACTGTGAAGACGAGAAAAATATATAAAAAAAATTTAGAAAAGAATTTTTAAAGTAAAATTTATTCCACACATACCTGTATAACGGCAATAACAACACCAGCCGCTCCTAAACTAACAGCATGAGCTGAAACAAAGTTTGAGAATTCACTTAAGCAACCGAGCTTATAACGGTTGGTGTCTTCGTTGTGAACGGTACAACTAAAGTTGCCCACAATGCCACTGGGCACTCTACAACAGGATATGGGCAATTGATCATTGAAATAAGGCTGCCAATCTTTAAAGTTTTCAACGCCACAGCATTGGAACTGAAATTGTTTACAAATAATTTAATATTCAGTAATTTTTTTTATTATAGTTCGATATTGTGAATTTAACTTACAGTTTTTTGAACATAATCCCACATTTGGGTGACATCATTTGTTTTATTCGTATTATACTGCTTCATGGAATCGGTTAAGGTACCCTTAATTAGACTTTCGGCATCTGATCTTAGAACATAGCCACTAATACCGGCAGCCAATTCCAAAATGAAAATTATACCCAATAATACGGAGAATGTCAAGATTAAACAGTAGTTTTCTTTCAAAGCTCCCCAGCAACCAAAGAAGGAGAAGACAATGACAAATGAACCGATAACAATAAGGAATGTGGGTATCGAAAAGAATTTCGATACTAAAAATACTTCATATTCATTGTAGACTGCGCCAACGCCAACACCCACGGCAATTAAAATAATGCCAGTCAGCTACAAGAAAAATAGAAAAATGTAAGCATTTATTTCAAATAAATTATCTCAAATAAAAGTTCGACTCAAACTTTCGCTAATCGTTTAGATAAAATGAAGATTATGTGTTAAATATCTATTCATTCTTTTTCCTCTTTTTCAGCCCTGTCTTAAATTTTTTTTTACGAAAATCTGTATTTTATGGGGCCCGAGTTTTTTATTTATCAAATTGTAGGTAGCTGCCTTGTTTGAGAAAATTTTTTGTTTATAATAGATTTCTCAGGAAAAATAAAACTTTTCAATACGACTTAGTGACTCATTTAGGGAAATGCTTCTAAAGCTTTATAAATCATTTTTATTAGATTCCAAAAATATTTTTAACAAGAATAGACAAACCACTTAGCAAAAATTGTTTAACGTAAGTCCGATTGGTGACATGCTGTGTGTGATGTTGATGGACTAAAGGCGGAGTTAGGCAAACTGTAACCGTAACGTACTGTACCGGACTGCTAGCACGTTGGTGCACTTATAGAACAAGTAAAACGTATCATATGTTTTTCCCATTCATAAACAAAAAAGCAATAGTATACATAACAAAACACACACAGTGATGGGATTTCAAAGGGTTTAAAAGGTGACCCCTGTACACAAAAAGTACCAAGTGATTTATATGGTATTAAAACAGTATTAAGTGCATATAATAATACGTTAATAGTTTCATATCTGATGTTTATATTATAGATTTACAATAAACAAGTATGTAATTTAGCAATGTACATGCACATTTACATGTATTGTTTTGTAACTTTGCATGGACAAAACAATGTTTTGTAACCATTTAAAGCCTTTTATATACTTATCATTTCTGTTGTATGTGCATATGCATTTGTTTATTTTGTACATCTAAGCATATGTATGTATATTTATATTTATGAAAATATGTTGTATTGTAAGTAGTTTTTTCGAAAGTCCATACACGAAGAGAAAAAACATGTTTAAATATGGTCACCTTCAACAAAACTATTTTTAAAGAAAATTTTAAACATATTATGTTTAATTTAACCATATTATTGTCACCGACAACCACATTATTGTAAAATTAGTCCTCCATCAAGAAGACACAACCATATTATGGTTGCCTCCAAACATGTTATGGTTAAATATGAAAATAATTTGTTTTTAAATTAACAATATTATTTTCCACTTTTCCAGGAGCAACATTCTATCGTTGATTATAAGTGTTAAAAATATTTAAGTTATTATTAACCAAAATATGTTATTGAAAAAACTACCAAAAAAAGAGCAAAAATACACGCAATCAATTTAACACAGAAGCAACCCATCACTCTTTTACAAATGTCACGTAAAAACGGTACGACTGAGCCTTAAGTCATTAATTCAATGAAGGAAATTACAACGAATCCTAAAAATTTCTTGTTTCTCAAAAGATATAAAAAAATCTTGTTTCCAATAGAATTTGTAAATATATTCTTATTTGAATCACAAAGATAAGACAAAAGTTGAATAACATAATTATGTTGATAATATTGGTTAACGTAATTTTGTTTGTTGTTATCGTTTTCTTTACTACTTGAACGAAAATTAGTCATACACTTCTATACCAGTTTAATAAGAAATGTGGAAATTTTCTAAATATTTTTTAAAAATGATTAATATAAAAAACTAATACTTAAAAAAGTAATGTAGTTTTATGGACTCTTAGAGGATTTAGTTTGATAACAAAAAAGATAAACGAAATAGAGAGACAAATGTTTATGTATCAAAATAAATTTTTTGTTACTCTTAATTAGATTATTCAAAAATTAAACTAAAACTGAACTAAAACTGAACTAGAATTGAACTAGAACAGAACTAGAACTGAACTAGAACTGAACTAGAACTAAACTAAAACTGAATTAGAACTGAACTAGAACTGAACTAGAGCTGAACTAGAACTGAACTAGAACTGAACTAGAACTGAACTAGAACTGAACTAGAACTGAACTAGAACTGAACTAAAACTAAACTAGAACTGAACTAGAACTGTCTAGAACTGAACTAGAACTGAAGTAGAACTGAACTAGAACTGAACTAGAACTGAACTAAAACTGAACTAGAACTGAACTAGAACTGTCTAGAACTGAACTAGAACTGAACTAGAACTGAACTAAAACTGAACTAGAACTGAACTAGAACTGTCTAGAACTGAACTAGAACTGTCTAGAACTGAACTAGAACTGAACTAGAACTGAACTAGAACTGAACTAGAACTGAACTAGAATTGAACTAGAACTGAACTAGAACTGTCTAGAACTGAACTAGAACTGTCTAGAACTGAACTAGAACTGAACTAGAACTGAACTAGAACTGAACTAGAACTGAACTAGAATTGAACTAGAACTGAACTAGAACTGTCTAGAACTGAACTAGAACTGAACTAGAATTGAACTAGAACTGAACTAGAACTGAACTAGAATTGAACTAGAACTGAACTAGAACTGAACTAGAACTGAACTAGAACTGAACTAGAACTAAACTAGAACTGAACTAGAACTGAACTAGAACTGAACTAGAACTGTCTAGAACTGAACTAGAACTAAAGTAGAACTGAACTAGAACTGAACTAGAACTGACTTAGAACTGAACTAGAATTGAACTAGAACGGAACTAGAACTGAACTAGAACTGAACTAGAACTAAACTAGAAATGAACTAGAACGATTAAATTTCTTGTTTTCGAGTTTTCCTGTTATGTTTGTTAATTTCTGTTATGTTTATTAAATTATGTAGATTAATTTCGTTTTGTTTTATTTGAAAGATTTTTTCTTTTTTTATTTTTATATGGAGTTTTTCAGGGTTTTTGGTTTTTAAGTTTTTCAGAATTTTAGTTTTTATTTTATCGTTTTTGATATTCGGCGTTTTTTTTTTAAGGCTAGTTTACATTATCACACAAGACTTACGTGTTTTATAGTACTTATTTAACATTAAAGTTTTCATTCACGCTATCACACATGGTCATGCTTTTATTTTAATCAAACGCTGATCAAATGAAAAGTATTATTGTTTGATGAAGTCGTATGGGATGTAAAATATTTTTTCGTAACACTTGGAATTTTAATAACACATTGCATTTACACTACCACACTTTTACATATTACTTGAGTTTTTGACATGTATTAATACTAAGTATAAAAGTGTAAACTAGCCTAAAGTAGTGATCCAGCTTGACAACGTTCTTTCCATTTTTTAATATGTCGGATTTCAGAGATTTTTAATTGTTTTTTTTTTATTTAAGCGATTTTGTTGGATTGAAGCGTTTTTGCGATTTATTTTTCTTAAGAAATTTAGTTTTTTTTTTAATTTACCAAAATGTCGACAAGAACATTTCTTTCGCATTTTTATATTGAAAACAATAATAAAAAATTTTAATTTGTTTTTGTTTTCAAAATAAATATAAGAAAGAAATGTTCTTGTCGACATTGTGGGCCAGGCAGTTAATAACCTTATTTTTTTCATTTTGGGAAGTTTAATTTTATTTTTAGTTTTGTGTTTTCCCTGATTTATATTATTTTTTCTTTTTCGAAACCATTACATTTTCTTTTGATTTATTACCAATAAATTATTATTTTTCCAAACAGAATTTATGAATAAAAATTAAGTTTTCTTACAGACCAACCTATATCAGCGCGTAAAGCGCTTTCTGTCAAAAATTCTCATGCTGATGCAAAATGTATGCAGTAAGTAGTGAAGTTGGATGCTATTGTGTAAAAAATAATGGCATTTTATATATTTTTTGTTCAATCTAGCGGTTTTATCTCCATTTTTATTTATCTGTAAAAGCTTTTTTCAAAAACTTACCATAAAAACTAAATTAAAAGCAAATAAAACATATTTGATGCAATTTGCACTTCCAGTCAGCAAAGACATCTTGATAAAGCAAATTTTAATCTGAAAATATTCAAAATGTAGAAAATAGGTTTTAGTTTCCAGTAAATTTTTTTAAATTAATTACTTAGTTTTTTTTAAATTATTTTAAAACAATTCCGAGTCTATGACTTTTTAATGGACTTACTTAAATAACTAAAAACAAAATAAAGTTTGTGTTTTTCCGATATTTTTCACAGGTTTTTTCGTTCTAATCAATTGATATTGGCGTTGTCTTATCTAAAAATATAAATAATAAAAGTAAAATAAATGGCCATCTGAAAAAATGAGTTAGTAGTTTTTTGTTTATAAATATTAAAACAGAAATGAAAACAAAGTCAATATAAAAATAGAAATAACAAATAAACACCTTAAACACACTACTTGTAGTTATAAATTAAACAGTCATACAGTTTTCTAAGAGTATTATCTTACCTGTGGACTGTCAAATAGTGTTAGTATTAATATTATAATAAATGTTATGAGATAGTTGTTAAAATAAATTTTATAATAACTATCTTATAAGATGAGCTGCCAAAAAAACACATACATACACACATATAAAACAATAATAAGCCACCATTATTAAAATGTGTTATTTATTAATAGTGCCAATCTTGTGAAAGGTGGTTAAAAAACCATACTTTAAGCTAAAAAATCAAAACACTAAAAAAAGAACAAAAACGATACAAGTTTACTGTACGATAATCAGTCGATTATGAAATCTTATAAGATACGTGTTCCCCTTGTTCAATATTAAGATTAACATGAAGAAATGTGTTCTCTCATTCTGTCGACGTTCTCTTTACAAAAAAGTGGCACCAAAAATGTGATTTAAGAGAAAAAAAGGCGGCACGTGTTTTATGTTGGAAGAAGAACACAAAATAATGTTTTTGCACATGTTCTGCTTAATTTATTTAAAATTTCCAATAACATTTTTAAATGGTAAAAAAATCCAGAAAAGATTATATCAGATGTAAGCAAAAACTTTTTATGTTATTTTAATTGACCTTAGCTTGCTGAATCCAAATCTGTTCAATGATTGCTTCTATCAGGTCTAGTTGTTTAAAAGCCATTGAGTCATCCATATCATTTTTTTATATTTTCAACTGTTTCGAAGTTATTCAGATTTTATTAGTACTATTTTTGTTTTCAAAAATTCATAAAAAAGTTGTAAGGGCAAAAATTTGACATCATAAATCTAAAAATCAAGAGTATGAATAAAATAAGGCATATTTCATGAAAATTGTAGGACAAATGTTAATTTTATGTATTATGCATTGTTGGGGGCATGATGCTAATATGTATATTTAATCATGACTTGGGAGCGATATGTCCGATTTGGATGCTATTACAAGCGAATGATTTGGAATTAAATTTCCTTTTAGGCAGCTTACCAATAGTTTTTTTTATTTTCAATAGTTTCGGAGATATTAAAAAAATAAAAACGTTTTCAAGAATTTGCAAAAAAAAAAAAAATTATAATAACAATAATTTTACATTTTTATAAATTATCCAAGCTAGGTATATAACGAATAAAAAAAGTCATAAACAATGAAAATGTTTATTTAAATGTTATATAAAAATCAAATATTGCGATTTTTGGTGAATTTTTCATAACAAAAATCTTAAGAAAAGTAAATTTGTCGAATTTTGGTGATTTTCGGTTAATTGGTCACGAAGGTAAAATAATCTGACAACCCTGATTTTTACAGGTATACGTATACGCCATGGTATAACGGCCTAAGTTATAAAAAATAAAGCATGTCAATAAAGGGTTTATGAAACGGATTTTGTATGAAAATCCCCTTTTAGACAGGCAAAGTTTACTTTGACAAAGTCTGTTGAATTCTCTTTTAAACTTTGTTCCATGCTCAGACACACAAAGTTTAATTTGACAAATTTTTGTTTTCTCTTGTTTGAATATAATATATAAGCAGCGTGGCCAGAATGATGATTTTATCATATTTTGTATTATTTTTTTAAACAAATATATGATTAAAGATTTTTTTCTCAAAAAATTCTGATTTTTACTTTAATTTTGCTTATACAAAATACACGATTATTTAAACAGTACATTTTTAAAACAATGAAGTTTAGCATCAGCTTGATGCGCATTGGTGCTGCACACTTTTGTACTAAGTATCTAGAATACACAAAATTGCATCATTATTTCTGGACATAAGAAATATAAAAAAAAGGCATATTATGACCTATTTCCAATGTGCGAAAGAATTCCTTCTTTCGAACAACTACATTTAAAACAAAAACAAATTCTAAAAACTCTGTTTTTGTTTTAAATGTGTTTGTACGAAGTAAATAATTCTTTCGCACATCGGAAATAGGCAGTTAGAATATTGATAAAAAAAATATTTGTGAAAAGAAAAAGTGTATTTTTATAAAGTTTCATTTTCTGACGAATTATGTGATTATGTGTTTCAATTTAATTAATAAGAAGTATGTTTTTATAAAAAATTAATAATTCTTACTATTTTGCTTTTGTTTTAAAAAATTTAAATTAAGAAATAAAAATTCAAGATTTTCCTCTTCAAAATAGGATTTCTTTCACCATATGCCAATTTTCATTCCAAAGATTCTGATAACGCTGTATATAAATATAAAGTTGCAGCCAACTTCAGGTATAATCAACGAACGAAAAACAAAACGAATTTGTGAGTACAGCAAAGTATGTACTCCCCCGATATTCTCTTTTCCCTTCTCTTCTATAAACTCAAGACTTTGCAAAGTAAACTTTGCTTGTCTGAAAGGGGTCTAAGTATTTATTTCATCATGATATAACGCATACGCACAAAAGCAAGCGGTACTTCCCGTGAGCACTAACTTGCGAATAGTTAATATGTACACATGTTACATAATATATTTGCAATATGTGCATAAGCTTATTACGATAGACAAAAATTTATTTCAGAAAAGCTTGCTTACATATATATTAAAACAATTACAGTTTCTATTAACGCTGGGAGTTGTAATAAAACGGAAAGTACAAAAAGTATGTCAACATTTAGTAAAAAGTACCAAAAAAGTGGCAAGAACTACAAAAAGTATCACATTTGGTTGCATTTTGTAAAAGTAGGAAAATAGTATCCAATTAGTCGAAAAAGTGGCGATTTGCTAGTTTAGTAGCACCAACGGTAAAGCTGGTCAAGTCTTGAGCCTTTAGGAGAGAAGGGCAAATATAATGCTACTTTTTTCCTCTCTCTCTCTTGAAAACTCAAGACTTGACGGCTAAAACTTGAGAGTGTGAACCAGAACAAGAAATAAAAGCTTTAATATTACTTAATAGCAATAGAGTTGCCAGATTTGACCATTTAATCACATTTGGAGAATATAATACAATCTATATTTCTGTAAATGGTCAAGGCTGTTATTTACATCGCTAGTCTGGTAGCATATCTGGCAGAATCGGGTGCATCCGCTTAATCTCCTGGTCATGTTAAAACACATGATTAAGGAAATCACAAGAAATAATAACAACAATCACAATCCCCTCCGGTGAGAGCTTCGGACTGTAAACCAGGACACGATAAAAACTTACGACCTGAGTTATAAAGAATAAAACTGGTTTATAGCCGGTTTATGAAACGGATTTTCTATGAAATTTTGTTTTATAAAACCTTAATTTCATTTTTTATAATAAAAACACTTAAAAAAGGTTATCAAAAATATTAAATATTTATCAATTTGAAGCTAAAATGATTTAAAAACTATTCATGCAGATCTTCAATTTCAAGATGTTTCATACGATTTTATTTTGATATATTTAATTTAATTTTTTTATTTATTAAGAGTTACAAATACAGTTACAAATTCCTTCAGCCTTTTGTAACAAAGTACACAGAGGAGAAAAAGCATTTTTTTTGGTTACATTCAACACAAATTTCATGATCAATAACAACTATCTTTCGCAGAAAGAAGCAGATATAAAACACAACACCTCTGTGATTCTCTAGCGGGAATCGAACCAGCTATCCTCGAACTAATAGACATGCTCACTACCAATTAGTCTATGGGGTACCCTCTTTATATTTCAATATATATTAGGGATTGCTGTTCGGATTTAACCGCACTCGAAACCCCTGTTTTAATGCCTAAAAACCGAAAAAAAACCTCAGTTTTCAGCTTTTACTTTAAAAATATATTTATGCTTGTACAAATGGCATTTGTACATTTAAGATAATATATTGAAACTTTTATTATTATAAACTTTGTAAATTGTACACATTAATTACTCTCTGAATTATCAAAAGTCCCTAAGGATCCGTTAATATTTAAATCTTTTTATAAACTTTACTAACCACGCGTAATACCTCAGTTTTATTGTAAGTTGCCCGCACTGCAAGATTAATACTCGTCGCAAAATTTCCAAATGTCAATTGTAGCGAACCTTCGTTTACTTCAAGCTGGTGTACCTAACCTTAGGTTTAGCAACCAGTGTGTTTTTTTATCTTCTCTCAAAAGCGAAGCGAACAACATAACCACTACCCGGCAGTACGGACAGCTCACTTTAATTCTACGGGTTTTTAGAAAATTTAGAATCATATACCTAATACGTATGTATTAATGTAAGTGAAATTTAAATTGTAATAAGCTCAACCATAATTCTCTCCCTTAACCCATCTATTATAATTACTCCTCTGGAGCAATTATAATACTAATCTTCCTCTATATAGCCCACTGTTAACATCGAGGCGGCCATCCCCCCTTGGCACTATTTAGAAAATTGATATTATTTCTTGACCGCATTCTATAGCATCATTTTATGTCAAACTGTATGGAAAACATCGTCCAGCCCCAGTTCTGTTTCATCATTTAGACTATATTTCATATGAATTAAATCTCTTCAGCGACATTTAAGTTTTAAGCAAATTTATTACACTGAAAGTTTTCTTAACTTTATCGTTTGACGACAGATATATCAGTATACTTAAAACTAAAAATATAAATATATGGATTGTTATCAATTGCACTTTTGCAACTATAAACCTCGATCCTTAACTTTGCCGTACTTCCAATGTGTTCCCATTAGCACGTTTTTTATTTTTTAATATACATATATATTTATTTTTTAGGTCTTGAAATTCACGCATCGCGATAGGATGTGTCTATTCTCGACATTATCTTGTCTGTAGTAGCCGGGGTAAGTTTATAATATGGAAATTTAGATTTACAAGCAAAAGGATTTCAAATCAATGTTATATGTCAATGTTTATATCGAAAATATTCGTCTTTATTACAGCAAAATTTAGCAGTAATGCTTAGATTTTCTATATCCACTCGTAAAAAGCATTTCTGTTAAGAAACTTTTGGCTAAATTGGAAAATACACATTTTCCAAAATTTTTTAAAAAATATACACAAATTTAATTTTCAAGCAAAAACTTTGAAAAACTTGCCCTGGTTATAACAAATAAATAATTTACAATATTATAAAAAATTATTTTTATGATTATTGTAGATTGATGATTATTACGAAAATATTTATTATAAAAACAAAACTGATTAGATTAGGTTTGGATAAGTTCTTTGTTTTGTTTGCAGAAAGATTGAGTAAACTTTGTTTCACAATTTGATAAAGTTAAATAAAATATTTAATTAATCACGACACAGAAAGGTTTCAAAGTGTTCAAGGGCAGATTAATAAGGCTTTGTCCTTGCCTACACAGAAAAAAATCTCGCCAATTTTTTTCAATTTAATTTATCAAAAAAAAAAAAAAAACAAATCAGTCTAATTAAAAATGTAATCAAGTTAATTAAATGTTTATTTATAGCAACAACAGTACTACAGAAAATGTTTTTAATATCAAAAAATATTAAATTGATATTATTAAATTGTTAGCTGGTGCAAATTTAATAAATTTTTTAATTAATAACACAAATGCTTCAATTGAAATCAATTTTTATTTTTTTTCTGTGTAATTGATCAGCAATATACCAATTTTATTCTCTTACTATAAAAATGATATCGCACGTAATCAACGAGAGGGTATTAACTCGAAATTTAAAAGTTTTCAGTAGAAGCAGAACAATTTTTAATTTAACATTGAAAGAATATGGAAAACAATTTTAAAACCAACCGTTTCATTAGAAAAAAATTGACAAAATAGCACGATATTTTTACAGCTGGTAGATATGAATATACTCGTATCGTGTCGATTTTTCCGAAAAAGTGAAAATATACACATTTTGGCTTAATACTCTCTTATTAATTAAGTGCGATATGTATTTTGAGAATTTATACACTTATATAGTATCAGAACAACTGCTGTTTACGAGAAAGTCTAATAAAACCTGCAATTTTTAAGCAGATGGTCGAAAAATTTCAGAAAATAAGTTGAACTAAGATTCTAAATTTGGAACCTATATTTACGTGCAAGGTAACAGTATATTTTAATAATTTTTTTTTACGGTCAAAACTCGAGCCTTCCAAAATTATTTACTTACCACACCAAACTTTCACCTATAACCATGTTTTGCTCTAGTCGTAAGATTTTCAGAGGCCAACTTTTTGAGGACTATGTGATAAAATCCTGTCTGCCCATCTATGGTTTTGTATCTGAACAATTTAAAAATTAATAAATGATATCTAATGCACACGATTTTTTGACCCAAGGTATAAATAAGGTCCATTATTCAACCTAACTCCCATAGAAATATTCTCAAAATAACTTTATCTTTAATAACTCCGTTATTCATATCGGTATACAAACTCATGCTCAGTACAAAAATATGTGACGGTAGGTCTATAATGGATCAAAAAAGTTTCGCCTATGAAAACATTCATAAAACATGTTTAGCACTAAAAAAGATTTTTTGAAATTGCACCTTTATGGCGCACGCCGAGTGTTTTCACCTTCTGGTGTAACACCCTCTGGAGAAATCAGGTGCAGTCAATACCTCAGCAACTCGGCAAAAATCCCAAATTTACAGACACATGCACCCCGAAAGTATCTCTTCAACATAAAAGATACTTTCGGGGATCATGTGATGGTTGTGTTTTTAATACCCCAATTTGAAAGAAGGGACATCCTGAAAATCGCAGTTAAGGGCTGCTTTTTCACCACTTGTGGCAGAGTTCGGCTTGGGGGAGGTTTATCATAATGAGCTACTTTTGTTGTTGTTGTATACTGTAACTTTTAACAATAACAACTGTGGATATAACTGTCAACCTATTGTGTTGTTTGAACTAACGATTATGCTGTTCTGTAAATTGTATTTAACAACAAAGATAAAAGTTAACGTCAAATGGCGTCACTGTCAAAAATATGGAAAAATAACGAACGAAGATCACAAAGAGAAATACAATAAAACCAATCAAATTATTAAAACTAAACAGATTTTATTTATTTTTTTTTTTAAAGAAGGGAAGTAAAACATTTTAACTGTAAAATTAAATGCAAAATATTCAATGGCCATTTTCAACTTATATTTTTTCGTTAAACTAAATTGTTTTCGAAATTAAACAATAAATAAACAACACTAAAAAAGTCATCGTTTACTTAACACAAACAGCTGACTTTACGATAAGAAGTGTTGTTTAAAATTTTACAGAATGGCAAATTCATGACAACTTTTGTTAAAATTTTTTGCAGAATCGCACTACTGGGTTTGTTGATTGCGCTCACACTCGGTGGCGGTAGGTAGACGCATTGTTTGCCACCTAGTTTTTTTTTTAAATTTAAAACACCAAGGCCACTATCGGGCCTATTGTGCGCTCCTTAAGAAGAAACATGGGTGGATTTGGGTGGATAGTGCTGTCACCATCCTATAGTGAGGGGTTGTGTCCGGGGTAAATAATAAAGTTAAGAAATAAAGTAATGTCGAAAACAACAATAGTGTGTCGTTTGCCACTGTAGGGGCCATAATATGGTTTTTAACCATACATCAACTATTTTTTCTTCTCTACGTGCAGGTACTCATATCTATGTAAATATTTTTCACAGCTGCACTTTAATGGGAGCTACGATCAAGTATTGTTCTACAGGCACAACCTTTTAAAAAAGAGCTTTTGCCATTTATAAAAGCAATTTGTATTGAATTGGATCCTAATAACAATTATAAAAGATTTATGTTAATAGCACTGGTGTTCGACAGTGGATTTTATATAGGAACTACAACCAAAAATGGCCCGATTCTATTGAAATTTATATAAAGCCAAACATTATACAAAATAAAAAGAGTTTTTAGTACAAAATTCCAAATAAGGAAAGACTTTTGAATGGGGCTGCGTAAAATAATGGACAAATATTCAAAATGCTTTTCAGATAACAAAAGCGTATATTCCAAATTCCATCAAATTATCGCCTAATTTTGTGCTACAAAGCTTTCATGGATACCCAATTAGCCAGCCGGGCGAACATTCTTAAATCAATTCAGAAAGTCAGTATTATTCAATTGGTATTATATGTAGAAGGTGGGCCTAGTGTTAAGCCATTAAAAAAAATGCCAGATTTATTTTCTAAATAAAAGTTTAAAGACTACAATACACTATTCAAAAGCTTGATGTCAAATTCGTGTACGTGTGTTTCATGGCTTGATTCACACTTGCTGGATGACCCGTCAAGCATGCATTTTGTTTTCGATTTTGTGGTGTTACCATCAATGGCGGGAATTCTATTTCATTTTCATTAAATTAAAAATATCAAAATCAGACGCAAATTTAATTGCAATAATAGTAGCATGTTTAGAATAGAGAGGAAATAAAAGTAATATAAATATTACAAAAAATTATATTTCTTCTCTTCACCCGACACTCTTAACAACAATTTTTGTAGATGCATTTTCACAAATACTTTCCACGCACATTGGGTTCAAATGGCATCAAAGTGGCGATTAATTGAAATTTAGAAATAAAGTTTTTATAATAAAATTTGTTATAGGGTAAAAATTCTGCATCACAAGCAGTGTGACCAGATCTTAAAAATTTTTACTGCTAAATCTGGCATTAGACATTGCCAAAAAATGTTAAAAATTATTTTAAAAAATGCTAAAAATAATGCTAAATTAAGATTTTTGTTAAAAATTTATTACCAGTATAAAATTTTATTCGAAAATAAATACATTTTAGTGGTTTACTTTTTAGCGAAATTGAAATAAAATGTTATATATACATATTTAAACAAATGGGTAGATTTTGGTAAAGCATCAGATGGTTGTTGAGATTAAAATTAAAATTTAGGGGACCCGCAAATCTCAGATACATTCAAAATTTAAAGGATTTAATTTTTATGCTATACAAAACTTTTTTTTTTAAAATTTACACTGCAGAATATCATTTATCTAAACACAAAGTGAAAGTTTTTTGTACTTTAATATCATAATATCAAAGGGCAAATAGTTTTTACAATCAACATGATTAGGGCATAATATTCTCTTTTGTAATATAATAATTATCCATTTTCATACGAAATTTCATTGCGTACAATTATTTTTAATCGAAATTTATTATAATTTATAAAAAAAATTTAAGTTAAATAAAAAAAAATTAATTTTAATTTGACCTTGTTTAATTTAATAAATTTTTATTTTTATTTAAGCTCGAGGTCTTTTTAATATTTATTTATTTATTTTCAATATTTCGCTAACCTTTGGAAATTAAATTTAATTCAATTTTAAAATAAATAATGCTAAAAAAAGCTAAAAACATTTTATAAAAGGGCTAAATAAAATGCCAAGTGCTTAATAAAAATTTTGCAGATAAATAAAAATTTTTAATGCTAAATTTAGCTGCAAAAATGCCTTAAAATTAATCAACTAAGTTGTTTACTTTCTTTTCAGTGAGCGGTCAAAGTTAGCAAATTATTTATGACGCACTTAAGTGTTTAAATATTTTATACGTATGAAGTGCAATACGTTAGGGGTCTTTCAAGTAGTTTACATTCGAACAGGTTTAGACTTAATTATTTTAAACGAGGATTTCTTACAGTGCAGCTTCCTAGATAAAATTATTTTTATGACTTTTTTGCTTGGGAGAAGAGACTAGATTTTGAATTTTCGGGACGAGGGGTGTCGATAATTTCCTCCAAGAAAATTTAGAGTCATGCATTCAACAGGCCTTAAGAAAAAGAAGTCATATAAATGCATTCTAATAAAAAAAAAAAATCATAACTTTTACCTTTTCACGTATTTGCGATCATGAGCACAAAATTTTTTTCAGGTAATTCAAAGGAGAACATTAACGTAAAAAAATGTTCGCGGCGAAAAATTTCCCTTATTGTGAATACTTTTTGTCTTGAAAACTTAAGTACATTTGTTTTTTATGTTTTTCTTTTTGTACTTTTCTAGTTGACCTTTCTTTGTACAACTTGAAGGACAAATGTAAACATATAGCAGCTTGTGCCATAGCTATTTTATAACAATTGTGATTTTTAATTGAACTGTTGGTTTTTAATTGAAGTTTTCGGTATTTTAATAAGGCTTAAGTTCATCAAATTTTATTTAAATTGAATTATTTTTATTGAAGAAAGGAACTTACAACACGAAATGATTTAAAAAAAAATTTTTTTTTTGATAATTCTTGACTGAACATGAAATGATTTAAAAATTCTTTTTTTGGTTTAACGCAAATATTTCTGATGATGAGAATGTGGTTATTCTCGAAACATGTAAATTCGACCCGAGTTCTATACCGTGTTCAGTCAAGAATTATCAAAAAAAAAAATTTAAGAATCATTTCATGTTGTAAATTCCTTCATTCAATAACAATTTATGAAAATTAAATTTGATGACTTAGGCATAATTAAAATATCAAAAACTTCAATTTTTATTTTAGTTATTTACCTTTATGTATTTTGGTCTGAAGAGCAACTAGCTCTACATTTTGTGAAAGAGAGAGAGAGAGAGGAATAATTTAAGCAACATGGGACTTAAATACAACCTTAATTAATGAGGAAATGCCCATATGCCGTATGGGTATTAACAAAGTACATATTTGTTAAAACAAAATTATCTTAAATTTCAAAATTTTATTTACACTGGGTACAGTAAAAGTTTTGTCTCTTACTTCCATCCGTTTCTTTTTTTCATAATTAATATTTAACAATATGAGGCATACAGATAACCTTAATTGCTGAGGAAATGCCCGTATGCCGTATGGGTACTTACGAAGTACCTACTTGTTAAAATACATGTTCTTAAATTTCAAAATTTTATTTAGAGTATGAACAGTAAAAGTTTTGTTTCTTATTTCCATCTGTTGTTTTCATAATTTTACTTTTCTGTTAATACAAATTGTGTTCGCTCTTTTGTATTTGGTAGTTACTTTTGTTATTTATGTATGATTTATTAACACAACTGTTTGAAATTCACACATAAATAATTATTTACTAATCGAACTGTAAAAAAGCTCTAGTTGTTTTATTTGTTTTTTTTTCTAACTTTTATGAGTAACTTTTAGTATGTCTGCTAGACATATTGACCAATATTTGACTTTTAATACATGAATATTGTATGAAAATATTGGGTAAGGGAATTGAAAGTCAAGGGTGACTCTTATCTGGAAATATATTGTGAAATATTGACAATATATTTAGAGAGAACAAAAGCAAAAATCAGTGAATTTTTTAAAAATGTTATTCATTTTTGATTGAAATCAATTATAAAAATCAATAAAACAACAAAAGTTCTTTTCAACGCAAACGCATTATAATGGTATTTTCTCAATGAAACTTAAAAAAACTATTCCCCATAGTGCAAACATTATCATTTACATAATATCTTCAGAGTATTTGTACAGTTTTTGTTGTTATTTAGATTGTTATTTTTTTATTTATTTATATTATAAAAAAAAGGAAAACATGACATTTAAATTATTAAGTAGCTACTGTTAATGTTTGTGTTCGTTATTTTTGAGTCTAAAACTTTTTGTTGTACACTTGTCAACAAGCCCTATATTTGAAAAGGGCTGACAAATACTACAACTACGAAGTAAATTGAAGTTCATAATATATTAGAAATGACCTTCGAGTTTAATTGTATGTATTAAAATAATTAATATTGATTTATTTTTTTGTAAAATTTTCCAGTAAGTGACAAAAAATATACATATGAACATGGACTAAATTTTGAAAACTTTTTAAACGCACAAGCTTTTAGATTATATTACAGAATTTTTATTTCTTACAAAATATCAAATTAAAATAATTTGTGTGCCCCAGTAAGCTTGTTGGTATTTAGCTAGTCTATCAGTGTGAGGGTTGCAGGTTCGATTCCCGTCAGAGTTTCTAGTTTTTAAATGTGTTGTGTTTTTATTTTCGGCTTGAAGTCTGTTATATTAAATAGAATAAAAATAAAAAACTCTTGTTTTGTTTTTAATTTTTATTATTTACTAGCTTTACCCGGTGTGCTTCTCTACCCCAATCGTAATAAAATGAAACAAAAAGTATTTATATATAAACAAATTTTTTTTTATTACAGTCAGTTGTGGGCGTGGGAGAATGATAATAGGGTAAACCCACTAATTTAATTAACATGTATATCAAGCATGGGTAAATATGTTAAAAAATTCCCTTTTAAATTCATCCCAACACCTATATACGTGAAACAGTATCGAAGATAAGAGGATTATAAATTTTGAGTTCATTAGGCGTGCCACCGGCCCTTTGTCCAACCACAACTTTACATAGCCTAGGGCTCATTAATTCATAACAACAGCCTACTGTGAGAATTTGATGACGATCGGTTCAGTAGTTAATTAGATAAATCGACATAAAGGGGCGTGGCCCCTTCCACTTTTTTCATGCAACGTATTTCTATTCATAACAATACCATATACACCAAATATCATCATCCTACGCCAAATAGTGGCTAAGATATGAGGATTTTATGTTTTGGGTTGTATGGGCGTGGCACCGCCCCTTCCAACCACATCTTTATATAGCTTAAAGTTCAGTAACTCAAGGCAGTGGCCTACTGTGAAAATTTGATGACGATCGGTTCAGTAGTTTATTAGATATGGTGGTTTTTACTTTTTCTATAAAGGGGCGTGGTTCCGCCCTTTTTTTCAGGATGGAGCTTATATCTATTCATACTAACACCATATGTACTAAATATCATCATCCTATGCCGAAAAATACCTAAGATTTAACGATTTTAAATTTTGGGTTGTATGGGCGTGGCATCGCTTCTTTATCCAATCTCAACTTTATATAGCCTTTTGTCTCTTCCAGGGTCACAGTTATATTCTGTGAGCATTTCAAGATGATCGGTCAAGTGGTTTTGCCTCCTATAAGGCACAAATATATATATATATATATATACAAACATACATTCACTTTTATATATATAGATTTCTTTCAATATTTCCACCAACTTTGTTGGTCATCTTCGATATGTATTTTGAAAATGTATAAATTTGTATGGTATCAGAACAACTGCTGTTTACGAGAAAGTCTAATAAAACCTGCAATTTTGAGGCAGATGGTGAAAAAATTTCAGACTTATAATAGAAAATAAGTTGAACTAAGATTCTAAATTTGGAACCTATACGTGCAACGTAAACAGTATATTTTAATAATATTTTTTTTACGGTCAGGACTAGAGCCTTCCAAAATTATTTACTTATTACACAAAAATTTCACCTGTAAGCAAGCTTTGCTCCTTATTTATTTTGGTCCTTATTTATCTAAATAATTTAAAAATTAATAAATGATATCTAATGCACACGATTTTTTGACCCGCGGTAGAAATAAGGTCCATTATTCAACCTAACTTCCATAGAAATATTCTCAAAATAACTTTATCTTTAATAATTTCGTTATTCATATTTGTATACAAACTCATGCTCAGTACGAAAATATGTGACAGTAGGTCTGTAATAGATCAAAAAAGTTTCGCCTGTGAAGACACAAATAAAACATGTTTGGCATTAAAAGAAATTTTTTGAAATTTCTCTTTTATGGCACACGGCGGGTGTGTGCAGAGGTCACCTTTAGGAAATTTCACCTTCTGGTGTAACATCCTCTGGATAAATCAGGTGCAGTCAATACCTTGGATTCGGCAAAAATCCCAAATTGACAGACATATGATCCCCGAAAGTATCTCTTCAACATAAAACATACTTTCGAGGATCATGTGATGGATGTGGCTTAATACCCAAATTCGAAAGACGGGAAATCCTAAAAATCGCAGTTAAAGGCTGCTTTTTCAACACTTGTGACAGAGTTCGGCTTGAGGGAGACTTATGATAATGAGCTACTGTTGTTGTTGTATAGTCTTTGCGTAATATGCCCCCAAATAACTACCTGGGTGTCTTGATTGCGCTCACACTCGGGGGGCGTTAGGTAGACGTATTGTTTGCCAGCTAGTGGTTAGTATCTACCATGGAGTGGCCCTGACACGTGCAGAAAAAATAGTGTTGGAGGTAACCATATTCTAAGAGCAACATACTCCTAGAATATGACCATAATAAGGTTAAAAATACACATAATTTTCCCAAAATCAACCATAATATGGTCAAACATTTTGGTTAATAATTACCATAGTAGGGGTTAAACTTAACGATATCATGTTCAAAATTAACAGTTATTATAAATCTTCATATTAACTCGAATGTGTAGTCATATTACAATTTATTAAGCTTTTACACATTTGAATTAATATGAAAATTTATAAAAAATGTGAGACATGAGAACTAAGTTCCCAGATTCTATTTGTTCAAAATTAACCATAATATGACCAACATTTTGCAGCATTCGGACTAAAGTAACCATACTATGGTAAGAATTAAAAATAATATGGTCAATGTTAACCATATTATGGTTATTTATTTCACTCATTTCGTTTTTGATTCCTGTTAAGTGTTATGTTCCACTTTAATATTCAACCCCCTTTTAATTTCTGGTTCAGGCTGTGGCGACCTTCATTAGCATTCATTCTGTGTTGTTTTTATTTTCGGCTTGAGGTCTGTTATATTAACTAGAATAAAAATAAAAAATTCTTGTTTTGTTTTTAATTTTTAGTATTTATTTCTTCCAATATTCGACCAACTTTGTTGGTCATCTTCAGGGAGATATAATTTAATATTTAATGTAGTGTTGTCCGATGTTGATGTTATTGTTTTAAGTTTTCTTCACTTCTATTTTTTTTCAGCGCAACGGGCTGAATGTCTAGATTACCATTACCATACTCGGTAATTTAATTTGGAATTTAAAAATACTATTTCCCGTATTCAAATGTTTTTCGACACCAACATGTATAAAAGATTAATGGCAGTTAGAGAGATGGAAGTGGGACTTATTTGGGAAACACTATCATATATGGACGGATTCCAACAAAACTCGAAAACATGATTTATGTTGCACTAAAACATTTAAAAGAAAAATTTTACCTTAATTCGGACATAGAGTAACTTCGGGTATTGTGGAACCCCTATTTTTGTTTTGGCAATCTTCAAAAAATTATAAGCAAGCTCTACATCGGGGTAGTTGGAATATGTGTCTTACTAAATTCAGCACAAAAATTATATTTTCTTAATATTAAAAAAAGTTATAAATGAAAAAATCTGATGTTTTTCAAATCACTGTTTGGAGGGTAATGTGGAACCCCCTCATGTTGGGTAATATGGAATAATAAAAAAAAAACAGATTCAATTTAGCATATAATTTTAATTAATTAAAAACATAAGACTTCCTTCTTGGCATAACTTGTTGAATAAAAAAAATAAAAATCCACTAAAAATTATTCCTCAGCCTTCATGGCTTTAGGTCCCACAATGCCCACCTTCAGTTATTCCACATTAGCCGATATTTAAAATTAGCAAATTTTTAAAAACAAGTCTTATAAATATTACAAAACTGATTAAATGCCAATTAAAAGTATTATTTAGTTAACAATTTGTAAACTTTGTAAAAAACCACAAATTAAATATCAATATTTGGAGCAAACTAACGGCTTGAATATGCGCACAAAAAAGTCGATAACACCTGTTTTCACTAACAGATCGATAGAAAACTAACAGTGCGACCATTTGCATAGCCACAGCCTTAATGTTAATATTTTTCTGTAAGCCATGTTAACTTACATTTAGTTTGGGAAATAAAGGGGTGGTCCACATTACCCACCCATTCCAGAATACCCGAAGTTACTCTAATTATAATGTTAATTGACTTTAAAGTTTGATTTCGGTTGGAAAAATGGCAAAATTTTTTTTTATTAATTGCTTAGGTGAAATTTTGAAATTTGTTGCACTAAATGGTACTCATTGCTAATTAAAAGAATTTGAAAAAATTCTGGAGCCGATCATTTGCGACCGAATCCAAATTTGACTTGATTTTCGTTTATCAAGGTTGATGCAAAACAATATAAGAATTCCCTAGAGATCGGCTATACTTTAGACATAAATCGTTTACGGTATGCTTTTTCTTATGTTAATTCTTTTGTTCCTATAAGAAACATAGGGCCTCAACGAACTCATACCAGATCCGCTTAGCTGCAGCGACAGTGTTTATTTCACTCCAAGATCTGTTGGTTTTATTGTTCGCTACAATATCGAAGTGTCTGCGCCATGTGTGAGGCGGACGAATTCTTCGCTTGTTGTTTCTTAAGGAGAACATAACCTTAAAATTTAAAACTCCATATGTGAATTCTTATCAAAACCGAACTATTTCTGTAAAAAATGGAGATATATTTCCATTTTTTTTAAATTTCCACTACGCAGTATTTCGAAAGTTTATTGATTTTTGAAAATGTGTTTTTATTTTTTTTTTATGTAAATTGAATTTTAAGAACTGTCTACAAATCATAAAAATATTTTACTGTTTTTTTATCACTTACACTTTTCTTTATTTGAAATTATCTTAGATTAGATTACAGCGAACTAAACTTACAAAAAATTATTTTATTCTTTCAAGTGTTTTTTTTTAATTTAAATAAAATAACCAATAAATAGTTAATTCTCTTTCAAAAAACGTTTAACTGTTACAACGTATAAAACTCAACTAAACCGCAATATTTTACCGCATTTAAATCTCAAATGAAAGCTGGTGGAAAAAATTTAATATGAACACAAATAAAATTGATTATTTACACTATACAGGTGTTAGAATTATAGCAGCAAAGTTGTTATATTGTGCACCCTACTGTAAAACATTTAGATACGAAAAAAAGCTCTTGAAATCTTTACTCTTTTTTGCAATTTATATTTAATTGCAGAAAAGCCTTGATAACAAATATACAAGTGGCAGTGCAATAAAACTGAACTGGCAAATCGGTTTAATAAGAAATTTGTTTTTAATTTGGTTTTTCTTTACCCACTTACAACCAGGGTTCTGAATTATTTATAATCAAAAAGCGCCGTGCAAAAAAAATCTAATGCAATGTTAAAGAACCATTTCTTATTAAATACACTGGCCGGCAAAAAAAATTATTTTTGAATAAAAATATATGAAACATAAAGATTTTAAAGCGGTAAATTTAAATCCGTGTTAAATTTTTTCTATCCCGTCTATTTTTTTTATGGGCTAGACTAATATTTAAGTTATGCTAATACATTTTATTATAACTTGAGACGAATTGTCCGATTTTGATCACTTAAAAATGATTAAGAATAAGATATCAAAAAATGTTTACTGATTTAGCGCTCTCTTTAATAAAAGCGCTAAGGGAAAACTATGCAACTTTTCGACAGTTAAAAAGCTCTAAATATAGCGCCAAAGGCCCCATTTCGGCAACTCTGTTTACAACTGCATTTAGAGTTGGAAAAAAAAACTAACCAATTGTAGTCGGGAACGTGAAAAACGTGGCGATTTATTAACCTATTTGGCGATGAAATTTTGTGCTTGGCGACATGGCGATTTTTTTTGGCGATATTTAAAAAGTTGGCGATTATTTTCGTGATTTCTAAAACGCATTTAAGCTTCTTTTTTTTCTTACTTATATGAAAAATTATGAGTGCGGGTAGAGTTTTCTTTTTGAATTTATAATAATATTTCAAATCAGAAGACTCATGCGAATGTTTCAAATGATGAATTGAAAATATTGCCAGATAATTACCTTGAAAACATTCAAAAGTTGTTGCTATAGAAAATTGGAATAAAGTTTAAGTATTCTTAGATTTTCAGATATTTTCCTTTTCAGAAGTTGTCATTTGTTCAAGTATTGAACACAAAGTAAGCACTTTTTCGAGCTAATATAATTTTCTTATCAGTCATCGACTCTTTACGGAAAAACTAGTAAATTTTTAATTAATTTTGGAAAATAAATTCTTAAAATTAAGTCGTTTTTGATTGCATATGAAATTGAATTTTCAAAAATTTTAACAAAAGTAATGTATACTGGGTAGTATGCAAAAATAGTTGAATTCATATCGAAAGTAAATCGCTTTTTAAAAAAAATTTCCATTAAAATCAGTTTCTGTAAAATGGTATCATGCGTAGAGAGCGAAAATAATTCGCAGTTTTGTGTACTTTTAGAAGCATTTTTAACGAAATAAAATCAATTTTTTTTAAATATTACTTAGAGTACGAGGGCGGATCAATAAGTCCATGACTTTTCGAACTCTTCTCGTAGTTATATGAAATGCCACACTGCTCCCATCAAGTACCACCTGTTAATAGACTACTGTCAAGGTTTGAGCAAGTTCCGTCATTTACTTTGCGTTAAACAGCTGTTCAAAACATACAACCTCGTGGATGTTTTTAAAAAATGGATAAAAGTGAATTTCGATTTTAAATGATCAGCTGGGTTTAAGAAATCTGTCTACAAGATGCTCTCAATTGACCATAAACGTAATCGTGTGACAACTTCAAAGGATTGTTTGGTGTTGTTTAACCGCAATTCGAATAAGTTTTTGCGGCGTTTTGTAACTATGGATGAAACATGGATCCATTACAACACTCCGAAGACCAAGCAGCAGTCTAAACAATGGGTTTCTCCGGGTCAACCAGCTCCGAAGAAGGCCAAGGTAAGTTTGTCGGCCAATAAGGTGATGGCAACAGTATTTTGGGATGTACGCGGGATAATAAACGGCGAATATTATGACAACTTATTGGACCGATTTAACGAGGATTTAAAAAAAACGACCCCATATGGCCAAGAATAAAGTGTTATGAAATATAAATTATTAACTTAAAATTTTTTTAAACCCTGATGTTATATAGAATGGTAAACGAATCTGGGTTAGAAGTTACTTGTTAAAAATGATTAATGCAATGAAATTGCTTAGAAACCGGTATTGACTTCATATATTGGATATTGGGCATTTTCTGGGAAGTCTAATTAATTGTCGTGTGTTTCGAACAAAAACTGATTTTTTTTGCAATAAAATTCTATTCATTTTGCAAACTGGCTAACATTTATATATTTGCAATATTCAATTTAATGATTTCACAAATTCTAAGTTGTAAGATATTTATTTTTTAACGTTTAAAATACTACAATATAAACACACTACTGGGCCAAATAAAGAAAATTTTAAGAGAGGTAAAATTAATCTTGTTGACTTTTTTTTATTGAAAACTTCCAATTGTCGATTTTTGGGGATTTTTTTGTCACTTAAAATCTAAAAAAATAAAATTTTGGCGATTTTTGGCGATGAAGGTGAATAAAATCTGACAACCCTGGTCGGGAATGCAAGAAAATAGAAACTCACTGTTTATTGTTGTTTTGTTTAAGCTTTGATATCGTTGCAAGTAAAACTTGAGTATTTGTAATTCTCATTCGCTTTACAGTTTTGTTTGTATAATACTTTTAGCTTTTCTTAAGTCTTTGGAAAAAAGTTTCCTGATTATCTGGCCTAAGCAACCAGTGGAATGCACATAGGAACTAGCTTATCCCACCAACAATAAATTTCAGTGTGTTTAGCAAGAGTACGATTTGACAATTAAGCACATTAAAACTTAATCCATATTGAATTGAATTAGGTTTTCAAATTTATAGTTATAAAAAATAAAAAAGGTTTATAAAAGTTTTGTGAAACGGATTTTCTATGAAAATTTGTTAAATTACCTTTTTATAAACCTGTATTATTTTTCATAAGTAGCCGGGCTAAAATTTAAATCTGTTCGGTAGATATTTTAAAAGTTTTTTTTTAACATAAATTTTAAATATAAGGTTTGTAAAATTCGTTATTACTGGTCGTACTACTATATGTTACCTTCTTCCCTATATTAAAATTATTTAATAGTTTTATTTGTTAAACGTTTTTTTTTTCAACATTTAGGTAAATATAAAAACAACTTTAATGTTAAGAAAAAAGCTTTTTCATAACACATTTTTTCAATGTTTTAGTGCTTGTTTTTATCAGTTAGTAATCTATTTAAATTAAACTTTATAGAATAAATATAATTATTAAAAAAGCTTTTTACGAATAATGAGAAACATGTGGACTGGAAAATGCCAAAAAGAGTTCGTTCTTTTGTTTGGCCTAAAAAAAAAAAATGAGAAATGTTAAAATAGTCGAAATATTTAATTAAACTTAACAAAATATTTATAAATCAAATAAAAACCGAAATAAACTAAATATTTCAGGGATTTTAAGAATTTAAACTATTTTACTAAAGCCAGTTAATTAAATGTTGGAATATTAACGAAAAATATACAGAATATGTTTTTAAAAAATCTAGTAAATTTCGAAACTAGAAAATAGTTTCGTGAATTAAGAAATATAAGCGATTTTAATAAAATTTATTATACGAGGGCGGATCAATAGGTCCGTGAATGAAATACAGTTTTTTTAAAAAATAAAAAATTCATTTTTCAACATTATCTCCTTTTAGCTCAATACACTTAGTCCAACGTTTCTTCAATTTGTGTCTCCCTTCCAAAAAATAGGATTTTTCGAGATCCATAAAATAGGCATTTGTTTGACCAATAACTTCATCGTTGGAGCTTTTTTATTATTTGCGATATATATAAAGAATATGTTATTGAAAAATCTAGTTAATTTCGAAACTAAAAAATAGTTTCGTGAATTAAGAAATATAAAAGATTTTAATAAAAATTATTATACTCGTATAAGCAAAATGGGTTTAAAATATTTTTTTGATTTCTCCAATTTTTTATTTTACTTCAAAAGGGCCTGCATTCCTGGTAAATTTTGGCATTTTTTTTTTTGATTACTCGTTTAAAAGTAAATTTTTCTTAAATTTTTTTGTTCCTAACTTTATTAATAATAGTCCATATTGTAATTTTTCTTTTGTGATTTAATCGTTTTTAGTTGTTTTTTTGCAGAAAAAATATTCCAAGTGTTTTGAATTAAGATTTTTGAGTGTATCCTTTTGAACCATTTTTAAGAAAGTTAAGAACAAACAACTAAAAAGTGTCTTTTGAACGCCCTTTTGAAGTGTACTAAAAAATATCACACAATTGGGGAAATAAAAAAAACTCGTTTTCAACTATCCGATTTGATTTGGAATGACCCATACATTTATATAATGAACATTTTTTATTATTCGAATTTATTCTATGAGCTAAATTTCAGTTATGTATTTTATAAAGCTTTTTGTAATAGTTCTATTCCTTAAATATTTAGGAATGACTTTATACACTACCATACTATTATATTTAGCTCATAGAATAAATTCGAGAAATAAAAAATGTTCAATATAATAAAGTAACTTATGAAAAAGAAATAATTCTCAGATTCCATTTATATAAGGTTTTTGTAATATTTCTATTACCTTGTATTTCAAGTTTTAAATGATAATTTATGTTAAATTTAAGCTTCAACAAAAGCAACTTTTCCAATATTATATCTGATAACTCATCTGATTCTAATAAGGCCCGTTTTCACAACTTACCGATAGCTAAATATAGGATTGTATCGGCCGTATAAAAAGTGTTTCATTACAATGGCTTTGCTTTAACGTAAAGTGAGCGATAAGCTAAATAAAGGTTCATCCTATCTGGTAGGTTAAAGTTAAGTTGTTATAATGGAACGCTTTTTATAAGGCCGACAAAATCCTACATTTATCAATCGGTAAGTTGTGAAAACGGGGGTAAAGCTGTTACTTATAAGATATGTTTCTTGTTGCTCTAGAAAGGCAAATAATAATTAATAAAAAATTAAATACTATTTGCGATATTTTAAAATAAAAACAACTTTTACTGAAAGTTGTGGCTATAACTGCTGGCTCACACTTTTAAGTTTTAGCCTTCAAGCTTGAGCTTTTAAGATGGAAGGGAGCAGAGATGAACATTTATTTTTCTCTCCCTCCTGAAAACTCAAGACTTAACGGCTAAAACTTGAAGAGTGTGAACCAACACCAATGAAGAAATATTTACGATAAGTCTGAGAAAAATAGTTTTTAAAATTTAAAAAAAAAAAAAAATTATAAAATATTTTGAAAATTTTAAACACAATAAAGCTTTTGATTAAATATAATATTTAAGGGAAACTTAAACATTTTAAGTAAAGAATTAACAATATTTTAGAGATAAATAAAAATCCGCAATCTTGTAATATTGAAAAAAATTTAAAAATATAAAAGCTGTTGCTAAAAATTTTTGATATAAGGAAGAAATATTAACGGGAAATTTAAAAAATTATTTAACATTTAAGAATCTTCATAAGTATTTATAGTAAAAGGATAATTTTTTTTAATTAATTCATTTATTAATGATGTGCTAATAATCCCAATTTTTGAATGAAAACACTGAAATTTATTGTTGTGGGAAAGCTAGTTTCTATGCGCATTTCGCTGGTTTTTTCATTACAGAATTTAAAAAAAAAAATTGCTTTAGGACGGGAAATTTAAAAAATTATTTAAATTTAACATTTAAGAAAACGTCATAATTTTTTACAGTAAATATAAGAAAAATGAAAATCGGTCAAAGGACGAATTTTTCATTACAGAATTTAAAAAAAAATTGCTTTAGGACGCGGCTTGGGTTGAAAAATGCAAAATGAATATAATCCTGGAGATTGGCGCTATTCAATGATTCTTCCAAAAGTAGCTTAAAAGCAGTTTTGCTACATGTCACTAATTTCGTCCTATTCCGATAGCACTAAGCACAAACACTAAAGAGACTACTCAGCAATGAAAAAAAATTACAGTAAATTAAATATAAAGACCAAAAGTGGAAAAGAAAAGCAGATTGCCTAGACATAATATTATTGAATTGCCACCTGTGCCGATGGAAAAGATTTTGCTTCCTCCACTCCACATCAAACTGGGTATTTTAAAAAAATTTATAAAAGCATTGAGCCCAGATGGGCTTGCTTCTACCGAATTGCGCCGAATTATAAGTAAAAGAAGATATGAACTCTAACTTCTTTATTAAATTAAATTTATATTTTAAAAAAAGGCCTAACCCACCAGTGAAATGCGCATAGGAACTGCTTATCCTCCAACAATAAATTTCAGTATTTTTATCAACTATAAAAAAGGGAATTAAGCACAATGAATTTATATTTCATAACATAATGTTTTTATTTTACAGGAAATCTTAATGGACCAACAATTTGAAGTTGCATTGAATGATACCGAGCTATTTGCCTGGAATTGTAAGAAATCACTTATAGAAAATGTATTAGGAAAAAATCGGTCTGAAAATTGTCGAATTTTGATTAAAAATATTCTTACCGCATTTTAAAACTAAAACGTCAGAATGCCATTGAAAATACATTTTTTGGATTGTCATGCAGAAAAATTTAATGAACAATTACCAGCCGAGTCTGATGAACATGGCGAGAGATTTTACCAAGTAACAGCCAGACTCGAACACTGGTATAGCGACAAACAACTTGATTCGCTATTAGGGGATATTTGTTGGAATCTGCAGGAGGAAGAAGAATAAATTTCTTAATAAAAACTTAAATGAACAACAAAAATAAATCTTTTAAATTTTTGAATTTCGTCTGGTTATTATATAAAAACAATAAAAAAATTTCATCTTTTGTGAACAAAATCAAAAGTTGTAGACAGATTTTAATCACTTATGGCTTATTTTTTTGGAACTTTGTTTTCTATACGCGTAGAAACCTAGCCAAAAATTTTGGCCCTGCAGCGCCAAGGATACCCATAAACGGATCAAATGTATGGCCAACCCAACTTTATTTTTCACCATTTCTTAAGGGGGCTCCCATATAAAATGTTCAATGTAGACTATAAATATGTTGAAGAAAGGGCCCATAACTGCCTAGGGGCCACACCTAGGGAATTAAAAAGAACGACGCACCTCCATTAGTTTTTCGTCATTAAGATTTTCTCAAATCATACTTTCCCTTTATCACCACCCCTTAGGGGGGCTCCCATACAAATATTGCATTCTATGAAATTCTTCAATTTAATTAACAAATTTCGTCTGTTGTGAATAAACTCAAAACTTGTAAACAGATTTTAATCATTTATTGCTTTGTTTCCAACTTCGTTTTTTATACGTCTAGAACAAAATTAGGAGCCTTGCTGCATTTTCCAATTTTTTATGAATTTTTAAAAACAAAATTTTAAAAATTTTGCTAACAAAAATTGTTTTTTCCCAAAAAAAAAAAAAAAAAAAAAAAAAAAATTATGTTTCTAAAACGCATATTAGAAATAAGTTTAACCTTTCTTAAAGGAAATTTTACTACGTTTTTCTAGTTTGTTTAATAAACTAAACCGTTTTTTAGTTACGCGAACATATGTTGTGCCATTTCCTCCATTTTCGAAATAACGGAATATCTCGAAAACAAGGGCTAACCTATAAAAAGATTAGCACCACTGGATTTAGAGTACACTAAATAGGTTAAAACGACAGTTGCCCAGCTTGTAATTTGTAATTGTTCTAAATGTTTTGGATAAACACTTGCTAAACAAACTATTTAAATATATTGAACAGAGTTTTTTTTTTATTCCAAATTATTTTTTGTTGAAAATATTGTTAAAAAGGTTTTTCAAATTACACTTATCGTAAATATTTTAGCAGCAAAAACTAAGTTATAGTTTAAAATTAAATGGTATTGCACTGCAAATGTTTTTTTCAAAATTCGAATTTTAAAAAAATCCTGAATTAATTTGCTTATCAGTTGTTAAAAACATTGATTTCATAAATACTACAAATTTCTTAGCAAAATTCTCTAAAATTTATTAAATTTTAGTTTAATTTGAATTTAAAAAATGTAGAAAAAATATTTAGGTATATTACTTTGTAAGTACTTATCTTAAAAATTAAAACACTAAAAACTCAATTGTCATAAATTTTTTTTTTCATAATCTCAATGATCGGTATTAAATATTGTAACGGACCAACCATTAAAGTTCCGAACTGAAGAGACTGTTACCTGATTTTCCGGCCGTGCTCAGGGATATTGGGATAGGTTCTTGTCCCTAACAATTCGAATTTAGATCTATTATAATTTAAATATAGATAACTTCGTAATCGACAAAAAAAAAATTAAATTATACGAAAAACCAAATTAACCCGAATTGAAACAATGTGAATAGATTTAGATATTGTCATCACTCCACTGTTCTGCTATTCTGATACATTTTTAAAATGAATAGCCCGAAATGTACTACCAAGTTTACAACCTCTTAAACTTTCGTGAAAAAGATTAAATATTCAACAAAGCATTTTAATTAATTTCAACACAATTCTATTAATATAAACAACTTATTAAAATAAACAGGTATTAAAAGTGTATGATGTGATAAATTTAATAATATTAATAAAAAAAAATATTTACTCAACATAATTATACAAAATTAAATAGAAGTACGAAATATAATATTTGACATATATCTCAAATACCATATTTTGATAGAAATAAGACAAGTGCATTTTTGAGTAAATATTTTTAATGGTGTTTTTCTTTTTTAATTTTATAAATGGTGTTGTTTTATTCAATATTTCATTTGGTTTTTAAGTATAAATATGACTTGCCATAATTTATTACTCCAACGACGACAGGCCTGATATTCGAAGAAGTTTTATGGGTTTTGTTAGAATGTTTTCTATATATTGATTTTTTATAAACAAAATTTAACACTCAAAGTAAAGATGTATATATGTATGTGATATGTCAGTGTCTAAAAAAATGATAACCAATAATAAAATTAAATTTTAAAAGTCAATATACAGCACTAAAAATTTACGTTAGATAATGTTACAAGAAAAATATTTAATTAGGGTGATATGCAAAAATTAAATATTATGTTTGTTTGTCTTGTTAAAGGATAAAATCAGGTATATTCTGGGCTCAAGGTCAACATTTGCTGTGTTAGATCAATTCCTATCGGAGATCTTGAAATTATTGAGAAGAACTCTTAACTATTTGGCAATGATCCCCGGATGGTTGTGGTACAGCACTTCTGATGACTAACAAACAAAATAAAGAATTAAGTGGCTTATTTGATCTTCAACAAGATATCTTACCTTTTAAAAAATTCTGATACTCTTAAAATAATGAAAATTTATTTAATTGCTTGTTTTGAATTCCTCGATCACTTCTCCCCCAAATACCAGCTATAAATTATATTTTCTTTCTTTTATTATACAAAATTATGTCTTACTAATTTTTTAACCCCCATATTCATAAAAAATATTGCAGGTTTATATCAAGTTTAGGAAACGAATTTCCTATGAAAATTTGTTTAATAAACCTTTTATTAATCAAAAATAATTTTTATGAATATGGGGGTAAATATTTTCTATTAATGAAAAAAATATCAATGTTTAAAATAAAGAAATTTCCTGGCTAACTTTATTTAATAATTCAATTTTTTCCTAAAAATTTCAAGTTAAATCAAGCCTCACAATATATCGAATTTTATTAAACTATCAGTTATATCTAAAGAAAGATTGGTTACACGATATTTTTATTGCCATTTATACAAAATCGTTAATTGTGTTAATGAGTCAACCTGTGCTCTTCATTAAAAATATATTACTTCTAAGAAAAATTTTATTTAAGTTTGAATTTATTTCAATTAAGAAATTTTTTAATAAAATATTCCTTTTAAGTTCGTAAGTATTTTAGCAACAGAAAAATATCAAAAATTTTAAAGGTAAATTTTTTTTATTTAAACAAATTTTATTCTAATTTCGAATTTAAAAAATTCACAAATGACGAAAGTTTTATTAAATTTGAATTTATTACAATTAAGAAATTTTTAATAAAATATTCCTTCTAAATTCGTAAATTTAAGTTATCGTAAATATTTTAGCAACAGAAACATGTCATATATTTTAAAAGTACATTTTTTTTATGTAAACATATTTTATTCTAATTTCAAATTTAAAAATATTTACGAACCTTGTTAGACTAACAATTTACTTTGCTTACCATTCGCTAAAAATATTAATTCTATAATTAACGTAAATTTAATTTTTTTATAAAACATTTTTTCTAAATTAGCAAATTTAAGTTGTCGTTAATATTTAACGAATAGAAACGTATCAAAAATTTTAAAGGTAAACATATTTTATGCTAATTTCGAATTTAAAAAAATTCACAAAACACGAAAATTTTATTTAAGTTTGAACTTATTACAATTAAGAAATTTTTTAATAGAATATTCCTTCTAAATTCGTAAATTTAAGTTATCGTAAATATTTTAGCAACAGAAACATGTCATAAATTTTAAAAGTACATTTTTTTTATGTAAACATATTTTATTCTAATTTCGAATTTAACAAAATTCACGAACCGGTTTGCTATTTATTCGCTAAATATATTAATTCTATAATCAACGTAAATTAAATGGTTCAGTGGGGTAATACTTGTTTAAAAAAAGTTTAATATTTCGATTAAAATATTTTTTTTCTAATTTCAAATTGTTTTGGATAAGAAATATAGGCAACATTTTGTTTGTTAAATTGTTAATAAGACTTTAAAAAATAAACTAGTTAATAACCCTTTAATAATTTAGCACCAACAATTTTAACATCACTTTAAAATTAAATATTTTTAATAATTAGTATTATGGTTATTTTATTGAACTGTTAATGGTTTTTAATCCAAATTTAGATATTTTTAATTAGGCTTAAGTTCATTGAATTAAATTTTTCATTCAATTATTTTTATGAAGACAGGAATTTTGCAACATAAAAATTAATTAAGATTTTTATTGATCATTTTTCATTCTTGACTGCGCTGAGATTTGAACCCAGGCTTTCACGGACAGGTTGCCCAGACTAGTTTCGATTGTAACCACACAATCTCTTCAGTAGGGTTTGCCGTCTTAACTAACTCGCATGATTGATTATATATTTAAATTGATTTATATATTATTCCTAACTTCTGTTTTTTCGTACTTTTTGTCAAGAATTCTTCTTGAAATATATATATGTTCCCATCGTTCCTATAAGGAGCATAGGGCCTCAACAAAATCTTTCCATCTTGATCTGTTCATAGCGATGTTTTTTACTTCGTTCCAGCTCGTTTGTATTTTTGACGCTTCTGTTTCAATTTGTCTTCGCCATGTATGAGCTGGTCGACCTCTTCTACGGCTACCTTGAGGATACCACTCAATCGCTGTTCTGGCAATATCTGTGACCGGTTTTCGTATTGTGTGACCAATCCAGTTCCATTTTCGCCTTTGTATTTCAATAGTTATGGGGGATTGATTCGTTAGATGCCATAGTCTGTTGTTTGATATGTATTGTGGCCATAAGACTCGTAAGATTCTTGTTAGGCATTTGTTTATAAAAACTTGCAGGGCATGCATATCACGAGGGGCCGCTTTCCACGTCTCGCATCCGTATAATAATGTAGATCGGACATTGGAGTTGAAGATTTTTAATTTAACACGGCGAGAGAGAGTTGAAGAGTTCCATATCTTATTAAGTTGGCCATAGGCTTGAGTCGCCTTTTTTATTCGATTGGCAATATCTGCACCCGAACCGCCTGATGTTGTATGACAGCTCCGAGGTAACAAAACGAATTAACCTCCTCCAAAGGCACATTATCAATTGTAAAGATGTTAGAGTTTTCCGTGTTCTCTCGCATTACTTTAGTTTTGCCAATATTTATCCTAAGACCAGCGTTCTTGGCCAGCTTTGCAAGACGTTGCAGTTGCATGTTCATATTGGAGTATCGGTGAGAGAGAAGGCAAATGTGATCAGCATATTCAAGATCATTTAACAGATTTAAAAGACCCCAACCTAAATACCTCTATTGCCCGACATAGCATGGCTCATGACAATATCCAACACAATGTTAAATAAAAGTGGTGACATCACGCAAGTGGTGACATCACTGCTCAATTTGCCTTCGTGTTGAATACGACAACTTGCACTAACATACATGTTTTTAATAAGTTGGATTATTTTTTGTGGGACGCCTTTACATTGAAGGGATTTCCAAATGACATTGTTATTAAGAGTATCGAATGCTCGAAGTCAATGAATATTATATATAGAGGAGACCGCCATTCGACCGACTGTTCCACTATTATTCTGAGTGTGTTGACATGATCTTGAAATCCAAAATACATTTTTGTTTTTCATGTTTTTGTCTTTCATTTTTCTTGTTGACATTTTTCAGCACAACTTTAAGGACAAATGTAAACAAAGCTCTGGCCTTAGCTGTTAACAATAATTAGTATTGTGGTTATTTTATTGAACTGTTAATGGTTTTTAATCCAAAATTAGATATTTTTAATTAGCTTTAAGTTCATTGCATTTAATTTTTCATTAAATTGTTTTTATGAAGACAGGAATTTTACAACATGAAATTAATTAAAATTTTTATCGATAATTTTTCATTCTTGACTGCGCTGAGATTTGAACCCAGGCTTTCACGGACAGGTTGCTCAGACTAGTTCCGATTGTAACCAAACAATTTCTTCAGGGGGGTTTGACGTCTTTACTAAAATTCCTGTCTCCATAAAAATAATTTAATGAAAAATTAAATTTAATAAACTTAAGTCTAATTAATTATTTTTGTTATAAAGAAGTTCAGCTCTAATATAAAATTTTTTATTATTTTCGAACATGCTTATATATACTTATCGTAAATAGTTTTTGGTATTTAAGCCCGTAATGTCTTAAAAAAATACACATGTACACTTGAAACTAAAAGATTGTGGTTGAATTTCGAATTTTATAAAATATTGGATTTTGTTTAAAAAACATTGTTTTCTTGTATTTTTGCTTACCATTTTCAAAAAAAAAAAAAACACAAAATTATTAAAGTGTTTGCTTTTAAATGGTTTTTTGTATTATTATTCAAATATTGTAAATAAATTACAGAAAAATAACACACAATTTTACTTAATTTAATAAATATTTTTTCTTCATATAAAACCATAAAACTCTAAAGAACTTTAAGAGAAAAATTAAATAAAAAAATTTCGAAAAACATACACATAAAAACACAACATTAATTAAAAAAAACTTAAAATTTCTAATGGAACAATAAAAAAATAATATCGTATGAGTATCATAAAAAGTTAATAATTCTAATAAAAAAAGTTATTTAATGAGTTAATACTTCTTTTTTTTTTTGTTGAAAAATAAACCAACAAAAAAAAATTTAATCTTAAATGTGTTTCGGTTTATTTTTCAAGAGTCGTAAGTGCGAGTTAGAATTTAAATAGTAAAAATATATTTTAAAGGGAGGCAGATAACCAGGAACTGCTTATTTTTTTAATAAAATATCGTTTGAAATAAATAATAATTGAAAACTCAATTATCTAAATATAAATAAAGTTAGTTAAAGTTAATTTGTTGAATTTAAATGGATTTTATTTCTTTTCTTTTCTGCTACGCGACTTATCACGCAATTTCGTTGTGGTCTTAATAATGGCCGATTTTAAACCATGGACATGTTCCGTATGATCTTCATCTCGTTTCGATTTATGATGATGTTGACGTTCATGGCGTTCCTTGGACGATTGGTTGTGATGATGATGTGGTTGGACATTTTTACTAGAGCTATAAAAAGTGAAATACAAATTTTAAAGTATTATAGTTAAAAAACTTTATTGTTAAATAAAAGTTAATTTTTTCTAAGTTAAACTACTGGAATTAATTACTTAAGTTTAAAATCTACGATAGTATTTGGGATGAAGTTTTTTTTATAATCAAAAAAAAAAAAAAAAAAAAAAAATAGGTTAAAGCTAGTTATGAGAGATATAGTAAAAACAACGCAGATACGATGACATTTGTGTAAGAGAGGTAAGAGAATAAACGATATATACGAAAGTAGTTCATTTTTTTCTAGAGCAACATGTTCATAGTCAGTGAATAAAACGAAATACGATATGGATATAAATACAAGCTGTTAAGGTGCGTAGAGGCTTGGAAATATAAAAATATTAAAGCAAATTAGAGTGACAAATTTTGACAATAAGAAAATGTTAAACTTTAAAAGTAAATTGTGTTAAAGGAAAAGATTTTTTAAGCAAACTTAAAAATTAAAAGTTAAATTTAGTAAATGCCTGTCTGTGTACTAAGAGATGAAACGATTATTTTTAGCACAATTGTGCTAATGTTAGAAATATGTAAATATTTATATATAAAAATATCGTAAATAAAACGTATATTTAAATGACCAAATTTAATTTAGATTTAAGTTCAGATTCAAGTTTATGAACCTGTTGAAATTGTGGCTCAAATTCTAAGCTAGTTTTAATTAAATTTCAGTTTAGTTCTAGTTCAGTTCCCTTTCATTTCTAGTTCAGCTCCAATTCAGTTCTAGTTAAGTTCTAGTTCAGTTCAAGTTCTAGTTCAGTTCTAGTTCAGTTCTAGTTCAGTTCTAGTTCAGTTCTAGTTCAGTTCTAGTTGAGTTCTAGTTGAGTTCTAGTTCAGTTCTAGTTCAGTTCTAGTTCAGTTCTAGTTCAATTCTAGTTCAGTTCTAGTTCAGTTCTAGTTCAGTTCTAGTTCAGTTCTACTTCAGTTCTAGTTCAGTTCTAGACAGTTCTAGTTCAGTTCAAGTTCAGTTCTAGTTCAGTTCTAGTTCAGTTCTAGTTCAGTTCTAGTTCAGTTCTAGTTGAGTTCTAGTTGAGTTCTAGTTCAGTTCTAGTTCAGTTCTAGTTCAGTTCTAGTTCAGTTCTAGTTCAGTTCTAGTTCAGTTCTAGTTCAGTTCTAGTTCAGCACTAAGTCAGTTTAGTTTCTACTCTAGTGATTAAGAAAAGGAAAAATAAAATATTTTTTACAATTACATGTTGGAAATTTACGATCAAGTTAAAAAAGTGAATATTAAATTAATGATAAAATACGATATTAAAATAAAATAATGGTAATAAGTTAACGGTAAGTAAAGTTTTGTTATTTAAAATTAAGATTAAGATAGAATAACGATACCCGAGATATTTCCTTTAATAAGACCATTTTTAGTTTACAAATACATAGAGAATCGTATTTAGTGATCATGGCTGAAATATTAATATAATATACAAAATGCTTAAAGAGATAATTACTGAACGATACTACTTTTAACTAAAATACTAGTCTTCAACTACCGAAAATTTTAACTACTGAAAAAAGTAAAATAAAAAAATTGCCATTTCTTACACTGTAAAAAAGTAAAAATATATCCAAAAATTATATACTTTTGTAAGTTTTGCTAACAAAATACATAAAATGAGATGTCGTTGCTGAAATTTCTTTTAAATAGTAAGAAAAATTTTGAATTCGTATCGTTCATATCGTAAAACATGGCGTATTATTAAAAACAAGAAGGTGCATTAAAAAATGGTGTAATTTTTGTGATTTGTTGTTGTTTTTGTGGTGGTGGGTGGTGAAAATTTAGCTAAATGTGTTTAAATTGAATTTGTTTTATTTTATATTTAGTTTAAGATATTTTTTCTTTCTTTTCTGAGTGTTTAGTACAAGTGAAGAAGAAGTGAGGTAGGTTTTGCCAAAAAACAAATATGCGAGTATCTTTTCATTTAAAATTAATAATAAACATTTGTGCTCAATTTCGTTTAAACAAAAGATTGTAAGGTGAGTTTAGTTTTTAAAATAGAGAGGAAGAGAAAGACTTTTTTTGCAAGCTCAATTCCTTTATGTCTCTCTCTGTCATTGTTTTTATCATTGTATTTGCTGTACTATGAACATGTGCATATGCCAAATGGTTGATGCGTCGACAGTGAACTTCGTACGGTTCTACGTGTCATTCCCTTTCCTCCCGCAGCAAATCCTCCATAGCTTGTAGCATGATATCGATAAGCCGACGAACCAAATAGTTGAGCATGATCATTAACTAAATTCTGTTTATAGGCTTTAGTATTAATAGCGGCTGGAACAGCATACAACATATAGTTGTCATATACATGACTGACATCCGAATTACGTTTAGCCGGTAAATAGGGAAGAAAGGCAAACGATGAGGATGTGGATTGAGTATGTTTGAGAGAAGGTTTTCTAGCCTTGACCAACATAGCTAAACGACTTGTGGGTCTGGGTAAAGTACTTTTTCTCAAAGTGCTTTGATTGGAATACGAGGGAGGTATATTTTTGGTAATTATTTTATATTCATAAGTTGGAGACTCACTGTTAGGAAATTGTGAGTTTAGGGAAGGAGCTACGGGTATGGGAGGCAAAGGTGGTTCTCGTTCAGGTCTATTGGGTATGGCTAGGGGAATAAGGGATTGTTTACGTTTTTTACGCGGCGGCTTAGGAGGTGGAATTTTATCATTGGTTTGTATCTCAGCTATATCGCTATATATCTTAGTATCACTAAGATTTTCGCAATTGTATGCGTTAGTTACTAAACTATCGTTTCGTTTGTTTTGCATTTGTGCTAAATTCGTTACGCTTACGTACGTCGCATTTTCAGGATTTGTTGACTTCGTTTTGGAATCTTTTGTGGTGATATGTTTCTCTGGATTCGTTGATCTTTCATCGTGATGATGGGATGTGGAACGATTGGAGTGACCTAAGGATTTAAAAATTAAATATTAGTTTTAAATTTTTTATGGAATGACTATGAGAATTTTTTTTAAAATTGTTATAGAATTTTAGTAAAGGATTTCAATTATTAGTTTTTTTTTTTAGAAAAATTTTTCATATGGTGTTTTCTTTTCAACACAAAAAATATCACCTTTTGTTAAGGTGCCTGTATAAAATTTCTTTCCAACCCTGTAATAATGATCATTGTTATTTAGCGAGAACAAAACACAACTTATGAAAAAGTGGAGTGTCCATATTTTTAACACCTGACAAAACATTGTTCTTCATCATTTAAGCTCATTTTTAACGCTTTATATGTAATTTTCCGACATTTTCTTTTTTTTAAATCGAATTAGTGATTTTAAGTAAATTTTAGAGTTTGTTTCCAATATTGCAATTTTCGAGAATTGTTCGCTTTAGATGCGATTTTTTCCTGTAAGTTTTCTGATTATTTGCAACTTTAACGATTTTTAATAAATAGTGGAGTTTGCTATTATGATGCTGTTAGCAAGTTTTTTCGAACTTCCGCATATTTAGCCATTTTTACCGAATCTTTGCAAGTTTATAAACCCAAGTCGCCTATTTTACATGGCCCTATCAGCACTGTCGATTTATTCGGGGCGAAAAGTGCAATGCCGTATGCCATAAGTAAAAAGGGTGAATGTGTTTGTATAAAACATGCTACCCTTTAAGAGAGCAAAACATTTTTTAAGAAACGAAACCAAATTACAATTTTTGAAAAAATGTCAGATTTTTTTGTAGAAAAGAAAACACCATTCGTTAATTTTTTATTTTAAAACTACATATATCTTATCTAATGTAAACTACGTGCTGTTGTGCCTTTAAGCCGATTTAAGGGGTTTGATTCAGTATCAAGCTTTTAAAATTTGTCAAAAATGTTGGATACAAATTATTGGAAACTTTTTCAACATTTTATGTTAGTCTGAAGAAAATTTTTATAATTTTTTTGTATTTTTTTTAATAATAGGAAGTATTTGTTTTATAAATAAATGTGTTTCTGGGAAATTGTTAAGACATATTTTTTGTATTTGTTCGTGAATCAAAGACGAATACTTGATTTCCATTATTATATGTTTTTTTATCAGGACAGGTAGGACATTAAAATGTTTGTCTGCGAAGTTTGTAGAAGGGCAAAGAGAGTGACAGCCTTACAACTTTCTATACCCTTTGCCTACAAAATTCAATGCATGCCCGTCGTAATGAAAATTAAGTCCAAGTGCAAGTGTGTGTATATGTGTGTTTTGTGAAGTTTCTATTAACTACATTAGAAACTTTGTTTGATTTCTAACCTAAATCTTTTGTGTAAATTTGTTGGCTGTGTGGCACCCATTATTAATAGGCCCAATAGCAGTAGGTCTGTAAAAGAAAATTGGTTTAGAACATAAAATAATCTTATAAATAACGCAAATTATGAACTATTTTTTTAAAGGAGTTTCTTCTTGTCCCATATATTCCTCTGTCTCGTGTCTAAGGAGATTTTTTTTATAACTTAAACATAAAACCAGTTATAAAGTTATAATATCCTTATGTCACAAAAAGTTTGTTTACTGCGCTTGTTAGACCTATTCTTGAGTATGGATCTATAATATGAGACCCCATTTATATAAAAAAACATTCCGATGCTATCGAATTCGTCCAAAAGCAATTCCTGCTCTTTTGTCTTCGTGGACTAAACTTTAACACAGTAAACTTGCCTTCGTATTCGGCGAGACTCTCTCTTATTAAGCTGTTCACCCTGAAAAGCCGTAAGATTATGCTAAACATATCGTCTATTTTCAACATAATTACTGGCGAAGTAAGCTCTGGTTTCTTAATCATCACTATTTCGTTTAATGTTCCTCAACGCCAATCACGTCATTTTGTTCCATTATCAGTTCGATGTGAGACATGTGGCGGATGCTTAAAATTTCTTACATTCTTCTTAAGAATACTTGTCACTTTATTCACTAACACTAATATGAAGCATACAAACACAGTTTAAATTTTGGATCCTCTAATTAGAATGTGCAATGAGTTTAACAAATTCTATAATTGTATTGATTTTTCTTCAAGTCGTAATGTAATTAAGAACAAAATAGTTATTTCATTAAATGCATAATTTTTGTAAATAACATTTTATATTTTTCTATTTTATTTGATGTTTAATGTACACTTTATTTAAGAATATTATATTTAAAATGTCTGTAAGGATTTTCTTCCATAGACAAATAAATAAAAAAAAAAAATTAAAAAAAACAGTTTTAAAAGTTTCCATTGATTTACGAAATAAGAATTAAGAGCAAAATAATTGTAAAAACTGATCTGCCTTAATTATTGTATGGAGCAGCTCTGTGAAATCACCCAATAAATAATGGAACTTCCAATGCAGCATGTTTTTAAGGGATAAGCGTAAAAGTTTCGCTTACCATCTCTATTACGGAAGACATGCATTTTTTATGGCGAGTTCCCACTTGGAAGCAATACATTTTTGACACAGAAAGGGCTTCTTTCAGCGCATATAGAAGTTGGTAAATGTAACGATAAGCTTTTTGCACTGCATCTCTTTGAAATTACCGATATTCTTAAATATGCTCCCGTACAAACCAGCTTCGTCGTAAGGGAATGCCGTCGCTCTTTAATTTTTTTTTTTATACAGTTTAAGAAAGCTGTCTGCAAGATGGGTGCCGCGTTTGCTCTCAATTGACCATAAACGTAATCGTGTGACAACTTCAAAGGATTGCTTGGAGTGGTTTAACCGCAATTCGAATGGGTTTCTCCGGGCCAAACGGCGATTACCTTCAAAAGGGGAAAACAATAAACGGCGAATATTATGCCAACTTATTGGACCGATTTAACGAGGATTTAAAAAAACGGCCCCATATGACCAAGAAAAAAGTTATTTTTCATCAAGATAATGCACGGGAGCACGCGTGTGCAGTCTCAATGGCAAAATTATATGAATTGGGAGAAAAATCCTATTTTTTTGGAAGGGACACACAAATTGGAGAAACGTGTATTTAGCTGAAAGGAGATTATGTTGAAAAATAATTTTTTTTTGTAAAAAAAACTGTGTTTCATTCAAAAAGTCACGGACTTATTGATCCGCCCTCGTATTTGCTTGTCTTTTTAATTATTTCTTTCGTTTCATAAACAAAAGGTATGTGTTTAGAAAATATGTTTTCATACAAACAAATGAGGCATAATGGAGGATCTCAAGAACTGAGAAATTGGATATCTGTATTGCGGGTTGCTTTTGATTTCTTTAACATCTACGATAAATGAAAGAATTTTTTTCAAGTCAAGTTTTATCGAAACCAAAGAAAAGAATCGTCTAAATCCTAAACATTTAAACCAAATTATAGGCTTAAAGGATTATTTTGTAAGATATCCTTAAACTATTGAAATAACTAATAAAATATTCTTACAGTTTATTTTTCAACTAATACATAATATGTATTAATTAAAAAATATGTATTCAATATTTATGAATTATTTTTTTGGTTGCTCGTTTTAGTTCAAGAATTGTTATTTTTGTTATTTTATTGCTTTTTCTACTAATAAACTCCAAATAATAAATAACACTGTGCTACACTCGAAAAGCACTTCTGAAATGACCTAGTGTGCGTTAAAGATGTTGGTGAGCATGTTACGAATCCGGGCTTAAAAGTTTCAATATACCTCCAAATTCCCGAGTTATGGACCAATGAAATTTTTTTGAGGCTGCTACTTTTAAGCATTTATAACTTTATTATTTATTAACCGATTTTTTAAATTCAAACGGTTTTGGAAAGCAAAATAATTGTTATTTTTAAATATATTTTTTTCTCATACAATATTAGCACAAATATGAATAAATTTTTTCAATTATATGGAAAATTTTGAATTTTTTTTAAACTTTAAAAATTTCTACGAGACTTTTTTCCGAACTAAGTTGAAAGACAACAAATATATTAAAGACAGTATTTTTCTGAGTAAAATGAGACGTCATTTGTTGAAATCAGCTGAGAAAGGAGGAAGTTATAGTACTTTTTATGAGGAGCTATTATAACAATAAACAAAAAAAACAATTAAAATTTTTTAAAAAATACTATTTTTTCTTTTGTTAATACAATACAAATCGCTTATTTTAAGCAAGTAAATTTGAATATATAGGTACAAAAAAAATAAAATAATAAGAACTCGAATTTTTGCTAATGAAAAACGAAATTTAAGAGAATCAAGTCAATTGTACTTGTAAATAGCTCAATTTTTGTTCTTTTTTATATGAGTGTAGTATGCTGAGTGTTGGAGTTCACTATAGTATAGAGAGTATGAGAGAAAGAGCATGAAAGTGTAAAGCCTATAGTACACGGCATGTAAAAAGACACATGCGCATGTGGTTCTGACGTAATTTTGACGTCAATGCAAAGCCACAATAAACATTGCGTGTTGTGTGATGACGTCAAAATTACGTCAGAACTACATGCGCATGTGTCTTTTTACATGCCGTGTACTATAGGCTTAAGAAAGCAATAAAAAAGATCGTTGAACCAGAGATGAGTACGTGCGCCGATTTTGCGTGATTCACTTGAAAAACACTGACGCAGAGTGTTTAAACATTATTCACGTGAATCACGCGATATTTTGAGTTTAATCACGACATTGTGAATGAACTAAAATGAGCCACGATGTCAGTGCGTGATTAGAAAATTTTTCTCTTGTATGAGTGAGTGTGAGTCAATATCCCCTCACGGATCCATCACTAAAATAAACATTATTGAAAGTACTTTTTAAAAATGCTGTTATTTTTGATAATTGTAAAACTTCTGTTTTTTAGTTAGAGTTTTAAAAGTCGAATTAGAAAAAAATGGTTTTTTTAAATTAAGGTATTTTTTTACAATAATATTGTGCTTAAGTGAAGTGTATTTTTAATATTTTATTACAATCCAATACGAAGTTTGCCCACCTTTACAATGTGTAATAAGCGTAATCTTTTTTGTTGCATTTGTGGCTTATTTGTTGACAAAAAACTTCCCATCAAATTGGTAAAAAATAAATCTGTGGTAGAAGCTTATAATCTATATTTTGATCGGTCGTACGTAAGGAGTGCTTGGAATGAACCCCAATATGTTTGTTCAAAATGCTCATGTATAAATTGGTGATAAAAATATAAAATTCGGAAAAAGGTCTCGTAGAAATTTTAAAAGTTTAAAAAAAATTAAAAATTTTCCATATAATTGAAAAAATCTATTTATATTTGTGCTAATATTGTATAAAAAGTATATATATTTAAAAATAACAATTATTTTGCTTTCTAAAACCGTTTGAATTTCAAAAATCGGTTAATAAATAAAAAAGTTATAAATGTTTAAAAGTAGCAGCCTCAAAAAAATTTCTTTGGTCCATAACTCGGGAATTTGGAGGTATATTGAAACTTTTAAAACCGGTTTTATAATACACTCATCTAGACCTATAACATACACTAGGTCACTTTGAAAGTGCTTGCAAAAAAGGAAATTTTGTACCACCGTGTAATTAATGAATATTTATTTATTGAAATTAATTAATATATAAAAAAACTCTATTAATCGGTTAGCCGATCAATAACAAAATTAACCGATTAAGCCAAAACCTCTTAAGCCAAAAACCTTTAATCGGGGTTTTGCTTTAATAGGTTAATCGCTCGATTCATTAACCGAGGCTTTGGTTTAATCGGTTAATAATCGGTTAATATTGTAATTGTTCGGTTAACCGATTAATAAAGTTTTTTGTTATAAAATAATTAGTTTCAATAAATAACAATGCATAAATTATTTATTATTTGGAGTTTATTAGCAAAAAAACAACATTACAAATATAACAATTCTTGAACTAAAACGAGGAAACAAAAAAATTATTCATAAATATGAAGCACATATTTTTTAATTAATACATAAATATTATGTTTTAATTAACGTATAAAATCTTCCATTATGCCATTAGAGTCCAGTTTTAATTTTAAAATTTTTAACTTTTCTAATTGTTTTAGTTAATTCTGTTAAAAGACTGATATGAGAAAAACAAAAAACTAAACATATATATATATATATATATATATATAAAGTACGTGAAACAAAAAGCTGTTGACAGCAAACATTTATTTAAAATGAAGATCATTTTAAATTAAAATATGTTGTTTAAACACAACCTTTTGTATATGAGACGAACCAAATAATTAAAAGCACAAAAAAGTATGTTATAATACTACAAAAAATTAAAAATTTTGCGACGTCGGTTAATCGACTGAAATTAACCGGCTTAATCGTTAATCGAAAATAGCCAATTTTATATAAACCGATCAGTTAATCGGGTAGTAATTAATCGGTTAACCGAGTTAATCGAATGAATACCTTAGTATGTATGCAAAACTTGCAATAGATCAATTGGTTTAAAACAATGAGCATATCACAGTTTTATTAATTGACCATCGTCAATTCGACAAAAAGAAAAATATAAATTTCCTAATGAGAACAATCAACTAAAGCAGATTTACCGATAAAACAATAAAAATCAACCCTGGTTGCAAATAAAAATTTAAATTAAAAAAAGCGACATGCCACTAAAAATCATCATATAAATGCAATAGCTTTTGGAAGTTGCTTCAAAAGGGAATTGAGAAAAAACGACGTCGTAAAAGCCTCCATGTGAATTGGCTGTATGGCAGTTTAAAACAAATGTCAAACATTTTCATAAAATTATTGTGTGTAACGTGAAAAAGAAGAAGAAAAGGCGAACATTTTGTTTTGTGTAAAGAATAATCAGCCTTATTGCGGTTGTCGTAAACAAAACAGTCGTATATGACAACGACAACCGCAATAGGGCTGATTCTATTTAAATAAAAAAGTCAAATTGAAAAAGAAACAAAAAGATCAAACATTTTTTTTATCTTGCGAGGTGGAAAATTTGATAAGACTTGTTGATGAAAACAAGTACACCATTTAATGTGTCGTCAATCAGAATTTTTCAACAAATCCTTTGTCATTAAATACTTTTAGATGATTTGGAACTGTCGTATTTCCATGTTGAAACATTTATTATTCAAAAATTGCATTTTAATTATTTTCTACAAAAGATAATTTTACTTATGCACATTTATAAGTAATATTTCCATTTATTGACTGTTCGTACTTTTGACAGTTCTGTCGCAAGTTTGAACTAGGGACGTAATGAATACCGATACCGATATATCGGCGATATTTCACATTTGCCGATAAATCGGTATCGGCGATATTTTACTGTCGATACTTTTTTTATAGTTTTTTTGAACAAACAATCTTATTTTCAAAGGGACAACAAAATCCATAAGAAAAGCCCCTGCTTCCAATAATGTTCCAAGACTGTCGATAAATGAAATAAATCCGATAAATGAATAAACCGAAATGCAGAGTAGTTCAGACTCCCAAAAATTGGCGATTTACGTAGTATCACAGAAAAAAGTGTTTTATCAATTAAAAAAATGGTTTAAAAAGCATTTAAATTTAATATTGAATCAATTATTTTTTTAGTTGAAAGAAAATTAAAAATTTTATTTTGATTTAATTAACATTTAAGTTGTTTTAAAATAAATTTTTAATTTAAAAAAAAAAAAAAAAAAAAAAAAAAAATAAATGTTAATTATATAACAAAAAATATTCATTGCTTTTTTTCGTTTAAAATAAAATAATTTGAACTTGTAGAATTGTTGTTGGGAATTGTCAATATTTAATTAAATAAATTAACAGATTGTTGAAAATGGCAAAGTTTTTTAATTAAAATTAAAAATATAATTTATTGAAAAAAAAAAAAAAAAATCACAATGTTACAATTTTTACTACTATTTTTGTAATAGGAGCAAAACCAACAAATTCTTTGCTTAATATTATGAATTTGGTATAAATTTGGTGATTGGAGAAAATTATTAATTTTTTCTGTGATTAACTCTGAATGAAATATTTGAGTGTTTTGAGAATAATGAAATCTATTATTTATCTACAATTATTTAACTTCGATACAAAGCTAGACAATAGATCGAAAGAAAACGTCTTATCTTCTCAACATGACTCTACATTCCAAAAGTGGTGAGGACACGGTCACCCCTAGAGCGTTTATGAAAATCTTATATTAAAAATTGGAGAAGAATGTTCCTCTGTCCATCTTACGGTGTAGTTCAGCTAAATAAGCAGTCTGATATACCCTTGAGATCTTCTTATTTTTCTAGAGACGCAGATCCGTTTGCTTACTGGCGCTATTAAATATTAAACTCAAGATTTTAGACCATGGCGCAGAAATACTTAAGTTGTCAAATGAGTTCAGTCACATCTGAGAGATGATTTGTTACTATACGTCTGCTTCAAACGCAGTTGCGAAATTATCTCCGCAAAAGTTGAGAATATTTTGTTTTTTAAACAAAAATCGTATTAATATAAATTTTGAATATTAATAAACGCTTATAATGTTTTTTTGTTTAAAAAATATATTAATTTTACCATGAATTTAAATTCATTTCGTTGTTTTTAAAAACTTATTAAAGTTAATTTGAAATATTAATAATCTCTTATACTGTAATTGTGTATAATAAAGAAATCACTATACTTGAGTTTTGTTTATTTTACCTTGAATTTAAATTTAATATTCGTATCGGTATCGGCGATATTTCTTTTTGAGTATCGGTATCGTATCGGTATCGTATCGGCAAAAAGGCGTATCGTTACATCCCTAGTTTAAACCTCCAACTTTAGGCTTTTAAACTAGCAAACAAAAATAAATAATCGACTACTCAAACACGCATTTCGCTTTAAGTTGTTGTAAGGGAGTATTTGAAAGAATGTATTAATGAACGTGATTAAGTCACAGAGCACACCCAAACTAAAATATAATATTCGAGATGAGATTCGAGCCTTCGCTTTGGAAATCTTGAAAAAAGCCATGGAGAAAAAATTATAGACTTAAACCAGTTCCTTTTTTAGGCCACTCTGTGAACTTTGAACTGAAAAACATTAACATTGTGATTTGAAGATTGGTATTTTAATTGGTATTTATTATTTTGATTTCATTCTTTTATTTCTTCAATTGAAAGTTCTAACAACTAAATCTAAAAGAATTAAAAGAAATTCGTATATATCAAAATAAAGTTGTGCCTGCAAGATCCTAAACTTATTATTTTTTTATTTCTAATTCACAAAAATCTAACGTCACTTACCCTTTGTCGATCTGGATGATTTCTCTTTCTCCTTATCACCACGTTCTAAACGATGTGATGACAAACGTTGTGCATTAGTGCGTTCATCTTCGCGAACGGAACGTGTTGCTTGTTTACTGGACGAATGTTCGTGTTTGTCTTGGCGTTCACTGTTCGATCGACCCGAAGCAGTATTCGAAGAACGTGTCATTCTTTGAGAATCTCTAACATCGTCTTTATGACGGCGACCACTGCTAGAGGTAGCAGTCGAACGTTGTAAGCCACTGACAGAGTTGCTATGATGTCTGTGGTGTTGGTTCGTTGTTGTTCCCGTAGCTTTATCGTGTTTGCACTCAACGCGTTCTCTGTGTGACGAAGAATGCGTGGTACTTGATAAACGCTTTGAATCACCATGACGGTGATGGTTGTGTTGTTGTTGTGATGATTGGCTTGTAGCCTTGTCATCATGTTTATGTTTGTCTCTTATACTTGACGAAGCTGAGCTAGTTATTCGTTTAGTTTTTGTACGGGAACGATCTTCTCGTCGAAAACTACCAGTATTGCGTATTGGTTGTTGTTCTTCTCCTGAGGAATATTGTGAATGTTCCGATCTTTGTGAGTCTAAAGAACTAGAACGACTTGGCGAAACTTTTTGCGGTTTGTGCTTAACCATTTGTGTAGTTCTGGAAGGCTTGGATTTTGCGGCATCATATTCTTTTTCACTAGACAAAGATCTAGACCTAGCACGAGGACAACACTCTACCGAAGATTGAGAGGAAGTGCGTTCCCTCAAATTAGCCTTAATGGATGTTGGTGAAGGTGTTGAATGTCTGGATGTTTTCTTAGCTTCAGAGGAAAAGGTGCCTCGAGATATTTTAACTGCTACACAGCTATCATTTATTCTCTCGGCTATTGATTTTTCATCTATGGTTTCGAGTGGCTTGGAATTGCGTCTTTGCAAAGAACGTCTACGCCGATCCTTTAAGGCCGCCTCATCAGAGAGTTCCTGTTAAAATATTTTACAATGAACTTCGTTTTTTTAATGAGTTTAGTTTTTTTAGACTTACCCTTAAAGTTTGATCAGCGTTTTTATTCATTTCACTCAAAATCATGGCATCCCTTTTCAAATCCATTTTACGATCATATTGTTCTGGCGGTGTGCCGGCCTTAACTTTAAATACAGGGGTTATATCATTTGCAATATTTTCGTATAAATGTTCTTCATCTTCGTCTAGCTCGGCTTTATTTTTTAAACTTTTACGTTCGGCAGGTTTTACCTCAATGGGATTGTGTTTCAAAAGATCTGGTTTATCATTTTCCAAATGCCATTGTTCTCTTTGTGCTGCCTCAATAGAAATAGAGCTCTCTTCACTTAGTTTCCTTAGGGGCAGAGAACGTTTTGGTGAATTTCTAAAATTTGCATTCGTTATATATTTCGATTTCGGTTTTTCATCTTCTGATGTCGATATTGGTAAACCAAAATAGGATAATTCATGTTCTCGTAGTTGACGGGCTCCGCGGGCTTCTTTAATTATCTTCAAAGAGTCCTTGGTGGGAAGACTGGTTTGGAAAGGAGCTTGTTTGACGGTAGTAGCATTTAGTAAATTGGGTGGATGTGATTCTTGAACTTTAAGTAGAGAAGTTTTAATGTTTTATATATAGGGAGTAAAAGAATTTTGTCACACTTACTAGTTGTAATGGTTCTAGGTTTGGCTATGGGAGGAACGACTTTTAAAGGTACTTGCAACTCATTGGCTTGGGGTGAGTGAAGTTTAATACTCATTACATTTGATTTAGGAAGTTCTAAAAATAACCATAAATGTGAATAATGGGATTTATAAAATATTTTTTATTTCAAGAATAAAAAGCTTGATTCTTTAGTCTAATATTGTGGTAAAATGATTTCAAATAATGGCTTATATAGAGTTAAAGGCCAATGTGAATGGTGCGTCATTCGAAAAGTGCTTAAAAATTAAAATTTTAAATTTATTAAGTGTATTTCTTTAGCATATTTATTTTTACTTAAATACGCCACTTTCTGTTTATCATAAGTTAAGGTTTATGTCTTGGCTAATAATATTCTTATAAAGATGATCTACTTTTCTTAGTTTAAGGTTTTAGGAAAATTACCTTTTTTATCCAATGTTTTCTTTAAACTTTTTTCCTTAATCGTATCCGTATTTATTTTCCAGATAGTTTTTCTAGCCTTTAAACGACTCCAACTATTGGAATGTTCTAAACAATGTTCATCTTCATACGAAGAACTATCCTGAGTACCACCGCCACTATCACTCTCATGTTGTTCCTTAAAATAGCTCTTAACCTCTTCATCGGCACTATCTTCTTCCTGTGAAACAGTAGCAGCATCATAAATTAATCTTAAACGTTGTAGCTGCTGGCTTACGGGCACGAGTTCGTTTCCCAGAAAACTTAAACGAGGCATAGAATCTTTACGTGGAAACGATGTTCCCGAATCGTTGGAAGTTTTACGAGAATCTTGAGAATATTTACGTGATGATGACACAGTTGACCATGATGATGTTGAAGAAAAACTAGTAGATTTAAAGAGATTTCTTGCTTCCTCACAATCTGGCTCCATGTAGTCAATTGACTGCGTAGACTCTTGATAGCTATTAGATCTTAAGATTGGTGTGGGTTTTACAACAGCAGCTTCTATGGAAGCCATACTTAAGCGTCTCATGGCCTCATCAAATTCTGTGGCTGAACGCATAGTCTTGATAATTAAAGTGGTCGATTTTAAGCCCTCGTCTAATATTTTCTGATGCTCTTTAAGATTATGCATTAGTAGTTCTTGCACATTGGGTCTGTGTTTTGTGCTTGTTGTTAGACCTGTTAGCGAGATGATTTTTAAAGTTGATTGATTGATTTGACGAGTGTTTTGGATAGATCATATTTTTTTAGATGTGTTTAATTATTTTTAAGAGTTTGTTTTAAATTTCATACAGTGGTAGTAATAAAATAAGTTTTTTTTTTAATTTTAAAAATCTCTATTTTTTATTTTACTGGTTTTTAGTTGGCAAAGTAGTAGAGTGATCTACGCAGTTTAATAGCATTATAAGCTTTTAAAGTTCAAGAAAGTGTTTTATTGTTTTATAGTTTTTTTTTATAGAAATTTAAAGAAAGAAAAAAGAATAGTAGTTAATAGAATTAGTGAAATTAGATAATATTTATTTTAATACAAAAAGAAATAGTTGGTTTCAATAAAGTTTTTTTAGAGATAAAAATAAAAAGGTTGTCAATTTCGAAGTAAGATTGATAAAAGGTTTAACATGCAAAAGTTCTAATAGCAAAAAGGTGCTAAAAACAAAAAAAAAAAACTTTTGAAAACACATAAATTTGTATGGTATAGTAATCAAAAAATTCCAATTATAAGAGTAGATAGCGGTTTTGTCTTATTGTATGCAATGTCTACAACCCGATAAAACTTATTTTTTAACAAATATCGAAAATGCTACTGCAACATTAAAAAACTTATGATGTTTTTCACTGAATTGTGACCAGGAAGTTTCCTTCCATTGTACATTTTTCAATGTACAATAATCCTAACGAGTAAATCAAAACGTTATTAGCGGTTCCCATGAGCAGAATCAACAACGAAGCAAAATATCTACCGAGCTAATACAGTCCCTGGATATGATGTGATTAAAACACCGTTTTGCAATTTGAGCAGATAGAATCTGGTTTGACTGTGACATATGACATTTAAAGACAACCATTGATGGGTTTTAAAATTATAATTCTTCATTATGAAAATGCTCACGCTTCTATTAAAATCAACTTTAGCAACTTAAAATCAATTTTAATATCTGCCTCAATTAACAAAAGGTTGTTCTAATTTGGTTATATTTGGTAACTTTTTCAAAAAATTTGGTTGTAAAAATATTGTTAGTCATGGTAGCACTGTTTGTATTTTATTTCCTTAATCTTGTTTCGGTCTCTTAAGCGCCTTTAACACTGTCCCCCATATAAAGAAAAGAAAAGATTTAACAAACGTCATTATCATACAAAATTTGTTTTGTAAACCTTTTTAATAAATTTAAAATATTTTTATGAATACAGGCATGTATGTTTTGCAGCAGGGTTTTTTATTTTTTAATTATTTATTTTATTTAAAAGTGTTAAAACTGTATACGTGGTATAAATGAATTGTTATTTTATTGTTTAACTATAGTTTTATTTTATTGTTTTTTTCGGTTTATTAATATAATAAAAGTATCAAATCAAATAGACATGTATGTTTTTCCCTTTGGATAAAATTATTTGAATTATTCGAGTTATTCGAATTATTCGACCATATTAAAACTCTTATTCGATTAATAGAGCAAAATTAAAATTTAAAAATCGATTAATTCCGTACTCGAGCAAAATCAAAGGTCAAATAATTGGATACTCTAGTAATCACGCTACTACAGCAAGTACAACTCGTACAAAAACCACAAGCAATTTGTGATTGGAAAATCATTGAGCAATGTCAAAAACAGAAACAAAAATAATAAACAAAATTTTGACATCCAACAATCCAACACAGCCGCGAATAACGTTTTAATAATTATTTTTCAGGAGAGCAAAAAAAAAACATTTTTTAAACAGGCAGAACTATTTTTTTTTTTGATAGATTATTAAAAATAATGACAACAAAAACTTTTATACAAAAGGTTTTAAAACGTTATTCTACTTTGCAAAACCATTTTGTTTATATAATTTTGTTAATAACTTACAACGTTCTTCCACTGGCTGACTCTTTGTATGCCATTTTGAAGGCCTTAAGGTGCATAATTTTGGGTGATTTAATGTTTAAACAGTGTAAGAGAGTAATTTTTACGGTAATTTTGCAAAACACCGTTTTTGCAAAATGTGGCTCTTACAACGTTATTCGCGGGCTGTGGTTCATTTATAAAGCTAAAAAAAGTTATCAGCAGGACTTTTAAGACCACCGGTAATGAATTCACCTTGTTTAAAAGAGAGAAAGATTTAAAGGCCAATTTGATTTTTAGATTTAAAAGGTATTAAACCATAATTTTTAATCTGATTTGTAATACCCCAAAACTGCTTAAGTCTATTACACTTATACATAGAAAACATTTTTAATCAACTCTTAATCTTGTAGATAAGCCAATTACCAATTTTGGTTAAGACATTTTAAAACTACTGTAACCGTTATCAAAATGTTGTTTTTTTCATGTTTCAATTTGGTTAAAACAAACTTGTTAGCAGTTATTCATGCTGTTAGGGGTGGTTTTAGTATTAAATGTTTAACAAACGAAAAATTTTATTTAATAAAAGTTTAAAACATTAAAAAATATTTATATGTAAATTTAATTATAAAAGTAGATCATCCCATAAGAAGAAAATATAATAAAAAACTACAGATTTATTAAAAAAAAAGACAATAATAAAATAAAACCATATACAGACATAAAATACTTAATAATAAAACTACTTTATACAACACAACGTTAAAAACAATACAACCGACTTGGATAAATATAATTAAGATGAAAAATAAACTTACCAGTTTCTTCCCAATCATTAGATGAGTCTCCAAGACTAACATTGATTTTGGTAGAAAAGCCATTTGATTGTGAAGAGGTGGCAGAGCCCAGTTCTTGTATGCGCTCGGCTACAGATTTTTGGGGTATAGTAGACAATAAAGTAGGAGATTCGGATTTGAAAACTGCAATAAATGTATGAAGAATTAAAAAAAATAATTAAGATCTTTTAGTATATAGGTTGACAAACCCACCTCTTTCTTGTTTTGTTGTATTTCCGATTGGCTTTAATTGCACTCCCCACAGATCATCAGGCTTGTCAATGTTCTCGCCCAAAACATAGGGTTTCGGTTTGGCAGGTTTATTTTTCAATATGCCCCTAAGAGAAGTCATTTCATCGGTATCACAATCGGTGGTATCCACACCGCTAGTAGAAGCATAACTACTACGTGAACTTTCGGTATAGGCAAAAGATTCATTGTGTGTTGGTACGGTAACAGTAACATTTATGCTCGAATCTTTTGGTTCTGGAGAACCTACTAAGGGAGCTCGATAAGCTACCGTGGTTGAAGCTATAGTTTTCTTTTTTGTGCCATCCTCTCCGAATAGAGTAATAGGCATAACTACTCCCGAAGGTATAGAAGGGGTGCTGGAAACTAAATTAACCGAGTTAGAAGTGGAAACTGTAGTGGCCGATTTGACTAAACTTTGTAAGGGACCCACACTAGAACTACGACTTCTTCGTCTGCGAAAATTATTAGTGGGGGGTGGTTTGCTGTCTGTTTCCACAATGTTAACTCTACCCGATTCGGTAGCAAAGTGTACTTCGGTCTTACTAAACTCTACTCGTTTCTGTTGGCCTCTGTCGTTGGTCGTCGTAGATTCACTAGAGTGTGTTAATTTCGAATAACTACCTGGTTCATAGAAACCATTTAAATGTATTTGGGTAGTTTGCCTTGAATTATCGCGTACGTATTGGCTTTCATCAACCGCTATGGAATGCCTCTTAGAAACAGCCAAATCTTCTTCAGGGGAATTTTCAGATTCCTCATATGATTTCTGGGGCTTATAGCGTCTTTGGACCAAAGGAGCAGCTGTTACCTTGGCTGATTCTCCAAAATGAACTACAGTACGATTATTTGCTGCTGCTGCATCCGACGTTGGAGACCAATTCTGCAATTCTCCCGATCTGCCTAAGCCGCTATCCGTAGAAGCATCCATTCTAGGCATGGCATTTTCCGGAGGAGACATTTTTTCAAAACCATAGGATTTTCTTCGTATATGCCAATCTGTAGAATTGGTATCCCTATATTTTAGTCTTGACTCCAAACTATTCGTGGTGTGCTTATTATTTAGCTCTTCTTGTTTGTTAGTTACTTTATATCTAACGGGACTTTTTTCGTAATTTCTTTTGATCTTAGTCTGATCATTAACTATATGTTCCACCACGGGATTTTTATCGTTATTTTGTTGGTTAATAAGGAAATCTTCTTTATACAAAGATTCATCAGATAATTTTTTCAACTTTCCTCGAATTTCTTTTAAAGATTCAGCTGTGAGGAAAGAATTGCGTTTCGGCGTCAGTGGGGATTTTGTTTCTTTCTCACCATTTAATATACAACTTAAAGCGGCCAAATCAACATGATTATTGCGCATGACTGTATTCAGTCTCCGTCCGTTTTCCAATTCAGCTCTAATTTTTGAAACACTCACCGAATTAGTCGGTAAATCGAGCGGTCTTCTAGCTGTTATTGGCGAATGTGATGCTGGATTGTTTTTGGAGGATGATTGAAAGGATCTCCTTAATTTACTTACACGCCGCCACTCGGCTGGCTCTTCACTGTCGACTCCTTGTATATTCCACTCGGTACTTAAGTCGTCGGTAGAAATAGAACGAGAACGTTCTAGGGAATTAAGCAGTGATTCGTTGGGTATTTGTTGTCTTCGCAGATGACGAGAAGAAAGTCTAGAAGGAGAAATTGGGTATTTATTAAAGTGAAATTATAAGGAGAAAAACTTTCAAATCATTTTTATAGTTCATACGGTGAATTTGACAATTCTTACAACAACGAACTGCAATTTACAGGTTTTTTTTAAGTTTGGAAAAAATATAAATTAGAAAAAGAATTTGAGAAAATTCCAACTATTAATATGAATTTCTATAGCAACTCAGCAAACCAAAATGAAACTTTTTTTGAACTTTTGCTTAATTTCTCCATAGTATTTGAAAATGGAAAAATACGTCATATTCAAACATTTTCTGCCTGGCCCACAATGTCGAAAAGAAAATTGCTTTCGTATATTTATATTGAAAACAATATTAAAAAACTAAATTTTGTTTTTGCTTTCAATATAAATATGCGAAAGAAGTTTTCTTATCGACATTTGGGCCAGGCAGAACATTTTTGGAATATAACTTATTTTTCCATTTTTCAAATACTATGGAGAAATTAAACAAAAGTTTCCTTTTTTATTGAGAATATTAGGTGTGTTCATTAACAGAAAATTATTGCTTATTTTCAATAACTGTTACTAGTAAGTGTTCACGTACCCGATAAACTTGCAATGAGAGAGTGAAAAAAGAGCATACAAATTTGAGAGACAACCAATTTTTTGAAAATTTCTGATAGTAAAATTTTAAGTATCAAGAACTATTCAACCACCTGTTTCATGTTTTTGTTTACAAAACAAAAATAATTTTCTATCAAAAATTTCTATCAAAAATTATTTTCGGGAATGAAATATTTATTATTAATTAATTCATTTATTAATGATGTGCTAATAATCCCAATTTATGATTAAAAACACTGAAATTTATTGTTATGGGAAAGCTCGTTTCTATGCGCATTTCGCTGGTTGCTTAGGCCATCTCGTCAGGAAACTTTTTCCAAATACTTTAGAAAAGCTAAAAATATTATACAAGTAAGACCATAAAGTGAATAAGAATTTTAAGCACTCAGGTCTTACTTGTAACAATATCAAAGCTTAAAACAAAGACACAACAATAAACAGTAAATTTTTTCTTTCTTACATTCCCCTACAATTGGCTGGCTTTTTTCCAACACGAATTGTAGTTGTAAGAGGATAGAAAGAAAAAAACAAAATTAAAAAAAAAAAAAAACAATTTTCAAAATTTTTTTCCAGGTTTTCACGGACAGGTTGCCCTGACATGTTTCAGGCAGCTGCCAGTCAATAGCCAAACATCAATCTTTAAACCAAATTGGTAAATCGAAATTTGTTTTTTAATGATTATCTATTTTAATTAATTATCATGTTCATTAGTGTGTCCAAAAAAAAATTTTTTTTTTATTTTTATAGGTACCCCAGCATTTGTTGAGAGCATATAGGGTAAAGTATTTTTGTGATTTTTTTTCAGATTTTTCGGAAGAGGTTTAGAGGCCGCTAAAATCGAACTTAACCCAAAAATCGGGGTTTCTCGACTTTTTTGAATTTTGCTGATTACTCGGCCCATTAGCACGGTTTTCTTTGTTACTAAGTCAATTTGTTTAAAGAAAACTTCTCAAACTTTACTTCTCTGTGCAGATATTAATTTCGGTTATTTTTTTGATCATTTGGGTCCCCTTAATCACATTTTTTTTGTTTATTTAGCATAAATTTGAAAAATAATGCTTTGTAACTTTTAAAATTTATATTGAAGTTAAAAAAACCAAAGATTCAGTTTAAAAGGTGGATAAATTCTGTCATTGCAAAATTTTTTTTTTTGGGGTATGAGAAGTAAGCTGCCTAGAATTTTTTGGACTCGCATTGCTAAAGTTTGTGCAACAGAACAAAAAACCACCCATATTTAAAATTTTGAAAGAATACCTAATATCTAACATTAAAACAAATCCGATGCATAGCTGGCAAACACATTACAATATTTTTAATTTTACAAAATGGGTACAAAACTTATAAAGGGTATAACTTTGGAACAGTAAGAGCAAATTCAAATATTTTTTTTTTGCAATGACTCAGAATTTATCCACCTTTTAAACTGAATCATTAGTTTTTTTAACTTTAATATAAATTTTAAAAGTTACAAAGCATTATTTTTCAAATTTATGCTAAATTGACAAAAAAAATGTGATTAAGGGGACCCAAATGATCAAAAAAATAACCGAAACTTTTAATATCTGCACGGAGAAGTAAAGTTTGAGAAGTTTTCTTTAAAAAAATTGACTTAGTAACCAAGAAAATCGTGCTAATGGGCCGAGTAATCAGCAAAATTTAAAAAAAGTCGAGAAAACCCGATTTTTGGGTTAAATTCGATTTTAGCGACCTCTAAACCTCTTCCGAAAAATCTGAAAAAAATCACCAAAATGCTTCACACTTTTAGCTTTCAAAAAAAGGTGGGGCTTAAAATAATATGTTTTTTTGGTGCACACTAATGTTCATCCGTACTTCCGTTTTTCATTCTTGTTGTCAAGAATTCTTCTTGAAGTCTAAAGTACATTTTGTTTTCCTATTTTTTATGTTTTGTCTTCCGTTTTCACGTTGACGTTTTGAACTTTAGCCTCAATAAAATATTAAAAAATTCTTCTTGAAGTCCAAAGTACATTTTTCTGTTTTTCATGTTTTGGTCTTTTTTTCACGTTTTTCTTTTTATCAGCACAACTTCAAGGACAAATGTAAACAAAGAGCTTGTGCCTTAGCTATTTAACAATTAGTATTGTAACTATTTTTTTATTGAACTGTTTAAGGTTCTAATCCAAATTTTTTATATTTTATTCAGGTTAAAGTTCATTAAATTTAATTTTCATTAAATGATTTTTATAAAAAAGGCATTATTACAAAATGAAATGAATTAAAATTTATTGATAATTTTTCAATAGATTTTAATTCTAGAAGATTGTGTGGTTACAATTGAATCATATCAGGGCAACCTGTCCGTGAAAACCTGGGCTCAATTCCCAGCTCAGTCAAAGATGAAAAATTATCAATCAATTTTAATTCATTTCAAGTTGTAAAAATTCCTTTCTTAATAAAAATAATTTAATAAAAATTAAATTTAATGAACTTTAGCCTGCATAAAATATGAAAATTTAAGAACAATATTCTTACGCAAATAGTTCAAAATAATTGAATTTATTAAGAAATCAAATCGCATCTTAAAGCTAAATAGTGTCAATATGCCTAACTTGCAAGTTTTTGCTGGTAAAGTATTCATTTACTTTTTTTTTTTTTTTTTTTTTAAGTAAAGCCTGGTACTCTGTTCAGTATTTCGTGCGAAATGTTCTCAAACTCAATATAAAAAAAATTCTCTGAAATACAAACGAAAAAATGTTGATTGTGTTGTACTCTACTTATATTACGAAAAACATTCGAAATGTTTCTAGCAACATTTTTTTTCCGTGCGAAACAAATGCAGCTCTTTTTATTTTGCACGGAGTTTTAAGCAACAGCCTATCACTTATTGTAATTTCTTATTTTGGATTTGTAAAAAGGTTTTTATAAAAGGCGTTTCTCAAAGAAATATGCAGAAAAGTGCTAAAATTTAAAATAATATTAAATTTTTTTGTTTTTTTGGTTAGGGAAATTATAAAAATAATATTGTTTTACTAATTTTAACGCTTTCAGTGTTTTTGTCGAATATATTCGACATTACATTGTTCTCTGTTTCTACGCAGGTGATCGGGCGATATTAAAAAAATTGTAAGTGTTGATACATGCGTAAATAAGAATTTAATTGAAAACAATATTGCAAAAATAAATTGTAGGTTCTTTTGTGGACCTTTGAAGGTCAGTTTTGAGTTTAGTCGGCATTCCCTAAAAATCATGGGCGCTGCATAAGACGAAAACTATTATTTTTCCTTACCTTAAATACAAATTTTCAGATTTTTATCTCGCCACAAATTATTTTTGACCCTGAAAGGGTTACTGACAATTAAAAAACATGATATTTCTTTACGTTCGCAAAACAATGTTGTACACTTGCAACTAATAAAAACGTTAAGTTTAGAAAAATCGCGAGATAGATAATATTGATACATGTCAAAATTTTCGTGTGAAAAAATCAATGGTGCTCAACATTTTTCGCAAGGTCGAACAGAGTACTAGGCTTAATTGGGAGACAAATTTTGGTAATTTTAAATTCACTCTCTCATTGAAAGTTTCTGCTAGTAAAGTAAATGAACACACCTTTTATTATTCTTAAATTATTATTAAACCATTTTCTAAAGTTTGACGTTTTATTAAGTTGTAAAAAAAACTTTTCGTAAAAAATAAACTGCCTGGCCCACAATGTCGACAAGAACATTTCTTTCTTATATTTATATTGAAAACAAAAATAAATTTAAATTTTTTATTATTGTTTTCAATATAAAAATGCGAAAGAAATGATCTTGTCGACATTGTGGGCCTGGCAGAAAAACTCAATATTTTGTGTCACAATACGTCAATTTTTAAAAACTCAAGTTTCTAAAACACTAGTTAAAACCAATTTTTCTAGCTTTAAACAAAAAATAAAAAAAAACTTTGGCCCTAACTTAACGTTGAATTCTATTTTCAACAGATTTGTCCGCAACAGAACAGAATGCAGAAGGAAACAAAACCACACATATATGGCGTTCTTACCTTTTACGGGAGAGGGGAGAGAGGAATCAAAAGGGGCACACAAGCGAGTGCACTCTTCGATTCGTTTTGTTCATTCTTTCGTAGTGCCAAAATATATGTATACACAAGAAGTTGTAACGACAAAAATCGTACAATGTAAACATAAGACCGACTTCAATACAATAATCGCAACGACACAAATCGTATAATGTAAATTGGGACCAATATGGCGATAGCATTTTTTACACTGGCCAGAGACTTGAAATTTTTGAAAATTCAAATGGGGTTTACAAATGGGTAGGAACGGGAAAGCTCGGAAACCTTATATCTCGTGATCCAAAAGAGATTCAAAAATATCATGATCAAACCAACAAAATAAGTGGACAAGTCTTTGGTAGTTTTTTTGGGCAAAAATATAATTTTGGTACTTTCTTTTTGGAAGCCCATTTATCCTCTTAAGTAATAAAGATAAATTGTATTCACCTGTCCTTAGGAAGCTCTCAACCACGTTTTGGTACTTTTCGGAAATTCGTATACATAAATCATGTTGGTACTTTTTTCTATACAGCTATTTATGTTAGCGAGTGGTCAAATATGTTATTCTTAATTTGAATACCAAATGTTAGCCATTTACTTACGGAAATAAAGAAGTTATAGATTTTTGGCCGGAATTGAATGTTTTAAAACGATTTAAGCAAAAATATTATATAAAATTTATTTTCTGTTATTAATATAATTTATTATTTTTAGTGCAAATAAATCGCCAACACAATTGTCAACCGATTAGATTGAACTTTATTGTCAGTTGATGAATTCAATTAAATGTTTACGGTTGACGTAACTATTGATTGGAGAAACGAAATTTGAAAGGAAAGAGACAATAACTTGGTAAATAAATTGGAAGAGGTACAAATTATTAATTAAAAATAAATAAAAAAAAACAAAACAAGTTATAGTGCTAAGTCCGGCTGTGCCGAATCTTTGATACCCTCCATCGACATTTCGAATGTTTCAGGTTTTTAACCTTTGAGTTCTTTTAATTGCAAATCAAAATAAATACACACACGAATTCAACTTAACAAACTTTATTGAAATTCACAAAATTTAACCACTATTGTAAGTAACGATCTGAACCGTTTAATGTCTCCAATCAAACTAAACTAAACTTTCATGAGTTAGCCTGTATTTATAAATCAAAACTATTCCTAGTATTTTCTAGAAGGTTGTGTTCGAATTATTTTAAAATAACTTATATATCTAAATCTAAAGTCTACAATTATAATTGATAGAAAATTTAGTACAGTGGATAACTAACAAGATAACTTATAACTAAAACCATAAATAATTCTTAGACAAATCCATTGTCGTAACAATATATATATATATCTGCTATAGTTAATTTCCTGGAGTGGGCTTTATATGGGACCTATGGTAAATGTTGGAGCGACCATAACAAAGTTTATTAGTGTGATTTCTAGCCCTATAAAACTATGAAGTATTAAATTTTATTTAATAGCATTATTTATTACTGGCGTAGGCGTTATAAACTGTTCCCCGGGGTAAGGTTTATATGGGGCCTAAGTAAATTATAGATTAACCTTCAAGAAATTTTATAGTGTGATTTATAGTTCTAAGAAACTGTGTGTGATGTACTTAATTTTATTAAGATAGCATTATTTATCACGGTTTGAGGCGTAATAAACTGTTCCCCGGAGTAGGGCTTATATTTGGCCTATGGTAAATTATATACCGATCTTTATGAAATTTGGCAGTGGGATTCCTTGGCCTATAGATCTGTGTAGTATTAAGCTTTATTATAATAGCGTTGTTTATTACGGTTTTATGCGTACTTAACTGTTTTCCGAGAGTAGGCTTTATATGGGGCCTATGTTAATTTATGAACCGATCTATATCATAAAACTAAGACGTACCAAATTTTATTATGATAGCATTATTTATTACAGTTGTAGGAGTACATAACTGTTTTCCGGGAGCAGAGTTGATATGAGGCCCATGGTAAATTATGGACCGATCTTTATAAAATTTAACACTATGATTTGCAGTCATATAAAAAAAATTTTATATCACTCCGTCTATTATTCCATCATTTATGTTAGTTTTTGTATAGTTTTCAATATTTTATGGTGGTGGTTCCACAGTTTGATTCATACCTCCGATCCTACTAAACCGATTTTGCTGGATTTCAATCCCAAACTGCTTGGGATAACTACAAGCAATTTGACACCAAGTTTGTTCTTTTCTTTTGTGTTTTTCGAAAGTGAGCGTGTTTTCAACAGACGGGCAGATGGACAGACAGATGGACAAGGTTAAATCGACTAACAATTACTCAAGGTGTCAGAACATATATACTTTGTGGGGCCTTAGATGTATAATAAAAAAGTTTTACACGGAATGATAAACTTTGTATACCCTCATTCACCATTATGTAGTGGTGGTGGAGGGTATACAAATTTCTATAATAAATTTGTTCAGTAAATAGGGGTTCAAAGTTTCTTATGAACTTTTAATTATTATTTTGGATAAAGTTATTCTTAAGCGCAACAAAAAAAATCTTATTAATAATAATAATAATTTTAAGTTGTACTTTTATGAGTACCAATAAAAATATTTTAATCTTGATTAAAGCTGTACAAAACCGATTTTCTATGACAACTTTACTTAATAAACGTTTTTTTTTTTTTGAATACTTTTCAATACGGGGGGTAGTTTTCATTGATCTTTTTTAGTTTGTTGACCAAGTTCATTAAAAGCACGTAACTTGTTTTAAGGTTGACGTAATAATTGCCGAAAATAACGAAATATTGAAGAAAGCAGATTGAAAAAAAGTAAAGTTATCTTAATTTAAGAATATTTTAAGAATTGAAATTGATTTATTGGTTTTGTTTTTGTTGATTAATTAGAATTTTGAGAATTTAAAGTGATACAGCCTTATGCAAAAAAAGTTAAAGTTCCAGTTAGTTAACCAACACATTAATCACATTCCCTTTTGCTGGACTTAATGTGTTGGTTAACTAATGTGAGCTTAATTTTTTTTTGCATAAGGGGGATGGATGGTGTGTATAATGAAAACACCATGTCTTGATAATATGACAACAGATTTAAATGAATTTGTTAGTTGCAACAAAGTTAACAGCTTTAATAAAACTTATGTAATTTGTATTCAGATTGACGTAATTTTTTGATTGACTTGACATAACGAAATACAGTGAAACCTCTCAAGGCTCTGTTTATAAAACGCTGCCGGGAGGAGCCAATCGAGTGTCCGTTTAAAAGAAAATGCACTGTATTAAAAAATTAATTTAATATATATTTATTTTACAATATTTTTTAATCATTTTATTTTTAGAATATTATTTTAAGCAATTTATTTTTTGAATATCAGGCCTGTTCTGAAAATCACGTGATTTTGTGGTGTTCTGTAAATCACACAGTTTTTGTGTTTTTCGGTGTGGTTTTCCATTGTCGAAAGCACAAGTAAGCACAAGTGGAATGCCCAGTTTTTAAGACCTGACAAAAAGTTTGTACTACAAATTTAACGCTTTTTATGTTAATTTGCGACAATTTGTTTTTGTTTTAAGCGATCTCAAATTAGTTTTCGTGTTTGTTTCAAATTTTGCAATTTTTGACGAATTTTAGCCGTGTTCGCAATAGAAGCGATTTGTGTTCCTGTAAGTCTTCTGATTCTTTACAGCTTTAACGATTTATAAAACATAGTAGACTCTGCTATCAACGAATTTTTTTCATTCCTTATAGTTTTAGGGATTTTTAATAAATTGTATAGCTTGTTGGAAATATTAAAAGTTTTCGTGAATTTTCGTTATTTTTAACAAAAATTTTTTTTTTGTTATTTTCCGAATTTTTTTATTTATTTTATTTTTTTTTCAAATAAGTTTTAGGGTTTCTTTACAAGTTTGCAATTTTTCGCGAATTTTAGCCATGTTCGCAAGAGAAGCGATTTTTTCCTGTGATTCTTAACAGCTTTTACGATTCTTATTAAATATTAGACTTTGCTACCATGACGCTGTTAGGAAATTAGCGATCTTTAATTCAAGTAAAAAAAAAAATCCTGAAATCACAACAGAAGTCACAAAAACAAATATCATTTTTGTAGTGTCGTCGAATTTCTTAATTTTAAATGATTTGTTGTAAATAAAGCAGCTTATTGCATAAACAATTAATGAACAACACATTTGGGGTATTCACAAGGTGTGCTATCATGGTTTATTGTCATAATGTTCTAACATTTTACAATGGTTTATGTTGTTGGTTTGTAAACAAAAAGTGTCTTAAATAAATAGAACGTTGGTTGCTATGATTATTGTGCTGTCGTAATTAATAGCACATTAAATTATGAGGGGTTGCTCACAACAGTCGTATTTTTTCATGTTATTATTTTAAGACATATGACTTTATGACACCTTGTGAATCCCCCAATTGAATATTATTTTTAAGTAAATTATTATGACAGCCATCTTACAATAGTCGCAAAAATAACAAAGTGATTTCAAAAAATTGTTTACTTAGCTGAACGTTTAGAAATCACAAAATAATATGCCAAGCACACATTTCTTGTGATTTCAAATCCCTTTGTTAAATGTGATTTTCAAAACAGGCCTGTATGTACGTGTTTTACGGTTTATTGCTCAATAAGTTTTATGATTCGCAAATAATTAATCAGACTTATCGGAAGATTTATATTTACATATATATCTATTTTAATGGTATCGATATTCAAAAACTCCATGCGTATAAATTTATTTCGATGGAATCGAATTTAACTTCGTGTATTATCCACTATTTTCAAATGATTGGTTAAACTTTTATTTTTCACAGCAATGATGTTTATTTTCTTTTTATTTTATTAAATTGATAAAGATCTGTTTTCCAATTTTTCTAAATTTATTTTGACTTTTACTTCACTTTTTCTTTGGCAAAAATGTAAGCGATCATCTTACCAACCTCTCGAAAACACAATTAAAACTTAAATAAATGTAAAATAATTATTGTTAAAACCTCCAGCAACTTTAAAATAAATTATTCATTAACGAAAATATACAAAAATAAAAACAAAATAAAATATATATATTGAAAAGTCGAACAAAAAATTAAAAATTAAGAGAAAAAAAAACAAAATAAATTTATTTTGGTCATGGAGGGGGAGGAGGAGCATGAAAAGAAGATGTGGAAAAAAAGAAAAATATGAAATAAATCTTACCGTAAGCCATCATCATCAGTATCGTTATTGTTATTATTTGTTGTTGTGTTATTGTCGTTATGATTATTATAATGCCGGAAACTTTCCAAATCGACACGATGGTATGTTGTATGTGGAGAATGCGTTGGTGTCAATCTATCGTTTTGTTTAAACTGTATTTGCTGTTGCTGCTGCAGTTGATTGTTGGGTGACTGACGACGCTGGAGATGACAAAGATCTGTTTCAGTTTTGCCATTAAACGAACGAGATTCATCACCACTACTGCTGTGATTGCTGCTGCTACAACAATTGTGAGTGTCACCTACGCGTGATTTCATTAAATGTGAATTGTTGTTGTTGTGGTTTTTATAGCTGTTTTGTCTATATAAGGTAGGTTGTTGCCAAGATGGTCGTGCCGCTGTTGTTGTTGTCGTTGCTGGGGATGTTGGTGATGGTGTCGATGATGTTGTATTATTGTTGCTGCAGCTGCTGCTGCTGCCAACAATTGCATGTAGGCTTATTTTGTTTGTTGCCATACTCTTGTGGGTGTTCATTGACGATGAATTTGCTGTCGTAGTTGTTGTTGTCATTGCCTGAGATGCAGTCGTGGAATTATTTGAACTATTCGATAGGCTGGAACTACTTTTCTGTAATGAATACCATAAAAAAACAATGCCTCAGTGTTATGGTTTAAAGACATAAATAACGGTTTTTTTTTGTAAAATTTAAATTCGTAGATATTTTTTTGTATTTTTTCAGGCATTAATCCTATGATTGATTAGATTACAGTGAGTGAAAAAATTTAAGAAAAACAGTTAAAAGGGCCTTCGCTAATTCATGACTCTAAGGAAGAAATTAAATTTGGGAAATAATCTGATTTTAAAGCACTCTTTTAACAAGTAAGAAAGTATAGTCGGTAAAGCCCTACCAAATGATACCCTACACCACAGTATATAAGATAATTTTTTTGCAAGTGTACCGATTTGGGACCTAGTTTTGACAAATGCATAGCTAATGTGACAATATGAATAGGGATATATCTATGTTTTAAATTCGGTTTGATAGTTTCTGAGAGGCAGATTATGCCTCCTATCTCCACTCAGGATCCTATTTTTTAAAAGTTGCATTGCGTATGTGTCTATATATTTATGAATCTATTTATGTTTAAAATTCTATCTTTCTTTAAAATTGGTTTGACGATGGGCACAAAGACCCTATTCCGGAAAGCAGCTTGTATGGGGGCTGTATGAAATTATAGACCGATTGCGCCCATTTTTAATAGGCTTGGTGATTGTTCGCATTTTGCGCACAAAGTTACATGGACAACTAGCCGAACGGACATCGTTAGATCGGTATACTTTAAGGTGGATCTAGGATCAATATATAAAGGTGTTACACACATTAGCACAAATGTATTATACCCTCTCCACTATTGTGGTGTGGGTAGTGGGTTTTACGTAGTTTTTATATGTATGTGTTTAGTTATTTGTTTCTTCTCATATCTTCTCATATCAATATTTTAAAAGAATTAACAGAAACAATAAAAAGTGTTAACAATTTTATAAAATAAAACATGACTCTATTGGCATAATGGAAGATTTTATATATTTATAGAAATCCAATTTCAAAAATTCAATTTAACTTATTTATTATTCCTGTAGATCAAGTAAAATTTAAATCAATGGAGATTCTCATTTATTTTTTTTTTAAATCACCGTATTTTTCCTGATTTTAAGAGAATTTCTGTTTAAGATAAGAACTCAAAGTATGAAGTCAATATTAAAATTTTATTTTAGGATTATTTTTTACAGGTTACAAAAGAAAAAAAAAACCATATCTCAAAAAAGATAAAAAAACAGCCCCTTCAAAGTTTCAGGATTTTTAAAGAACAGTTTAAGGAATTACATAAAAAAAAATCAGCAAAAAAAAAATTAAGTTTTTGACTTAGTCCATTTTTAAAATTTAATATTTTGTAGATATTACATTTAAGAAAAAAAAATTTTTTTTTTTAATATACTGTTTGTAGCCTTAAGTATTCTCTTTAAAATGACATACAAATCATTTTCGTATGTGCAGTAGTTTTTGAGATATTGAGAAAATAAACTTAACGCATTTGGCTAAATTATGGCATTTTGAACATGACGTAACTTTTGAAAAAATCTGATAAGTAAAAACAATAACTGGCATTTGGAGCGTATGTGAAAAAAATAATAAGAGGATCCGAGGAGAATAATCTTTTTTCCATCCTATGCTATGATTCTGCTAAAGAAGAAGAAGTCGAGAGAATCCTTAGATCTCCTTATTCTTCTAGAGACGCAGATCAGCTTCTTGACTGGCGCAATGACATTTTATACCCAAACTTGAAGAAAATGGCGCAGGAGTTCTTAAGTTTTCAAATGAGTTCTTTCGCAGCTGAGGGACTATTTTCCACTGGAAGCCTTTTTCATACGGACTTTCGAAATCGTCTATCTCCGCAAAAGTGGAGAAAACTTTACTTATAAAACAAAAATCTTATTAATAGTTTTGTTAATTTTACATAAATTTAAATTTTATTATTCGTTTTTAAATCTTATTGATATAAATTTTATATATTAACTAGCTGACCGCCCTGGCATCGATCGGAAGCAATTTACTTATTAGAAATGACAAGGAGGCAGAGTGTGCTTAGTTCTTCGAGTTTGATAAGAAAAAATGATAAGCGAATAGTAGACAATACATTAAAAATTTTAATATTCCGAGTTTTACCAAAATTTTATTTTCTTTAAAAACCATCTCCTGAAAATTTCGAATCGAACCCGGTTGATAAGTTATGAAGATATAGGGAAGGGCATCTTTTACCCCTCTTGTCTTATTTCACAACAAAAATTATAGGCCATAGTTCCTTTCAGTTGCTACACTATTTGCCTGCGAAAATTCAAGAAAATCGGTTGATAAGTTAAGAAGATATAGGGAGGGAGAGCTTTTGTCCTCCTAAGTTACACAAATTACAGGCTATAGTTCCTTCCAGGTGTTACACTATTTGCCTGCGAAATTTCAAAAAAATCAGTTGATAAGTTAAGAAGATATAGGAAGGGGGAGCTTTTACCCGTTTTGCCCTATTTTTAAGCCGGTCAAGCCGTTTCGGAGGAGTTCAATTACAAACACCGTGACACGAGAATTTTATATATATATATATATATACATATACATATATGTATATGCCGTATTCACAAGGCCCCTTGTATCGTTGTATTGATTGTATTTTGTATCAAAATGCATAGTTTACAATTGTTTTTTTTAATACAATATACAATCGATACAACGATACAAGGGGTTTTGTGAATACGGCAATAGATAATAACTTTTTACACTATAATTTTGTATAATAAAAAACTCCCTCTACTTGAGTTGTATAAATTTTAACTCGAATTCAAATTAAATGGTCGTATTGGTATCGATATCGGCGATATTGTTGTTTGAGTATCGGTATCGTTATCATATCGACCAAAAGCCGTATCGTTACTTCCCTTATTTATCTTAAAAAAAACACAAATTTCAAATTAACACTGAAATACTATTAAAAATGAGTTGAAATACAAATTACTATTAAATTTTCTGTTATGAACGATTTTAGGTTATATCAGAATACGTGTGTTAGCAAAAATTATTAATCTTCTACATTTATATCTGACAAAGCCACTGCAAAATACAAGTCCTGTTAAAGCACCTTTAGCATCTTTAAAAGTTTAGAAAGTCATTTTGAAATAGTGTATGGCAACATTTTGTACCTTAACTTTTTGTTATCACTGTAGATTTTATTTACATTTCATTTTAACGGTTTCATTGGTTTGAGTTTTAATTTAAGTAACATAAATAAAGAAAAATGTTGTGGGGGTGTTTAGACAGAATTTCATTAAAAAGAAATGTTTTGTGTTTTTTTTTATAATTTTTTCTTCATTTAAAACGCCAAAAAAGAGATTTAATAGCTTTGTAAATCAACAAACTGATCGTTCGTTAGTTCTTTCTCTTGAAGTCACATTGTTTTTTTCCCATTTGTTTTCATTTCTCCTTGACTTATTACAAGCAAAACATATGGCTTAAATTCTTTTTTTTATGGAATTACCAGTCATTAACTGTAGTTTGTGTTGTTATTTCTTTTCTAACTCTTTTTTTCATCATCATTATTTTCCATGTTTTAGTAAATTTTTTTGCTGGTCGTTCCCAACCAGTCAAAAAAGAAGGTGTCATTTCATACTGTTCTTGCGATTATTATTTTTGGGAAAAAAAAAAAACTTTTTTGTTAAGTTTTTGTTAAATAAGAATTGTTTTATTTCACGCTTGACTATAAACAATGAAATTTAATAATTTTTTGTTGAACATTATGTAAAAAAGACGGTTCAATGTACGAATAACTTTGTTTTTTTAACGCAACATTTAATTGTACGAGTTTCAAATATTGTTTCTAATAAGACAAGTGAAATGTTGGGCGTCAAAGGGTTAAGACAAGATAAGAAATATAATGTTTAGATAATAAAAGATTTATGGTTTTTTTTTTAATATAAAATGTACAAAATATTGAATAAAAAGATCAGCTTTACTGATCACAATTGAACATTTTAATAAAAATTAATTTCAAAAAACGAACTTTTTATTTCTAATACCGTTTGTTTTCGGATTATGGCACGATGCGCACGTAATTTTTTAGTGAAGTTTCTCTTTACATAAAGTAATTTCTTCATTTTTTTATACTAGTGTTTTAGGCCAATATTTTCTAGTCATATTCCCAGCTAGCATTTTCAATCGTCTAGGAGTCTACTGGGAATCTCATGGAGAGTGTTTTGGATGGTCGACGAGCTCATTTTTTAATTGTAGACGATTCCTCGCACGGGAGAACCTGTAACACGTTCTGATTCGTATGAGAGATTCGTCCATAACACAGCAGAAGACTCTTATATTTATCCTAAAGGGAATCTTTAATGATGTATGTAGAGATTATCTAACGAATCTTTCAAAAAGCATGCCAAGAGTCGTATGAGACCCACGTAAGGATTATTTTACAACTTGTGAAATGCTCGGCCGTATAAATAAGGGCATCAAGAGTGTTTTTCATGTCAAAACTTCTAATTTGCATACAATTTATATGAAACAAACCTTAAGGTCGCGAAATCAACACCATCCTGTCGGAAAATCGTATTTTACTGATCCTTAGGACGGTTTGTTTTATTGAAATTATATTGGCAATAGAATTTTCATCCCAGCTAGCATTTTCAATCGTCTAGAAGTCTACTGAGAATCTCATGACGATTGTTTTTGATCGTCGACGAGCTCATTTTTTAATTGTAGACGATTCCTCGCACGGGAGAACCTGTTACATGTGCTGATTCGTATGAGAGATTCGTCCATAACACAGCAAAAGACTCTTATATTTATCCTAAAGGGAATCGTTAATGATGTATGTAGAGATTATCTAACCAATCTTTCAAAGAGCATGCCAAGAGTCGTATGAGACCCACGTAAGGATTATTTTACAACTTGTGAAATTCTCAGCCGTATAAATAAGGGCATCAAGAGTGTTTTTCATGTCAAAACTTCTAATTTGCATACAATTTATATGAAACAAACCTTAAGGTCGCGAAATCAACACCATCCTGTCGGAAAATCTTATTTTACTGATCCTTAGGACAGTTTGTTTAATTGAAATTGTATTGGCAATAAAATTTTCATATATCAAAAACGCTCTTATTTATGTAGCTCAGTAATCGTTATATGACTCTTACAGAGAGTCGCAAAAGGTTTATTCCAAGATTAAAAAACGAGCGTGTTAAAAATATATAAAAAAGTAGTAAATAAAAAAAAAATGTAATTGTTTTTTTTTTGTAACTCGTCAGATAATCATCAGAAGATTCTTTTAGGAGTTGTATATTGAACATAATCGTCTAATAAACAGCCAATTCTAGCTGGGTTTCTAAGCTCACGAAGTTTTTCGGCTATATTTACACGTACATAAGACAATTGCAGGCATCTTCTAAATGCTATACAGGATACACTAAATGAAAGTACGCATCTGCCCAACTGATGTTTTTTATATATGAACTTAGTTTCTTTTATTCAACATTTATTATTTCTCGAATTTATTTTATGAGCTAAATTTCAGGTATGTATTTTATAAAGCTGTTTGTAATAGTTCTCTTCCTTTAATTTTTAAAGTCATTCCAAAAAATTCAAGGAATAGAACTATTACTAAAAGCTTTATAAAATACATACCTGAAATTTAGCTCATAGAATAAATTCGAAAAATTAAAAATGTTGAGCTTAGTTTCTTTAGATGTCGAAATTTCATAAAAAACAAGTAGGAAAGTAACGTCAGTCAAGCTCGGCCAGAATAAAACTATGTTATGAAGTTAGAATTCATGTAAAAGTTCTCAGGGCCGAATATTATTATGTTGTCTTCATCTTTATGAAATTTGTTTGCCTTTAAGTGAGTTTAGAAAGGGGGCTTATATGGGACCTATGGTGAATTTCGGAACACCTAGCATAATATTTAGTAGTCACATAGAAGCTATTGTTAAAATGATTGTCATCGATATTTCATGATTTCATGGCTTTTTTTATTCATAATATACCTGGATTTCTGATAAATGATAAAAGTGTAATTGTTTTGGCCTAATAATTTTTTTAATGAGTTTTTGAAAACAAATTTCTGAATAAGTGTCGTTAATTTTGATCATTAGAAAAATATTATTTAGATGACTCAAAGGAAATGTTATTCCTAGTCATTTTGTAAATGATCACCATCGCACAAATCGTTCTCAATTAATGATAAAATGTATTAGCATAACCGCTTTATTTCGTGCGAAATATTCTTGCCCATAAAAAACTAGACATTATAGGAAAAATTAAAAATGGATTAGAATTTAGCGCTTTAAAATATTTATGTTTCATATATTTTTATTTTAAGCGACTTTTTTTGCCAACCATTTCATTAAGTTTATTATTTAAATTTAATTTAGCGCTTTTTGATTGGGGGCATGGCGCTTTTTTATCAGAAATAGTTTACAATCGTGATTACAAGCTCTTCTTAGAATAAATACGCATTTTAAAAATAATGCAACTTGCTTTGACAAATTTATTCCATCTTCTCAAATGCACCTTTCAAAAAAAACAACATGTAAAACAAAATTGGGTTGTCTGATGTATCAGAAGATTTTGATTCTGAAGCTTTTGAAATTATTGATGCATATTCATTTCCTTTTGCATTTTTACGTTACCCTTTTACATAATATACATGTGTACGTAGAAAGGTAGAAGTACATATAAATGGATTTTAAATGGATTTTTTTAAATATATATTGGCACACAGAAAAAATATTCAATAGTTTTTTATCAATTAAATACATTGTTTGAAAATAATTTTAATTTAATTAATATGTTAATTGAATCAATTATATTTTTCATTAAACAAAAACTAAGAATACATTTTTGATTTAATTAATATATTAATTGTTTTCAAAATAATATGCTTATAAAATATTTATTAAATAAATCAAAACATTAATAATTATCGTTTAAAATAAAATAATTTAAAATTATCAAAACTGACTTTTTCAAAGTAATTTTTAATTCAATAATTGGTAATTTTTTTTCTTAAATACTCGTAAGAATATACGATTGATTGGTTTTGTATTTAAATACATTAATGGCATTAAAGTCTCATTAAAGTAAACTGTGTTTTGTCTTGATACCGTGCAATTGCCATCAGTTCTTTTGAACTTTTCCTCCAGGTTTTTGTTACGTCTACGCATTATTCCTTTAGATTTAGGAGTTCTTGACTAAGTTGCTTAAATTTTATCTCGCTTTTGAAAATGCAATTTTAAGTAAGCCACAAACTTCGTTTAATGTTCAGAAGACACACCGCTATACCGAACACAAAAAGGACATACAGAAAGTTTAGACTATTTATCCTCTTACGGATATTAGAAAGTTTCTACTGCAAAATTGAAGTGTTTCCAAATGGTCTGCTTGTGGTAACAAGTAGTATGATGTTATAGACGAAATATATGAGGAAATATACAAGATACCACAACAGCCTCCAATACCCCGACTCTCAATAGCCAGATTAGCTGCACGCAAGTCTACAGATTCTCAACAAAAGCAACTTGATTTTTCAAATATCTGCAAACAATATGATATAATAAATGCCATTCAGCGTGCTTAAAGTATAACATAGTTATGCATGTACATTAGAGCGACTCACCAAAAAAAGTGCTCGATGTACCCTCCTAAAAATGAAACTTGGACTTTTTTAAGATGACATTTAAAATATTTCGGCTCCAGCTTTGATCTCTCGTGAGCTGGACCATTTTGAAAAAGGGTCTATTTTTGCATGTTTTTTTAATTTGAGAATCTGTTTCCTTACCAACATATACAATATGGGTATCATAAGAAAGTTTTTTTTAAGACGCGTTCAACTGTATATACAATTTGTCCAAGGACGATTATCCATGTCCTTTTTTTAAGGATATTCTGTAAAAAATAACGGTTTTTGAATTTTTTGTTCGGGGTTGTTGGTAATAAAAATGCCAAATTAACATATTTTAATCTTTAGTCGATTTAATTAAATACGGGTGTCAGCTTTTTTTTTAAATTCTTGCTAGTTCCCGTTTTGACAAAAAAAGTAAAATAGGGCAATATGGGTATCAAATTTTTTCTTTTGCCAAGTACATCATCTTTGTATGTAAATAATTTAGATTTTTGCAAAAATATAAAATCAAAGTATGCTGTATGAAAAATTGCATGCATAAAAACCAAATTGTAAATGTAAGTTTATCAGTTTATCATTAATTAGGTTGTCAGTTTCGTTGTGTTTAAGCTAAAAAAAATTTAAATAATTGTTCATTGTGCCGTGATTAAAATGCCTTTCTAAAATATTTATATACAAAGAAAAAATTTGAAAAAATGCCCTATGTAAAACGAAGGGCTACCACCCCATTCATTGCATTTTATCAAAACGCGAACAAGCACGAATTTCAAAAAAGGCTGAGACCCGTATTTAATTAAATCGACTAAAGATTAAAATATATTAATTTGGCATTTTTATTACCAACAACCCCGAACAAAAAATTCAAAAACCGTTCTTTCGTCGATCGTCCTTGGACAAATTGTATATACAGTTGAACGCGTCTTAACAAAAACTTTCTTATGATACCCATATTGTATATGTTGGTAAGGAAACAGATTCTCAAATTAACAAAACATGCCAAAATAACCCTATTTTCAAAATGGTCCAGCTCACGAGAGGTCAAAGCTAGAGCCGAAATATTTTAAATGTCATCTTAAAAAAGTCCAAGGTTCATTTTGAGTGGGGTACATACAGCTTGAGTCGCTCCAATGTACATATGTAAGTATTCATGTTCATATGAACATAAAATAATATATAATGATTAATTTCGGTTTTAGGCTTTTCAGGAGGGAGTTTTATATTGGACCTTGGGTAAATTATGGAACGAACATCACAAAATTTTATAGACCGAAAATGTTGCTGAATTTCAATACAAAAATATAATTTGATAGCGTCTTAGGCTTCATAGAGTGCTCTTCTGGAGGCGAATTTATATGGAATCTATGGTAATTTCTGGACCGATCATGATAAAAGTTTCTAAGTGTAATTTCGAGAAATTAATATTTTATTGTTAAGTAAATAAATTGATTTTAATAAGTTAAATTTCAATTATTTATAATAATTTATTCAATAAAAATTTTCATTGAATCTAACAAAAAATTCGATCACTAGTTTGCTCAATTAAATTACTATATTTATTGGATAATTGTTTCTTTTCAATCATATGCGGTTTTTGAATAATATTTAGATTTTTTCGTAAATATTTTTGTCATTGGAGCAATTAACACATTGCTTGAAATCGCATTGTTTTTTGATTCTATTTTTAATTAAAATTTAAAATATCATTTATTGAAAAAAAATTTACAATTTTCAATTTTTAGTAAACTATATAATCATTTTGGTGATAGGTGCAAATTTAACAAATTATTTACTTGATTCTTTGAATTTGGTGACTAAAATCAATTTTTAATTTTTTCTGTGTAAACAGAAAACAGGTTTTTAACAATTAAAAAAATGGTTTACAAAGTAGTTAAATTTAATTAATGTTATAATTGAATCAATTATTTTTTTAGTTGAAAGAAAATTAAAACTATAATTTAAATTTCATTAATATTTAAGTTGTTTTGAAATAAATGTTTAATTAAATATAAAAAAGTATTAATTGACTTTTTCGTTTGAAATAATTGGCAATATTTAATAAAATAAATTAACACATTGTTTGATATGGCAAAGTTTTTTGATATTTTTTTTAATTAAAATTAAAATCATTTATTGAAAAAAAAATATTCACAATTTTATAATTTTTTAGTAATCAATATAATCATTTTCGAAATAGGTGCAAAATCAACAAATTGTTTGCTTGATATTATGAATTCGGTATAAATTTGATGATAAGAGACAATTTTTAAATTTTTTCTATGTATGCATATTCTTCCTTTGAGGAAATGTGGGGATTTTTGGGGATAAAAATAGCAATTTTTGTGATTTTTAGGGAATTTTTGGGGCTGAAAAATCGCAAATAAGGTATAAAATAAATGGAAACCCTAGCTATATATATTAAAAAGAAAAGGTTTTAAGTATTGTAAAACATAATTATTTAAGTATGTACACATGTAATTTTTCAAGAATTTCTGCATCAATTTTCAAATTTTGTCATCAAATTTCAAAAAGTTTTTTGTTTGTAACAAAAAACGATAATAATAATTTTTTAAGTGGACTTCCGGTTGCAACTTAAAACCAAAGAAAAACACCACCAAAAAAAAAAAAACAAAAAATAAATTAAAATAGTAAACGTTTATAAAGTTAACATGTAAATTAACTGAACTTAACAAAAAACAAAAAAAAAAACCAAACATAAACATTTTTCAAATGTTATTTGTTAGGGAAAAAACTCGAAAATATCCAATCGATAATCAACTACTTACCATTAGATTACTTAACTTTAAACTTGGCGCCGTATCCAACAAAAATAATTGATTATTATTACAACAACTACCACTACTACTATCACGACTTAAATTATTATTGTGGTTGCCATTGTGGTCGTGATTGTGGTTGGGGTGATGATGTGAGTCAGTATCATTATGGTGGTGATTATGATCATAATGGGTATTATTGTTGATCGCAGTGCTAATGTTGCTATTGTCATTGTTATTGGCATATAACGTAAACGAATGACGTTTTGAAAAGTCAACATTCTTTAAATTATTACATTTATTCAACAAATACTGATGATGATTATCATCGTCATCATCATCATAAGCTTCAATTAACGAATCGTCATCGTGATCGTTTTCATTATTATCACTGGCTTGTTCATCACTTGATTGTTGCTGTACAATGTAATCATTGTCATGATCATGTTCATTATCATGATCATTATCACAAATATGCAATGCGGGCATTTTTCCAGTTAAATCTGGCCAATTTCTATTACGACTACTAATACCATTAACTAAACTATGAGGGAATTGTTGTTGCAACTTTTGATGTTGCTGCTGCAATTGATCAAAATGCTGTTGATGGAGGGTTTTATGATTTAAACCATTAGTCAATAATGTTGTGGCAGTAAACGGAGTAGAGGTGGATGAGGTGGTGACTGTTGGGGAATTGTGTGCTTGTTTTTGTTTTAGACTATGTCTGTTATTTTTTGTTTGCTGTAATTGCTGTGGTATGGGTGATGTGGATGCCGATAATAATAATGGTGAAGCTGAGGACGTTGACCAACGGGATGATGTTGTTTGTACAGTTTGGGATCGTATCACTTGCATTGCCCCGCCAGCAGCAGTGCATGTTTGTAATACTTCTAATTGTTTGCGTTGTGTCTGTTGGGTGCCATTGGGTTTTGCGATATTTTGGGAATCGGATATCTGTAATGAGATTGAGAAAAAAAGAAGAAAAAAGGATGTGTCATGATAAGGATCAGGAAATGAAATTGATTTAATTTTTTTGAAAATATTTTTTTCGTGTTTTTTTAAGTCTTATTAAGTAATTAACCAATTAAAATGTTTATGAGATTTTTTGAGAGTTGTTTCATTGTTGTGCAAAATGGTGGTTTGTTTGTTTATGACATACTGCAGGATTGTGCATGTAAGTTGTTTGAAGAAGTTTCATGTGTAAGTGTGTATAATGTTCTTTTTTTAAGAAAATTAGCAAAATAATTTATAATTATTTAAATGTAACAATTCTTTAAGCTCTTACTCATTATGGTGAATATCGAAAAAATATTACAATAGAAGACTTGTACATGACTTGATATCATTTAGTTAGGTGCAATGATCAGTAAGCACTTGTGTAATAATTCATACTACTAATCATATATCTATATAGCTCTTTAATCACAATTAAATGATTAAAGGTTGTAATTTACTTAAATATATTACAAATAGTTGCCTTAATAATAAAAATAGTTGATATCGGCTTCAAATATTTTAAAATAATCTTAATATGATTTGGTTGCTACGTTAATGGGCTAATTCGGTCATAGTATATATATATTTATTCCCTCAGCGCTTTATCTAACACTAAAGCTAGGACACACTATCGGCTCATATAGCACAATCTACGAATATTTTTATCGTACTTCATCGGCAAACATTTCTACAAATTGCACAATTCATTTTTGAGCGGTCACATTATCGTCGAACGTCGTGATTACTTTTTTAGCGCATATTGTCCAAACCAAAAACGAGATAATAATCGGTACAATATGGTCACACTATCGTATCTTATTTGTGTTTATTTGTTATAGGAAGACATACTGTCTGTTTTTAAAAATAAAATAAAAATGTTCGCTTGGGAATTTATTTTGATAAACAATAAAAAAACTTCAAATTTGTGTTTGTATTTAATATAAATTTCAAAACGAATTTTTTTTAAGTCTAGCACTCTGTTCGAATTTTCGAAAAATTTTGAGGAAAATTGGTTATTTCACACGAAAATTTTTACATGTAACAATATTGCCTATCACGCGATTTTTTCAACACTTAAGGCTTTTATTAGTTGCAAGTATACAACATTGTTTTGCGAAGGTAAACAAAAATCATGGTTTTTTTTATTGTCATTAATAAAAGTAGAACAATATTATTTTTATAATTTCCCAAATAAAAAAAAAAATTTAATTGTATTATTAATTTTAGCACTTTTCTATATTTTTCTTTGTGAAACGCATGTTGTAAAAACCACTTTACATATACAAAATAAAAAATTATAAGTTTCTGCTTTAAATTCCGTGCGAAATAATATGAGCTGAACTTGTTTCGAGTGGAAAATAAAAATGTTGCTAAAAACATTTCGAATGTTTTTCGTAATATAAATAGAGTACAAGTCCCAATTTACATTATACGATTTTTGTCGTTGCGATTATTGTCGTTTCTTCTTTGAAACCGGTCTAATGTTTACATTGCACGATTTTTGTCGTTAAAACTTCTTGTGCATACATATATTTTGACTCAACGAATGACTAAACAAAACGATTGGAAGAGTACATTCGTTTTAATTCCTCTCTCCCCTCTAGCCTATTAGGTAAGAATCGCAACGACAAAAACGTATAATGTAAATTGGGACCAAGTCTATCAACATTTTCTCGCGTGTATTTGACAGGAATTTTTTTATATTGAGTTTGACAACATTTCGCACGAAATACTGAATAGTAAAAGTAATAAGAAGCGAAGATATAAGAAAAGAAAATAACTATTGAATCGGTTTTTAATACAACTTTTGAAAGAACTCAAATCGTGACGAACGCTCCAGAATTTAATACGCAATTTTTTTTTTCTATATGTCGAATTTAAATTTTTTATTTGCTTAAAAGGAGGTAATGAAATTTAAATAAAATTATGGACGACTTGAAAAAAAATCATTCTACTCACAATATAAAAAAAAACCTTATTTTTCGTAACGCATGCTACAAACCTCGGACCTGATATTTCATACCAAATATCATTATTTCCAAAATAGTAAACAAAATAATTTTATACCAAAATTTAAGACAATTGAGTGAATAAAAATAAAGCTTACAATCGGACCATCTATATTAACACTAAAGTATTTTTATGAACATTTAAAAAAATTTTAATTTCTTGCATAACATTAAAAGATCTGATGTAGGGTAAGACTTGGTTATAATTTTTGTTTTTTTGATCATCGAAATACATTTTTTTTATATTTCTGAAATTATACATCTAGTCCAATATTACATTAAAAACAATTAAATTAGATTAATATGAAAAATTTTCGGTTGGTGGACAGTTTCTGGGACTTGGTCATATCTAAAAAAATTTCGTATAAAAAGTATATTTCAACTAAATTTCCTATATAAGTGAATTTTGGAGTCGAAGTCGCGAGTTGGTACTTCGACCCCGACCTCGGTACAAAAACCTCAACTAGCCTCCACCGCCCTGGAAATTTCCAATTAAAAGTAAATTTTAGCAAAATATCCTAAATTAGTGAATTTTAGGAAAATGTCCTATTAATTACACATCTTAGCAAAATTTCCCATAAATAGTAAATTTAAATAAATAGAACATTTTAACAAAATTTCCAGGGCTGTGGAGTCGTCGAAAACTAGTTCTACCTTCGCCTCCAATCGCTTAAATTTTTAAAAGTCCGGCTGTTACTCTAACCTTGTTACTCTGTTACTCTTCTTTTTTTAATGCAGTACATTTTAAATGGTTAAATATAGCAAGAAATAAATGATTCTGCAAAAATTTAAAATCGATATTTTAATTCTAACACGGCCGCATTGAGTTTTAATATAGTTATTTACATATGTAAAGTGGAAAAATGTTGGAGTTTTTGTTGGTACTTCGACCCCGACTCCGGTACAAAAACCTCAACTCCGACTCTACAACTTCGACTCCACAGCCCTGGAAATTTTCAATAAAAAGTAAATTTTAGCAAAATGTCCTATAAAGAGCAAAATTGCTATAAATAGTAAATTTTAACAAAATTTCCTATAAAAAGTTAGTTTTAGCATAATATCCTATAAAAAGAACATTTTAATAAAATGTCCTATAAAAGCAAAATTGCCTATAAATACTAAATTTAAAAAAAAAGAAGTTAATTTTAGTATAATTTCCTATAAAAAGTTAATTTTAGCAATATATTCTATAAATGGTAAATTTTAATAAGTAGTAAACTTTGTCAAAATCTTCTATAAATAGTTTTCACGTGGATGATTTTATTTGATTGTCTACTTAGATCGGTACACAAGTGGCCGACACTTTTAAATGGCAGATGGTCTTAATGTATTACTTCTCGCAAGCTGGCATTAACGTCGTATTCGTTGTCTAATCGTCTAATTATACAATGTTGTATTTTTGTTGTTGGTTGGTTTTCACACAAAAGTGTTGTATTGTTATACAATTGAGTTGTATATGTTTTAAAAAATATTGTATGTACAATGTACATATATAAACGGCATGGAAATGTTAGATTTGTTTGGTGAAAGTTAACATATATCTTTAGAATGTGATAACTAACACCACAAATATAGTTCTTCTTAATGATTAATATATGTTTAATTCATTTCAATTTAGTTTTTTACATATTTTTACTAAAATTGCTGATCAATTATTATTTATTATAATATCACATCAAATTGAAACTCCCATACCTGGCTTAATTTCCTGGTATCGAATAATGAAAGAAATTTTATTCAAGAAGAAGAAAAAAATAAAAACGAGGAGTGAAGTAAAAAAACTATTACTAAAATTAATTGAATTGCTTATTTTAGTTTCATTTTTCATATATGTTTTTATTATTCAGTAGAAAGGAATTTATTGATCTTCTTAAATAGTTTATTCAAAATTAATTGATTATGTTCATATGTATGTATGTACATTAAGGCGACATTTTCCATTTTTGACATTTAGCAATACGATAAAGTAATGATACAACAAATGTATGTATCTGTTCCCAAGTGTATAAACAAAAATCTTAGTTTTTAAACGATAAGACACACGGCAAAGCATCTCCATCTTTTTCTATTTATTTACATAATTCGCCAATGAAACTTATATTTCTTACTGGCTTGTATGCTTAAACTAAGTAAATCTAGATACTTAAGTACATAACATAAAAGGAAAAATTAAGAATTAAATTTTTCTTAGGAGAATTGAGAGGTTATTTTTGAGTAAAATCAATATACGGATAAATTCGGAGCTCATTCTGCGAAAAGGATCAAAATTTGCATAATAAGACCGAAAGTATTGAAGTCAAAGGGGTATACAATTTCTGGAAGTACGCAAATCTAAAAAAAAGCAAATCTTTGCGAAGAAGTCAATATTATTTGGGCAATGTTCAATAGTGCTCGGTTGTAATTGTATAACTGTTATCTGAACAACTCATTAAAGTGACGAAAAAAAAACTTTAGAACACACAATTCAATTCTAACGTATTTTGTTGTTGTTGAATTCCGCAAAATCTACTTTTAAACTACCAAATGTGACTAAGTAGTTCAAATTTCGTTGACAATCGGAAAACACTCTACCAATTGCTTTGCGGGTATATATATATATCTGAGCTACCTGTAGGGGATATACTACGCTCTACACAGCATAACAATTGCATATCCTCGAGGTCTATGTGGTTGACCCTGAGCTTAGGAGATTTGTTGTATTGATACGTAGAACTTTAGTTTTGTCGAGGTTAATATGAAGACCAACAGCAACTACTGGTGTATCTGATTCAATTTGGGTGATATAGAAGTAAAGTTGTGTACGAGCAAGCAAATAACATAAGCATAATCCAGATCCTTCAGTCGACCATTTATAGACCCTGTGATGCCTCTTCTAATGCGGATTGTTTGCTACATAACAATTAAAAATAGCAATTGGCTTTCAAATACCAGAGTTTTATTTAATGCTGCCGTTATTTTTAATAAGTTAGCTTTCTTTATTATATTAAACAATCTGTTGGTACTAATTTGAATTTGTCTAATGTTATTTATTAAAAAAAAACTTAAAGTTCTTTTTATTTTTTAAACATTTTCTTATTTTTTGTAAAGATAAGGTTTACTTAAAACTAAAGCAACATTAAAATGCAAACTCTTTTATAAAGAAGACAAAGACAATATTTCGAATTTAACAATGTTGTAGCTGTAGCTTTATTTATAATAGTATTTACTAAAAACCCAATTTATCTTGTTTTTAAATTAAAGTCAAAAGTCTGCCGTTCTTTAGGTTGTTTATTGAGGCTATACCTCATGCATGTATATGAATTTGATATCATTTCAGGTAAATAACACAAAGTTTATGGTCAAAGAGCAAGAAAAAATATAAAATTTAAAATAAAAAGATATTGAATATAAGACTCTAAATATTTTTTACTATAAAAAAACCAAAAAACCATAAATAAATAAAAACTGATATGCAGCTATAAATTTTTTTTCTTAATAAAAAATATTACAAAGACAATAAACAAGCCTAGTTTTTTTTTTTTTTTTTGTTACAGATAAAGCAAATGAGTCACAGATTTTTTAAAGTTAACAATAAAGGACAATATTTTTTTAATAATTTTATTTAAAAAAAAAACTGATTTTTATAAAACTTGTTTTCATTGTAAATATAAAGGCCTAACAAATAAGAGAAAAAATTGCGAATTTATTTTAAGTTGCTTTAGTTCAATATTTTCCTAAAACTGCCTTTACAAAAAAGCCCTTTAAGCAACGCACGATTTTTTCCCCTCAACAATATGGAACTCATTTTTCATTACATTTTTTTTATTACAATAAGCAAAGCAATTTTTTTTTGCTAGATATTTGGCTTTTAGTTATTTCAACTAACAAAAAAAAAAAATATTCGTTATTTTTGTTACCAAATTGTAGGGGGAAAATACTTTAGATTCTCACGCTTAAAATGTTGCTGCTATTCTAAAAGTTTTTTTTTATAAAAAATTCTTGGACTACACAGTGGGTAATTTTCAATGAAAAAAAAAAGAAATCCAATTAAGAACGCTGTATTCGGCTATACATATATTTAATACCCTTCACCATATAATCGAAAAGCCAATTCATTCTTTTGCTTAAAATTCATTTCTTTTAAGCAGCAAATCCTGTTTGTATTTGTTTGTTATACAATAATATATTAAAAAAAATAATAATAATACAACGACAACAACAGGGTATTTTATGACAAATTAAAGGCATCCTGATATTCTGCTTATGTCTCTTTTATTTATGGCCCGATCTGGCTGAATTTCAAACTTTAACGGAGAAAATGTGACCTACATAAATTTATAACAACCTGCTCCCCATCACGGACATCGTAAAATTAACTTCGCTACTCATAAGGACCCAGAATATACAGTAGTGGCCAAATTATTGCAACTACCACTGCCATATAATAAATCGTACCGATTTAAAAACATACGGCTTTTATAATTAATAATTTAATTAACATATTTTTATTAGCGGCATGAAATAACCCCCCAAGAATTAACTCAAAAAAAAAAAAAATAATAAAAAAAACCCCAAAAAATTGGTACAGAAAGCAACGGGTTATTTCATTTAGTTTGGGGTGTAATTTAATTTTTGTAATTGGGGCATTATTTCATATAAAATTACCCCCCGAAAATCATTATTAAATAAAGCCCCAATACATTTTTTTTATGGGGATTATTTAATTTTTAAATTTAAAACGAAACATTGTTGGAAGCAAGGATTTTCTCCTCTGGCTTCACTAACTAAAGCTCCTCTGCCTAGCCGGCCTTCGGCCTTATCCCCGACCGATGGCCGGATATGCAGAGAAAACTTTAGTTAGCGAAGCCGGTATTTGTTATACTATAGAGGAGAAAATCCTTGCGTCGGGCCGAAAGCCGGCTATGCAGAGAAGCTTTAGTTAGCGAAGCCGATATTTGTTATACCATAGAGGAGAAAATTCTTGCGCCCGGCCGAAGTCCCAACGATACTTTATTTCGCGTGATTCCTAAAACCAAACCTATACAATTAATTTTATTACACATGTTCGGGTCTTATTTCATTTCAGAAATTGGGGTCTTATATCATATAAAGCAAGACCCCAAAATTAGGGTATTCATTCATTTTTGTTTTGGTGTTATTTCATTTCATTGGGGATTTATTTAATTTCCAAAACTGGGAGTTTATTTCATATGATATAATGCCCCACGCTTTGAGGGGTTATTTCATGCCGCCATTATTATTAATAAGTCAGCTTTCTTAATTATATTAAACAAAATTTATATATTAAGATAATTAGTTGCTTCTTTTCCGAAAATAACTTGTATTAATCTGCTCAATTCTTTTACAACTACCCAATACCATGTTTTTCTTCTTCTTCTTCTGTGATATTATTGTCCTCTTTTTATAACTGTATAAAATATCAGTAAACAGAAAGAAAGTTTACTCTAAAAAGAAGTATCAAAAAAATTCATTTGGTCAATTACATAATTTCTTCATAAACTTATCGGCTCGGTCTCATGTGCTAAATTTTGTAAAAAAAAAAAAATAAATTGGAGGAAATAAATATATATTCAAAAGCAATTTATTGATGATTACAAAAAAGGTTTATCCCAAAAAGAAATATCAGGAAAATTTAATGTCCATAAGTCAAGAGTGTCTCGATTTATAAGTAGTGGGAACACCAATTTAGTGTATAGAGGTGGAAAAAAAAGTTAGATTACGCCAAAAGAGGAGCGGAAAATTTAAAGAAATAAAAAATTCGCTTCAGCTTGATATATCTACGCCAACAAACAGGCTTTAACCTGTAGAAAATGGACTACGAGCTTCAAAAACTATTAAAAAGCCGTTCATCTCACCTCAGTTTGAAAAAAACCTTAACTGGTCTGAAGTGAAAATTTTTACTTACACGGTTCGGATGGCAGGTTCCTGGTCCACAGACTAAAGGATGAAAATCCTTATCCAAGATATAGAAAAGGTCCTGTTAAACAATGTGGTGGCAACATTAATAAAATCGATGGTATCATGAAGTCAGGGGATTACAAAAACATTTTCTCGGATTTAATATTGCCAAACTTATCTTGGGAAATGCCACTTGCTTGGCCCTTTCAACATAATAACGACCCCAAATTAAAGAAGTATAAGTTGCGAATGTTTTGAGCAAAGTAATTATAACATACGATATTTCGTTATTTTATGAAGTATACACTAATCGTTGTCGATAAGTAATTTTTTATTTACAATTCTTAAAAATGAGAAAAAAAGAACATTTAAGTAGCAAAATGTTTGTTTTTATTGAAACTTTGTCATTAAATTAACGGTTTTTATTAAACATAGGCAATGGTGTCAAATGTTTTAAACACTACTATATATCCTTTATAGGGTCTAAGATCAGCATTGTGGAAATAACAAACAGAATGACAGGCCTTTGGTGAAGGGTATATATAACATATAAGAATGCCATATTTGGCAATGCTGAGTATTTAAAACCCTGTGGACTTTGTGTGGAATATCTGATAGTTTATAAGTCACTCTTTATAAAATCTGATAATAAAAATTGTAAGCAAATTAAAACGTAATATAATATATTCTGGCCATCCAAAGAAATCTATTTCGATTGAAAATGGAAGTAGTGCCGAATAAAAATTTAATGAGAAGAAGCTTAACAAAAATTTTAAATGGACTTGTTAATATGGAATAAAATCATTTTTAAAGGAATTCGTCATTTATTTCACATAGTCTAAATAGATCGTGTGTAAGCATCATAAAGAGCACTTACCAGATCTTGGCGTTTCCGTTTTGGGAGAAATATTTATAGTCAATTTCTTAAGATTGTATGCGGCTTGTGATTGGTAGATGTTCTGGTGGCTGAGAGTTCCATCTAGTTTCCCGAGAACCATTAATCTCCACGCAGTAAGAGATACCCTGGTAAAGTTTCTTCGTATATTAAGTGGTGGCTGGAGCTTATACCATACCATAGTGGATCTTAGCTAGCTCTAGCTCATAAGTGAGAGCTAAGTACATTGGCCGCCATGTACCTAAACCTATCATCTCTAGCTCGTTTCTATATTTTTCGCATCTTTAAATTTCTCACAAAATGTATACAAAAAATTTCATCGTTTGCTGATATGTGAGAAAAAAAGTTTTTCTGTATTTGAATGTTTGATTCGGGTTCTAAGGGAATATTTTCAGTTATTTAGTGTCAAATGTAAGCGAAACGTCAACGAAAGAAATAAATTTTAAATTCACGGCAAAAAAATTTAAGTATCAAAGATAACAATTGTTTTTTTTATTTATTTTCATTATTTTAATTATTCAACATTTAAATTCTTTCCCCCATATTCATAAAAAATATTTTAGGTTCATAACAGGTTTATGAAACGAATTTAGTTTCATTATTTTAATTATTCATCATTGAATTTGTTTCCCCCATATTCATAATAAATATTTCAGGTTTATTTTATGAATATGGGGGGGGATTTAAATTTTTTTAATATTAAAATATAGTTGACAAATACATTTTAATTTAAAATATCTATATTTTTTAAGATTTGGTTTTTCTCGCACCAATTTTTGACGGGACTTATTTTGACAGTTCTTGTGAGAAACTTTTCGCAAAATATTGTTAAGGAAACACTTTTTCTCACATCCTTCCAATAATCGCTGGAAAATTATTTAAATGGCAGATATTTCTCGCAAATTAAAGATACAGAAATATTTGTGTGAGAAAAACTATTCTATGTTTCATTTTTCACTGTTTTTGTTCTATTGTACTAATTCACTCGTTATGTGGAAAATTTAACGATGCCAGAAATACAGAAACGGGCTACTGTATTTTAATGTTCAGACAAAAAGGCATTTATAAATCAAGTACTCACTTTTACCAAGAACATTTTAGTTGATTGATATGCAGACTTTAACAACTGGTCTTGATCAAAAAAGGAACTATGCTTTATGTATAAAACGCTGGTCGGTATGAGTGATGAAGCAAAAAATAAAGATTTTGTTCTTATTAAAATTTGTCAGACCATAGTTAAATTTATCTACGCCTACACTTTTTTCTCTTTTTTTTTAATTCCCCACTGTATATTGTAGACTTGAAAAAAACCTTAAAAGTTTTCTTAGTTAAACTCCCTTACATGGAAATTGTTTTATTCAGATTTTATTTTCATGCTTTTGTTTAAAGACTAGATTTAACCTAAGCTGCTTTTTAAATGACCTCTTTTTTTAGATATGAAAAACTTAAAATTTTCTTTTTCCTAAAAGTTTCTTACCATTTTCAAGAAATGTTTGAAATATACCGCTTGACTGCTCTTTTATTAAATAGGGAAAAATAATGCTGTCGTTGGACAAAAATAAAACAGAAATATTTAACAAGAAACTAAGTCTTTTTTTTTTTGTTTTTGTTTAATAAGTTTTCCATGTAAACATCACCCATTAGTTGGAGACCAAAGTTATAAAAAAATTAAAAAAATACAATGACATTAGGTATAGAAAGATTAAGCCAAACAAGAAAAAAAAAATTATAGTTTAGAAAAAAATTTCTTGAGAATTGTTTCATTTCCGTGTCTTGTCGGTGCTAGAGAGCACAAAACAGGGAACATAAATTTTCTTCAGGAAGTTGTCGTTCCTTGAACTAGACTTTGAGAAAATAACTAAAAAATAAAAAAAAAATCATCATAAAAAAGTCTTAAGAAACCGGTATTTTAAGCAAAACGAAAGACTTAGGAAATGAACTTGGTTGTTAAAATTACAAACTGTCGACACTTTAATTTACTTCCACATTAAATGGTACAAAAAAAATTGTGTACTAATGAGAACGTTTGCTAAAAATTTACTTTTCCGATTGAAATCAAATCGGCATACGTTTGTTGAATCAGCCATCTCTATAGTCATTTGCTAAAAATTTGTTTTGCGATTTTATCATGAATGGATCAATAGACCTTATAATATATGCAGTATAGTTTATGCATATTTATAACAAAACTTTTGTCTATACACTCACAATATTATTACTGTAGGTTATTCAAAAAGTATTCCATTCAGTCATTTTTAAATAAATAAACATTTTAAATTCCAAGCAAATTTATTTTTAACTGATTCTAACATTTGTTAAAAAAAACTAAGTGCACATTTATACGGATTTTCGGTTGTATTTAATATTGTCATTTGATTAAGTAAAAGTATTCTGTATGTAAAATTAAGTTAGAATGAAATTTAAAACAACTGTAAGTTTACTTTCAAATCAATCTACTTATTTTGCATATAATTTTAACGAATTTAATTTTTAATTTTTACTGTCAAATCCATAAAAAATTAACCACAAATTCCGTAAAAAGAAATAAATTTTCAGTAATGTTATGTAATTTAACTATCAAAAAATAACCGACAAATAACTGAAAATTCATGTGTTTTTACGGAATTCGCAGTTGAAGTTTTGATGGTAAAAATTAAATGAACTTTTCGTTAAAAATAAATGAAAAATAAGTGACCGGTTTTTAACTGAATATTCATTTATTTTATACTACAATTTCAGTTAATTTTACGTACATAATATTGTGAGTGTATATTTCATTATTGTTTTCACTCAACGTTTGCTTTAAGGTATTTGATGTATCAGCGCAAACGTTTTATAATATATATATTTAAAGAATACAGTTACTTTTGAAATGCATTTAAACAGGGGGAGTTAAAATAAATTATTTTTGTTTATTATGCATTTTTTTTTATCACATATCTTTTATAAAGAAAAATGTTCCCTTCATTTGTTTAGAGACTGTATTACTAAATAATTCTCATCAGCAAAAACATTTTTGTTACTTCTTCTTTATTTCAAATTATTTTTTCATGAGAAATGGTTTTTGTCTGGGGCTCGTCAAGAAAAAAAGAATTTAACATTAGTTTTGTGGAGGAAGTGGCAGTTCTCTGGAATAAATAGAAAAAAAAATTAAAAGAAAAACAAAACTCACAAAACAGTTTATTTATTCGACATGATATAAATATCAACATCAATAAATGACCACACAGATATAATGAATTCATTTGACGGAATATATAAATGAATTAAAAAAATTATATTTTTTTAAAAAAAATCTTTGTATTGCTTATATTATAGAGAGAAAGATATTCGTATGCTACATATGTATACATAGCAGTAGCAAAGGAGCTCGTAGTGAGATTCAAGTGGAAAATATTAATAAAAGTAAAGTTTTAAAATTATAAAGCCTGCAGATAATGAGTATCTTTGGAAAGGGCCAAAGTCATACAATAGTGTCCTAACCGACTTAAATTTTTTTTTAGAAGCTTTATTTATAGCTTAAGGCTATTTACAATGGTAGCAACATTTTCACTTAGTGTTCATTAATAGAGCGACAGATTTGGTTTACAATCACACACATTTTCAATCAAGAAAACGTTTGCAAACTTTACCCACAACAATATTACGTATTTATTATCATTTTTTAAAACATATTGTTAAAATTATCATTCAAAACTAAATAAAATTATTACACTGGGGAACAATAATTTTGCGTCCTGTAACTTTATTTCAAATTTTTACTTATTTAAGGTCGCTGATTTCAAATCTAGTCTCAATTTTTTGCTATCAGCTCGAATTTTCGAGATATACCGTTATGTCAAAAATTAAGGCGTTTTCACTACATATATTGGAATAGTTTGAAAACGGTATATCGAATGAATTCAGCTTTATTTCATTGCAATCGGTGCACATTTTTTGATTTTGTTCACAATTTAAAGTTGCAGTCAACACAAAAAAAGTTAAATTTTATTCCAACATACATACACATGAAAAACACATTAAATAAACAAAATTGTTGCATATGGGTTTCAGAGAACTCACTCATGACTAGGGATGCAAACGATACATCGATGTTTAGAAAACATCGATCTATTGGTCATAAGCACCGATGATAACATCGATGTTTTGATGGACGATACATCGGCGATACATCGCCGTCAAAACTAAAAAACATCGACATCGCCTATTTAATATTTTCATTTATTTAAATTTTTTTCATAATATTTTTATCATTTTAAATATTTATTTTTTCAATTAAACCCTTCATTTAAAAATATGAAAAAGTGTATTTCAAAGTATAGCCTTCAACAAAACTATTTTTAAATAAAATTGTAAAAATATTATGGTTTATTTAACCAAATTATTGTCATCGACAACCAATACACAACGAAGCACAACCATAATATGGTTGTGGCTTCTTTATGGATGACTAATTTAACAATAATATGGTTGTCGGTAACAATAATATGGTAAAATTAAACATAATATGTTTAAAATTTTCTTTAAAAATAGCTTTTTTGGAGGTGACCATATTTAAACATGTTTTTTCTCGCCGTGTACAAAGTACGTACATATGTATGTACATACCTGCATAATATGCATTGCATAACTACATATACATATGTGGTTCCCATATTGTAAACTAGAGAAATGTTAAAACAATTTTGAAGACTGTGTAATAGGGTTATAAGTTTTTTAATTTTTTGCATATATAAGTTCTCCCAAGGTTAAATCGTGTAGGGCATGGAAAAATATTAAGAATTGCATTTTTAGTTTTTTGCTATTGTTAAAAAAAGTACACGCGCAAAGTTCCATGCAGTTGTTAATTAAAATGTTTTTTTTTTACTGAAATTATATACTATTTATTTTAAAATACTTTGCATTTCATGTCATTTTGTCAAGAAAATTCCACAAAAGTTTACTTCACTGACTTCTTTGTTGGGTACATATTAAATCTTTCAATAATAATAAGAAAAAAAATTAAAACATCGATGTATCGTGTTTTTACCGATGTTTTTTAACATCGATACTTATCGTGGAAACATCGATGTTTTTAAATATCGATGTTTTTCGGAACGATGTTGCATCCCTACTCATGACTACTGAGAAGCCAATGCATGCACGAGTCCCTGTTTGGTGTGGATTTTGGGCTGGCGGCAACATTGGGCAATTTTTCTTCGAAAATTTGCATGGAGCCGCAGTTACCATCAACGTTGAGTGTTACCGTGCCAAGCTCAACGAATTTTGGTTTCCGAAAATTCAAGAGAATGACATGGACGATATTTGGTTTCACACGTCACACGGCCAATGCAACCACCGATATTTTACGCACTGTTTTTGAAAATCGAATAATCAGCCGAGATTGTGATTAAGGATAAATGTTACGCAATCCATCCAGAGACAACTGAAGAGTTGACAAATGAAATCGAATTTACCATTGAAGAGATTCGAGCCAAATGAACTGAAAAATTCGATTGATTGGATGAGGTACTGCCGAGCCAGTCTTGGCAGGCATATGAATGTTGTTGTGTTCTATATTAAATGACAAAGTTCAAGCATTTTACTATAACCAGAACTTTGGTACTTTTTATATGCGATTCAAATTTATACTTTAAATTGCCACCCTGTGCAAAACCCCTCATGTACTTTATTATAAATTTTTTTTTAAAATTAAATTTTTTTTTTCAACACTTCAACGATATCTCCGAAACTACTGAGCAAATTTAAAAACAATGTTAGCACGGATAAAATTAAAGATAATATTGTTTCTGAGCTTCGGATTTTTTTAACTGAATATGGTGAACCGTTGTCAAGTCATTCCAATATATGTAGTGAAAGTGTCTTAATTTTGGACATAACGGTATATCTCGAAATTAGCGACCTCAAATTAGTAAAAATTTGGAATAAAGTTCCACGCCGCACAAAAAAGATCAATTTTGTTCCCTTGTTTTATAGACGTCACTTACAATTTCATACAAATTGTAAGAAATAAGATAGAAGAAAAAACGGAATTGTTGCTACCATTGTGAACAAAGCATAACGCTTAAACAGACAAAAATTGCACTATTCGCCATCAAGTTTAAACTGTTAATTACTTCAAGCCTATTTAAAAAAAAAACCCATAAAACAATAAAAGGGTTTAAAGAAAAAGAATAAAGTACATATGTATATATAAAAAGGGTTTCTTACAAGGCACAGATATGTCGGAGATAACGTGAATACTTGTCGTTATGCCTAAATCCACGGTATTTTCAAGATTAATAGAGAACAATGTGTTTACCAATGCTCCTATGTGTTGGCGCAACTTACACGCACAGGTGGCAATTTGAGCGTATGATCCATCAAAAACATAAACTAGAATTTTGCTTAGAAGCTGGAGCTATCTATCTACTACTGTTGATAGAATACAGTAACTGATGATTAGCAACATCACCTTAAGAGATCCGCCAGCAGGCCAAACTTCCCCACAATAGAAAGTTAGCCTTTATAGCTAACCTTTTTAAATCTTTCTTCGCGCGATTTTGGATTCAAACCACAGGCATCAAGTAATTTCTGAATGATACTTACTAACATACAGTCAAGGATCAAAGTCTCAGGTGCTAACGATTCTTGCCGTTCCAAATAAAGATCTCTGATTAGGTGTAATCAACTTTTTTGAAAGAGGAAAGTCCTGGAGAAAACTACGGCATTCGATATCGATCGAAGTTACAGTGCAACTTAAATGGAAATTTCGAAAATGGTGAATATTTAGATCAGATTAACGATTGTGCGGGCCGTAAAATAGACTCATCTAAAGGCAACTTTGTCAAACTATTTTCGAAATAAATTTACAAAACTTGCTAGTATTTATAATCTCAATAATATTTATCCAAAAAATTATAATAAAAAAGTTATTGCAGAGTTGCCATATTTATCGAATAACGTTAAAAAAATATATGCATATGGGACTTAGAGTTTTAAAGTTGTCATATAACCCAGCATTAACTGGCAAGCAAAACTAGGCACACATTTTAATAGTCAGCCATTTCACAGAGTACATTTCCGTTCGGAAAAGGAATTCATTTCGTATTTTGGTGCTTCAGAAAATTACGAAAAAATTTTGCGGAATGAAACCATTTTGGTTTTCATGAACGGAATGGTAGTTTTCTATATCTTTAACGCCAAATAACTATAAAAATATACTTTCTATCAAAAAAAAAAATATGTTTTCTTAGGTTCCGAACGGATTCATTCCGAACCGATTCATTCATATAGTAGAAAAACTTTTCAGATAAGAGATAATAACACCTTTTGAGAGGAAAAATTTTAAAACAACAACTGCTACCCAAATTATATGGAGTTCCGAAAGTCCATAAGAAAAAATTTCCATTAAGACCAATTTGCTCAAGCACTAATGGTCCATCTCATGAACTTAGTAGATATATAACAGGAATTCTTAGAAAGATAACGTAAAATTCAGTGCATAATGTAAATAACTCATTACAATTTAAAGGTAGGAGGAAAAATGTAAGGATACAAAATGAGGAAGAGATAATTTCGTTAGATGTAGTATCCTTATTCCCTAGTATACCTAAAGATGTAGCCTTAAGTGTTTTAGAAGGAAAATGGCATATAATTCGAGAACATACGACTATTGGAAAGAAATTATTTTTAAGAATTCTAAAATTTTGTATAGATGATACTATTCTCAGCAAAAAGGATGACCAATGAGTTCTCCAGCTTCTCCAGTTGCAGCAGAAATAGTTATGGGGGAGCTACTTGATACATATATTAAAAGATTATCTATTAAACTAAAAATTATAACAAAATATGTAGATGAATTATTTTGTATTATTTCAGAATGTGAAATAGAAAATATGTTAAACATATTAAACTCCTTCCACTGGGATATTCGATTTACAATTGAAATGGAATGTGATCAAAAACTTCCATATTAAGACACATTAATAATAAGAAAAGAGAACAACTTATTAGTAGATTGGTACCAAAAACCAATTTTGTCAGGGAGAATAATGAATTATTATTCAAAACATCCGAGAAGAGTTATTATTATTATAAATACAGCCAAAAGTTTTACAGATAAAGTTCTAAATATTAGTGATATAATTTTCAAAGAATTATTAAAATAAATATCAAAAATATTTTGGAGAATAAAACGAGGGCAGATCGTTAAGTCCGTGACTTTTTGAATGAGCTAAATCTCATCGTTGGAGCTAAATCTCTTTCCACCGAGCCATTTCTTTAGGTTCGGAAATAGGAAATAGTCACTCGGGGCTAAGTCCGGAGAATATGGCGGATGAGGTAGCGACTCGTACCCCAATTCATGTAATTTTGCCATTGAGACTGCTCACGAGTGCACCCGTTCATTATCTTGATAAAAAAGAACTTTTTTCTTGGCCATATGGGGTCGTTTTTTTTTAAATCCTCGTTAAATCGGTCCAATAAAGGGAAAGATAGGACAGATAAATTAGATAGATTTAATATTATTTACAAGATAACTTGCAAGGGTAAGGATAATGCAATATGTAGTAAAGTATATATAGGTAACACGAAAAACAAACTAAAAACTTGATTAGCAGGCCATAGGCCTGATCAAAAATACAAAGAGACATCTTCTCAAAAACTGCATTGTCATCACATTGTGCCAATTTCAATCATGCACCAGATTTTGAAAAAAACAACAGTTTTGAATACAGGAACAAACTACAAACGACGCTTCATGTTAGAAATGTTACAAATTGTCAATACACGAATAGAACAAAGAATCAAATTTAAAATATATACAGACAATGTAGCTCAAAATTACAGACATTTAATTTATAAGAAAAAGATAGGAAATTAAATAAGTTTATAAAAATGTAATAGATGTTGCCAGATCTAATAAAATATCCATGATGATGTTGGGAATCTCCAACGAAACATCGGAAAAAATTATGAAATAATCTTTTATTTGCATAGAATACATGACCTTAATAAGCCCGATTTAGAATTTTCTAAACAAATCAATAATAAAATAAGGAAAAGGTCGGTAAAATCTTAAATATATGTAATAGAATAATTTTTGTTTCCTGTGTATAATTTTTATTATTTTTCATAATTGTCAATTCTGTTGTTTTACTGAAATTTTGTATTAAGAATTTGTTTAAAATTTTATAAAAGAAAAAACCAAATATCTGAATCCCCGAAGAAGCTATCCATTGAGATAGCGAAATATTGGATAAAAAACAAATTATTTTTATATAATTGACCTTGCGCTTGAATATTTATTCATATAACTTATATTAAAAGGTCGAAGAAAATAAAACTTAATACTTGTTAAGTTCCAATATATTTTCGAAACCTTTTCCATTTTATGTTAAAAATTGTTTTTTGTTTTTCCTCAAAAAAACTATAAGCAAGAAAAAAATCACTACATTTTTAAATTTAGTCATGATTTTGAACTTGAGGTCTTTTCCACTATCTACCAGAAAATATTCAAAAATATTTCCCCCAAAAACAACTAACTACATATTTACCTTTGAGACAAACTTACATACATGACAGCATTTCAGCATAAAATGCTTAAGATCCTCATACCAAAAAGAAAAAAAAGACTAACTTAAACAACAGCTGACATCTGCAATGCAATCTTTAGGAAATGAATAGCAACAGTCAAAAAAGAAGGTAAAAATATGTAGAGATATTCATATGAACAGACAACTGTTGTTGAATTTTAAATAAGACTACACCAAAGAAAATTGATTTTTTTTAAAGTTGAACAAAAAAAAAAAAAAAAAAAAAAAATAAAATATCCAAAAGTCAAGTTTAAGGTCTGGTTGTAGCAGCAACATCATACCTACAATGTTAGACAGCTTTGTATTCTTCTTTTTTGTGTGTTGAAGATGTGTTAAGCCATGACTACATATGGCAATAAGTTCATATCGTGATGAAGACTTCTTTTTAAATTGCTAAAATTTGCAGGTACTTTTTTCAAAGTTTAAATTTTTGGCTTTATTGTTTAGTTAAATTATGTTTAGATCGTTTTAATACGCTTGACTGCAGTTTAACTTAAGTTTTTTTTTTTTTTGGTTGTCTCTGTTACTGTTCGCTGTTTTCTTAAACGAGTATTTAAGAGTATTTTACCCTTACAAGTAAGGTTGGATTTCAAATACTTTTTGACTAAGAAATAGAGTTAAGCAATGATAATATGATGCACTTTACTCTTTGGCATAAAAAGTAATGATAATGCTGTAACTTCGTATACTACGGGAGTTAATAGGCCCTTGGACTTCGTTCCTTGACTACTATTTGTTGATGCTGCAAGCATACCAAAACACACCGAAATATTTTCTACATCTGTAACTTCGAAACTATGGAACCGATTGATTTTCAAGAAAGAATAGTTGGGCAAGCTTAATTGTAGCTCATTTCCTGTTCAGATATGACTAGTCCACTTGCAAACAGCGATAAGTTAAAAAAAAACAAAATTCTGATAAAATCGATTAAAACCGTTTTTATACCCTTCACCACAGGTGGAAAATGCTATATATAACTTTGTCATTCCGTTTGTAACTTCCACAATATTGATCCAAGATCATATAAACTATATATACTCTGGATCCTAATGAATCTGTCCGACTGTCCGTGTGTATGTTGAAATGGGGTTTCCGAAGACCTAATAAAATATGTAAAATTCGCTATTAAAATTTAGCCAGATCGGTCTATAAATGACTGATATTTGAGCAAATAAGCCATGACGGCCAAAGCTTTCAAAATAGGTACAAGCATCTTGGTTATCAATACATAGCCTCTCAAAAAAAAAAGAGAAAAATTTTCCAAATTTGAAACACATAGCTAGGCTACATAGAAAAAGTTAAAAATTGTCTCTAATCACCAAATTTATACCAAATTCATAATATCAAAATGATTATAATGATTAAAATTGTGAATATTTTTTTTTCAAAAAATGATATTTTTATTTCTAAATAAAAAAATGATCAAAAAACTTTGCCATTTCTTAATTTATTTAATTAAATATTGACAACTCCCAACAACAATTCTACAAGTTTAAATTATGTTTTTTTAAACGAAAAAATCAATTAATATTTTTTGATATTTAATTAAAAATTTATTTCAAAACAACTTAAATATTAATTAAATCAAAACTATATTTTTAGTATTCTATCAACTTAAAATTTAATTGAATACTTTTTAAACCATTTTTTTAATTGATAAAAAACTTTTTTCTGTGTATCAATATACAACTTCTATAAAATAATGGGCGGGATTGACATTATAGATTTCTGTATATCTCGGGAACGGAAGAAACCAAGGTATCCAAATTACGTACAAGCATTTTGGTTATCAATACACAACCTCCGAAAAGATGTGGGAGGGATTGTTGAAGTGCACGTCGATATATACTTCTGTTAAATCCTATAAAAAATAGCCGAATAATGACCAAAATATTTCAAAAAGGGCCTACTATGGTATGACCCATGGACATGTTTTATATGTCAAAATAGCGAAAATCTTTAGTAGAACATATTTTATGAAAAACTCGGAAAAATCGTTTTAGATACAAAAAAGTTAGGACCACAATAAAAAAAAATTTTAAGAAATATAGACATTTTCGGGTACCCAAGTAAATGGCAAATTTCTTCCTTAGCCCGTCGGTATTTAAAGTTGTCGAATCAGTAAAAAAATTCCCGAGTTACGACCAATATACTGATTTCCTTAAAAGTACCCTTTTTTATAATTCAATTTGTTAAAATATATATATATATATATATCGTCGGTCACAGGTTGACAACTCTTAACATGTTTTTTTGTACTTTTCAGGAGACAAAAAAAAACGTTATTACTCCGTTACTAAACCGTGTTTGAAGTAAATAAAAAACCAAAATTAGTAGTAAAGAAAACAAAGGTATTGAAATAATTTCAAATTAAAAAAAAATTAAAACAGTTGACAATTTCAAAAAATTTAAAAGTGAGTCAACCTGTGACCGACGATATATATATATATATATCATCACAACATAATAACATTTTAAGGCGAATATATTTCCCAAAAAAGTCGTAAATTTTTTTTCCAGAAATAGAAGAGTTATGCCCAACATATAAAATTTTTTTTAAACATTTACATTTTCGGGAACCATATATCTTTCCGAGTGCAGGTTTTTTAACCCAAGTAAATGGTAAATCTCTTTCGAAACACGTTGGTATATAAATCTGTAAAAGCGATAAAAAATAAATGGCCACGTTATGAGCAAAATACTCAAAAAATTACATAAAAACACCAAATCTTTTATAAGAAGTAAAAATTTAGTGCTGTAATATGGCCTCTGGATACGTCTTATATATCAAAAGATCGAAAATCTAAGTAGAACATATTTGCTGAAAACTCCGGAAATCGGTTCATATACAAGAAAGTTGTGCCAAAATATTTAATTTTTGAAAACCATAGATCTTCCCGAGTCCAAATTTTATAACCCAAGTAAATGGTAAATTGCTTCCTTAACACTTTGGTATTTATATCTGTCGATTCAGCGAAAAAATACCCGAGTTCAAATAGAGAACATTAAATAAGTATAATAAGGAACGGACGGTCACCGTATATATGTTTATATCAAACGATTGTGAAGGGTATATAAGATTCGGCATAGCCGAATATAGCACTCTTGTATTGAATATTTTACGAAAAATTCCACGTAACTTACTGAGTTTTGAACGAGATTGATAATGGCTTAGGGAGGCATTTCAAAAAACCAAGTAAATGGCGTTTTTTACAATTTTTTTTTACTTAGCGGTGTTTGCAACTACTCATATATAGACGCTTTTGCGTTAAAAGGCAAATCTACATTTTTTTTATTAAGGGCCAATGTGTTGACATTGTTTACACATATCAAAAGTACCAAACTGGTTAAGCTTATCTACAACGAGCTGGACTACCAGGGCCAATCTGCATAATAAACTATTTCAAGAATTTTATATTTTGGGGTTTTTAAGTGTTTTGGCCTTGGACTTAAGTATTATATGGAGTGAGACCAATCCCCAAGAGACCCTAAAAACTCAATTGCATCTTATACGTTAGTGAAAACATCAGACCTTTTTTTATTTCAAATAAGAAAAAATTGGATGGACTTTGTCAAGAACAGCCAGTCGCGGTCTAAAATCATTTTTTAATTATTTTGTGAAGGTCTAAATTATGTTGGCATCATTATGTTATGTTTCAAATATTTCCATATACGATTTTTTCTATGTGTCCCACTTATGTTGTGAGTAACTCCATCTTTTTGATCGCTATAAAAAGGAAACAGATAACAAATATGAAAAACATATTAAGCATAAAGTTTTTAAATTATAAGAACTATTCAAATATTTATATATCAAAAAAGGGTTATGGTAACATTATCTTGTTTTATCTACTAATGTTTCTGCTTCGATTATCTCTGAAATATTTTTTATATCTTGTAGACGTAGATCTACATATTTGCATATCATGTGAATATTGATATGTTATGTGATATTTTATAATTTGACAGAACTCTAGGGATATTTAGAGATATGAAGTCATATTCATTAGAAAACAGCAATTGGCAAAAAATATTTTTATAGCTTTTTTTTTTACAAAAATTAATCAAAGTTTAAGAAGCCGATTTCAAAGATGATAATTACATTGACGTAATTTGCATTAGTAATTTTAGCACAAACTATGGTTAGATAGAAGTTAATGATTAAAACTGAACGAACATTGTATTGCAACTATATTAGAGCTATACTTGAAGTGAACTAAAACTGAACTTGAGTTCAACTATAACTAAAGTGGAACTGAACGAAAACTGAACTAAAACTGAACTAGAACTGAACTGGAACTGAACTAGAACTGAACTATAACTGAGCTAGTACTGAACTAGAAATGAACTAGAACTGAACTAGAACTGAAGTAGAACTGAACTAGAACTGAACTAGAACTGAACTAGAACTGAACTAGAACTGAACTAGAACTGAACTAGAACTGAACCAGAAATATGTAAACTGAAACTGTCTTAGAACTAAATTAGAATTAACCTATATGGTAGAAACCCCCTCTCTTGTTTCTTTTAAAACGCTTTACTTTTATTAGAACTAAAAGAAGTCGTGTTTTTTTCTAAAGTTTGTGTCATTAATGATGAATAAGCGAAAGAGTTAGACTGCAAACTTCACATTGATTTATATTGCTACACTTTTTATCAATACTTAAGTTGCACGCACTCGACAGACATGTATTTATCTCAAAAGAAGACTTTACAAAGACTCATTCCTATACTATATTTTTATTTAATACTTATATCTAAAATCTTTACGAAAATATATTTTGCCAAAAGAAATTTCAAGTAATAAAATTACTCAATTTTTTCAAATTCTCATTGAGAAAACCATAAAAAATTGGCTGCTATTGTAATGATGTTAAAGAGGATAGTACAAAAAATCAAAAAAAAATGTAACTTTAGGCCATTATGTCTGACACAAGAATTGAGTGAGTAGTAATAAATATTTGAAATAAAATAGATTTATTTATATAAAAGCAAATAAGCAGAAATATTGTTGAAGGGGAAAATAGAGGAGGGAAATAAAGTATTTTAATTTTGTTTGTTTGTTAGAACAACATTTCAAAGTTAATGTCGTTGTTCTAGGAGATAATTACCGGATAAATATTTTTGTTTTGTTGTAGCTAAAGGTTGGTTTGCTGCTTTTTCTCTTGTAGTTTTTGCCTGCCAATTTAAAAGTCGTCAACCTTCATACGTTGCTTTGTATCATGTTTAATACTACACCCACTTAAGTAAGAATTTCCTTTTTTTATTTAACTTTTTTTTTTTGCTGTTGTATGTATATACTTTGTTTTTTTAGTTATAAAAACCTTTAAAATGCAGCTTTTACATTTATAGTTGCTGTGCAGAAAAGTTACCAGTTTTTTTTTGTGTTTAACAGTTTTATAAAGTTGTAAGTAATAATTTTTAACAAGATCGTGACATTAATAGGGTTGTATAACATACATTTTAATGAGGGGAATAAAAGCTTTATGATTTAGCCTCATTTAAGATAGTTTTATGAAAAACAAGACAACAAATTTTTTTTAAATATCCTGTTAACAAGCCACAAATTGTACGGTATAGTTTGGAATCAGACACTAATATCAGAATGTGGTTTGACGTTCTAAAGTGTAAACAGAGCTAGAACTGAACTGGAATTGAAATATATCTGAGCTAAGACCGAGCTTCAAATGAACTAGAACTGAAGTAGAACTGAATAAGAATTGAACTATACTTAAACTGACACTAAACTAGAACTGAATTAAAGCTTATTGAGAACTAAACTAGGACCAATTTAGAACAGAACTAGAAGTGAACAAGGACTGAACTAGAACTGAGCTAAAACTGTACTAGAACTGTCCTTAGATTTGTTATAGCCTTTTATCCTACCATTTACTTTTAAATATCACAAATATTTAATAAATTATTTCAAGACATTAATGTATGTGGACCTCTAACTCATTGATACTCAAACACAAAATATAATTGCATCTAATAATATACTTGACTTGGGGTTTCATCTTACATATAACTATTTTCCATTCTCTTAAAAAGACATCGTAAACTTGTTAGCAGCCAAATATAACTGCATTCTTTTTGTTGTAAGTGTTTGTTACTATTTAACAATCAATTAAGTTTCTTATAAGCACACGTCAAACAGCATTATAATTACATTTATTAATAGGAATGTTGGTGTGGAGCGGTAAGAGTAAGTAGAAGAAATTAAAACCCACCTTGCCGTATTTATTTAATGGCCCATTTATCCAACGATCTGCTTCTAGACGTCCTGTTAACAATGCACCTGTATCCGGATCAATACGTTGCCATTCACGCACCTCACGTTGAAAGGGAGATCTAGCACCATTGGCTAAAGTTGTTGATGTAGAATTTGCGGTTTGTTGCTGCTGCTCATTTGGAGCATATAAACGTAATTCTTTTTGATTATTAGGATTATTTTTTGTTGCAGCCATTATTTCCATTTTGTTTTTGTTGTTTCGAATGCTTTTAAAAATGTGTACTTTAATGTATTAGTTAGCAACTTTTTAAACTTCCTTTAGTTTGAAATTAAAGCTTTTGGTTCTGGGTCTTCTTTTCAATTTGTTCGTTAAACTAGAATTTCTTTAAGTTTTTTGTTATAGCTTAATTTATGTTTAATTTATGAGCTTTTCTTTTCGTTTCGCTCTTTTTCTGTTTATTTCTGTTTTATTTCTGATGTTTTTCTTAATTTATTATCATAAATTATGATTTTTTTTGTTGTATTTATTGCTGCTTGATGCAGCCTCGGCTACTGTTTTATTAGATTTCTTTATGAAAAAGAAATTTTTCACGCTCTAATTTGATTAATCTTGTTTGTATAACTTCTTTATTTTTGGAAATATTGAGGGAAATGGGGGGTTTTTTTTTGTGTAAATGAAAGCTGTAAAGAAATAAATGAGTAAACAATTTATTAGCAAACATTTTATTAAAAAAATATGTAAAGAAGATTTGTTATAAATTTTTATATTAATTCGAGTGTTTATTCGCAATAGAAATATACAAACAAACAAAATTGTGATAGTGCATAGAAAATATTCCTGGAAAATATTGAAGGAATAAGACTATTAAAGTATAAAAGTTTATTATATTGTAATTTGACTTAGAATACACATTCGAATTAATATAAAAATTTAAAATAAAAAAAAAAAAAGATGAAGCTCAACATGAGAACTAAAATTTCCATATTCTATTTGTTAAAGAAGATTTGATAGAAATAAACCATTTCATTTGGTGTTTAACTTAACCCTCCGATGAGTGACAGTTCTGAACTTCACGGCCGTGTGAAAAGGTCCCTACGGACCTTTTTTGTAAATCATGTTTTTTTCATATAAAAAATTTTTTTTTGATTTTTTTTTTTTTGTTTTTATTGTTTATAACTAAATTCTACATACAAACAAGGAAAGACACAATATTCTAATTTTATACTACTACCAATAAACCAGTTCTTAGAATATTTTGTTCTTAGTATTTTTTGTTCTTAGTAGTTTTGTTCTTAGAATTTTTTCTTAGAATTTTTTGTTTTTATCATCATCCCTAATGTCTTTGAGTTTAGGTCTTTGTGTTCAGAACAAGTAAATTATGTGTTGAAACAATAAAAAAATTATAATGATGCCCAAAAACATGCATTTATTAGTGAAATTCAGTACAAGGTCCATACGGACCTATTCACACGTCCGCGTACTATTCTCACTAAAACCTCAATAACTCCTAAAGTAATGATCCGATCGGCTTGATTTTTTTTCCAAAAGATGCGCAACAAAATACTCTTGGAATACAGAGTAACTTTGGGGGGGGGGGGATTGTAGTGGCCGAAGTAGGAGTAATATCAGTTTGAACAGGCAAAAAGGTCCTTAGGGACCTTCTGACTCATCGGAGGGTTAAATATGGGATTATTTTTAAATAATTGTAATGTTCAAAGTATTGGTCATCGTTAGCTACAACCATTTTCCATCTTACTGGCAACATATGGACTCCGCACCAAAATAATTGCTTTTTTTTGACGCCAAAAAAGAATAAAGATAATTTAGCGCATTCCATTAAGAGTGATCAGCAACGATCAAAATAAATGTAAGCCAGGCTAGGAAAGCTCTGGACTATAAGGCGGGTCAGGGATAACATTTCCATTACTAGATTTCAATAAGCTTGTGAGTTTTCTTGAGTTTAACAACAATCTTCATGAGTTTCCTTATTTTTAAAATTGTGTCAAACTCACAACTTTAAACCCACATTGAAATCGTTAGGACTATTTTCAGTTCAAGCTTCGGTTGGTAAATGATGTGGTTCAGCCGCACTTTTTTCGCAAAATATAGAAGTATTGTAAATCCAAAAAATTTCCTAAACTATGCTGCATTGGCATAAAATACCAACGTTTGATACCGAAACGAATTTCGATATCGGTATCGGTATTGAACTTTTTTTTCGGTATAGGTATCGGTATCGGGATTTTAATTATATCGGTATACCGGTATAGCACCTTTTATAACGGTATATATCGGTATTACAATTAAAGGAACCAACCAAAAAAAAAAAAAAAATAAATTTTATATACATATATATACACATATACACATGTGTATATATTTTATTATTCATACACTAGCTGTTATGCCTGCCTCTTCCAGATAAGTGTATTTGGGCCTTCAGAAAGCTGACCGACTGTTTTTATACTCAATCTTTTGTATTGCAAACTGTAAGACACCACACATAAATATTTCCTATACAGTGATGTTGTAGAACTTATGTTCCATTTTATAGGCCCAACCATAATATGCTTAAGTTGGCTTAAGCAGCTGTGCGAATACATGTAAATTATATGAGTTAAGCCATATTGAGCTTAAGGAAGCCTTTGATTAATTTTAATGAAGCTGTCAATTGCTTAAGCAAAGTGCGAAACTGTTCGCATATTCCGTACGGAATCAAATGTTTTTTTATTGTAGTTTAATTTTTTATATGCCTCTCAAATTACTTTTTTTTTAAATTTTGACAATAGGTTAAGGAGGGTTATGCATATTACAGGTGGGCCTTATGAATTTATCATAGTCAGAAGGTGCCAATTCACATAATACGATTTTGTCGTTGAGATTCTTACCTTATAGTCGAGAGGAGAGAAGGGAGAGAATAATTAAAAGGAGTACACAAGCGACTGCATTGGTCGATTCGTTTTGTTCCCTCATTCGTTCTCTTATTTAGCGAAAAATGTATTTAAGTTGCCGCGACAGAAATCGTAATCGATTACTCTTGTCTCTTACATTCTCAGCGGGAGAAATCTGCGGTTGCGAGGCCTATTAGGAGGCCTAATTAACATACATATTTTGCTATGAAGACTTTAGAGCAATTAATAATAATACAATTATCAAAAAATGTTGTGTTATGGACAGACACAACCAGTTATTATTTAAATAAATTTAATTTGGAACCTGCATTTCGCAGAAACTTTGCTTATTTTTTTGGAAAAATTGTGCACTTGACAATATTTGAAGTCTTTTTACAACATTATACAATTCTTTCCAATATTTTTATTTTTTTTTAAATCATTGTACAATGTTAAAAAAAGAAATAAAACAAAACAGAAACAAAGATAATAAATAATAAATATATTATTTCTGTTTAGAGGCCTCAAAACAGGCCGTGCGATATTTCCCGCTGAATGAGAGTGTTTTGCAGTAAACAATTATATTTTACGCTCGCAAAATAAAAGAGCGTAAGCGTACATGTGAGTTTTGTGACACAATTGTGTATGACGCTGACATCCCTGATGTAAATGCACACTAACAAAAACAATAATAGTGTTGCAAACGTAGAGAGTCAATTTAACAAACATATTTTTCATTAGCACAAGAGTTGAATCTTCTAATTTTTTTCTATTTTAAAAATTATAAAAATTTTTTTAATACCGAAACGAATATACCGATATAATACCGGTATAAAGGGAAACCGTATACGTATACCGGTATTTTATGCAAAAAACGAATTTCGGTATCGGTATCAATACGGGTATTCAATTTAAATACTATTTAAACGGTATTGGCATCGGTTGCCAACCTTGTAAAATACGATATTTTTGAAGTAAAAAAATCATTGTTCTTTCCACTATTTTGTTTAATGACTTAAGGCAAATTTAACCCAAGCTCAGCTTAAACTAAATACTTCTTTAACTTCCAGTGAACAATATGTTTTTGGCAGTAATAACTGCTAGTTAATTATAACTTAAAGACACAAGCCATGTGTAAAATATACTTAAGCGCAAGCCGTTATATTTTAGTTATAAAAGTATTCATGATAATTTTCCGTACAAATTATTGCATAGATTAAAATTATCTATAGGAAATGCAACGCTAATCATTTCATCATTTGCGTTCCATTTAAAATTTACAAGTGATAATTTTCTATTAAAATATCGATTGCATTTTTCTATAGAAAATTTAATATCGATGATAGATGTTTTAAAGCAAATGTATGATCGATTGTTGTTTCTATCACCGATGTTAATTTTGCCTGTATAATAGTTTCCTATATAAAATCAATTACCGATGGGATTTTTTAAAGAAAATCAATCACCGGTGGAAAGACTTTATATTGAAAATCCATCACTAATTTTAATTATTTAAAAAAAGACCTATCAATAATTATAAATTTCTATGGAAAATCTATATTCGGCAATATTTTTCTATAGAAAATTTATCTCCAAATGGTAATTTTATAAAGAAAATCTGATGATAACTTTCTATAGAAGATCTATCACCAATTATAACTTTTAATAGAAAATTGATCACCGATGATAATTTTTTAAAGAAAATCTATTACTATTTATAGTTTTCCAAAAAAAATCTATTGACGATGATAATTATTAAAGGAAATCGATGACCGATGAGAACTTTCCATAGAAGATCTATTACGGATACATAATTTTTCATAGATTAGCTATCATTGATGATCATTTTATATAGAACATCTATCATGGATAATAGTTTTCTATAGAAAATATCATCGGAGATTATTTTCTTTAGAAAATTTATTATCGACGATAGTTGTTTTAGAAAACTGGCTGAATCCGGTGCACTTCCGTACAGCCTATACACGCCATTAAAATAAAACTAGTAACATATTTGTAAAACAAATCTCATGTATTAAAAACGAAGCAATTTGCACTATTATTCTATTCTCCTTTCTTGTACGGAAGGTATTGACATTACTACATGGTGGTCTTGATATTACTGTGTTGGCTTATATAGTTTTTCATGCTGGTTTTGGCACTTACATCTACGTTTTAGTAATGGCGTGTTGTATTTTCTGGCTGTTTTTGGTGTTGACATCTTTTTAGAGGTGCCAAGCCCACTTGAATACCTACATATATTTATAGCGTAGATTAAGCGAATTATAAGGATATTACTGTGTAAATTTTATGAAAATCGGTTCAGTAGTTAAGAAGTCTTTATGTAACAAACAAACAAACAAACACACAAAAAAAGCATATATTGATGTATCCTTAGTTTTAGTTTCCTATGACAAATACATCACTGATGAATCTTTCCTCTAAAAAATGTATTACTGATAATACTTTTCTATAGGAAATGTATCACTGATTGGAATTTTCTATTTACCACTTAACATTTATTCATAAAAGCTTTTATTCTTCAAATCGTATTCATATGTAAAAGAATTTCTCTTTCTCATTGTCTCCATTGTCATTGTCACAATGACAATTCTATTTTAAATGACTTCGACAAGTTTATTAATGCATTTTAACGTTTTGTTGCTTAAGTCTTTTGTTTTCATTGACTCTTATTTAAAGTTTATAGCTTCCTGGCCAACACAATCAACAATATTCACAAAGCAGCTTTTGTTTTTTATTTATTATTAAAAAAACTAATTTTTTCATAGTATTCTACATTCAAAACACAACAAATTTACACCTTCATTGTTATTATACTATTAATCTAATAATTATAATTTTTAAAATGATTTACAAATGAGCATTTTTTTAAAAGAAACGAGTTGTTAATAAACACGCAATAAATAAATAATTATTAATAATAATTTATTTAAAATATAAGTTCAACTTTATAAAAAAAATCTATTAAACTTTAGTATAAAACAATATTAAGTCAAATATATTCAGATTCAATCAACGCCTAATATGAAATTTAAATTAGTTTAAATCATTATTTTTTAACTAAAAACTAAATAAACATATTAATATAAATAAAAAAATAAAGAAGCGATGATGTGTTTTTTTTATAAACAATTCGATTAAAATAATTTATCTACCGAATTGCAAACAAATCTATTAATTCGACTAGAAAATTAGGAACCAAAAGCTTGAAAATTTCAATGTTATATAAATGTTACATGTTCCATTTTCAATTTAGTATTTCTTCTATAAGTTTAACAACTTCAAACAAGTCAAATTATAAAAAAAAATTGTCTTGCATTTGTTTACTTGATATCCCAGTTAAATTTGTGCTTATTAAGTCAATACTTCCTTGTACATGTTTATTAAAAAAATAAACCAGGCAATATGACTTTTTTCTAAAATGATTTTTTTCTGATCTTATAAAACTAACAGGTAACAGTGTATTTTTTAGATTTAAATAAAACAGGCTTTGTGGTACTTTATTCCAATTCAAGAAAAAATATATTTTTGGAAATGTATTAAACATTTTAAAAACGATGCACAAGACTATAAAATCAAAACCCATAAAAGGAGTTTTTAAACTTGATAAAACTTGAATCTGTAAAAATTAACACAACAAATTAGATTTTAATCAAAAAGGTTTTTTGTTTGAAAGATCAATACATGGCATCGGAAGCTGTTCTTGGTGAATTGCTTTCTGGACGTCCAATTGGGCCACTTTGGGTCACAAATATGCATATAAACAATGTTGGGGTCCAGTCGTCAATTGTTACTTGTATATCGGTGTAGGCCAATGACTACAGGTACCCCACAGAAAATAATCGAGTGGTGTCAAATCGCGTGAATACCTGTCTGGCGACTTAACTTCACGGTGGATCTCAGCCACATGGTGTTTTAATAATTACCCTTATACGGTCTTCGGGTGAAATTTTACCCATTTGATGCTTCAAAATTTAATATCTCTTAAATATTTTATATATGGGGGATTTCATGTCAAGTGACCCAACTTTTGAAATCGATGTCTTCCGATTTGGATGAAATTTGCACCAGATTAGTCTTATTGGATAGTAGTTTAGACACAAATTTTCAACAAGATCGGTCAAAAAGTTTCTGAGTCAGAGGGGGTCAAAATTTGACATTTTGGCCAAACCGGTGTTCTTTCTCATCCATGTAACTTATTATCTATTGGTGTTAGCAAAATTTATCCCAAACAAATTAGATAGCTATTTCTTCAAGCTTTCGAAAAATTTTTTTTTGTATTTTTTAAATTTAAAACTTTGGAAAACGGTATTTTTTTTTTTTGCTCAAAAGAAAGCTTATGTATTTTCCTTTTAGGTAGTTTTGGTCCCTTAGTGGGATGCGAGTGGGATATTTATAAAAAAAAAATAATTTCTAACGCAAGACGAAGGTTTTTCAATTTTTAGCATATGCACTATTTTGAATTTTTTCCTTTTTAAGAGTCAGTGTTTCTAAAATCTTAAAAATTAAACTTATGCTGAGAAACTAGACAAATTTACCTTTCCGACGGTATATAACATACCTAACTAGCATTTCATTCCCTCAATACTGTAATACCCACAATATGTTAATCCCAGGAATAAAATCACTTTTTTCAATAGAGATGTTGACAAATTAAATTTTTTTATTTATTTGTAATAATAATTAAATTAATACAAAATAAAACTATTTTTGGATTTTTTTTTGAAAAGGGTATTTTTTTTAATTTTTTTTGTTGCTCAAAAGAAAGCTTAGGTCCTTTCCTTTAAGGTAGTTTTGGTCGCTTAGTGGGATGCGAGTGGGATATGTATAATAATTTATAACTCAAGACGAGGAGTTTTAAATTTTTTAGCATATGAAATAAGAGTATTAATTAAAAACAAAAAAAAATTTATTAAAGGATCTTATGTGATTAAGATAAAATTTTTTTAGATAATTTATCTTTTTGTTTTTGTTATTATTATTGTATATGAATTTAATTAATATTACAAATAAATAAAAAAAATTTTATTTGTCAACATCTTTATAGAAAAAACGTGTTTTTATTCCTGGGATTAACATATTGTGGGTATTACAGTATCGATGGTATGAACTGCTACGTCGGTTTGTTATATACCGTCGGAAAGGTTAATTTGTCTTGTTTCTCAGCATAAGTTTTATTTTTAAGATTTTAGAAATACTTAAACACAAGTAGGAAAATATTCAAAATAGTGCATATGTTAAAAATTGAAAAATCCTCGTCTTGACTTAGAAATTATTTTTTTTTTATACATAACCCATAACTAACTTAAAGGAAAACCCCTAAGCTTTCTTTTAAGCAAAAAAAAAAAAAAAAAAAAAATACCTGCTTAAAAAAAATAAGTTTTCAATTTGAAGAAAAACAATTTTTAAAAATTTAAAAAAAAATAAAAAAAAATTTTTTCGAAAGCTTGAAGAAAAATAGCTATCTAATTTGTTTAGGACAAATTTTGCTAACACCAATAGATAATAAGTTACATGGATGAGAAAGAACACCTGTTTGGCCAAAATGTCAAATCTAACTCCCCAATAAAAATTTGTCTTATATTGCGAAGCACTAATGGTACATTTTAAATAGTAAGCACACATTTATGCGCTACGCAATAAGACATACGGATATGCAGTATGGTAAGTGAACTAATGCTTAATAAATTAAAAAATATATATATAAAATTTGAAGAGCCACGACATTCCCTTACCACGAAACTGGTTTGTAAGAGAGCATATTAAGGAATAACGGTAACAAACAATTCAGTGTGCAAAGCTGATCGTTGCGTTCACTAATTTTTATTTGCGCTGAATAAAGGCGCATTCTGTGTCAAAAATGTATTACTTCAAAGTGGGAACTCGCAATATAAAATTCTTGTCTTCCGTAAGCGATATGGTAAGCGAAACTTTTCGTTTCTCCCTTACAAACCTGCTTCGTTGGAAACTCCATTTTTTATTGGGTCTCTCCTCAAACTCAGAAACTTTTTGCCCGATCTGGTTGAAAATTTGTGTCTAAACTACTATCCAATAGGACTAACCTTGGTGCATCCAAATCGGAAGACATCGATTTCGAAAGTTGGGTCACTTCACATGAAATCCCCCATATATATTCCTTTTAGCTCCTATAAGAAGCATAGGACTGGATATACATTAGACTTTTTCTAATTTTTTTAATTGAAATTTTGTATAAATAACAGTAAGTTTTCCATCACATACCAGTATAAATCATATGAATATAAGTCGTATGAATTATATTCTTTTGTATTACCTACAGTCGATTGAATTTTGTGGATGATTTAAGTTTATTGTTTATTGTTTTCTTATCATATATTATTTTGCATAAAAAATAAAATAAAAACACCTTCAATAAAATAAAACCCCCTGTATATTTTCTTTAAATAATCAGTATGAGGAACGTATGAGGGTTAAGCACTTACCAAATGCCCTTGCGTGAGTTAAGTATTATTTGCGCATACAGGTAGCAATTCGTATGTATTATCCACCGAAAATTATATACCCACCCCTTGCTTTGAAGTCGGAGCTATCTAACCGCCATTGCTATTAATAAATTTTATCAGCTTCTGTTAAAAAGCAATCCACAGGCCGAACTTTCCCACACACAGTCATCACGTGCTCCTCGATTGTATTTCTAAGCCAAAACCGCTGATCTTCGATTTTAAATAACCAAATTAGAATTCACTTACCCCAGAGGATATAACACCAAGAGAAAGAAATACTCAAGCGGCTTTTACTTGGCCCCATAAGAGACAAAGCACATCCCCCGGAGGAGGGGGCTTGGAGGCGAGCTGACAGACTCATTTGTGGAAATCAACTCAGTTCTTTTTTTATGCGGTAGATGCGTTCCGCAGAAAACCGCATAAAAAAAATCGCATAAAAAAAGACTCTAGCTCCATACAAAAACTAGGGATACGTTCCGGAATTTAAAAAAATCGAATAAATTGAAATCAAAGTATTAAAAATGAACCTAATTCGCATAAAAAAAGTTTTTCTTTTAATTTAATTAAAACAAAACATTATATTCATAAATGCAATTTTAAGTGAACAAATATTTTATTTAAGTAAAACTAAACAAAAAACTTTACAAAAAAATAATTCATATTAAGGTATATAAAGTAAATCAAAATAAAATATTAAAAAAGGATAAAAATAGCATTAAAACCGTTTTTAGTTCTCATGAAAAATAAGATAAAATAGGATTATGCGCGATTGGCATGAATCCTTAAGATTAACGATTTCTCCATTTTTTCGATAATAGGGTCTCTTGAATAATATTGATATTTGTTGCTCAGTTGTGTGCCTGAAAGTACAGAATTTCTTATGGAAATTAAATTTTTTTTTGATGGCTCTGATTGATGATCGCCTAGTTTAAAGTGATTTGCCAGAGCCTTATTTTTAGCTTCATTGGCTAAGCGGTTCAAAATTTCGATTTTGGTCTCTAAAAAAATCGTTTGTCGAAATTATTTTTTTCCATATCAAGATCTTAAAATGGAATCCGAACATTTTATGCTAGCATTGAAACCATAAAAAAAAATTACACTTCCTTTTTGGAGCGAAACTTCAGCACCTTCGATAATTAAAATATAAAAATCTGTCTAAAATTCCACCACAATAAATATTTTCAATTTAATGCAAAATGCAACTGTTACCTTTGCGGCTCAATGAATAAACTGCAAACGTACGTTAGAACATTTCTTCGTCGTTTCAAATAATCTTTGCTGGTATTCGCATTAAACGCATTATTTAACAGAAAGCACAAACCTTAACAGAAGTCTCAAAGCTTTACAGAAAGCACACATTATATGTCAAAAACTACATAACAGTATTATCAATTATCTAAATATTATTTTTATATGAAAAAAATTTGAATATTTAAAAACCGCATAAATTCAAATTCGCATAAAAAAATACCGCATAAAAAAAGACCTGAGTGTATATTGATATTAATAAGTCGATGGTTGTGTTCGCGGTATGTCACCTAGTGCCATCTTGTTCAAACCACATCACGGCCGGATTATTTAAATCCATATTTTCATACAAAAAAAATCATCGATTTTGGTACGTTAAAGATATCCGTTGACCTTAACGCATGCTCCGGCTTAATGTTCGATGATGCCACCAGCATGTAAACTGCACCAAACGGTGAATTTTTCAGCATGTAATGGAGTCTGTTGTGGATTGATCTCACTCCATATGTGGCAATTACCCAGGAAAAACTTTTTGAATTTGGGTAATAGGTCGTAGTTATTTCATACGTTATCTGGTAAGTAGTTGTCATTACAATTGTCATTATTCTGAAAACCTCAATAAGTACTTGCTAGTAATGACCTCAGTAAGTACTTTTCACTACTATTTTTTTCAGTTATGAATATTTGCTTGTTAAAATCAGCTAAATAACTACTTATTAGTGGTATTGTTTTCAGTACTGATAATTTACTTACTGGTAACTAGCTCCATAACTTCTTATAAGGTCTATTAATTAGCGCCAATTAAATAAAAACTAATTATTTTTTGGCTTCTAGTAAGTACCTACAATTCAACTTATTGGTAGTAAAATAATAACTAGATATTTTGTGACTTTTAGTAAGTGTATTGTAACTACTGAATTCTGTGGACAACTCGAACAAAAATAAGTAGTTATTTAGTCGAAAAATAAGTAGTGCTTATATTTCTCTAGCATTACTTGCTAACTTACCTAGTAAGTAAAGTTTTTGCTCGGTATGTTTATTAACAAAACCTAAAAGCGAAAAAGAGCCTGATCGAAAATAAATTCGCCGTTTTGGTTGTGTTATTAAAGCGCAGAGGTACCCGTATTTATAATGATTTGCCACAATATACTGATCACAAAAGTAATAAATTTTTTTTTTTTGTATTTTGTATTTTGTAGCATATTATGCCTATTCGTTTGATACTCGTATCTAATGCTTTCGTATTGGGCTTAAAAATCACACTTTAGTTCTTATTTTTATATAACCGACAGAGAAAACAGCTAGAATAGAAAACCTCTCAAAAACTCTTGTACTGTGATTCCCAAGAGATGGGATATTTCGTAAACACGGCTTGTGTCTTCTATAGTATTAACCGTTTTTGAAAAAGGTTTAAAGAACATGAAATAAAGGTATACTTCATTCAGGTTATTGTTAACTTCAAGTGGAATTTGTAAGATCATTGGGAGGCACTCAAGCAACAATTTCATGTTTTTTTTCAGCAGAAAAGTTCACCCAAAAGCGAGGAAATTTGCTTAGCACACTAGTTAAATGCGAGGGACATTGAAAGCTGATTTGACATTTCCTAAATGCTGCTTGTACGGCATTTAAGTTTTGTATTTAATCAATAATTGCAAAAAAATGCATCCGTTGCGTTGAAGCGTAAGAAATTGTGTTTAAAGCTTAGCCAAATAGTCGAATATACCTTCAAGCCAAATATCCAAGGCGGAAAGGTAATACCTAGTATTTGGTGGGATCAGAAGGGCTGTTGAAATAGGGATATATGATAGCATAGGAGCTGTATTGATCAAACTTAATTCAGTTAAAGATGATAGTTGGTTGTAAAAACGTCCATACTTCTGCGACATCTAACCAGGGATCCGAAATTGGCCTAGTTCGTTCTAGGCCCAAAAAATGAGCAGTTACTATGGCGCAGAATCCCTTTGTGGCCAGAACTATAGCTATCCACTGGTAATACTTAAAGTAAATTTATAATAATTGTGGGTTTTTATTGAACTTTTGGTTTTAATTGAAGTTTTTGATTTTTTTAAATTAGGCTTAAGTTCATCAAATTTAATTTTCATTTAATTGTTTTTAGTGAAGGAAGGGATTTACAACATGAAATAAATTACAATTTTTTTTTTGATAATTTTTTTCTTAACTGAACCCGGAATTTAACTCGGGTTGAATTAACATGTTTCTAGAATCCCATCATCAGATTTTTTTGCCGTTCTACCATTTGCGACAACGCGGTGCCTACCCGTCTAGAGTCAAACATCAATCTTCAACCAATTGGTGGATATTGATGGATCTAATGAAAATATACTAATTGAAATTAAATTTGATGAGCTTAAGCCAAATTTAAAAATATCAAACAATTCAAGAATACGTATTTATATTTTCACAATAAACGCTCAAATTTGACATATTAAAGTTGTAGGAGTGATTCCGGAGTAATCGGTGTATAAAGTAAATTCAAGCATCAATTTCTTAAGGACTTACACACTTTAGCAGTTACATGGTGATTGTGTATAAATTTATATTCATATTTTCGCTATCCTTATTTAGATGATTAATTTTTATAATAATTTTATTAGAATCATTAAGTCTAAGATTCATAGAATAATGTTTATTTAAGTACTAGGCCTAATATTTATGTTACTGATTATAGAGTGCACTTGCAAATAAAAGTTGTTTGTATCTTATTCATGATTGCGTGCTCTTAAAATTTGATTACAAACTCACGTACTTAATCGCTGTTAGATTTGTTGCTTACAATATTTTCTTTGTACGTATAAATGTATCTAAAAGTAAACATATCCACAGATTGGTTTTGCCTAGTACGAGTATCTCTATCAAGTCGAAATGTAAGTAAAATAACGACTATCACCAAAACGAATCTATTTCAATAAAAACAAAATATAAAAACAAGTTCTTTGCTAAGTATCTGTTTTTCTGTAATTTTTTTTTTTCTAAAACAACTTTGAACTTGTACTCGTTTTTTCTGAAGTTATTTCTCTTTTTCTCCATAAAATTAGATTATTTTAACTTTTAATGTAATAGTGGCACTAATAAGTGGTCGGTCGACCAATTAATTTTTTTGTTTCTCAACACTTTCAAAATGCTTATTTACACACTTATAACATATTTAAAATAGAACTTTACAATATGAAATTGTTATTATCAGACTAAAAAAATCATTAAAAAAATGATATAAAACATTAAATGAAAAAAAAAATCTTTTTATAATGAAATACTTTATTAATGCTCTAACGAGCATCTGGTTCTTCAATGAAATTTTAATTTAATATTAATTTTTGTGGGGGTTTTTTCAATAAAATCTAAAATAACTTCTTGTAATTATCAGATTTTGTAGTTTGTAATTGCGTTCTTTTTCTACACATATATTAATTTTTTTTTTGGAAAACACTTATAGATTTTGTTTAATTTAATAAAAATTGTTTACTATTTGCTGTACATTATGTTTATTTAATGGTTAGATTTGTTGTATTTTATTTAAAATTTTTGTAATGTCATTGTGATGTTACACTCAGCAGGATTTCTTATACGCAAATACCAATAAAAATACAAATAAGTATTTACGACGATATGTGACCCTTTAGGTTAATTAATAAAAAGAAAAAAAAAATTAACAGCCTTTATCTGTGGTTATGAGGGTATGTCCATTTTGTAGATTTTGAGGTGTTGATGCCATATTGCTTAATTTTAAACGTTCTTTACATGGTTCTAAAAATGTCTGAAAAAATATAGACCAATTTCGATATTTTAGCGTAATAACAAAGTTCAAAAAGTGCAATATCCAGCTCATAGCTTGATTTAGAATGGTTTTTCGGCTCTCCTGAAAAATTTGATTTTAAGAAACACATACGCGGTTGCCTATAAAAACCACAGATATATCGTGTATATTAAAGAACTCCGTCAATATTTCCAATAAAATTCGATTTAAAAAAGTCCTGAGTTACAAACTTAAAATTAAAAACTTTTAAAATATTAACAAGAATTGATCATTTTCTTAAAAAATTTTATTTTATATGTATATCCAATTTGATTCAGACATCAGATTATATATCTCTTTAGAAAAAATCAAGGAAATAGCTCCATATTAATCCAAAATCAAGAATTCTGATCGAACATAACTACTTAGATAGCTCAGCGGGTAAATAACGGAATTCGAGATCAATCAAAATTTTCGTTCAAATTCCATTGCAATTTCAATCGATATCGGATGCCATAAGTTGCCTCCAGGGACTAGAAAAATAAATCCAACGGTTTTTATAGATCTATATGTATATTAGGGTGACTCGATTTAGCAATCGATATTGTGCCATCGATTTTTCGATAGTTTTTGGCATGAGGAAAAAAAGTTCCACTACGACATATCAAAACAATAATTTTCAAGGCGCCCAAATTTATGGAATTTTCACTTCTCTAAGGTGAAATTGTGCGCTAAAAACGAAGGCGATAGCAGTTTTTAAAAAAAAATTTCTTGAGGTTTTGGACTAGTTTTTGTCGAATTTTTTTTACGCGTTCATTTTAAGGTTTTTTAGTAGTTATGTAAAAAAAAATCGATGGACAGATTTCAAATTCTGTAAATATATCCTATCCAAGGTAAAATTGTTAGCCATAAAACGATGGCGATATCCTTTTTTCGAAAAAAATGTTTCTTTATGCCAAAACATATCGAAAAATCAATGGGACAATACTGACAAACCGGCCCACCGTAATGTATATATTTTAAAACATTTTAACACTTTCCAGGTAAAAAAGACAGAAGTGGTCTCGATAATCCTGGGAAAGTGCCTTTCGGCCCAACCCGAGTCCATGCAATACATTGCCCAGAGCCCCATCCCACCCTTCTGACACAAAATAGTAGCCAGACTGAAACAGAAGTTTCAGGGTCATCCTGACTCCCGTGGTTCCAGATAAAGACTCTGGTAGCCAAGGCACTACCAACTAGAACCTCAAATAGTCCGGTAACGGTGACTAAGACAATAAGACGATCAAATCGGGTTTTATATAGATTGAGTTAAAAAATAGCAAGATATAAAAAAGCTATTTTTAATCAATGTCTTAATCCATTTAAACATTTCTGATGCTTAAATTTTACAACACAGAATAATCAGAAAGAAATTTTCTAGAAAACTCAACTTTTTTAAGCTTCTATAGATCAGATTTTTCTCAGAAATACATCACAAATCTTTTCGGTATGAAAATCTGTAAAAATCAGTCAAAATGAATTGTAAAGTTCTCACTAAAAGCCCAACATTATTCAAAATCATTTTATCTAAGCATGTCTAATGGCTTAATCTTGGAACGCAGACCGGTCAAACAAACTTCCCAAGAAAATAAACTTTAAAGGGCTTAACAAAATTTGTGAAATTTGTTCGTAAATGATTAAATGCTTTACAGTTTTCACACTAAAAGTGTTTTTATTCTAAACGCCTTTTTTATAAAAAAAAAACAGGTTTATAAAGCGTTTTATAAACAAATTTTCATAAAGCTTTTAAAAACTTATTTAGATTTTTGTAAATAAGGCCTTTAGAATAAAAACACTATAAGTGTGAAAACTGTAAAGCATTTAATAAACTTTAGTTCACAATGTAAATGTAATAAAAAAATTATAAGGCCCACCATGTAAGATATTTTGAATTATATTTTGAAATCAAGTTCATGATTTCTCCTATAACCTCCATACAAATGACTCTTAAAACTGAGACTTTTTGCTTGTGGTAAAAATATTTTTTCATTCAGTTTAATGAAGTGAAATACAAATCTCAATCGCTTCACAAAATTAAATAATGGTTTTATAATATTGATATATATTCCGAAAAAATTGCGTAAATTTTTTCAACAAAAAGTCTTATTATACCTCTGCATAAAAATTTATAAGAGTTTATATTGCTAAACAATTTTCGAAACTTTATATTGTCTTTGATTTTATTTTTTTTTTTTTTTTATTTGCCTTCGTATTTTTCTGAGAGCCCTGGCAACATTTTCAATGTTGACATTAATTCTTTGTTCATAGAAAGTGTAAGAAAAGCAAATTGGTTTAAGACGTCAGTAAACTTATTTCAATACATTGTTTTTCTGATCAATATGACATTATGTCTCCTTTTCCCGGAAACGGATGTCGCTTAAAGCCATATATACCCTACTTATGTCTTTTACTTTATGATTCATTCCCATTGATACTAAATATCACCACAAAGTTTTTAGTTCTCTTTTGCATTAGAAATATAAAAAAAAAATCGAAAGGAATACATAAAACAACAAAATTGTCATAAAAATGTTTAAACTAACAACCTTCACGGTTTAAATTGCAAACAAATATTTTTTAAAACTACTCTGGGTTGTTATCTAAACATAAGCATTTTAACAGTCTTAACAAGTTTATGTCTTAAGTCTTTTGTTTTTCATGCTTTAACATAAAATTAAAGTTAAAGCTCTAGTGAAAAAAAAGAAAAACTTTATTTTTACAGCGATAGTAATTTAATTTCCAAGTCATAAAGTGTTAATTAGTGTGAAATTAGTTTGAAAAAAAAAGATTGTAATGAACTTGATTTTGAAAATTATTGTATTTTAAACAATATTTTTTATGAAATTAATTATGAATACCAAATGTTAAATAATTATAATTTTTTTTTAAATAAAGACATATTTTGGTTTCTAAAAAAGACTGACAATAAAAACACAAACGAAACAAATCATGTTTAAAGGTGAATTAAGCTTAAGGCTAAATTTATAATTCACTGCTATTAAGTTGTAAAAACGAAATCATTTTATAGAATACAAACTGCACAATTTAGCAATGATGGCTGAAATTGATATTTAAATTAAGATATTGAAACAGTTTTATTGTAAGTCTTTTTGAGCTGAAATTTGTGTTTTGTTTTTTTTTGGAGAGAAATATTTTAACCAAAATAGTAGGAAATTTATGATTTGCAGGTGCACTTCCTAGAATATAAAGTGTATGTTGTCTTTTCTTTATATGTTGTTTGTAGTTTTTCTAAGGTATAACACTTGATACTACAGCCAGTAAAATTAGGTTTATATAATAACCAGGTTTCAGCAACCCATACAAAATGCTTATGGTAATACATTATTTGACGCATATTTTACCGAATCGAACGAACTAAAACAGACCTGTGCTAGAAAAACTTAAGTTCACTTTGAAGTATAGCAACAGATCTATTTACAATCTTGTAACATCAGCAAATATTGAAGACTTTTAGGGTAAAAGGAGTAAAAAAGCATAATTGGTCCAACCCGACCCTATAATACCCCACATAACAGTATTTATAGACATATTTTTGATTGTGTGCCCTATATGGGACTAATGGATAATCATAGGTAATCATGGACGGTTATGAGGTTAAGACTTAGGGATGTAACGAATACCGATATATCAGCGATACTTCAGATTTTTTTCCGATATATCAGTATCGGCGATATTATACTGTCGATACACCCACACTCTTTTAGAGTTTCTTTGAACAATTTAATTTGTAATGTTTATTTCTTGGATAAAAACTACGAGAAATAACACATCTAAAAGCAGAACATAATATCCAAACATGAAAATAAATGATTTATGCTTGAGCTGAAGATCCACACCACGCGTTCTAAGCGTTTGATACTTTCTTGGCCTTTTTTCAAACGCATGCAAATGTGGAAAGTAATCCATCCCACTTAATACAAATAATACAAATATGTGATGACGACAAACTTATATCCTTTGACGTGGTGTCTTTATTCCCAATAATTTATTACATAATTTATTTACAAGTATGTACTCTTAAAATAAAATATACTTTTATATAAATATCATCCTAAATATACTAAAAATATTTCTTCCAGAACAAAAAAAAAAAAAATATGTTCTATACGTTTATGCAATATACGCGTTTGCTGTGTAACTTGATTCTATTTTTTTGACAGATGCTTAAACGCATCAACCAATTGAACACGTAGTGTGGACCTCCACCTTTAGCAGTTTTGCTTTCACCATAGTAGGGAAATATTCTCTGACTGCTAAATCGTTATTCGTTTGATTGCAATCTTCGAACATTATTAGAAAATATAATCAAGGAATAAACGCAGATTACTTAGCATTAGTTCTCAATGAAAGATTTGTGAGTTTAGAGAATAATGAAAATTTTTTTTATCTAAAATTGTTCGAATATTTTAAAGACAATCGGCTTAAATCGTATCTAAAAACCGTCTTACGAGATACTACGACAATGCATTCTGAAATTGTAGAAGATCTTTAGAGCGTTTGTGAATAAATTATAAGCAAGTCCGAGGATGGTGAGCCTCTGAGTCCGCTATAAGCCATGGTTCTGCTAAATAGGTAGTCGACCTTTGTTCTCCTTATATTTCTAGAGATCTGGATTTGCTTGATTCAGAAATACTAAAGTTTTCAAATGATTTTTGTGGCATCTGAAATACTATTTCCTACTGCAGCTCTGGTTCGAACTGATGTGCGATCTCCGCAAAAGTTGAGAATACCCTTGTATTTTTAAAAAATATCTTTAGTTTCAATTTTAAATATTAATAATCTGTTACACTGTTCTTTTCTAAAAAAACATTATTACTTTTTTGTTGATATTAACATAAAATCAAATTCGTTGTTTTTTAAATGACACAGAAAAAATTTTAAATTTTCTCTAATCACCAAATTTGTACCAAATTCATAATATCAAGCAAACAAGTTGTTGATTTTGCACCTATTACCAAAAGGGTTATATTGATTACTAAAAAAATGTAAAATAGTGAATATTTTTTTTCAATAAATGATATTTTTAATATTAATTAAAAAATAATCAAACAACTTTGCCATTTCAAACAATGTGTTAATTTATTTAAATAAATATTAACAATTCCCAACAACAATTCTACAAGTTTAAATTATTTTATTTTAAACGAAAAAATCAATTAATATTTTTTGATATTTTAATTAAAAATTAATTTCAAAGCAACTAGAATGTTAATTAAATCAAAATTATATTTTTAATTTTCTTTCAACTATCACATTAATTAAATTTAAATACTTTTTAAACTATTTTTTTAAATTAATAACAAACTTTTTTCTGTGCATATAAATATCCATTTTAAATATTAATAGAATCTCCTTCAATATAATTTTGTATACAAAAAAAATTATTCTACTTGGGTTTTGTCAATTTTACCTTGAATTCAAATTTAATATTCGTATCGGTATGGCCGATATTTCTTTTTGGGTATCGGTATCGAATCGGCAAAAAGGCGCATCGTTACATCCCTAGTTACGACCAATATACTTGTTATTTGTGTTGAATATTATATAAATATATGAGATGTTTTCGTTTTTAAGTTTTTTAAGGATATTGAACCTGTGGTTAGTTTTGCACCTACCAGCACAACAATATGCCATGAGAATCCTAACAGTTGTTTTGAAAAATTTCATGTAAATACTAACTTGTATATGTTACTTGTGGCATTAAAAACTATTATTGGAAGTCCTATTGTAAAATATAGACCGATTCCAATATAATTTGATCAGATGACTTAGCTTACAATAAAGTATATTTAATCTAAATACCAATATACTTAGATGGTTTAAGGGCATAAAAACTCTATTCCGAAAAGAAGCTTGAACGGGACTATGCAAAATTATGAACAGATTCTCGCTTTTCAATAGATTTTGTACTTATGACAGACGCAGTTTCCAAGTTTCATTTAATTATCTCCAAAATTGTAACCTTTGGGCACAAAGTTGCCATGGACAGTCAGCCTATGTGTGGACATTTGCTATATATTTCAAATGCAAATATGTTAAAAATTGGTGGATCATCAATTTAATTACTTTTTTTAATTTGTATATTAAATTTTACAGCATATTAATTGCAGGTGATATTTTATTGTTTAGGTCATTTATGTGTAAAGCACAGATTGCTTTGCAAAGTGGTATCCAAATAAGATGTGGAATGTGTTTGACGAATAAACTGTCTATATACAGTCTATTCATAAAACACATACAATAAATTCAATATTATGGTGCACTGACTGTGGTCTGAAGCGAACAAATTTTACTTTCCCAGGGCTTCATAATTACCGATTATATTCAAAAAGTCATAAAGGATGTAATTTTATTTAGTTTTTTTTATTTAGGGAGGCTAGCTGGTAGTGGGGTAGTCTATCAGCACTAGGATTGAGGCTTCGATTCCTGCCAGAGATTCTGGTCTGTTTTACTACAACAGGATAAAAGGTCTATCGGAAAACTGCTAAAATATAATATGTAATTGTATTTGTAACTCTTATTAAATAAATATATATTAGGCTTTAAGACCAAATCACGTTTATACGGACTTAAACTGATTTATAATCTTCTAGTCAGTTCAAAAAATTTACACAAATATGTTAATAAAGTTGACAGTTATGTTTGCATAAAATGTTTACTTTTATTAAATATTTATTCAAAGCTATTTAAGTGTTAAATATATTAACATTGAATTTTATGCAAATAAACTTAACAACAAAAGCCTATAATAATTTCGTCATATAATGCAAAACATGAATAACATTTTATAGTATAGTTTTTTAAACTATAAGCATTAATTAAATGACTCATAAATGCGTAAATTACCAAGAATTATTTTAGAAATCGAAATATAAATATAAATTTAAAAAAATCTTGTTTGTATGTCTGTATTTGTACGACAGTAACTGGAATTTTTATAAAATATATATTTGCGGTCTAAATATAAAATGATGAAGAATATTGAAAAGAATATGTATAAAAATCAAAGGTAATGAGTAGGGCAAGTTTTTATATGCACAAAATTATTAAAACTATGTAACAAATAAAAATATTGGTTTTAGGAGCACCTTTTAGTGTACCGATCGGCTTACACTCAGAGAAATGCATCTTCATATTGAGAATACTGTACTCCATTAAACATTAGAATGCTTTTGCTAAGGCTTATTTAATACCATCTTTGCTCTTTGGATGTGAAATTTTTTCAAATTGCGATGCCTTTAGTAAACGTAAACTAAATTCCATTTACAGAAATATTGTGAGATATGTCTTTGGTATTAGAAGATATGGCTCCATGTTTAACAATAAACTTTTTGGAATCTCGTTTGAAAACCTCTTTAAATTACGAACTCTTTTGTGTTTGCACAAGATTGTCTATGAGAGAACACCAAAGTATCTATATGACTCACTTAGATTTGGAAGATCCAGAAGGGGTAAAAGATTTATCGCCATTAGGTATAGAACGCTTGTATCTGAGTGGCAATTTTTTATCAACGCCATACGACTTTGGAACGAACTGCCATATCACATCTAGCTATATAGTAGCGCATCAAAATTTAAAATTGAAGTTCTGAAATCATACGCTTAACTTTTATAATCATCTTGTTTAATGATTTTTGTTTCATGATTTTTATGATTTTCTATATTTTTTCCTGATAATCTTTAATTTTCCTGATTAATCTTAATAAATTCTAATTTATTTTTTTTTCTTTTTGTCAAAATGTTTAATGTTTAAATTAGATATTATTAACATCATATATACTTACATATTTTATATTATATAATCTTATTTTGAATTTTATATGTAATTCTTACAAACAACAAATTAACCTGTTTAGCTTTATAAAATCCTATGCTGTAATTATAAGTTTTAATCTTGTTGCATAGGACAGTCGATGAAATAAAAATAAATAAATAAATAAATGCCCTAACATCAGAATTGTGACATTACTGTTATTACAAATGGCATACATGAGGCAAAAAGTGACATCAATCCAATGGCGAACGTCATCCTAAAAGTATTTCATAATTTATGCGGCATCTACGCTGGTATCTTATAATTGAGAGTTCTTCTGTTAAAAAAAGGGCGGAATACAACAAGAGTAAAACAAACATGTGTACCGGGTAAGTAAATAATGATATTCTCTCAATTTGACATAAGGAAAATTTAAATAACTCAATTTGAGGATATGCTTTGTAAAACGGACTCAGATTCTTTGATGAGGATGTCTCATCCATCTCATTGATGACATAGTTAAAATTTTTACCCTGAAGACAAATTGGCCAAATGATGTTATCGCTGACATCACAATGATTGAAAAGTGTCATAGGGTCAAAAACGAAGACACTTGTCATAGTGCTGCTATCAAAATACATCAGCGTTATGACGACTTTTATATCACTGTAGAATCATTTGCTAAATCGATCTAACGATATCCAGCTGGCTACTTACCAGTCAATGATATCTTTTTGTGCAAAGTAAAGGTCGCAATTTTGCAGGCATTTCAAGTATGATGAATATTATACCCATACCACCATAGTGTAGTGGGTATTATTTGTTAGGTTGTAAAGTGTGTAAAACTTAAAAATATTGATCCTAGACCTATTTTGTAATATAGCGATCGGCCTAGAACTTTTTTTAACAAACGAAAGATCGCAATTTTGGAGATTATTTCAAGATATTAAATGTATCCGTTTTAGTTGTAATAAGGAAAAAACCTATTGGAAAAGGTGAGCCCCGGTTCATAATATTTCAGGGCCCCCCTGTTATTTCTTCTTGCTGGAATATATACGAGTAATGATGTTGGTTATTTTAATTGTGTTCCATCCAGTATAATGCAATTGCAACTTTTATTATTTGATAATGGCTCCCACACAAATACATATTACTCAAGAGCATAGCTCTTACTGCAATAATTTCACTTAAAATCTTGGTATCGATACAAAATTTGGCGACGATAACTTTTGTTATAGCTACTATATTATGACGATGCATCTTGTATTGGTAGGTCCAGAATTGAACATAGTTCCCAGTCCCATAAAAACCCCTCCTTAATATCAATTTAAGAGTCATTATTACAACTAAGCGTGAGTTTATTTTATCTACTTTAACCTACCAGAAAGGATAAACTTATTGCTCTTTTTATGTTAAATTAAAGTTGTCATTATGAAAAACTTTTTATACGTCCGATAAATCCTACCTTAAGCTAAAGCGAAGTCTAAAAAATTTACCTAAGGGAAAAAATCTGATGTATGTAGATGTATCCAGATATATGGATAATGTCCCCACAAAGAAGTCGAATAAGAATCTTAACCTTATAACATAATTTCGTTTTGGCGGGTGCATGATTGCCTTAGGTGTACTAGGCTACAGTGTACCATGGGTATACTCTCGAAAACTTGTATGTGAATGTTGTAAAGCATGAAACAAAGATAGTGCATTGCGCAGGTCCGTTAACTTTTTACTCTCATTTTTACGCAACTGTAGTAAAGAGAATTAAATGTAAACAAACATTCAGCATAGCACATACACGTGTTTGTGTGATCATGTTTGTGTTCATTTGCTACTATGACGTACATGCGCAGAAAAAGAATGTTTTTTTAAATTTTAGTTCACTATCTTGTTTTCTTTGTTTCATGGTTGTAAGGTATGATTTGCTCGGGGTTTGCCGACTTTACTTTCTTACTTGTTTTTTATTTTTTGTACATATGCTACACAAATCGACATTGAAAAAATTTTTTTTTTTATGTTGGGACTGATTCCGTTGGTTTTTGGCATGCTGAAGCCGAATATAAGCTTCGTGTTCTCTCATCACATATATAAGATAACGGTACATTTGTGTTTTTGGCCGTACACTTCTCTATCAGCAGCCTTCCAGTCTTGAAGTCTGGGTGCACTTAATAAAATTATATTTTGTTTGCTAGTCTAGTAAACAGCACGTTGAACTGTGGCTGATTGACTTTGGACGGACACAAGTACCAGACTTTGAGTTTGGAAGGCGGCTGAAAGAGAAGTATACAGCAAAAGACACGAATGTACCGTTATCTGATAAATGTGACTTGATAGGAGAAAACTGAGTTCAAATGCGGTCTTAAAATGTCTTACTGTGCTATTAAATAAAAATTTAAGAAAAGTTTAATTTACAAACTTAGTTATTACAATTATAGAACGATCAATAAAATATATCAAATAAAAGGTGTTTTTTGAAATGGAATAAAATAAAGATGACTTTTTTTGAATTGAAATTTACTTTATTCGAAAGCTAATCTTCTGGCATTATAATTTAAGATTAATAAAATATATCATATGTTTTCTTATTGAAATTAGATAAAATAAAGATGATTTTTTTTAACTGAAATGAAATTAACTTTATGCGAAAGATAATCTTCTGGAATATGATTTAAGTATGACTTCTGGCATAAACTGGAGGTCCAATTTTCGATGAATTTTTCCAACATTTGTGGCCGTATATCGGCAATAACGCGGCGAATGCTGTACTCCAAGTGGTCAACCGTCTCGTGCTTATCGGAGTAGACTAGCGACTTCACAAACCCCACAGAAAATAGTTAAGTGGCGTTAAGTCGCACGATCTTACAGGCCAATTCAAACGTGAAACTATACGGTTACCTAGCAGTGCCTTCAATAAATCAATTGTGGCACGACCTGTGTGAGATGTTGCGCCGTCTTGTTGAAACCCCAGCTCCTGCACATTATGGTTGTTCAATTGATGAACGCAAAAGTCAGTAATCATGACTATATAGCGGTCACCATTGACTGTAACGTTCTGACCAGCATCGTTTGTAAAGAAGTACGGACCAATGTTTCCACTAGCTAAAAAAACACACCAAACAGTCGGTTTTTCTGAATGAAACGGTGTCTCAACATACACTTAAGGACTATCAGTACTCCAAACACGACAGTTTTGTTTATGGACGTTTCCATTCAAACAAAAGTGAGCTTCAACGCTAAACAAAATTCGCTTATGAAAATTCGGATCAACGGCAATCTACACCGAATCTAAGCCTTGTTGTTCAGGTGCCAGTCTATTCTTGGTGAAAACTAAACATTAATCACTTGACAGCTGACAAAGTGGCCGCCAGTTAAGAAAGTGTTGACAATTTAAAGTTTTAGCCCCATATTCATAAAAAATATTTTAGGTTTATTGCAGGTTTTTGAAACGAATTTTCTATGAAAATTTGTTTAATAAGCCTTTTATTAATCAAACATATTTTTTATGAATATGGGGGTTATACCTCTATAAAAGACCCTTTATATTTTTTCATTTTTACTAATAAAGATAGTTTTAGCAAATGTATTGGATTATCGGATGGTCCTCCGGTATATTTTCGCTTTTGGCAAAAGGACTTTTTTTCTTTAGATTTTAATTTTAATATCGAAGAGAGGCAATATATATTATTATAAAAAAATAATTTTTTTTTAACTAATAAAAACTTTCCCTGGTAATAAGAAATAAATGGTAATAAGTGCGAATGAAATTATAAATTTGTCAAAAATCAAGCATTCAAACTAGTTTTGAATGAACAAATGATGATAAAAAAATTTTATGGTTTTAAATTGACTCACTTTTTTCCTTTGAATAATTAAAAAAAATGTGGTGTTGCATACTTGGTAATAATTAATAAAAAAAATTTCCAGTAGTAATTTTTTTATGCAAATTTAGTTATTGAATTTAAATTAAATCAGGATTTCTTTGGATTAGTAAAAAAAGATTTTTTTCTGAATTTATAAAAAAATATTAAAAAGTGCTTTTCATATAAATTTGCTTCACGTTCAAACATTTGTATTGTTAAAACCGCACATAAAAATGTATTAATTTATAAAAGCTTCTCTTTGATGATTCGTAAAGTTTCTTTACTCCAAAAGTTACACCTTTGGTTAAATTTGTTAGCTGCCTTAGTCATAGATCACTTGGGTCCAACCATAGGTCCCATTGCTATACCGTTTTATTATCGCAAAAATTCTACCTTATCCATCTGGTCAACGTCGGATATAAGTGCCGAAGGAGTTCACTTCATGTCACATCAGTCAAAATAACAGGATTGAATTTGAATTATATAAAGCTAATACATGTGCTGCTAATTGTTGTGTCCCATGGCCATGAAATCAACAACGAAAAATATGAAATATTTGCACAAAAAAAAGGGAAACTTTTTCTTGAATTATATCTATGGTACAACATGACCCCACATTGCATAAGTAAGGGACCGGATATTGTTAAGAACACACTTTGACTATTGGTCAGCTAGCGAAAGAATCACAAGAAGCTCAAAATAAAGACTTTTAAAAATATATACAGAGAATGAAAAAAAATGTGCAGCCTCGAAAAATATATTCAAGATATTTTAAACTTTCTTTTTTTAATCTCCGATCCTATTATTTCAAGCATGCCAAATTTACCCAAAAAAAAAGTTTCATACCTTGGCAGAGCAGGTCACAGATTTAATATATTCCCACCGTTCCTTTAAGGAGCATAGGGCCTCAACAAATTTTCTCCATTCAGATCTGTTCATCGCAATGTTTTTGTTATCAGGCCATGATCTTTGCATTTTCCTGGTTTCGGTGTGAGCTGGTCAGCCTTGTCTGCGACGCCCTTGCGGGTTACATTCGATCGAATTTCTAGCACTATTTGATGCTTCTTTACGGATGGTGTGCCCAATCCAATTCCACTTACGCTTTTGAATTTCTGTGGAGATAAATGTTTGGTGTGTTTCCCTCCACAAGTTTTTTTTTTTGAAATAAGATGTGGCCAAAAAACCTTTAGTACTTTACGAAGGCACCTTTTCACGAACACGTGGAGTGCTTGGATGTCCCTAGGACTTGCATTATATGACTCTTAACCGTACAATAGTGTTGATATCACGTTGAAATTAAATATATTTATCTTAACACGGCGGGAAATTGTTGATGATTTCCAAACTGCACTGAGCTGTCCAAGGGATTGTCTGGCTTTTTTTTTTGACTAGCGATGTCTGCACTGGAGCCACCAGTATTAGTTATATAGGGGCCAAGGTAACATAATAAGTCAACCTCCTCCAGGATTTCATTATTTAGAAGGGGACTTGTGTTTTTAGAAAGAATTCCCATAACCATTATTTTACCTATGTTAATTTTTAGTCCGGCTTTTGCTGATATTTCCGATAGCTTTTGTAATTAAGTGGAACTGTCAGAATAACTGTGGGAAGAAATTGTCTGCACAGTTGCGGTCCTCTAATCTTTCTTGAACCCCCATAGAATTCCTCGTTATTCCACCACTGCATGGCTCATAACAATATGTAGCATGATATTGAACACTAATGGTGACATTACACACCCTTGGCGGACTCCTGTGTTGATCTCAATCTTTCAGGAAAGCCTTCCATCGTATAGAATGCGATACGGATTTAATAATACGAAATAAATGTGGTGGTAAAAATATCTTTTTTTTTAATTTTAATATTTATGTATTAAATCTGCCTTATGTAGGCCTTGCGGTTTAGTAAAAATCTTAAAACTACAAACTAAAAAATTATCCAAATCCGTTTACAAGGCACCTTTGTTAACTTCAAACGTAACATGGCTTCGAAGAGCCGCTCTTCCACCCCGATACATCGAGTACCGTCTTAGCTTAAATGTTCCACTGGGGATGGTAATGGGGGTGGGACTAATTTTTAGTTTTAAGTGATAAGGATGGCGATGATTATAATGGTTTATAATATCGATCAAAATGACGCCGATGTTAATGATGAAGTGCCTTATGTTATTTTTTCATTTAAATGTTTTATATTTTTAAACTCAAAACTGTTTTTTTTTAATTTAGCTCTTCTATTTTTATTTAAAAACTACATCTCTTGACCAAATTTAAAAGCTTTTAAATGCTAACTAACTAATAAAAAATCATAAAAATATATCTTCAATTGATTTGTGGAAAAATTACCTCTGGACCAATAGTGCGACAATTTCAAGTTATTTCGTTGCCTTAATCAAGGCGTTGTTATTGCCTAATCGCTAAGGATAAATAAGTTTTGGCTATGACCGTTTAGGGACCAAGTCTTTTTGTTCTTAAGTCATCAAAAGCAGGGCAATGATAGAGAAGATCTTTTGTTGTTTTCTTCTATTCTACTTTTTAGTGTGTTTCTAACTGATCTTTTCCTTAAATTAAATAATGCGATAAAGTAGAATATTTCCAAATAAAATTACAATTTTTAAACTAAAATAAGAAAACGCTGCAAGCGTTTTTCTAACACTTATCTATTAATATTAATCATGGCAAAAAAAAAGCGAAAGAGAATGAAAGTTGCCAGATGTTATAACAGTATGACAGATTAATCACTGCCGGAAATTTATGTATATATTTAAATAAAAAAATTATAAGGAATAACTAAACATAAATTCTAAAAAACCAAATTTGTAGGATTTGGTACATATTCACTTTTTTAAAGCCTTGACCTTAAAACCCGAGAAAATTAGCAAACAATTTTTAGTCACAAAGAACATTTCTGAAAATTTTAGAAAATGGATACTTAAAAAAATCTTTATAAAAACTTGACATATTTATTAATTATGTTACAAATAAAATTACAAATTATATTCTTACTTAGTTTACCAAACAATATTAACGTAGACCTTAAGCCTGTTATGGCAAAATTGTCAGACCAGAGTATCTGGCTGGAATCAACCACGCAATTCTCACACTGATACATTAGCTCTCTACCAAGGCACAGAAATCAATTTCTTCATCATAAATTTTAAAGCCATCTGTGTTTAACTTTAAGAATTGTAAAGTAAATCGATTTTAAGGGGAGTTCCTGGTTTTTTTTTAGAGTTTTGAATCCGTAGCCCGATAATTATAATTGGACACTCTTATTGGGAAAATATTTTAGTTTATTTAGTGTTTTTAAAAATTATAGCCCAAAACTTTGAACAATTGGTTTTAATATTATACCATTTAAATAAAGACTTTAGTTCAAAAACGCGTAAATTTTATATTCCACTATTTTCTTACAATATGTAGAAATTGTCATTATTGTGCAAGTTTTGGTCTTAAGTCTTTTGTTTTTCTCTTAATGTTTAAAAAACAATTTTTTATTTTCTATACCTTATGTGTTTCTAGTTTCTTTTTTTACATTTTCTTCAAAAAAAAATTGAAAAAAAATAAAAAACAAAAAAAAAACATAAAGATGTTTCATGTTGATAAGAGCTGACACTTTTGTATCCATAAATAACTACTTAAACATGCACCCTCGAGGATACAACTTTTTTTTTTTTTTTTGCACATAGACCATAAAGAAATTGGTTTTTAGAAAAATAAAGAATATAAAGAAAACGTAAATACACTTAACAATGACCAATAGCATTTTATAACTACACTTCTGCGATAAAAGTTTATAGAAGGAGAATAAACATTTAAGGCAAGAAAACCGTCTTTAACAATATCACAATCTAAGGCTAACAAGATGTACAATGTCTTTGTCTTATTGGCATTGTTTTTGTTCTTTTTATTTTGTAATAATTGTACCTTTTATTGGGAGACAATAGAACACAAGTTTTATACAAAAATGGTCAGCAGCTAGAAAATAAGAAGCTATTTACTTTTTTTCTAGACGAGATAATGGCAGTTTTTTAAAGGCTAAAGCTAGAACAAAGGATTTTTTTATGGCCATAATGCAAACTTGTTATCTTGTGCTTAGTTTGGAAATTCTCTTTTTTCCAAAGACTTTTTTGGAAGTTTAATAGATGTAATGTTTAAGAAAAACTTTAAATAGTCAAGGGTTTCTATAAAAGGGTTTAGTACCTTAATAGCAAAGGGTCATTGGCCTTTAGTAGGAAGAATTGAAATGCTGATATTTTAAAATATTGAGTGCTGAGAACTGGGCTTCTTTAGCTGCTTTGGACTTAAAGGAGCATTAGATTAAAGGATTCTTAAACAAGTTCAATTAGTCGGAGAAACTCAGTCTTATAGTAGTTTACGTGGTTAATTGATCGACACGGTATCTCGAATACTGTGAGAAATCCAGCCTTGGAGATGACTACATTTTAAAGGGAGCACACTGTTCGCCAAAAGCATGATGTAATGTCAGCATGCAAAGTACTTTACGCAGTCAATTGCCCTAAGATATCCCTAAGATATGTATCTACTACCCTTATCTCAGATATCGCGGAGAGGCTGGTGAGTACATAGCCGCCTAGGAATCTCTTGATACAAGCAGAGATTACAGAGAACAAAGAGAAAGTGAATCAGTGTTTCTTACTTCTGAAGGCCTTCGCAACGGCGACAATGTGCTTTTTGTTCTATTCACATGAATTTCTATTAGCTAATATCCCGTTAGAACTGCCAAAAATTTGGAAATGCCTGCGCGACGATTTTTCATAAGAAGCTTTGTACGTTTCACATTAAAGAAGAGCCAAGTTAGCTTTATGAACGTGCATATATAAAGAGTGCGCACTAGAGAGTGCAACAATAATTGTAGTTGTAAGTGGGTTAAGAAAAAAAAAATTAAAAACAAAAACAAATTGCTTGATTGTTCTCGCCAGAAAATCAAAATAAAGTAATTGCCAGTTTTTTATGCACGCGCACTTGCAAATTTATTATCAAAAAATTGTTTTTGGGTATTCCCTAAAACAAAAATCTGGGTAATGCAATTTCGGATTGATAAACTCAAAAGCAATTATTACATAAAAGTTACTTGTGTCAAGTTTAATCTGATATTAACATTTTGAACGATTAATGACGTTCAAACCCTGTTTAAAGATATTTATTGTATGGGGATAAATAAAATAATAGAAAAACTGCGTAAGCTTCAATAAACTTTATTTAATACACCGAATTCTATTAAATAATATACCAAATGAAGTTTTCACCCTTAATCACAAGATTTGCATGTATATTTAGTTCCTTTGTATTAGGCGTAAAATGAAATCAAGGATCAAGTTAAATATGCTATAATTTTAAAGTTATAGTAAGAATTACGACTTATACTATATACACAAGCTTTTAGTGCATATTGAGGGAGAAAGATATGTGGAACTTGTATATCTCCTTAAATTTTTAACATATAAATATATTACATGTCTTTTCCGGGTGATCAATTCAATGGAAAACAGATGAAATTACAAATAAATAATCTTTGATTTTAAAAGCCTAAGTCCTTGAAACGAAAAATTGTATTTCAAAAGCTTTTCATGGAGACCAACCAGTGGTGCCACTGATGAAATAAGTGTTGCCCCTAGTGAAATAGAAAAATTACTCAGCCTTTGGGCCAATAATAAAAATCATATGAAATTTGCACAATAAATGTTGAAAAAGTTTTTTGCAAATTTCCGAATGCTACAGAAAGTTTTACTATCACAAAGTGATTTCATGGGCTAACAGAAATGGCTTTTATTGATTTTTTTTTTTTTTTGTTGATATTTTACAAGTTATACAAAAATTTTGGTATTCAAAAGTTATTAAAATATTTGAAAATAATACATTTTTGAATAATTATTAATGCCCGTAACATCTACAAAAATATATCTGATCTCGCCTTCGAATCTAACAGTTAACTTTGCCTCTTTCAACGTTTATTTCGCATACGTGTTATAAATTAAGTTTTCTTTTAAAAACGGCAGCATTTACACCATAGATTTCTATGCACAGCCAGATTTTTATTTGTTGAAATTACGGGCATAAGAAAGACAGATGTTATAACTTTTAAATGCAAGATTCACAATAGGTGGCGAATCTTTCACACATAGTTTGTTTGCTTTAATGACATTTTTGAGAGTTCACGTCACGAATTTAGAATTATATTCCAAAAATACATCAATTACAGCAAATTGATTTTTAATTTTTCAGTTTGAAACACAGTGCAGCTGTAGTACAACAATTGCTTACCGTGGCTTTTTCCGAATTTGTTTTATCTCTATTTTGAAGTGCAGGAGATGTTTTGCATGGGTCAGACAATTAATTTTTAACAAAAAAGACAAATACCAGGTCAGCCAAAAGTTGGATGATAATTAATTGAAGACATAACTAAATGAAGGTAACCTTCAAACTAAAAAAGAACTTGTAAAATCACTAGGAGTCAATCAAGCAGCCAAAGTTTGCAGTGGCAGGATCAATTCAAAAGAAAGGAAATTGGGTACCATAGTAAAGGCTCTCAAAGGCGATTAAGCATGGTAGCAATGCTGCTTGAACTCCATATAAAAAAGACTCTTTTGCATCAAGTCATTACTAGTGATGAAGAAAAAATTTATTACGACTACCTGAAGCGCAAAAAATTATGTTTGAGGCCCAGTCAACCAGCCGTATTAATACTCAAAAAGTGACTATAAGTTGCTTGGTGATTTTTAATCCATTAGTCTACGGCTTTTATTTCTTGGCATTATAAACATCAGTCCACTCATGGTGTTTTAGGATATAACAATTAAGAAATCACCCTACAGGATGGTTGGCTTATAAAAAATAATTACGGCAGAGCTATAGCCGTGCTTAAGCTTTGAATTTGAAACCTTTTTGGCTTAGTGGGTATAGTAGTATCCAAATAAGGGCACTTCGGGTATATGACAAATTTAAAAACGAGGTATGTAAATTTTTTATAAGATTCTGAGCACACTTCTTTTATTCTTTTTAAGTATTCCCCACTCTGCGCCTTGTGATTTTAAAATCTAAAGGCCGTTCCTCATTACGCGTCTATCTTTTTTACCAGCGAAAATCCACAAATTAAAACTTTTGTTTTCTTATGGTTAAAAAATCTGTGAATGTTTAGTTGAACTAAACTTAAATTTATATGAAGTTTAAACTCAACCCCTGTAAATCAGTGTTCCATATATTATATTGTCCCCTTAATAAAACAATAGTGTATAATTTATTTGCCTTTTCGAGATAATGGAGTTTAAAATTTTTGAGTTATTAGACAAATGGGAAAACACTAATATCTCAGAAAATAATCAATGTTTTTGAGTTAAGGTCATTTAAATATGTGATGGAATAATCAGGCTACTAGTAGATGATATTTCATTCATTTACAAGTGCTTTAATTGCAAATAATTGGGATTCAAAATACCATGATGTCACTTAGGCTATTTTATTTGTTTTATAATATGTATGAAAATCATAATACACTATTTTATTTGAATATTTTACACCAAATATATGATAAAAAAATTGTGTATATCAATATACGTAATTTTTTGATTTTATTTTGTTATGAAATAATAAAAATAGTGTATGCTTTTTATACACTATTTTTCTTTGAAATTATATTCAGAGTATCAACTAACTAAAACACCATACCTGCACTTACACTATGATTAATGAAAAATTTCAAACACGCAATTATACGCTAATATTTCAATTGATCTTTTGACCCACTTTGTGGAAGTAGAATTTCACCAAATTTTGACCACATTTAGAATCAGTTATGTAGATTCTTATTATGCAATAAAAAAATAATGGTGTACATGCGTATACACTATTGTTTACTTAAGGGGACGATATATAGTTTAAAAAATAACATGTGGCCGCACTAGGATATATGTTGCCAAATTCAGATGGTCTGTATTGGTAGTTTAAACGCCCAATTTCACACTTTTACACAAAAAAAAAGCCCTAATCAAAAATAAAATCAGTTTTAATTGAAAATTTTAGCCAGTAAATTGAACGTATAATCAAGTGAATTAAACGTTAAATTGATACTACTAATTTGTTTACTGGTGAAAATTCAATTAAGTTTTTAATTTATCATCCGTCGTCAATGGCAGTGAGAGCTAAACGGCAAACCGCACTGAAGAGATTGTGTGGTTACAATCGAAACTAGTCTGGGCTGGGTTCAATTCCCAGCTCAGTCAAGAATGAAAAATTATCAATAAATTTGAATTAATTTCATGTTGTAAAATTCCTTTCTTCATTAAAATAATTTAATGAAAATTAAATTCAATGAACTTAAGCCTGATTAAAATATCAAAATTTCGATTAAAAACCCTTAACAGTTCAATAAAATAACCACAATACTAATTGTTTTTAATTTATATCACAATTTTTTTAATCGAAATCAATTTTTATTTTTTTCTGCCTAGAAATGGTTTATATTAGGCTATGATATGCCTTCTTGCCGATACAATACCGATACTCCAAAAAAAAAAAAAAAGATCGGCGATACCGATACGAATTTTATATTTTAATTCAAGGTAAAATTAACAAAACTTAAGTAGAGAAATTTGTTTAATTATACAAAATCACAGTGTAAGAGATTATTGATATATAAAATTGATATTTATAAGATTTTAAACGCAACGAATTGAATTTGAATTCATGGTAAAATTAAGAAATATTGATTTATTTTCTAAACAGAAAAACAGCGTAATAAATAACTAATAGTATTTAAAATAAAAATTTTAATTCAAAAAACAAACTCTCAACTCTTGCAGATATGCAGTGGAAAATAGTCTCTTAGATGCGACAGAACTCGTTTGTATTTCTGCGCCATGTTCTTAAATGTTTGGTATACAATTTCATTGCGCCAGTTAGTAAGTGGATATGCATCTCTAGAAAAAAGATCTAAGGTAGCTCTAGACTTCTTCTTTAGCTGAACCATAGCGTAGGATAGCCAGAGAACAATCCTTCCCACAAACTTATCAGTCTTATCAGAATTGTTACTAAGTGTAGAGGTGACCGTGTATTCAACTCTTTTGAAATGCAGAGTCATTTTTAGTAGCTCAATAGGACATTTTTCGGTCTGTTGTCTTTCAAATTTTCGAGCTTTGTGTCACAAATCTTTTATTTATTGCAATTGCAACTTGATCAAACTTAAGCTTTTTTTTTAACAATTTCCATTTATTTACTAAACTTTATTTGTAAGAGGATAATTGCATAATCTAATTTAGAAACTGTTAAATGATCTTTATTTGGGTAGAACGTTTTGCAAAAACAAATAAATTTTTAATCAAACTAGTGATTGATGTCCTACACATAGAATATTTAACAGGTGTGAAGAAAGCATAAATCGCGTGGTGTGGACCGACCTCCAGCCTAAGCATTAAGATACAATTTATTATTTTGTTTGATTTCTCTCTCTGCTATTTAATTTTTTATTGCTCTTAGCTGCTATCGTCGATACCGATATATCGGCAAACTCGAATTTTTTTTGATATATTGGGATCGGTATTCGTTACATCCATAGTTTTTATGATTAGTGAATTATAGATTTTCTGATTTAAACACATTTTTAACCAAAAAGAGACATTAACTTGCACTGTTTTATTTGCCCTTTATGTCTCATTTGCTTCTATTATGTCGCAAGGCCAAGCCGAATTCATCTGCCAATTACTTATTTGCCTTACAAATAAATTAACTTCTAACTGTAACATGCATTTTGAGATAACGGACAGTTTATCAGTTCAATAAATTTATGTCGAGATTTAGTAGCAGACAGTTTGTCGGTGCATTGAGAATTTTTAAGCTTACTCGCTTTAAAATATTTATTATGTTTTTAATTTATAAAAATATCTTTTATTTGTTGAATTTTTTCTTATAATTGAAAATTTTGCATTCAGTTATTTTAAGCAATTTAAACATTAATTGTTTTTATTTCTTAATTACTTTTATGGCAAAACTTATAATGTTTTTTTTTTTTTTTTTTTTTTTTTGTTAGAAATTAATCAGTTTTTTTCTAGAAATTTTTTTTAATCTTCCAGACACGCGCATTTAATTTCTAACATGTTTCGACTATAAAAATGTGTTTAAAATTGTTTAAATGCTGTAAGTTGTTTTGCTTTTTAATTTTTTGGTTATTAAGAAAATTAAATTCGAGCAAAAAATGTTTAATGCATTTAAGCAGAAATTGATTTTAGATCATCAGAGAAAGCTTGAAGTCGCCAGCGACTTCTATTACATATAACAGAATAGTATTCGATTCGAAGTTGCCAAAAAAAAAAGTTTAGCTTATTTATTGACACATGAGAAAATATATAACCAAGGCGAATTCAACTACAGGTGGTGTCAAAACTACAACAATCTAAAAAGAGCAGAAACAATATTGGGTTTTTTTGCACTGCATTGTTAGTGTTTAGGGTTCGAAATGTCCTATTCAATTCCTTACAAAACACTAACAAATCAAAACAAATTTGTTCGAACTGACAAAATCAGATGGTGTTTCGACACCACCTGTAGTTGAATATGCCTTGGATGTAACTTTTTCCTGACGCAGAATTTCGATTCAAAATTATTGACCAAATATTAAAATTAAATAAACTCTTAGTTCTAATTAAGAAACAATTCGGGTTTTTATTCCATAATTCAGATTTACACGCTTCAAACTAAGCCAATTATTATTTTTTAATCAATACAATTTTATTATGACATTTTTTCTTGGAAAAAACAGGCTTGACTTTGAGTTTTGCAGACGAGAGCGGTTCAAAGGAACTCTACATACATTTCCCTGAAAAAATAAGTCCTGCTTTTTTAAGTTAAAAATTCATTCCGAAAAGCTTAAGGTAGACATTGGCCAAGACAGTATAGTTGAGCCAATAGAAATAGAACTTGTTTTAAGGCCAAAAGATTTTATGATGATAGTGTTTACAGGAGTTTTGTCAGAAGTCGGGAAAATGCCTACATGTTAGTATTTTTTTATACTAAATGAAGGGTGTATTTTAAAGGCTTGATAAAAATTACGAAAGAATTAGCTGTCAAACGAACTTTTACACTGCGCTCTATTTTTAAAACAATAAAGCTGCATCTCGCGTTACGGTTAATGGAGATCATTACGGCACCATTAATCAATGACTTTTTTTAAATATATTGATCCGTGTGAGACGTGGTTAAAAGATGGAGTACTCTTCGTATCTTACGGCGACCGCAAACATCGACAGTTTGAAATCAAAATTTTGCGATTGGTTTATTTCGAGAATTGGACATGTTATTTGGCCACCAGGGTCGCGCGATTTTACACCTCTCAATTGTTTCCTGTGGGGCTACATGAAGTCACTGGTTTATGCTAATAAAATTTATAGATTTTTGTTTCTGTTTTAATTTTCGTGATCAGTTTGATTTTTGATTTACAAGCCATCATCGTTCTAATGAATAATTGTTTTTGCTTTATAATTTTTGCTCGTTCTAATAAATAAATAGTAACACCCCGTTAATTCCTTTTTTTTCTTTTTTTGAACTCGTTAAGCCGAAGTCCCATTTAATCGAAAATCCCCGTAATTCGTAAAAAAATAGATGGTCCCTCGCGATTATGGATTAGCGTGATTCTACTGTATATTAAAAAAAATGAAAAGGCCTTTATTTTTTGTGAGTTTCTTTGCTTTTACTTCCTATAGATTCCTAAGCTACTTAACCAATTTTCCAGAAATTTTTTGATACAAAGACATCCACAGAAATCACTTCAACATATGAAAAGAATAGCACGACACCACTAATAAACAGCTGAGAGCGCCAAAAAACCCCCTGCAACATACAACACGCAAAAATCATACGCCAACATTACAACGTCAATGCCACCATGTAGATGGCAGCACGGTAAAACACCAAATACACCAAGCTGCACGATCAGCTACTTACAGAACAGTTACTGCAAAAGTTTCCAAATATGACAGAAATAGTTCGAAATATTTGTCACAAAGCAAGCTCAAATAGAAGAGTGAGTATTAGAGTAATGGCTTTGAATTTTTTTTTGCAAATATTAAATTGTGCATGCCATAGCCAAAATGTACATAAAAAATATTAACAAACGCCATTTCTCTTTTTCGCTGCTTTAAAAAAAGTTCCCGCACCAAACGAGTTAAAATTTGTTCTATATTAAAAAAAAATAAATTATTAAATTTAGCATTGTCACAATTTTAAACGGCTTAAAATATCGTAGCTCTTTTAGGAAGAAGATTTAACAGAAGAGCTACGATTTTGTTAATTTGCTCTTTCAGAGCTCTTCTAATGTATTAATAAAAAATATGTGTGAATTTTTAGAAATTTCATTTGGTGCGAAAGGTTTTTCAGCCAAAATGACCAGCAAACACGATTTTTATCACTTATTTAGTATTGGCTATCACGTGGTGACACGTAAATTTTTTGTAGAAAATTAGTAATTTTATTTAAGGGGGATATCAAAGCGCAACGGGTTTAGCTAGTAAATTATAAAAAAATTCCCAAATTCTGTTTTTCTATATTATTTGTAACAATTTCAAGTTTCATTACTTTAAAAAAAATCATCATTTAGTAGCGTAGGGAAAAGCAGAGAGATTTTTTTATTCTTTATATTGCAAGTTTGTTTTTTAAATTTATATTTTTAGTTCAGAATTATGCTGCAAAAAAGACGTTATTGTGATTTTAAGAGAAAAAAGCAAATCCTTAATTTATATCTGCTCTTAAATTTTCTTGTAAGCCCCAAATCCTGTAAGTTTGCTTTTTAAATTGTTTTCAAGTTGTTCCTTTAACTTGCCAGTTTTCCGGCCCTGATGAAATTTTTCCTAAAGCCAGTTGTCTTTTATTTTTAATTCCCTAATAATTGCTTAGAAATGTACACGTTTTTTATTTTTAATTTAGCCAACAATAAACCCCATTTGTTTTTTTTTTTTTATATAAATTTCAAAGTAATCACTAAAAAATTTGCTAATTTTTTTCTTCATGCTCTATTTCACGTACACATTTTTTTTTTAAACAGCCACACGAAATGTTGATACAATAAATATACATTTTTCAAAAAAAAAAAAAAAATTTCTTTTGTCCAAATAAGAATAACAATAATGTTAAGAAAAAGAACTTGAAAGTGTTTTGTTAAAAAAAAGGTCTTAATAAAAAGTGTCTCAAATTAAACGATGTCTTGATCTTGTCTGCAAACGATATAAATTTTGCTTTTTAGTAATTCCTTAATGCTGCAAAGAAAACTATTTTTTTTTTCAATTTAAATTGTCATTGTGTATAGTTAGAAAAGTTTGAAATGTTTTTTTTCTTTTTAAATATATTTCTTTATTGTTAATTTATGTGTAGGAGTTGTGAAAGTATTTTTTCTCTCATTTGGCTGCCATTGTTCTTTTTTTAAATTTATATGGCTGCTTTTATTCTTATAAATATGTTACTTAAATTACTCTATATTTAAATATTTAGAGCGTAGAAATATTTGTTTTAAAAAAGTGACTAATTTGCAAATAATATGCTTGAGAAATTTGGTAGTACTTAAAGAAATGAAAGTGTTTTATTGTTGATATTGTAGAGCGAAAGACTGTATTTAGAAGTGTATAAATAATTCGTGAGAAATATTTTTGTCTAAATTGTCTGATATTAATTCCATCTTTGACCTAAATACTTAAGCAAAATTTTTTCAATACACAGTACTTACAAAAAGCTCTTACATATTTACCCCTGTATTTTTAATAGATTTTTACATTTGAGAAATGTTTATTAAGGAATTTTTCATAGAAAATTCGTTTTATAAACCTTTATTAAATTGAAATATTTTTTATAAATACAGTCATTGAAGATTTATTAAGGAATTATCAACATTTCATACAAAAGTTTTATATCTATTTAAATTAAAAAAAAACTCTTATAGACCACTGGATTTTATATATAAAATTTGATACACTACAGTATTCCTATAAAATCAAATCTAATCTTTATAGAATATATAATATATTTTATTAATAATAATTAGTATTGTGGTTGTTTTATTGAACTGTTAATGGGTTTTAATTAAAATTTCTATATTTTAATCAGGCTTAAGTTCATTGAAATTAATTTTCATTAAATTATTTTTATGAAGAAAGGAATTTTACAACATTATTTATTATTTATTATTTATTAAATTAATTAAAAAAAATTTTTTTTTCAATTTTTCGATTTCCATTGGAAATTTTCTTAAGGAATTTTTTAATATAATATAAAATTACAAAATTGTTTTTGACAATAAATGTTAAAATAAAATTTCCATCTTTTTAAATTAAATTTAAAATTTCAATTAACTAACTTAAAATAAAAAGAGGAAACCATAGTATATTAAGTACCAGGTATGTTCATTAGGGAGAGTTGTCAATATTTGCCCATGTATTTATCATGAAATGAATTAATGTCATAAAGTATTGAAGAAAAATTCGAGCTCTATGAAACCTTGTAAATTTGTTATATTTCATGCACTAAAAGGTGTGGCGAAGATGTATCAAAATCGAAGTTAAAAAAATGTCTTATTCAGAAAATTAAAAAAAAAAAAAAAATAGAACAGCCTTAATTAAATAACATACACGAATCACATATAACAAGCCTAATGTGAATAAAATTTTTTTTTAGAATCGAAGCACGGACGTGAATAATATCCTACACAGTGTCGTTGAATGACCGATATTTATGAAAAATGTAACATAAGTCAAAAAACATGATACTGATTAATGTGCTGTTTTAACAAGTGATTGAACGTGAGTAAAATTTATACGAAAGGAACTCAGTTTTTTTGAGTGTTTTTCATATAAATTTTACACGTACAATCACTTATGTTGTATAAACAGCCAAAAATCCATGTTGTTTTGCCTTTTGCTACATATTTCATTCATTTATCGAAATTAGGATGTAGAATACAGCATGAAAATGCGAAAAAGGCATTTTCCCGTAAAATATTGATTTGAAGAATTATGAGTTTTATTTTAAAGTATATTTGTTCCGAGGATTACTTTACTGAATTGAACACAGTTGGGCAGTTATGGCAAAAATGGTGAAAAAAAAGATATAAATAAAACTTTTCGACAATTTAGCAATTTTGAGGCATTAGATGCAGTTTTTCGATTAGTTTGTTTTATTCTTTTTTTCATCTAGTTTAGAGCTACAATTGTGCCCACGAAAGGTAAACAAAATTTTAATTGGCTTCCGAGATGCAGCCGTAAGACAAATTGCATGTTCTTCGGAAAAATCAAGCTTAAACCAAAATATACATGAGGTCATAGAAGCCGAACAGCTAAACCCAAATGGTGCTTTGCCTGACTCGATATGAAATAGTTTACACAGTGTTATTAAATTTTATTTTGAGATGAAATTAAAAAAAAATTGATTATTCATTTTTGTAAATATTTCTTCGGGGTTCATTTTATTGAGATATAAATTTTTCTTTATGCGAATCTTCACTGTGTTTTTTTTTTTTTTTGTTCATATTTATCTCCTTATTTTACTACCAACCATATTTCTAATATTTTTTTTTAAATTGTTTTAATTTCGGCAAAAAATAATATTTATATATAATTCTTTTTGTTTTTTCTAAGTCAGAGTTTATATTATTAAATAGCATCAAATATTTTCGTGTTTCAAACGTTCCATTTTACTATTTTTGGCTGCCTCACAAAAGTTCGCGACGCATACAATAGTAGAGAGTTCGATACGTGTATGCACTCTACGAGTTTTGCTACATAACTTGTCAAATACAACAGCACTGATTCAATTTTTTGACAGATGCCTTAAACGCTTTAATGCGTGGTATGAACCTTCAGCTTCAACTTTTAAAGCTGGTTGGTTATCATGGTAGTTCACTTCTCAAATTAAGTCACAAATGGTCCAAAGGACGCTGTTTTGCTAAAGTCGAATCCCTTGTTAGATGTATGTAATATCATTTAGATCTTTATACGTATAAGAATGTCATGAGTGACGAATTCAGCCCGTGGCCGACCGAGAGATATCTCAGTAAATCATTTTATTTAGACCCCGAAATCTCACTAACGTTAACTAGTGTGTAATTGCCTAAGAATCTTTGTCTGCTGAGAGCTAAGGCCGTTTGTTTTCGCTCTCATTGCAACTGTAACAGTGGTCGTTAAAGGGACTTCCGAGTCAACCAATGTCCCTTTAATACTTCCAACAATCCTTATATATCCCCTCTGTTACAGTGTATAAGTTACATAGAGGGCCACATTATTATGACCACTCTACATAGCGCCTGTCTCTCATAAAGCATTTACGATTGAGATGTTTTCTTTAAAAAATTTTAATCAGGAAATATTGAATAAAATTTTTTATTTTAGAATCTGGGAATTATTTCTTTTCATAAGCTACTTTATTATATTCAACATTATTTATTTTTCGAATTTATTCTATGAGCTAAATTTCAGTTTTGTTTTTTTAATAAAGCTTTTTGTAATAGTTCTTTTCCTTAAATTTTTAGGAATGCCTTTATACACAACCAGACTATTATTTTGCCTCTTTTTATTTGTGTCACACTGGATATTGATACTTTATAAATTGAATGTATTTGACTCAACTATTTTAACAAAAAGAATCTGAGAATTATTTCTTTTCAAAAGCTACTTTATTATATTCAACATTTTTTATTTTTCGAATTTATTCTATGAGCTAAATTTCAGTTTTTTTTTTTATAAAGCTTTTTGTAATAGTTCTATTCCTTAAATTTTTAGGAATGACTTTATACACTACCAGACTATTATCTTTTATCTTTCTGTTACATTTTACCTTAGCTATCCTTTGGATAGCAATGGATTAAAAAATGTTGAATATTTTATTTTATTGTCTTTTATTAAAGTGAAATAAAAAATTATATAAGGTAAGGCAAATTTGGTCAGTTGCCATTTTGACAGATCAGCAACCGAAAAATATACACATTAAGGCAAATAACTGAATATTAGAACATTTAATAAAAAAAATGATATACGACTAGTTCCGTGGATTTATTTTTTCGATGACCAAGAAAAGGAGTGAACATGGCATCTGTTGGGCGACACTTAAGAGGCAATTCTAATCCACTGGAATCAGGGTCTGAACTGTTAAGTAAATTTTCTTGCAGTAGGGTAAAAATTTGTATTCTCAAAGATGCGGTATCTTATTTAGTAGAGACTGTAAAGATTAAACACAAATTCATCGGTCAACAGAATATCACCACTGTTAAAAGTTTTTAATATTTGTTAAAATTTGTTGGGCTAGAAAGTAAAATTACAAAATTTTTCCATTTTGTTAACGAAAATAGGAAATATTTAATAAAATGTCTAAAGGCACATCCAGACTGATGAAATATTTGAAAGAAAACATCAAATATTTAATTAACGTAGTCTGAACACAAACTATTTTTGAGTATCAAATAAAATAACAGCTGATTTTGAGCAAATAAAAGTATTTGCCGGCAAACAAATATTTGTCCAATGTGAACATAGTGTGAACACAAAAAATCAAATATTTTAGTAATTTTTGAGCAAACATTTATTTGATATTACAAAAAAATTGTAAGAGCAAACAATAATTTTAGCCATGTTCCGGATAGAAGCAATTTTTCCTGTAAGTTTTCGGATTCTAGACTTTGGTATCGTGCCGCTATTAGCAAATTTTTGCGAGTTACCGCTAATTTAGAAACTTTTATAGAATTTTTGCCATTCCTTATAGTTTTAGGCACATTAACTAAATTTTATGGCTGGTTTGAAATATTAAAATGGTTCGCGAATTTTCGCTATTTTTGCAACATTTTTTTTTTTGTTTTTCCCCTACATTTTGTTTTTTAACCGATTTAGCAATTTCATATATATTTTAGGGTTTGTTTCCAAGTTTGCAATTTTTCGCAAATTTTAGCCATGTTCCCGTTACACGGAGGCTTCCATTTTTTACATTCTCTTGTTCTCACTATAAGAGATGCTGATCCACAGAATAAAATGAATAAATTAGCATTTGCGCTCATTTTTACTATTTAAGAAATATATTTTTATTTTTGAACACTTTCTTGAAATAATTATTTGATGCAAATATTTCTTTTAATCTGAACGCATGGCAAACATGAAAGAATTTATTTTATTTAACACTGCTTGCCAACTGTTTCATCAAACAAAAATTGTCAAATATTTGAGCTTAGTTTGAACATTAAACAAAATATTTTTTTGTTTCACACAGTTTGAAGCAAATATCAGAACAAATATTTTCGTCAAATATTTCATTAGTCTAAACGTACCTTAAAGTTAAAAAAACGTATTAACCTTTAGCTTTAAGAGCCGTTTTCTTAAAAATCTACACAGCAACAAAAACTTTATGATTGACTAAATACTTTTTTTTTTGGCAACTGAAATCTACGTTAGTTGCCATTTGTAATATATTTTCGGCAACTGGCAGCTCAACTAAAGTTCGGTAGTCATACATAATCTACCCATGAGTAAAAACATTTTTTATAAAATAACTGAAAATTTTGCTTTTGGGCTTTCTTTAAACAAGTAATTTTAACTACTAGTGATGAAAAACAAAATCATAAGATGCCCAATAAAATAATACAAGAAAGTGAAAGCTTTGTAAAGATGATATGAAGCCAAACAAAATACTCTTAAGTGAAAAACTAAACCCGACAAAAAAAGCAAAAACAATATACACAAAGTAAAAAAGGTTGAAAAGGAAATTAAAAACAAAAGTCTGAAAACAGTTTCAAGGCAAAAAATTACATATTTTTTAAACTAAAATTTGAGACTTTAAAATAAAGTTAGTTCCGCATTTGGAGGTGGAAGAAAAACACAAAATCCATTAAGTAACAAGATCAGTTATTTAAAGGTTCAAAAACTGAACTATAAATAACATGAACACATACTTTAACAACTACCTAAATAAAAGCAACACTATACTAAAGTGTTTTAAAACATATTGCTCTTAAATCTGTTATTAGCTTAATGACGTTTTAAATATATATAAATTTTAACTTTGAAAAATAAACCATTTTGTTTTTTGCAAATGACTTTGGTGGTATTTCTGTTTTTTTTTTCTTACACATAATAATTTATAGAAAATACTATAAAAACTGATCGTTTGTTTTTCTTCAATAACCGCAAATAATTATTAAAACTTGCAAAATGTTTATTTATTTTTTGTTTATATTTTGTAATAAATGTTTTTGTGTTACACAAAAACTTAATAAAAAAAAACAGTCATGTTTTTTTAATGGCATTCAAGAAGAAAAAAAAAACAAAAGTCTTAATACATAAACTTAATGATATATAATAAATTATAGAAAAATCATTAAAAACGGCTTGTCTTCAAACGTCTTCTAATACAAAATTTATGCATAAAATAAATTTTAGTAAACATTAAAAAAAAAAAACTAAAAAACTAATTTGTTATTAAAAAAAAAAACAATATATGTGACCCATCTTTAGGGGATTTTGTTATTTTTTAAAAGCAATTATAACTGTTAATTTTTAAAAAGTAATCGAACAACTTTGACGTTAACAAACTTAAAACAGTAGCCAAGTCTTAAAAAAATTAACATTAGCCATTTTGTTTAGCTTTTAGTTTAAAACGCTGTTATAAAAACGAAAGACTTAAGAAAGAACCTTGAAACGATAAAGTGGAGATGTTTTTATTTGAAAAATAAAAGTTCTAAAATAAAATTTTGTTAGAACAAGATGGCTAATAAAAACAAGTGAAAGTTTACAACTTTTTGAAAATAAATTTATTATTTAAGAAATTATGTTAACAAAAAAAATTATTTGTAGCAAAAGTGAATAAATTGTTGTACTGTTTGGAAAAAAAGAAAATTTTTGTTAAAACAATCAATAAATTTTGAAAACCAAAAGGGTAATTTTTTGTGCAAAAAGTTATTTTTTGTTGAAAAAGTAAAGCAAAAATTTGACACTAAATGACTTTTTAAGGTAAATTAAAAAAATAACTTTTGGAAAGAAATCACTTATGTTACATAAGTTACTTGTTTGAGAAAAATGGTAATTGTGAAAGAAATGTGTAATATTGCTAAATGGTGAGTTGTTTTGTAAAAACTTGGAAAAATAAAAACTTGCTTTTTTTTTAACCATACGACCCATTTGTGAAATTAAGGCAAGCAAAATAAATGAGATCGCCTATTTGTGATTCTTTTTAAATCCTTTCCTGAATTTAGGAAACTTATTTTGAATTTGGTAATGAGACATTTTTGGACGTCTACAAAATAAAATAAAATAAAATGAAATAAAATAAAATAAAATAGTTAGTATTGTGGTTATTTTATTGAACTGCTAATGGTTTTTTAATCCAAATTTTGATATTTTAATCTGGCTTTAGTTCATTGAATTTAATTTTCATTAAATTATTTTTATGAAGAAAGGAATTTTACAACATGAAATTAATTAATATTTATTTATAATTTGTCATTCTTAGCTGAGCTGGGAATTGAACCCAGGTTTTCACGAACAGGTTGCCCAGACTAGTTTCGATTGTAACCACACAATCTCTTCAGTGGTATTTGCCGTTTAGCTCTCACCGCCACGGATGTCGTCATTAGGCAAACATCAATCTTTAAACCAAATGGTATTTTACCTTGGTAGATCGAAATTTGCTTTGAATGAATGATTACCTATTTTAATTGATTTACATGTTCTTCTTTACTTCTTGTTTTAATAAAATAAAATAAAATAAATTAAAATTAATAAAATAAAATAAAAGAAAATAAAATAAAAAAAAAAAAATAAAATAAAATAAAACTAAATGAAATAAAATAAAATAAAATAAAATAAAATAAAATGGAATAAAATAAAATACAATAAAAAAAAAAAAAAAATTAAATAAAATAAAATAAAATAAATTAAAATTAAATAAAATATAATAAAATAAAATAAAATGAAATAAATTAAAATTAAATAAAATATAATAAATTAAAATAAAATAAAACAAAATGAAATAAAATTAAATAAAATGAAATAAAATAAATTAAAATTTAATAAAATATAATAAATTAAAATAAAATAAAATAAATTAAAATAAAATTAAATAAAATAAAATTAAATAAAATTAAATAAAATAATATAAAATAAAATAAAATAAAACAAAATAAAATAAAATACACTAAAATATTTTTGAATTAAACAAACTTGCATTAATGTTAAAAACAATTTCGCAACATCAAAGACTTTTTGTGAAATTGAAAGATTTGTGTAAATGGACTTTTTGAAAATACAAAGTATTTTTTTGGAGAATTAATAAAATCAATCAAATAATACAACTACAACTTGGGTTGGGAAAAACCAGCCAATTGTAGGGGAATGTAAGAAGGATAAAGTCAATGTTTATTGTTGTGGCTTTGGTAATGCTTTGATATTGTTACAAGTAAGATCTGAGTGTTTAAAAGTCTTATTCACTTTGTGGTCTAATTTGTATAATTTTTTTAGCTTTTCTAAAGTCTTTGGAAAAAGTTTCCTGATGAGCTGGCCTAAGCAACCAGCGAAATGCGCATAGAAACTAGCTTTCCCACAACAATAAATTTCAGTGTTTTTGTCATAAATAAAAATTGGAAGTTTAGCACGACATTAATAAATGAATTAATTAATAATAAAATCTTTATTTTCTTAAAGTTTTTGCTGTTTTAATTAGGCGTAAGTTCATCAATTGTAATTTTCATTAAATTATTTTTATTGACCCGAGTTGAATCCCGTGTTCAGTCAAGAATTATCAAAAAAATTTAATTCATTTCATGTTGTATAAAAATAATTTAATGAAAATTTAATTATATGAACTTAAGCCTAATTAAAATATCAAAAACTTCAATTATTTATTTTCTATTATAGATACTACTATTGAAAAATATTGGTTGAAAATGCCATAATATTACACCAAAATTTAATCCTTTTTAAAAGACTGTACACATATATTTTAAAATATTATTAATTTGATTTTCATAAAAACTTCCAAATGCTTAAATATATTAAAAAATATTTATCAACGCGTTTTGGGATTTTAATTATTATTAAAAACGTGCGTACTTAAAGTTCCTCAGATAAAGCTTATGTAATCAAAAACCTCTAGTATCTAAGATCTCCTTAAGCAAACCAAATACTATACAGTTTAAAGCTTAAAGGCATTAAAACCACCCCCTTCCAGTCTCTCGGTTCTAAATTTTTAAAAAAATAATTACTTGTCTTTTTCCCAATGATCACGAAAAACGAAGCCACACGTATCAAGAACTCTAACATATTAAACATTTATTTCTTTTTCAGTTTTTGCCAACAAATCAAATAAACTTTAGAATTTTTGGAAGGTTTTTAATTTCAGTGATTTATTGTCAAAGGCGCGTGCGATATTTGAGACTTTTTGTTTTTTATTTATTCAACCAACATCTATTCAACACCTTTATTTGCTTTTTATTTTGTTGTTGGTATAAATTTTACTGCAATTTATACCAAAAGCTGCTTATTTTGACAGTTAAGCAAATAAGACAATTCCGCACCTAAAAAAAGAACAATTATATTAGAGAATATACAAAATGCTTCTTTAGAGTGTTTTCATTTTATCCATAGAGAAAAAAATTTAACAAAAAATTTTAATAAAATATTTTTAAATATTATGTTTTTTAATATTTTATCATTAACAAAGTCCGGGTAATAGATTATATTTAGAAATTAATTAGTTTTTTAAGCATAGTCGTTGAAATTAGGAAATTAATGAAATGAGTCATAAAAAATATAAATTTTGCATTATTGAAAGAATATTATTAGAAATAATTTCTTAATCTTAAACGAACATTTGCTTGCTGTATTTGATTTTTAATGAAGACATACAAGATTAAATCTGGGAAGCTGCTCTATTAAACAACGAACTGAAATAATAGAATTAAAAAAAAAATATGTATTTATACAGAATTTAGTAATAACTAAGAAATCATGTCTTCATTTATGTGGGATCTTCACAACATTTTAAGAATATGGGCAGAGAAAAATTCTGGAGCATTTATTCGGTCCAATAAGACTTTAAGGTTGAAAGTTTGTTGTAAAATATAATCCGATAGGATTATTGGTATTATTGGATAAGATCGGTAATTTATTTTATATTGGGGTTGCTCAATCCCGCAGCATATTGGAAAATTTCTTGATGTCAACTCAGAAGAACCACCCAAAAATGTTGTTTGTAAAAAGTGGAGCCAGCGCATAACGCAAAGCAACCACTGGAGTATATTTTCAAACTTATTATTTTAAGAGGCAGCGCTTTTCATTGGACGCCATGTTCTACGGAATAACCCGCTCCAGATTTCTTATATTTTAAGGTATTTAAAAGGATAAATGTACATGAATGAACCACAAAGTAAACACCAACTAAAAAAAATATGTGGGAAAAAATTCAAGCGAACACTCTGAAATATAAAAAAAAAATCAAGAATAGAGCGCGTCTATATAAAGCTGATATGCTTTATTAAGCCCAGGTCAGCTGTCCAACAAACTGCAATACTGCTTTTAATTTTTGACATAAGCTCTGGCAAATCATCATGAGTAGACTTACGTTTAACAACGCTACTAAATTATCCAAATTAACTTTGAAATTTTGGCTCAATAGGTTTGTTGTTCAGCCAAACATCCAAATGTGGAGTGAGACCAATTCACATCATACCCTTAAGACTCCATTAGTCTACTTCCATACTATGAAACATTTGCTGCGAGACATTTGAGTTTGATGGCGAACACGAATGCAATAGTGTACCTTGTTTAATGTGCATGCAGTTTTTGTGAGCTTATTGTTGGGAGGAAGAAGAAGAATGAGCGCAGGCATACAAAATGCTTTAAATGTTGCAAGACAAAAGTTTAAGTATATGGACGCGATTACAGTTCCAAAAGAAAACTGAAGAAAGTTTCTAGTCTTAAGCAAATGTTAAATGATATTGAGAAGGCTATATATCCAAAAAATGCACCGTGAGGTGCGTCTTATATTCTTTTTGACATACAGCCAGCAATGAGCAGACATGTCAAGAACAGCCAAGGTTCACATATGCCCGAAATTTAATTGATTCAAATATATTTATATATATATGTATATATATATTTTTTTCAGCAATTTAAAATTCTACTGGGCTTATAAAAACACACCCTATATTCAATAGCCAACCTGTCGAATGTTTTTGTGTCTGATAAGTTTGAAATTTGGGCTTATTAGAAAGCAAAATTGGAACATATGGAGTGAGACCAATCCACAACAGAACCTACAGACTCCAATACAGCAATGTCAATATTCCCGCAGTTAAATTTAACTGTTATTGATCCTTAGAAGAAAACAATTTTCTTCAATTAAGATTAAACTTATTATTTTATTTCTTACAATTTTAAGTTATATCTGGCTAAAAAATTACCCTTTACTTAGCATATTAATCATAAAAAGAAGTTAACCTACTTCCGATTAAGAAGCTAGTGCTAAACTAAAAATATTTAAATAAGTGTGCTGCTTAAGTCTTTTGTTTTTAAGACTATAAAGAAGAGTAATTGGCTAATGGCAAAAGTTGAATATCAGCAGTCACTTTCCTGATTTATGACTAAACATGTTGATGTATTTTAGTAAACAAATTTTATTTTAAAAGTTTTAATATTATGCAAACGTTGTTTTTGATACAAAAATATTAAAAAATATCTCAATCATTTATTAATTTATATGTATATATTTTTTTTATAAAAATGTTCGATCAAAAACACCTCATTTCATGCTTAATTAGATTGTTGTATCTATTTTGTTTATATATTTTGCTTTTGGCACATGTTAAAGACCTGTTTAAGTTTGTTTTTTGTTGTTTTTATAATTTATTGGGGTTAGTCATATTTTAAATTATTTTGATATTATTATTTAAAATGATTTCATTAAAATATAAAACAAAAATTATTTTTTTGTTTTGTTTTTTTTTTTTTTTTTTTTTGATTTTCGTAAAAACAAGTGAACTTGAGACAGTATTTTAATTTCTGAAAGGAACTGCAAGCAATTGCCAAAAGTGTTGAAAAAAATATCAACTAGCCAGTACTTAATCTAAAATCCTTCATGGTTAAATACTTAAATTGAATTTTTAATGATTAACTTTTTAGAAAAAAAAAACAAAAATAAAATCAAAATCGTACATTCAACAAAATTTATAGATTATCTGAATAGTTGTGTGTTTCAGTAAATTGCATACACTAAAGATACCATTTTGCTACTAAAACCACGAAAGTTCAAAAATAATTTTTGAAAAGAGCTCATCTCTGAAAGTGTAATGACCATTTTCTCCTTAAAATATTTCTTAAGACACTTTGTATTTTTGTATCTGAGCCCTTTTCGATATAAATGATTCAATTCCTACTGTGGTTATTATGAAAGTTGGAGTGTTAATAATAAGAAAAAATATTTGGTTTATATATTAAAAATTAAATATTGCACAGTTAACTTACATAGTTTGTGTCACAAGTAGGGAGATCGATTATTCGACTTTTTTCAAAAACCGGGTTTCGAATATTCCGAATAGTTGCTATTTAAAATAACCGGTTTTCGGTTAAGCATTTTTAAAATAACCGGTTAAACGGTTTTAATTCGAATACATTAAAATACAAAAATCAAATGAGTTTCTGTAATAAAACGTTAATTTAAATAAAAACAAAACAATTCACATAGGTAAGGAACCAACAAAATACGGAGCTATGACTTAAGGGATGTTCAGACCAAACACATATTTGACGATAAAATCGAAAATACCGTGCCCAGTTAATTGATCAAACTTAAGCTTTTTTTCATCATTTTTTTCACAATTTCTATTTATTTACAAAACTTTATTTGTAAGAAGATAATTTTATAATGTAATTTAAAAACTGTTAAAGGATGTTTGAACTAGCCAAACGTTTTGCAAATGCAAATAAAAAAATAATAGAAATTTAATAAATTTATTATTTGAGATATTCTCCCAAATTTATTTTAAATGAGTTTTAATTTGTTGGTGGTTAAGCATGTCTATTTGAATCTGTAGACTTCAACCATATTTTTGAAAAGTTTCAAACAAAACCTTTTAGACAGGATTATAGATTTCAAATTATTTTGTTTCAGCATTATAGAAACGAATATTAATATGAACATGATTTTTGTATGAAATATTTGTCAATTTATAGACCACAATTTAAACCTTCTATGACTTTGTTAGATTTCTGCAATTTAGTTTTGTAGTTATATAAATAAAACTGATAAATTTTTTTCATATTATTGATTCCGGCGGAATGTTGTAGTTTTAAGCATGAAGATCCGCTAGAACTATAAGAGTTTTTAGTGCCTTAACGGGCATTTCGGGTAACACAAAGGGCTAATATTTTACCCAATGGTTCATTTTTGGCAGCTATTTTAGTACAGTATTATTTGTCGTCTCTTTAAAACTACTTCAAAAGGAGCTGTTTTATTTTGAGCACATAATTGTCAAGCATGTGGACTAATTTAAGGTGATTAAGAGGTCGTGACGTTTAAGACCCTTTGAAACTTATCATTTTAGGGCACTTCAGACACCCATTTTTGCTTTTTTAATCCCGTTTGAAATATTTCCAGAGATAACATCTAAATTAAAATATATAATATTTAGAATACTCTCGCACAAATTAGTATTTACTTTTTAACTGGACACTTTTTTGTAGTATTTTGAATTGTTTTTGGGGGTTTTTTTTTTTTTTTTTTTGTTACAAGAACACATGCTTTTATAAGCGATTTGTTACTATCATTGCTCATAATTTATTTTGACTCTTGTTACATTTTGTTTTGACATTCTGCATAAAAAGTTCAAGTTTGCCCATAATTCAGTTAGAAAAATAAGTAAGAGTAAGGAAAACGTATATAAATTACACATTATTAAAATAACCGGTTAATTTCACCAAAATAACCGGTTTATTCGATATTCGAAAAATGAACATTTTAAAATAACCGACTTGGGCAAAACTAAAATAACCGGTTAAAACCGGTCGAATAATAACCGCCCGATCTCCCCAGTCACAAGTTTCGTTTACCAGCAGTATATAATCCAGCATTATATAATCCTAATAACATTTTTTTTTTTTTAGATTTCATATGGCGAATAAATAGAATTTTTTTTGTATTCTTTACTTTTTTTTTTAGAATTTTTTTTATTGTATAATTAAATGCTGGTCCCTCGATTTTAAACGAAAACTTCGTTCGCATAACTTACCTAAACTAAATTTTAAAATTGGTTTTTTTTAAATAAAAGTTAATCGAATGAAAGTTTCGTTCGAGGCAGTAAATTTGAAATTAAAAGTAACATTAAAAGGTACCCAGCAAAAACTAGGTAATGACTTGAAATTACTGAACAACTTACTTTTCAATGACTACTTCATACCATCTGCATTACACAGAAGTAGTTAAGTAATGGTTGACATATAATCTGATACAGAAGCACTTGTTTATGAGTTGATTAACAAAATTTATAATTTATTTATAATTAAATACATTTAAGGTTTTACTTATTCAAATCTTATACAAATTGATTTAAAATACATATTTGTTCTTACAATTTGTTTTTTTTTTATTTGTTATAAATGAATAAGAAATTGAATATGAAAAATTTAAATACTTAATTGGTTCTGATATGTATTTTAAAATTAAAATTTTGAATAAAAACTACACTTATCAATCAACCAAACGATATTATAACGATATCGTCTAGGTGATATAAATTATAATATATGATATCGATCTTGTATCATAAACGATAGTATTTAAATTGTTCCTTTCCCTATAATAATGCTTTTCAATGAAAATATCATCAGCGCAATTATGAAAGAAAAACTCCCTGGGAGTTTTCTCCCTTCTCCCATTTTTCCTATGTTAATTCAATTGTAGAAATGGGAAAAGGGAAAAAAACTCCCAGGGAATTTTTATTCATAATTGGGCTGCATATCGTTTTGCAATCATATCGTTCTCTGGTTTATTCGGTATGAATATGTCCTTAATGCAGGGTAGTGAAATTTTCCATTAGAAAGCAAATTAAATTAAAGTCAAACTTTGATTGACAAATTCAGTTTTGTTGTTAACAATGTGCAGTGTCTATTTGTAAGCAAACGTGGTAATGACTTATTTAACTCCCTATTTTTAAGCGAATGTGGTAATGACTTATTTAACTGCCTATTTGTAAGCGAGGGTGGTAAGTACTTGCCTCCAATGACATCACCGTGTTAAAAAAATGAGTTAAAATGCCAATGTATAGGTGGTGAAGAGTAGTTATATTAGCTTTTTAACTCATTACTTTGCAATGTAAGTTTTTGCTGGGTAAGAATGGAATAACATGTAAAATGTTTGTACATATGTAAATATGTATTGACGTAGGTTTTAAATTTGGTAATCGTTTCAGCTTAATACGTTCGATACATCGATACGTCGATATTTTTATATAATAAATATCTATACTCTTAAAAAATATCGATACGATATATATTGATAAAATTTTCAATTTGCCCATTCCTACCCTTCATCACAGGTGGAAATAGGTTTGTCAATCCGTTTGTAATATCAACAATATTGATCTTAGGCCCTATAAAGTATATAAATTCTGGGTCCTTATTAGTAGCGAAGTTGATTTAACAATGTCCGTTGCAATGGGTTTTCTGAAGACCCCAAGATGGGAACTAGGTTGTCATATATTTATATTACACATAATCCGGAATTGTATGCTATTAAAATTTAGCCAGATCTGTCTCTAAATTTTTTTTTATTGTTTGGTTTTTAATTAAATATTTATTGAATTTAACATTTGTGTATACGTTTTCTTCCTTAGTCCCGCAAAGCTTTTTAGCTTATCTGCATTGCTGAGATATGAGCAAGAAATCACGACTGTTTCTAATTTTTGCCCATAAAATCCCTCGTTGTTGATTTTTGGGTTCTTAATGTGAAGATTTTTTTTTGCATTTTAGTACACTTAAATAGAGGCATTTGCTTTAAACGAAATAATATACTGAACAAATTTTATTTTAATGGTAGTTAATAATGTGTGTTAATTCCATGATTCACTATCACACATCTCATACGTATTTTGAAGAAAATACAACTTTGTCATGGTTAGGTGTTATTTTTGTTTGAAAATTTCAAATAATAATTAGATCAGAGATTCATTTTCGTGAAAAACGTTCTTGTGAGATAGTGTATCATGGCATTTAGTGGATAAGTGGTCTAGTGCGCTGAACTATGGTGAAGGGTGTATAAGATTGGGCATAGCCGTATATGGCACTCTCACTTGTTTTTTATTATTTTCATATAATTTTAGCTTTTATATGTTTGATTACTTTATTAAAACTAAAAAAAAATAGTTTACTTATTTTACTTGAGCCTCTAGAAAAATTTTAAGTTTAACATTCCCTTAATTAAATTCATGAATTTATTCCATCTAATAACATGTGCCATAACTACTTTGTCTTGCTTACGATAACATGATAATTAGTTTATTCAAATACTTATTAAAATATTGTTTTGGTAATAAATTTTTAAGCAAATAAATCTGGTTATTTAAATGATAATGATATTTCTTTTTTTTTATTAAATTTTTGAATGTTAAAGAATTATAAATTATCTAGATTGAGCTAATTTATTCGGGTACTAAAAACAACTTTTGTTTTTTTTTATCAAATTTATTATATAAATTAAAATCACCTGGTGTTTAAAAAAAAATTTCAATTTTGATGTAGATTTTATGACAGTTTCTTTAAGTAAAGTGACATATAATAAAAACAGTCAGTTAGATCTGAATTTTTAACCTAAGAACCCATGTTCTGGAAGAAAAAACCGACATTAAACCTGCAGATTACACACCCTTGGCCCGCCTTCTCTTTTAATGTTTTCAAAAGCAAACTGAATACGATTACAAAACTTTATGTGCACATTGTGGATAACCTTTTTCTTAGCGTTGTAACCTTAGGACAGATAAGATACTCTTGGTCCCTAAGCAAAAGAATAAGGCCCTAATTGTGTAAAACGCAACGCAATGCCAAAATTTACATTAAAAGCCAAAACAAAGTCAAAAATATTTTATAATTTTGTTGTTGCTTTTTACAGCAATTCAGTCTGCGATTTAAAATTTTCAATGCCACAAGTTATGCAGAGTTTGAAATTTAAAAATTCAATACGAATCCCTGTGGAAAGCAACAACAATATTATAAAATATTTTTGACTTAGTTTTTGCTTTCAATGTAATTTTTCGCGATTTGTTTTATACAATTGTGGCCTAAATCCATTATTAAAATGGTCACCGCAGTGTAGGTAGCTTCATACTGGGATAATCCTTAAAACATTTGCCTTAATACTATAATGAGTAAAGAAACAACTTCTTTAATAAGTTTGTCTTAATATTAATTCCAATAGTGGATACTTATTTGCTTGGGTATGCTATTCGATTAGAGTCTTGCATATTTCCAAAAAAGTCATAATAAAAATTAAGTTTTATATAGTTTTTTTAAAAGCTTAAAAATTTCTTATTATACCTTAAAATTTATTTACGTATTTGAATCAAATTAAATTACAAACAATTGGTCTTTATTTGTTTTAAAAAGGCCAATTTTATATAAAAAACAAATCAAACGACTTAGACAACGAACATGTTTTTTAATCCATTGGGTGAATAGTTTAAAAATACGGATCTCACAACAGATGACATATCTTTATTAACTTACATATGTATATGTATGGCATTTTAAAGTGTGAGAACTAACATTTCTTCTTGTTTTTGCTTCGCAAGTGTCGAAAATTTTATTGACAATGCATTATTTGCTGGAAGTTCCCCAGTTAAAAAAATATGTGTTTTTTGAACCACTTAAGAGAAAAAGCGCATAATCGACCGCTTCAATCAAAGCGCTCTTATACAGAAGTAAATGATAACGAATTATAGATTTAAAAAGGCTGCTATTTTAGTGCTGGCAACTTCTTCGTTTTAAAGCGAATAAAAAATAAAAATGTATTATGGTATACGAATATGATTGAATATGCTTTTAAACAAGGAAAAGCAAAACTCTAATTAATATGTTAATATAGTTCGCCCTTAAAAAAGCAATTTAGGAGTGCTTTGGTTGCATATTTTATTAGGCTAAAGGAAGCGCTTTTTGTCAGCAGAAAATAGCCTTCCAAGCCGGGAACACCCCATACAAAAATCATTCATCTCTACATCAGGTTTGAAGCGATTTGAGTTATGAATTCATACATAAAACCTGTTCCTTTTGGAGCACATTGTTTACTGGGTCTGCTCAAGTTTTTCAATTTGAATTAAAGCACAGCTACAGTACATCGATTGCTCACTGAAGCTTATGTTATGTTGTACACTTCTAAAGTATTGATTTGTAATACAAAAGAAAATAATCACCGGTCGACTAAAAGATATCGAAGATGATGAATTTAATGCATTACTTACAACGCTTGCCAGCAAATGGCTCTATTGATTAACGTGATAACCTGGCCTGCGGTTAAAAATTACATTGCTCCTAACACCGGATCAATACAATGCGTCGACCAACGTCCTTATACCCTCTCATCACAAAGCCGTGACACAAGCGAAAGAGTCCCGACCTCGAATTTATGCTTTTGAATATGTTTTCCACCTCAATAAAGGGCGGAACCTATTTAACCTGTCTACCTGGTTTACAAAGCAACTCCACACCGAGCAATTTACTCTTCCCGCGATTTGAGATGTTTTCAACGAACAAAAGCCAAGAGATGTTTGAGGACGTTATTGCTGCTTAAGCGCCATAAAACAAGGAAAATTTGCATTAAATTATTACTGGTGATGCAAAGTGGATTAATTATTACAACCGAAAGCGCAACAAATCGTATGGAAAGTTTAACCGATCAGCCGAATAAACCTAAACATATATATGTTGGGAACAGAAGAATAACATTTCTTATAACCCAGAAGATACAAGCCCGATTGATTCGTATAAAGCAAGCATTAACCGAAAAACGACCTGAATATGCGATCAGATCCGAAACCATTATATTTTATCACGACAATGCTTAGCCTCAAGTAGTTAAAATAAAGTGATTAGGAAGTTTTCCTCACTCGCCTTATAGTCCAAAGCTTGCCATGTCCGACTACCATTTACTTTGAACTATGTAGAAAACTCTCACGGCAATACGCTTAAGAACAGCGTAATTCAAATAAACCAACATATGGGAAAGGTCATTGCTAACGACAGCTAATACTTGAACGAATTCATGCTTTACCACTGCTGCACAATTAACCCTTGAACTTTGTCAACAGTCCCATATTTTTTAAGCTATACACCCAATAACAATTTGTTTGTGTTGGTAATTAAAAAAAAACTATTTAAAATATACCAAATTTTTTTTTAATAAATCTCACATTATTTCTCTACTCTTTTCTTTATTTTTTTCATAAAGTCTTTTAAAAGTCTGCTTAAAAACAATAAAGTTTGTCAACCATCTGTGACAGAAAGTAAAACAGACTTGTTGTGAAAGTTGTAATAAATTAATACAAAAAGGAAAAAATAACTTATATTAAATTGTTTATATGTATATATTTTCATAAGTTTTTTTTTTAATTTTTGTTATTACTGTTGCAAATCTTTTCTTTACTTTAGCTTTTTAAAATTTATTTTTTCTTATACTACATATCAACATTTAATTGATATGCTTTGAAAATATCATTTAATTTGCAAGAGTTGTTATGGTCATATGATATTTAATAGTTTTAAAATTGATTAAAGAAATTTGAATTGTATTGTATTGTTTATTATTTTTCTTTATTAAAAATTTAATCTGATATTTGATAAACACTTTCATTGTTTTCAATAGGAATATCATATATCTGAAACACATAAGCGGCTTAATTTTTTTTTTAACGAAGTTAAAAGGGGCAAGGTAAAAACAATTTTTATTATCATATCAAAACACAATAAATTTTTAATAAAACCAAACTATTTTTTTAAAAAACAAAAGAAACATTTTGAAATGATGAGAATAAATTTTTTTGTTAAACTGAACAGATTGCAATCGATTTAATTGCAATCACATGATTTCTCGTTAATGATTGCTAATTTTTTGATTGCATTCAAAATCGGAAAATTGATAGTATGATTTTAATTTTAAATCATGAAATCAATACAATAAAAAAGATTGAATCAATTTTGTTTAATCAATTTATATATTAATTGATTCTAATCAAATTTCATTGCAATCGATTTGATTGCAGTATTTTAATTGCAATCAAATCTAGTAATTTCAATCAAAATTTAATAAAAATCAAAATTTTCGTTCTCTTCAAATGAAACTCCTTCTTCTAGAAATAAAGCTGACTTTGATAATTTCCATTGTTTTTAAAGCAACCGTTAGATTGCAATTATAATATATACTCGTTGGGCTTTAACTATAGTTGTGATTAGAGAGGAATCGGTTGAAATTCCATGAGTTCAATAAATATTTGATTGCACTTTAATTCATTGTATTCAAAGATTTGTAAAAAGAATGATTTTAAAATTATTGCAGTCACAGACATTGCAAATTTTACAGGATTTCATTTTGAAACCTGAAATCATTTTGAAATCAAATAATGACATTGCAATTTTGACAAGATTTCATTTTGAAACCTGAAAACATTTTGAAATCAAATAATGGCATTAGTTTGGTAGAAATCATTTTGATATCAAAGCCAATTCGTTGCAGTTTTCAGCAGCCCTGTAACTGAAGGCGGTTTTATTTAAAACCTTGATTACCCCATTTTCATAAGTGTTTTTTGAAATATGAATTATTCAAACTTATTGTGTCTAAATCCCATTTCTGGAGATGGTTTATATGCTTTTCTTTTGTTATTGCCTACAACTTTCATAAATTTAGAATTGCAAGATCTCCAATTGATGCGTCTAATCCGAGTGATATCTAGTACCGCAGGAACCAGTAGACTCCAATGAATAAATTATAAATTGTGTAAACTTTTCGCTTTTATATTCGCTCCCATCCGCAATTCCTCTCTCTCTCTCTCTCTCTCTCTCTCTGAGGGCTGTTCATATGAGGGTTTCTCTGAGGTACTGCACTTTTGAAGGATACTTCAAACTTGTCTAAAACTTAAAATTAGAAGATCTTCTCAAGATCGCTTTGAAATCTAAAAGTCTGACAGTTTATGTATACGATGTTTTTTTCATCTGACTTGTCAAAGTTTCCACTACAAGGTTTTGTTTGTTGTGCTTAATTCCCTTTTTTTAAATAATTGTTAAAAAAAAATACTGAAATTTTTTGTTGGAGGATAAGCTGTTCCTATGCGCATTTCACTGGTTGCTTAGGCCAGATCATCAGGAAACGTTCTCCTAAATAATTTTAGAAAAGCCAAACAAGACTACAGAGGGAATGAGAATTACCTACATACGCTCAAAAAGTCTTTTTTGCAACAATATCAAAGCTTAAACAAAATAACAAACAATAAATCAGTGATACAATTATTTGGAATTCTCCCAACATTAATTGTAGTTGTGAGTGGGTAAAGAAAAAACATATTAAAAACAAAAACAAATTGCTTTTATTGTTTTCGCAAGAAATCAAAATAAAAACAATTTGCCAGTTCAGTTTTTTTATGCACGTGCACTTGCAAAAATTTTATTACCAAAGTTGTTTTTGGGAATACAATTATTTATTAAAAGATTTTGTTTGTTGTGCTTAATTCCCTTTTTTTAATAATTGATAAAAAATAAATACTGAAATTTATTGTTGGAGGATAAGCTGTTCCTATGCGCATTTCACTGGTTTTTTAGGCCAGATCATCAGGAAACAAAATCTTCTAATGAATAATAGTATTCCCAAAAACAACTTTGATAATAAATTTCCACTACAAAATAAAATGCCTTTTTTAACATTGCTGATGTAAAAGTCAGATGCGAGGTCATCTGACAAAATATCAATTAGGGTGTGCTCTATTTTCTTCTAGCATACCATCTGACATCAGGAAACCAGCAGCGTCAGTCCACTTTTTATGGAAACATTAGCCGGCTTAAGTTAAAATTTTGCATATATGATCATTTCACCATTGAGTAAAAATTATGCACATATATCTAACAAACGTTTTATTATGATCGAATTATAAGAAAAAAAATTTAAGTTGGCTAAGTCTTTTACGGAGCAAATAAACATTTTTGTGTTGGTAGCACGCTTTTTTTGAAATCTTTGGTTTCTGCAAAAACTATGCGAAAATAAACAGAGACTATGTCAGATTAGATGTACGTTTGTAGCCGAATATTACAAATCTTGTGTAACACAGCAACTTTGACAGACACACATAGGACTTGAAAAGTTGATAAGTTCGATGTAAAACACGTCGTGTATATGAACCTTTATCCAGTACCACGGAAGCACAAGAAGGCCTCAGAAAGTAAGATGAGCCATAGTCTGCTTATAGTAAGGTACTTTCGGGCAACACTTGGTAGCAGAAGGTTAAAACCAAAATGAGGGTGGGGGCGATGGTATATTTTAACAATTCTAGGTAATAAAAGGAGTTGAGTTTTGCCCGTTAGCTTTGCTGAAGTTTAGCTTAATGTCTCCAACGTAATGTTGTGTTGCTATTCAGCAGAAGCTGCTTTGCAGTATAGTTTTAGATAGCGCCTGATTTTAAATAAAAAACAAGTGAAGGGTGTTTTTTTAAGTCCGATAAAATTTTAAAATGTTAAAAATTTCTTATACAAAATATTAAATTTGAATTTAAAAATTGTTTGTATTTTAAAATCCAATACAAATCATTACCACTTGAAAATTATTTCGGTCATATCATTGCCACGGCTATCCTTGACGTAGCACATTCTAGCCGCCAAATTTTTGGCCTCTTTTTCGTGCATTGATGGCCAAATGTCAGAAAAAAAACATGAACAATATTCTGGCCTCCTAAGAAAGAAAGCTTGTGCTCACGAACTTTATTTTGAAGCTTGCCAGTACAAATTTAAAAACAAGAGAATTGACTCGAATTGTGCTTGCGAGTAGAATTTTTTCCTACCCTGCTCAAAACTACTAAAATGGAGATTTAACTTTCTTTCTTAGGAGGGCAGTATTGGCCTTCAAGGCATTTTTTTGTTGCTGGCTTATCAGCATTAACCAGTGACTTCATGTAGCCTCATAAGAAATAATTAAGAGGCGTCCAATTGCACGACCTTTTACGCCAATTGACAGATTCATTTCATAAAATCAATTTATTGCAAAAATTTTGATTTCAATAATTAGAATATTGCGGTCGCCGCATGGCACGTAACACCATCCTGCCGAACCATATCTCCAAACAAAAAATGATGGATCACGATACGGTAGCGATCTCCCAGTACCAGCTTGATTTTTTATTAAATTAGGTATAAAGCGCACCTAACGGTGTAATGGAGTGTGTAGGGCCTGTTGTGGATTAGTCTCACTCAATATAACCAAAAATTAAGCCTCATCGCTGAACACAATTTTGCGGTAAAAATCGATAACAAATTTTAAAATTAAATGTGGATAATTTCGTAACCTAGTTTTATTGAACTTTTGAATTTTAATTTTTGTAAGATTCTTTTTTTTTACTTTATACATGATGATTTACCAGATCATTCTGATCATCAAAGAAACCGTAAATATCCAAGTTTTTCCTTGTGCGGCCAATAAAAGCAAAAACAATAAATTTATTTATTTTTAATTTATTTATTTATTTATTTCCAATTCCAAACACAAGACTTAAAGCCTCTTATGCAGTATAGAACTTTGTTTCAGCAAAAAAACAATTTAAAAAAAATTATAATTATTAAAGATAACATTTTTAAACAACAGAAAGAAAAAGTTTTATAATAGAAAAAAAATATAGAAAGAAAAAATAATAATTATTTAAATAATAAATTTAATTTATAATTCACAAAACGATAATAAACAAAAACACAAATCTAACAACATATTTGTTAAATAATTTAACGTGTAAAAAAAATTAATAATACTTTTTTTAAAGCTCAGTGTGTTACTAATTATTTGTATATTGTGCGGGAGTAAATTCCAAAGACGGATTGCATTAATGAAAAATTGCATTAATTCTTTTACTTCTATTAGAGCTGGATATAGGTAAGCTTCTATATAGATGTTGTGGCAGTTGAGTAAGCACGATTTTGTGCAAGAACATCAGTACTCTTGTTTTGAGTAGGTCATCAAACTGAATACCATATACATAATTTTACCGTAAAAGGAGAAACAGAATTAAACCTTTTCACGCCATATACGTAAAGAACAATACTTTTGAAGACCGAGTTTTGTTTTCTTGCACTTGCTGCATCACAGTTGGCAAATAACTCGCATCCATACATCAGAATTTGTAATACATAGGTTTTGGCGATAAGTATTCTTATTTTGACAGGTGTACAATAGTGGGCTTGCCAGAGAGTTCTAAGCATGGAAAACGTACGGCTACATGCATAATTAATATGGTTGCACCATGTCAAGTTCTTATTAAAAATAATACCAATATTTTTTGCTGCATTGACCCTTTGGTATATAAACCCATAGCCCTCTTATTCTGTAAGCGCTTCACGGCGAATTCTCCTTTGCATTACTGATTCCGAGGAAGAATCAGTTTTTGCTGGGAATAGTCGTTTCATGTTCTATGGAACCATTGCCTTTTGGCATATCTTGCAAATCCAATTTTTGCACTTCTTTTGAAACAATGGCTGCAGTAATATTTAAAATCATACAATGGACTTTTCTTCGACACATCAAATAAAAAACATCGATTTTTCATTCCATGTTGATTAGTGAAAAAAGCATCGGACAAACAATCAATTGAGTATGAACACAAAACATACTTAGGATCACTTTCTGATCTACAACTTTGACACCAATCGAGTCTATGTATTAAAAACTTTGTATCGAGTGTTTGAAAAACATCGATGTATATCGTCCACCACTAAGAAGTAGCCATACCAGGGAGTCTAAGCAGATGAATTTCACTCTGAGATTAGGACATAAAGGCGGGTACTAACCAGAAACCTTAAAGCATTTGTTTTTAAATCGATTTTCAATAACTAACTCTTAATTAGACGAGTTAAATATTGCATTTAATTATTTTTTTATACTATATAAAAAAGAAATAATACAAACTTTCGGGTGCCCCGGAAGGCTAGTTGGTAGCGTCTATCAGTGCGAGCGTTGCGGGTGCGATTCCCGCCAGAGACTGTGGTCCAATTCACTACAACTGGCTGAACGTCTAAGTTACTATTGCTCGGTTAATTAAGCTTAAATATAGTTTGTTATTACATTTAATAAATAACAAAAAAAATTCAAACTTACAGTATTTTTCTTAACGAGTTTTAAAAAAGTGTTTAATCTCACCTGTAAATAAAAAAAGAAAATTTATTAATTAGAAATACCAAAAAAAAAAAAAATTGATAACTCAAAAATTTAAGAAAAAAGATATTTTTTGTTCATCTGCTTCCAATGTTTATATTACAAATCTAATTAAATAAATAACATGTTGTTTTTTTTTCTTCTAATTTCAAAATTTAACACCACCATATTTAGTGTTATTGGGGGCTTTTTTATTTCTTATCGTTATTTGTATCATTTTTATTTTTATTGTTTTCAAAATTCACCGAAGTGTGCCGTTTTTCCATGATGTGTGTTTTTTTGCTTTCTAGTGTTATGGTAATTATATATTAAAAACAAAAGCAATTAGAGATGACTTATAAGTCCCAAACGAATTAAGTACACCCTCCCCCCTTTTTAATACAAACTTATTAAAGATTTTTTAAAAAGTTCAAAGACTTTTAAGGTTTAAAAGTAAATATGAAAATATTTGTTATTCCTTAAGAGTGATTTGTGTGACCAATATTTTAATGTAATAAATATACAACACCATATACAATGTAGGGTGCCAAAGTAATAACAAATTTTACAGCAACAACAATTGCTTAACAACCGCTATCAAGATCAAATAGTTTAAATGTGTGTGTGTGTTCTTTTTTTTTTTTTTGCTAGGAGTCGTTTTTATTTTAATTTGTTGTTCAACATAACACAGGGTCTCCACCTGAGATAATATCTGATATAATATGTGAGAAAACGTCGGCAGAATGAGAGAGCACATTTCTTCATGTTAATCTTAATATTAAACAAGGGGAACACGTATCTTATAAGACTTCATAATCGACTGATTCTCGTACAGTAAACTTGCATCGTTTTTATTATTTTTTATTCTTTTTATGTTGTTATTTGATTTTTTAGTTTAAAATATTGATTTTTTAAGCACTTTTTACAAGATTGGCACTATTTGCATTAATAAATTACAGATTTTAATAATGGTGGCTTATTATTGTTTTATATGTGTGTATGCATGTGTATTTTTGACAGCTCATCTTATAAGATAATTGTTATAAGATTTCTCATAACAACTGTCTCATAACATTTATTATAATATTAATACTAACACTATTTGAGAGTCCACACGTAAGATAATACTCTCTGCGATTGAATTTGACGTTTGCTGATATAAAAATCTTATATCTTATCTCAGGTGGAGACCCTGTGTAAGTGTTGTAAGACATCATGTTTGTTTATTTTTTTTTTACCATTTCATGGGTAGAGAATTACAATACACATTGAAATAGTCAGACAAGTTTTCTTAAAATCTCTCATATGTAACATGTGCATCAAAAAATAAAAACATTATTTTAGAATTCAATGATTTTATAACAACTTATTATTAAAAAAAAAAAAAAAAAAAAAAAAAATGTTATAAAACTAACAAAAGAAACTGGATTAAAATTAAAAAAATTACTAATTATAGAAAATAATTTTTAATGTGATACAAAGACAAAAGAAATAACTTTTGAATTAATTGCTTTTATTATAAATTTTAAAGAAAAAGTTGAATATATAAAAAGGGTTTCATGTGCCCAATTAATTTTTCAAGACTACTTTATATTGTTTTATATTCCCCAATTTTACAATAAAGTATAATTTTTTTTAAATTTTTTAGGCAAAAACTGCTTTAAAACAAAGAGCAGACCATTTCTATTGTCATTTAAATTATTTTTTTTACAAATATTTATTCATTATTATCTTTCTTTCAAATCCAGTTTGTATACCCTTCACCACAGTTATTTAGTTTGTCATTCCGTTTGTACTTTCTACGATACTCTTAGACCCTCTTAACTACATATTGTATATTCAAGGTCCTTATGAGTAGAGAACTGATTTGAATGATGTTCGCATATCCATATATATGTGTGTTGGTCAAAATGGGTTTTTCGAAGATCCCAGATATGATGGGGTCTTCAATGACGTTCTATATTAATAACACCTCCGGAATAGTTTCCTATTGCAGTTCAGCTAGACCATGAACATAATTTTTACCTTTGAAATGGGTAGGCCATACTCTTTGCAAAATTCTGGAAAGCATCAAAAGATATGCCTGAGGATGGAACCCTCATGGTAATAGAGGAAGAAGACGGCCGAAGAGCCGTGGCAAAATCGATATGACATTCAACTTCAATAAAAATATTTAGTCAATATAAAATAAAACAGAATAATATTGGAGATACCCTACGCAGAAACAATTTTCAGCAGTTTTTTATTAATTAAAAAAATCGTTTGAAATGTATTTCAATTTAATTATTGTGATAATTAAATCAATTAGTTTTTTAGTGGAAAAAAAAATAAAAATATAATTTTGATTTAGTTAATATTTTAGTTGTTTTCAAATAAATGTTTGAATAAAATATTAATTAAATAACAAAAAATCTTAATTGATTTTTTGGCCTTAAATAATATATTTTAGCCTTGCAGAATAGTTGTTGGGAATTGTCAAAACCTGAGCTATATTTAATTAAATCAATTAACACATTGTTTAAAATGGCAAAGCTTTTTGATAATTTTTTTAATTAAAATTAAAATAAATATCATTTATTGAAAAAAAATCACAATTTCCATTTTTTACAATTTTTAGTAATCAATAATCATTTTGGTAATGGGTGAAAAATCAACAAATTGTTTTATTGATTCTATGTATTTGGTAATTAGAGGCAATTTTTAATTATTTCTTTGTATGTTGACAAGAGGAATAAAAAAGGGTTAATCACAATTACAAGATTAAGTCCCAATAACAAACTAAGATGTCAAAAAGAAAACAGCTGTTTTTGATTTTCTCTTTCCCGAAATTACTTATTCTACTATTGTTAAGAATATGAGGAATTTTTCCTGGCAACAATTAATTGGGAATGCAAAAATTCCGTGCAGATATTCATTATTGGGCCGAATATGTCTTGCTCTGAATCAATCCTGAATCAACAATTGGAACCAAATTTTATTAAAAATATTGAACATTGAATTCAATGCTTAAAAAACATGACTATAGTAAAGTTTTGGATGCAATTTTTCTAGTTCATTAGTTAGATGTGCGGAACTGGTAACGTAGACATATTAAAGAATTCTGGATCGTTTTTTATTTTTGCAATACCCGAGGTGCCCTACTTTGTGAACCTATGGTTCCTGATACGTTCATAGGCACGAGATATAAAACTTAAACTCGAAGACAAGTCCTTCGTTGCTACCTGAAATTTTATTTCAACCCGTCTAAACAATTACAACTTATCATGACAGGATTGCATTTTCTGTAAAATACGTAAGACGTATGTTATAGTGTAAAGTAGCCTTTACCATATACAAAATTATTTCCATTTTGTTTCCAAAATCTCCCAGCGTGCGCCCATACAAATATGCTCCCATAATAAGAGCTTTGGTTCGATAGCGCCCATACCATACGAACCTCGTATGGGCTAGAAGATTCTTTGGTAAAGGGTATATAAGATTCGGCGCACCCAAATATAGCACCTTACTTGTATTTTTTTAATTATTCAAACATCATTCATCGGTTCACTAATAATGTTTATCAAAACAAAAGACTTAAGACACAAACTTGATTTTGTTTGCAAAAAAAGTTTGTATCTTCTTTGACAGATTTAATACAAAACTAACAACTATTTTTTTATACCTCTATGTAAACATATATTTAACATAATTTTTTAACATTGACCTTATAATCAAATTACCTTTTATTGTTGCTACTCGTTGTTACAGCAACTAAACAACTACTGCCTATAAACAAAGTCAAATTATAATATGGAAAAAATACTCATTTTAATAAGTAATGAATAAAAATGAAAATAATTACAAAACTTAAGACCTTAAATAAATGATTTTATTATTTTCATTTAATCACCCGATGTTAATTAAAAGTTAAAAATTTTAATAAACATTACACATTTAGAAGAAGAAACATTTTAATTTTTAACAAAACTTAAGTTCAAGTATATGAACTTAGTTTTATGACGGGAATTCTGTAGTAATAAATTAAATGTTTAAGTTTAAATTAAGTCCATATGAAGCTTACTAAAATTAAAGATCAAAAATTAAATTACTAAATTAAAAAATTTGTTAAAATACTAACAGCCTAACGATATTTTATTAAAAAAAATTTATGGCACATTTTAAAATGACTTCCACACCATGTAACACATAAATCATGGAACGTTAAAATTTTTAAACCGATCATGACAAATTTTGTTAGTGAAATTTCTTGGTAAACCTCTAGAGGGAAGCGAACTGACACTAAAGTACTTCCGTAATAGGTCTTTGGTGGTAGTGACCGCTTCTAGTTCTAACACTTTATTTGAGTGGGACCTATCACATTTACATGAGGTTGTCATTGGAGGGGGTCAATTGACACCTAACAGCCACCATTTGAAAAGTCATACATACATCTTTTCTCAAAAAAAATTCCCAAAAGTTCAAAAAAAAAAAAAAATTGTCACACCACCGGTAAATACTATAATTCAGTACATTTTCTACCTTTTGGTTCTTCATATACCAGTAAAATGATTGGTTCTCCTTTCACTGGTCATGAGTTTTTTCTACTATTACATTTTATACTTGTTCTATTTTCACAAATCCCAGCACCAGTCTGTTGAAACAGTTGACACAAATTTCTAGGGACAAAATATCTTCTTCATCACCGGTGCTAAAGCGTCACTTTAACTTTAATCACCTATAGATGCGTTTAGCCTATTTTAGACGGGCATCATCCTATCTATCTACTCTGTGGAAAACCGGTAAGCAAGAGGCCCCACTGCTCCCAAAAGATATATACGTATTCGTATTTAGTCGGGCTAGATAACATGTCCTATTCTTATTCTTTGGGTTTTTTTTTTTGTGCAGATAGTGGGAAGACGTTTGATGGGTTTATTAACTCATCGATGCTTCGGATTCTATATTAATTCCTTTTCACTTTAACGGCTACAAGGCGAATTCATGTATCAGCAGGGTTCAACTGATCAGCTGGTTATACATTTTTGGATTTCATTGTGTTTCGGATACAACAAATTTTCTACTGTATACAGTTACCACAATCTGATACCTGAAATAGCCTGGAAAGGTTCCCAGTGTTCTCCTCAGAAATTATCAGAAATTAATTTGGGCACCGTAACATTACGTTTGGTTCATCCCATAGCGCCAGTGGGACAAAAGTTCTGAACAATATAATTAATTTATGATACATTTTATAGTCGAGCGGTGAACAATGGGGCTGATTGTTATGGACACACTGCATCAGATGCTCTTTTAATTGTAGGAAAATAAAAATTAAGAAGGGGAAAGGATAAGTTAAAAAAATGGAGTTATGGAGTTATAATTTTTGACAGCGTTCTTATCTTAAGAACAGATGTAACAAGAATAGTTTTTGATGCGATGGGAAAGGGGACATTGGCATAACCCTTATTAAAAAAAATTCATGAAATAATCGCATATTATCAGGACATATAGAAAATGAGTAAAAAACTATAGATAGTCAAGTCCGTATATTTGATATCCGTCACGACTTTGGTGTATAAAGATGATTGGTAAAACTAGTTGCAAAAGTCAAAATACTTGAAATAAATTTATTACAAGCACGAGAAGTTTATTATGCCGAACATATATTTGTCTTCAGTTTTTTTTCTCAAGCACAGAATCCTTTTAAGAGAATATTTCTAGTGTTCCCTCTAAAAACATTTAATAAAATTTGTTCTGATTGAATATGAGAATTATTTCTTTTTATAAGTTACTTTTGATATCCAACATTTTTTTCGAATGTATTCAATGAAGTTAAAAATGTAACAGGGGGATACAAGATAGTCTGGTAGTGTATAGAAACATTCTTTAACATATTTTCATATCTATAGCTTCAACGTTAACCAAAGGTTGGCTTAAGCAAAAACAGAATGTAAAATATTAAAGGAATATAACTATATATTTAAAAAAGCTTTATAAAATTAAAATGTACCTCATAAAATTTATTCGAAAAATATATTGTTGCATTTTTTTGTGATTTGTTTGACTAAATCTAAAGACCTGCATTTATATCCCAAGGGGAAAAGGAACTAATACCAACCTTTTCACGTGACAGTTCTAAAGTGATAGGAACCGGTTTGAGATCTTACACATTACTTTGTACCTTAACATGACGATGTCCTAGGAGTGGTATAATTGTCACCTATCATCCACCATTTGACCAGCCACACCGCTATTCTCAATAACCGTGTTTAGTGTTAATTTCTAAAATGCTACTTCTTGGTAATCTTCCAATAAAAGAGTCATAGAATTAATTTAAAAAACAAATTTTTTGATAGTCCCAAAGAAATGTATCACACCTCCGGTGAATACTGAAACTGTTACAAAACCCGGTAATATAATAATACAAAAAAAAAACAAAATTTAAAAAACTACATTTTTGTTCTTATTGTTAAACGATTAGCTCTCCTTTCGCATGTCATTAGTCATTTCTTTTTGTTCTTATTTTACAAATCCCAGAACCAGCAGGTTTAACTCCCGCAGGGATATTATTCAAATAATTTAAGAGCATTTTCTACCTACACCACAATAGTGGAGAGGGTTTTATTAAGTTATATTTAGTATACTTTTTGAATTTGTCCGCAAAGTACAGTTCGCAATTTTAGAGATGATTTGTTAAAATTTGATACATCAGTTCTAATGGTACAATGACCAAGCCTTTTGAAAATGCTGAGAATCAGTCCACAATTTTCTATGGTCCCCATTTAAGTTTTTTTCGGAATAGAGTCTTTGTTATCATAAACCATCTTATTATGGTGGTATTAAAACTAAATTTGGCCCAAACTTATTTTATTGTAATCTAAATCGTCTAATAAACTTTTATTGAAATCGGTCCATACATAACTTCCATAAAAATACTAACACTTCCTTAAGAACCAATTATTTTTAAAAAAAAGTATCGACATGCCATTCCAAACCTCTGTTTTCCTTATCATCTGCTTTTTACCGATTTTCGGTTGCTTCACAATTTTTAAATATGATTAAAACAAGTTTTTTACATTTTGCAGAATTTTTTTCTTTTTTTTAAATACTTCAGTTCCAAAAGTAATCATCTTTAATGATTTACCATCGTGTATTTAATATTCGAAAATTTTAATGTAGGCAGATGATGTAAAACTTTTCCTTAGCTACAAAAACTCAACTATGTCTTCCTCACTCCAATATGATCTAAACAGTTTGAGCTTTTGGTGTGATATAAATTTGATGGATCTAAGCTCGAAAAAATTTAAACATATGTAAACATTAAATTAGCATCAACTTGAAAGATCATCATGACTTGATCAAACATTTTGTTTTAATCCGCACATATCCCAGACTATCAACAAGGCCAAAGGTGTCCTTGGATTTAGCAAACGTTGTGAGAAGGACTTTGACGATCCCTAACAGTTTATTATTTCATTAGTTAGACCTATTCTGGAATACGCCTCGGTCGTCTGGTACTCCCAGTATGAGATATATACTAAAAACTAGCATCTGTACAGAAGCTATTTCTTTTCTTTTTACTTTAGAAATGTATACATACCGGCGGCTTCTAAGAGTATCATGGACGGAACATATACTCAATGCGTTAATTTTATGAATATTACAAATAGAACGATACAGAACTTCTTAGTATTAAAAGACGGAAAACTTTTAATTGTGCCATATAATTCGAGGCCAAAAATATAATATAACTAGCATTTAACCCGCTACTTCGTAAGCGTCTCCGTTTCTTTCGTGCACATATTTTTACGCCAAAGTTTATTTTGAATTCACTCAGGAACTTGCATGTTCGATTTTATGTTTCTAGGTCTAATATTGAAATACAAAAAACCCCCTCTTATAGAATCTCATTCACCCAGGGCATTGCATACTTAATTTTCTGTTTCAAGGTTCAATATTAACGAATATAAAAAAGTACCAGTTAAAGAACGAAAAAGTACCAAAAGTCCTTTTACAGATTCTCATCCACTCAGGACTTTGCATGTTTAATAGGTCCAATATTAACGAAAATTCAAAAACTACCAGTTTAAGAACGAAAAAAGTACCAAATATATCCCTTTAAATATTCTGATTCACTCAGGACCTTGCATGTTTGAGTTTATGTTGTTTTAGTCCAATACTGACGAAAATTCAAAACGTACCAGTTAAAGACTAAAAAAGTACCAAAAAGTTCCCCCCTTGAGTCTTATCCCTCAGGATATTGCATGTTGAATTTTATGTTTCTAGGTCCAATATTAACGTTAATTAAAAAAAGTGCCAGCTGTACAACCAAAAAACTAAAGAAAAAAATTGCATATTCCGTATTTCTCCTTTTTGATACTTTTTTCTCTTGAAGAATCAAACATTTCAATATTGCAGTGAGAGCCCATTTAAACGTCCAGGCCAAAGAATGGAGAAAAATGCTTTGCAAAACAAGTACCAACAATAGTTATGAATTTTACCCCTTAATCGTTTGAATTTCTAAAAAGTACCAAATTTGTATTTATATTTTTTAGATGGCATGACAATTGATAGGCGCCTTACCTGGAAACCACACATTAAGAATAAACAAAGTCAACTTAACATAAAAAACAAGAGACTTTATTGGCTCTTGGGACCAAAATCCCAGCTCAACTTAAACAACAAAATTAGAATATATAAAGCAATCCTTAAACCAGTTTGGACGTATGGGATACAACCCTGGGGTAAACAGAAGTATACTAGAAAGATACCAATCAAAAACTCTAAGAAAATAAAATAAATAAAAACTCTAAGGTTAATCGCACCATGGTTTGTTACAAATAAGCACATACTTCTTGATCTTGACATTCCATCAGTTTCCCATGAAATTCGCAACTTTAGTGAAAGGTATTTACAAAGACTAAGTGATCACTTCAATCCTTTGGCAATTTCTCTCCTCGATGACAGCAACGAAATAAGAAGATTAAAACGAACCCATATATTAGATCTACCATTTAGAAGCTAAACCCCAAACTGTAAATATGTAACATAAAAATCAACTAATTTTCTCTTTTTGTACATATTTGTTATTCATGAATTTTACGCATAAATAGTTAGAAATTCTTTGTATTAAAAGTATTTTATATAAAACTATAATTTTTTGTAACAAGTTGTGAAGTTCATTGGAACTTTGCACCTCATGTCAATTGCTATTAAATTAAGAAATTTGCTTATTGTTTTGTTTGTTAGACAGATCGCAAATAAAGATATATTATAAAAAAAAAAAAATTTTTAGATAAGTTTCAAACGTGATATAATGTTAAATTTTATTTCTATTAGTCTAACAGATAGATGGGCTAATAAAAAAGTACCAAAGTTCAAGTTGTACTCGATTTCTTTCTAAAAGGGCCGAATTGCAAAAAGTACCAGACACCTGTCCGCTTAGTTTTCTAAGGAACATCGATAAGAATTACATTTTTTTTTGTTTCTTTTAGTCTTGGGATTAAAAGTGGGGTTAAAATAGAAGGCTTACCCTATCCTAACCCTGGACCCTATATAGGGAGATCGAACGGTTATTATTCGACCGTTTTTAACCGGTTATTTTAGCCTTGCCCAAGTCGGTTATTTTTAAATGTCCATTTTTCGAATATCGAATAAACCGGTTATTTTGGTATAATAAACGGGTTATTTTAATATTGTTTAACTTATATACATTATACTTACTCTTGTTGCAGATGTACCCGTAATTTAAGTATTTTTCTAATTGAATATTCGGCAAACTTAAGCTTTTCATGAAGAATTTTAAAACAAAATGTAACAAAAAACGAAAAACATTATAAACAATGTAAATACAAATCGCTTATAATAGCGTGTGTTCTTGTTACTTAAAACGTAAACATTAATTTGTGCGAGACTATTCGAAATATTAAATATATTTTTATATAGAAATTATCTCTAGGGATATTTCGAACGGGATTTAAAAGACAAAGTTAGTTGCTTGAATTGCCCCGTAATGATAAGTTGCAAAGGGGCTTCCACGTCACAATTTTTAAATAACCTTTCATTAGTCCACATGCTTGGCATTAATGTGCTCCAAAAAAAAACTTAACCCCGTTCGAAGAGTCGACATATAATACTTTAGTAAAATACGCTGCCAATAATGAATCATTGGGTGACTGAGTGACTGAGGACGGAATGACCGTTTATGCACTAAAAACTCTTAAGTAGTTCTAGAATTCTTTCATGCTTAAAACTACAACATTTCAGCGGAATCAAGGATATGAAAAAAATTAATCAGTTTTATTTATTAAAACTCCTAGAACTAAAAAACAAAATTGAAGAAGTCAAACAATCTCATGGAAGGTTTCAAATTGTGGACGACGAATTGACAAATATTTCATATTTCAATTGCTGAAACAAAATAAATTGTAACATATAATCCTGGCTAAGAGGTTTTGTTTGCAACTTTTCAAAAATATAGTTGAATTCTACTGATTCACATCGACATGCTTAACCACAAATTAAAACTCATTTAAAATAAATTTGGGAGAATATCTCAAATAATAAATTTATTAAATTCAAATAATTTTTTATTTGCTTTTGTAAAACGTTTGGCTGGATTAATTATACAGTTATCTTCGTACAAAAGAAGTTTAGTAAATAAATAGAAATTGTTAAAAAATAAGGTTAAAGTTCATCAATCAAATATTTCTAAGGTCTGAACAAACCTTAAGTCATATCTATGTATTTTGTTGGTTTTTTTTTTTTTTTGTAAAATGTTTTGTTTTTATTCAAATTAATGTTTTATTAGTCCCAATTTACAATGTTGAAATTGAAAGGCAGACATTTTTCTTATTCTCTTTTGAACATGCCTTAACCTTTCACCATTGCGAAATTAATAGACAGGCAAAAATTATTCGTTTCTTTTTTTCGTTCTTTTTCGCTGTTGACAGAAATTTTTTTTTTTCCATTATTTATTTATTGAATCTTCATAAATTAAATATGAACTAACAATAATTAATCAAATCTTATACTAATACTTTATTTTTGTCCTGCCAATGCTAGACGAAAATTTTTCTCTTCACGGTTTCTATTCACATATGTAGATTTTTAGCGGTCTTCTGGTCGGATGAGTCCTGCAGAAATGAACATTTTACATTGGCGTAAGAAAAATGATATGAAGCAACAACATGACAATTGCGAACAGTGAAAGAGAAAGACAAAAAATGTCTAGCACAGACAGCCATGTACTACACACTCTACCTCTTTAACCACTTGCCATTAAACTTCGTCTATCTGCATATCAATTTTCACATTGTAAAAGGGGACTTACAAAAACTTATGTGATATTTGTATTTTTATATATTCGAATTAAAACCGATAAACCGGTTATTTAAAAACTGTTTAACCGAAAACCGGGTTTTTTAAAATAGCAACTATTCGTTATATTCGAAAACCGGTTATTGAAAAAAGTCGAATAATCGATCTCCCTCAGCCTATACCAAGCACTTTAGGGGATTCTTTTATAGCCTATGTCTGTTAGGAGGTTTCATTCTTCATTTTGGTGAAGACATTTTTAAAATCGGGCCGGCAGTTCCGGAGATTACCTCTTACAAACATAGAAACATACAAGCTTTTCAGCTTTATAATATTTTAGTATAGAAGTATAGATTGACTGTTTTCCTAAACGTGTGTCGTCGGTTGATAATTTAAATGTCGTATGTGGATTTTTTGCGGTTTTGAGTTAAAATCGATTCCTTAGGTTTTCCGACCTGATCTTTCTTTTGGCGTAATCAGTTCTTCGATACCTCATACGGTTTTCGAGATATGGAGTGTTGAGTTTGTCGTATGTGGTATTTGCTGAAGCAATTTTCAAATTAAATGTGTTCAAACACAATTTACTCGAAACTATCGGACTCCACATACGACAATTAAATTATCAGCCGACGATGTATATGTTTTGCATCTTAAAATTTGTAACTGCTTTATTTGCTTTTCTCTGCGCAGTGACAACAACAAAGTTGCATTTAGGAACAAAATGCATTATAAAAATGTTTACGGTTGCATTTAAGAACATGTTGCCATGTATTACTATAATGCAACAGGCGTTTAGGAAAACTGCCATTTTCATATTCAAATATGTGATGGAAGTGGTTTTTAAAAACGAAACAATTTAAAGCCGATAATAAATACCATTTTCAGTTTCTTTAAAAATTTATGTCTAATACATTTTTCCCTTATTTCTTCTTTATATTCTTTTAAATTTTTTGTTATACATACACATAGACATAACACAAAAATGGATTTTAAGATCGGTCGAAATACATCACATTTTTAAACACGATGATTTTTAGTTCGATCGATTTTCTTCACACTTAAACCTTTTTCAAATCTTTAGATATTTTAAATTCTATTTCGACACATTTTTCTTTTGTGTTTTAATTTTCCCTACAGAAACAATAAATACCAAAAACAAAAATTTTTTTTAATTTTTTTCACCTTCACTGATTGTAATATGAGTACCGATCATTAATGTTAATGTTTATATGAGTATGTACATAAGAAATTTCTTAATAAGTTCACCTAGACCCACTTAAAGGTAATCTGGTTTTTTTGAAATCACTTTCTAGGACACAAGTGGGAAGTTGAGACAGATTTTTGAATAATTATGAAAAATGAGACGTTAACTTTTGTTTTTCTTAAATCTAGTAAAAGGTAGTTTTCTTTCTAAACTCCTAATTAAACATAAATTTGTTTTATTTTAATTTCAGTACTAACACGTTCATTAGTTATGCAATCTTTTTCTAGTTTTGTTTGTTCGTTTGTTTATTTACTTGTTGCCTACCACTATCACATGGCGGTGTAAGTTCTATGTCTTGTCACGTATTAATTAAAAAAACGGTCAATAATTCGACTTAGTGCAAACAAAAAAATCTAGCGACTTGTACGTTTCCAAATGCTATAATTACCAATAAAAAATAATTATAATATTTATAGCCAAAATTTTTAAAAATTAAGTGCGAAATCTATGAGCTCATAAAAATTTTGTTTACAAGCAAATAAATAATAAATAAATATTTTTTTGTACAAAATGCGCATTTAAACGAATGTTTTCAAAGAATTTTAATTTTTGTATGCATATAAATTTAAAAAAATATTTGAATTTAACTGTTTAATTCCATTCGGAGAATACAGCTTTTTATGAGACGTTTTTCTGCTACCTTTAACATTTTTTTATAATTTTATTTATTGTTTTTTTTTTATTTTTTTTTTTTTTTTTTTTGTTGTTTCTTAAAATTATTTTAATAACCGAATTGATGCTCTTTGTTCTATTTGCTGGCCTTGAAATTTCTTTGTTTTTCTGGGGAAAAAATGGAAATCCTTTTAAATTAAGTTAAATAACCGAACTTGAAACAAAGTAAATATAAATAAGGGAATGACCATTATAACGTGTTAAAATAATTATGAAAATATTTTGTTTTAAGAAAAAAAGGTTGCTATTCGCTTAAACCAATGGTAGGTAGCACACATACTTAACTATTTACACAAGTATGTGTGAAGCAGCAGAAACTTTGTTTTAAATACAAAAAATTACAATAAATTAGCAGAACCACAATATATTGGTCCATAATCATAGTCAAAAATAAATTCGACTTTTTCTAAAGTGTTCACGTGAATTTAAAGCCGGTTTTATAAAACAGGGCTGTAAGGTCGTCAGAAAAAAGTACTTACTCCGACTCCGACTCACGACTCCAATTCCAACTCCTACTCTAACCTTGATGCTAATTGTATATAAGACTGGTCCTTATTTGACTTTAAACTCTTTTAATACCCTCCACCATCAGTGGTAAATGAGGGTATACTAAGTTGGTCATTCCGTGTGAAATTTTTTTATTATGCATCTAAGAACTCATAAAGTATATATATTCTGGCACCTTAAGTAATTCTAAGGCCGGGTTTTTGAGATGTGGATTAACTTAAAACTTTGTTTAACGTATTCTGAAACTTGTTTTTTTTTCGGCAAAATGTGATTTTTTTTTTATTATTTCATTACAGACCAACATTGTAATCAAAACTAAACTGTTCCGTCAAAACTTTGTACACATACTTGGTAATGGCGGCACAAATCTGTTTTCAGATTAACTAGACCTAGTTCAACTGAGATCTCAAAAACCCAGCCTAAGCCAATTTAGCCATATTCATATATCTGTCCGTCTGTAGAAAATACGCTCACTTTCGAAAAACTCAAAAGATGTTGGTATCAAATTGCTTCTTGTTATCCTAAGTAATTTGGCATTGAAACCCAGTTAAATCCCGTCAGTAGGATCAGAGTTATGAATCAAAATGTAGAACCATCACCATAAAAAATTTACAATTTTGTTAAAAAAAAAAACTAAAAGAAAAGGTGGCATAATGTACGGCATGATATTATATTTCACACAAACTCGTCCTGTAGGACTAGAAATCAAACTGTACGTCTAAAACCGTAATAAATTTTTCTTTTCTGTTTAGTGCTACGAAAGTGAGCGTGTTTTCAACAGATGGACAGACAGACGGACATGTCTAAATCGGCTCAAAATTACCCCACATTCACCTCTAGTGGTGGAGGGTATAAAAGTAGCAGAAGGCACCCCAAAATAAAATCCGTTTTTTTTATTAAATTTGTTCTAGAACTTTTTTGTTTATTCATAAGTCAGTAAGTTACCTAGTTTCAAGGCCCCAATGGACTCAATTTTGTTTGAGTGTACCGACTATTTTGGATCCCATACGACATATTCATATTCAAAAATCGGACGAATTCTCTTCTAAATTCCGATTTTTTTTCTAGAATAACTCTTAAGCCATTAAAGGAATTAAGTTTTCTGTGTTTCAATTAGTTAAAAAAGTAAAAAAAAAAATTTATATTAGATAATTGCATATCGTCACCTAAAATTCAAAAGGGTGTAACAAGACTTTTTATATTTTTACAGGAGCAGTTAAAAACTTAACAAATTTAATAACAACAAGGTGTAATTGACGTTTGAATTTCTTTAATAAAGTCGATATTTTTGATTGCAGCGATCTAAATTTTTTTGTGAACATGCGACTTAAGAAAACGAACAAAATTAAATCAGATTAAATTTCGAATTTTTTCGTTGTTGCGCCCTTTTGCATTTTAGGTGACGATATATTTGTTTTGAAAACTTTTTTTTTTATTTATTACTTATTTATTATTTATTTTTATTTTTTATTACATACTATCTTAGAATTAATTATGTAATACGTGTTAATGCTACTTATAGTGACGATGATACATACATTTTTTAAAAATATTTTCTTTTTTTTTTGTCTTCAATTTGAGGAAATCCTCTATGATTATTATTAGTCATTTAACTTTCAAATAATTTTAACATAAACATAATTATTTATGCATAATGATGTAATGAACATAAATACTGATTTTTTAATGACAAATAATTTAAACAAAGAAATAAACAAATAAAATCAAATGTTTAAGCACATGTTCGGAATTGTATTGGAAATGTTTAAGTTAAGTGTAAATAATATTTTATTTTTAAATCATGTGGCGTTTAATGGTCAAACGTTTTACAATTGTTAGCAATTACACTGGTCGGCAAAAAAAAAGTCGGGAGCAAAAACTTTGTTAAGTGATTTTAATTGACTTTAGCGTGCTGAATCCAAATCTATCACGTTGTGGCTTTCTATTAAATGAAAAAATGTAAAACTTTTTTTCGTAGAAATTCTTTGTGAAATTTTTAAAACAAAAAAAAGTACTAGCTTTGCATGAAAACAAAAATTTATTTCCACAAATTTCTGAATAGCTCCGAAACACTTTAAATATAAAAAAAATTATTAAATATATTAAAGGAAATTTTATTCTTAATCATTTTGTAAGTATTTTGATTAAAATCGTTCTTAAGTTCTGATAAAAAGCATTGGCATTACCGCCCTATTGCGGACGAAATATTAGTCTGACCCATAAAAAAAACTAGACATGAAAGAAAAAAACTGAAAAAGAATTTGAATTAAGTGCTTTAAAATCTCTATATGTCATAAATTTTTATTTAAAACGTTTTTTTTGGCGACCAGTGCGACCAGTGCAACGAGGGCTTAAAGTCAAAAGTGCCTATATTGAAAAAATTCAAATTTTAAATAAAAGAACGAAAAAACCGCTGTTTTTTAATTACATAAAGTATTTCTTATTTTTTTTTTTTGATTATTATACTCACACCACCATAGTGAAGGGCGTAATATGCGTTTGTGCTGATGTGTGTACTACCTTAAAATATTGGTCCTTGACCCACCTTTTAGTATACCGATCAACTCAGAATATCTTTTTGAATTTATCTGCCCATGAAAACCTTGTGTGCAAAGTACAGGACGCAGTTGGGGATAATATTTTGAATTTTGGTACATAGAATTTAATTGTTACAAGGACAAACCCTATTTAAAATAATGATAATTGGCAGTGATGGAAAATTGGTAAATTTTATATGGTACTGGCCACCAAGCAAAAGAGTACTTTTTTCAACATTTTGGTATTTTTTTCAAACATATTTTTTTTTTTTTTTGAAAATAAACTTAAAAATAAAAAACTAAAATACATAATTTTTTTTGCTCATATCTCAGCCATTTATGGACCGAGCTGCTCAATTTCAACAGCAAAATTCAGATGAGGATATCTGACATTAAAATAATCAACAAGCTGTGTTGGCATAACCTTTTGATATGATAAAATCTGCTAAATCGTAAAATTAAGAAAATCGGCTAAGATAAAAACAAATAAATTTTTAAATTTGCTTATAATATGATAATCTTCTGCATTTTTATAAAAAAAAATTATGCTCAATATTTGATTAATAAAAATGAATTTAAGTTTTCTTGGGGCTAATTGAAGTGTTTATGGGTTTTAAACCAAATTTTAATTTTTTTAATCAGGCTTAAGTTCGTCGAATTAAATTTTCATTAAATTCTTCTAATGAAGAAAGGAATTTCACAACACAAAATGAGTTAAAATTTTATTGATCATTTTTATTTTTGACTGAACTGGCGATCGAACTAGGGCCGAATTCACATGTTTCGAGAATAACCGCATTCTCTTCATCAGAGTCTTTGCAGTTTCACCCTTTCCGCCACTACGACGGCTGTCAGTCTATAGTCAAACATCAATCTTTTAACCAACGCAATTTTTTGGTGGATCGAAATCCGCTGTAATTGATAATCAAGTTTTTAATTTATTTACGCCTCTTCCTTACTTGTGTTTTTTAGTACTTTTATCAAGAATTTTTCTTGAATACCAAAGTTAATTTTTGTGTTTTTTCTCTTTTTATATTGAAAGTTTTTCACAGCCTGAATGATATTTAAATTTTTAAACATAGACCTCGTGCCATAGCTTTACAATAATTACTTTTCTTGTGGCTAATTGAATCGTTTATGATTTTTAATACAAGTTTTGATTCATCTTGTTTTATTTTCATATAATTATCCTTATGAAGAGAGGAATTTTAATATAAGTATATATCATAAAATTTTTTTTCTTTAAATAATATTAAATTCTTAATGTGACAAACTAATAAGTAATAAAAATTTGAATAAGAAATTGTTTAAAAATATGTATGTACATATGTAAAGTAAGTCGTTTGAAAAAAATATTTTCCAAAATAAAAATACTTCGAATTTGGCGATGGAATATTTTAAATATTGATTCGAAATTTTTACGGAATAATTTTCTTGCTATATTTAACCATCTAAAAGGTACTGCGTTAAAAAAAAGAGTTTAAAGTCAAATAAGGACCAGTCTCATATATGTACATTTAGCATTAAGGTAAGATTAGGAGTCGGAGTGGAAATTTCAGCGGTTGGAGTCAGAGTTAGTACTTTTTGGTGACGACTCCACAGCCCTGGTTGTCAATGTTAAAAAAATAGCAACGCTAAATTTCTAAGCAAAGAAGTATAACAAGAAAAGAGTACTAAAACGGACGTGGGGGTACCGTGGTATTTTTGAAAGGAAAAAGTACTGAAAAAAGTACCATAGTACTGAATTTTCCATCACTGATTATTGGTCCATAATATCACATAGCCCCCGTCAAGTTTCTTTACAGAATAAAGTCTTTGTGCCGAGAAACCAACCTATTATGTTAGAATTGAGATTAAATTATTTTATTCTATGCCATAGAAATATATATAAACACCACCCCCGAAAAAAACTTTTAATGCCATAACTTCCCTTAAATCGCTTGAAGACAAACAAATCTCGTATATATTATATTGATATCTTAACGAGCTTGACCGTTTGCACTTTTTGGTCTTATACCATATACCATAAATGATAAAACGCATCTGCGATATCGCTGTCCAATGCTCATTAAAGAAGCAAACGCTGATGTAGAGTGCAGTAGCAAAAAGAAAGATCCAAAAGTCAGTTTTTGTAGAAATTGGAGCTATGACCATTTTAAAAATGGATCTCGGGCTACATTTCTGTAAGTTCTAATTAGGGATGACAAATTAATCAAAATTTTAATTAATCGAAATGTTGATTAATAAAACAATCGATTAATCAAAATGTCTGCTTAATTGAACAATTTAAATTTTGTCTGATCAAACGTAACTTATTGTATTCAAAAATGTATAAATTTGGAAAAATACAAAACAAAATTAGACAAAAAATATTTTGTTGATTAAGGTAATGTAATACCACTTTAGCTTCATTCAAAATCTTGCAAGTTTAATGAAAGGCCCAGCCATATTGCACACTACATAGGAAAATCATGTTAACTAAGTGCAGAATCTACATATCGCACACTAAATAAGAAACAGGCACAACTCAAATTTATCAAACCCGTTTTTTTTCATAAACAAAAATCAAATCTAAAGCGACCACGAACATTTCGTTTGCATCACTCTTTTATTTAAAAAAAACTGCAAGAATGTTTGTAAGCCAGTTTCGGACTCTCCTAAACATTTTTGAGTTTTAAGTTGAGCCTGTTTATGATGTAGTGTGCGTATATTAAGATTTATAAAACAAACAAAAAATTTAAATTAATCAATTTTTCAAAATTTTAAATACTTGAGTTTCTGATTAATCAATTATTAATAATTTTGATTAGTTCAAATAAGAACTAATCGATTAATGAAGATTTGATTTGAAATTCTGAATACCTGAGTAATTTATTCAACATAGGTTTGATCTTGATATTATTTGATTAATCGATTAATCGCAAATGTCTATTTTTTACACTTTGCTATTTTTTATAACAATTGTGATTTTACTGAACTGTTGGCCTTTAATCGAAATTTTTGATGTTTTTTAATTAGGCTTAAGTTCATACAATTTAACGATGCACAGTCTTCTTTTATGTATGCATTAAATACTTTTTTAGTGCACTCTCGGAAAAATAACATTGTAATAGTCCACACAGTTGCAATGTACCATGCAGTTAAGAAAGAGAGTTGCTTTGCTATCGACGTTTTGCAACTCGGCCATAATCAATTACAGCAAATTTCGATCCACCAATATCAATGGTTAAAAAATTGAGGCTTGACTATAGACTGGCAGCCGCTGCGCCGCATTGGCGCAAATGATAAAACTGAAAATAATTCTGATGATGAAAATGTGGTTATTCTTGAAACATGTTTTAAAACGACCAAAGTTCGAGACGGTGTTTAGCCAAGAATAAAAATTATCAAAAAAAAAGTTGTTTTTGGGAATACAATTATTTATTAAAAGATTTTGTTTGTTGTGCTTAATTCCCTTTTTTTAATAATTGATAAAAAAAATACTGAATTTTATTGTTGGAGGATAAGCTGTTCCTATGCGCATATCACTGGTTGCTTAGGCCAGATCATCAGGAAACGTTCTCCTAAATAATTTTAGAAAAGCCATTACTATCAGCAAACATGACTACGGAGGGAATGAGAATTACCTACATACACTCAAAAAGTCTTTTTTGCAACGATATCAAAGCTTCAATCAATTATTAAAAAAAAAGGGAATTAAGCACAACAAACAAAATCTTTTAATAAAAAAAGAAATTATTTATTTCATGTTACAAAATTCCTTCAATTATAAAAATAATTTTATGAAAATTATATTTGATTAACTTAAGTATAATTTAAAAATATCAAAAATTTCAATTTGCTATTATTTTTAGAAGCATTTTTGAAATTTTTTTCAAAAATGTTTTTGGTAGGTTTTTTAAATTTGCTATTTCTATTTCATTTCTTAAAGTTAAATTTTTATCACAGATTTATTTAAGCTTTAATTTTTTATATGAAAGTTTTGAAAACTTTTTTTATTGAATATAAAATTTTTTTTAAAAATTGGCTATTTAAAAAACAAAATTAAGCATTTGCTAATATAACGAACTTTTTAACAAATTTTTTTTTTTTAATTTATAAAAAAAACAAATTGTCATTAAAAGGAAATGAAAAAAATGCTGTTTTTTTAAAAAAAATTTAGATAAAAAAATTTTCTACCAAAAGTTGGTTTTTATGTACCAACACTTTTATAAAATTCAATATTTCAACAAACATTTTTAAGAAATTTTTACACAAATATTTCTATTTTTGCAAATCTTGCAAGAATATTATCTTTTTAAGAAATTTTGCAAAAATTAAGCGGCTTATTGTAAAATTTTAAAGTCAAAAGAGTCAAGAATCGCAAATTGACCTAATATAAATAATGCATTTTAAGCCAGGTGTTCTATAAAGTGGTAAATATTTCATTTGATGATATTGTAAAATCAACTCTTGAGAGAAAAATAAAATTTTCCTTTTCCATAACGCTGTGTGTAAATTAAAAACTTTAAACTCGTTTTCTGTGAATCTAATATTTTTTGAGTTATGACAATGTTGCGCAGCAAATGAGCGAAATATGCATCCTTATTTCGCGCTAACGCCATTTCTTCTCTCCAACTCTTTCCGCCGCTGGTTACCTCAGTCTGTCTGCTTCATGTATGCGCTGGGCGTCCCCTTCTTCTTTTTTCCTGTGGCTTCTTCTGTTTCATTCTATGGCAGTTCTGGTAATGTCGTTTACTTGAGCCTCTTAACTTCAGTCAATAATTGCTGTTTACCTGTCCTGTCCCCTCAGGGATTTATAGGGATAATTTTAAGGATATTCCATTATATAATGCTACACCCTGCGGGAAATCAAACGCAGTCCAAAATGGACAGGTTTCAGGAGAACTTCACAATTTCTTGCGATTGTGGCAAACCAGATTTCCTATTTGGTATCTATCTGGGACAGTGGCACTTCACAAGCCTTACTATTGGTTGACGCCTCCGTTAGTATACTTCTTGCGGTAAATGCTTATATTATTCAGGCAAATTATCTTCGTCAAAATTTCCAGTTAAAAAAATACTTACTTTGATCACGTGATCGTTGTAGTTTACTACCCAAAATCGTGAGAAGGGAAATCCTAAAAATCGAACTGAAGGGTTGATTTTCACTTGTGGATAGTTCGAACGGAGGGAGACTTATCCCTAGGTGCTGTTGCTACTTATCAGATGCTGGAAGCATTTTTTTAAAAGTAGCCAAGGTAAGAAATCTTCAGGTACGAGTATATAATCTTGCCGGATTTTGCACTCAAATTGCTACCTGGGTGTGTTGGTTGCGCTCACACTCGGGAGCGATAGGTAAACGCATTGTTGGTCAGCAAGTGCTTGAGATAATCAGGTATCAATCTTTTCTACAGCTATTGACCTGTTCCTTGACAGAGTGTATAATAAAAAAAACAGTTCTTGGCCAGAAAAGGCGATGGATACTACTACAGATACGGTTCACGAGCACTTGCATATTTTGCCTATCGCAAGTAATAGCGTTTTGTGTTTCTCCATTGTACAAAAATAAATTTTATATTCGCTTTGAATATCAGAATTTTCGTTCTTAAATAAATGTGAGTTATGACATTATTTTATTATTGCTTATTTTTTTCGACAGCTAAGTGTCTAACAATTTACCGTATCTATCAGAAGAAAAATTTGGTCTTTTTTTGCCACAGGAAAAAGAAATTTGTTTTATCAAAACTGCACTCATTTACACAATAATCGCATACATCCTTTCAGTAAAATTGGGATCCCAATTTTTAGAACGGAAACAAACCTATTGTATAATATTTCTAGTATAAAAAAAACTTTCAAAAATATTATTTGTATTTATATCGAGACCCGCATATATATGACCCGCACCGTGTTAAGACCTCAAGGTAAAAAATCAAAATGCAAAAAATAGAAAAAAAATCTAATAATAATATTTAAATAAATAAAAACTAATAACAACTTTTATTATTTGGAGACTTAACTACTTGTTTGGATTTTTTTTTATTGACGTATGTAAAGTAAAAATTTAGTTGAAAAAAAAATCATTTTAATGTATAACAAGCAACAACAACAACAATATGTTTCAGTGCTAGTAGAGTAATTATAACACCTCTGCTCTTTTTTCAGTGAACTAGTTAAATAAAACAACTCACACTTATGCAAATACATATATGGGCAGTTCCAACAAAAAGTCTACTTTTGTAACATAACGCCAGAAATAATTTTAATTGTTTCTCACAAAATTGTATATCTATAATTTACTTTTTTATATTTTGGTGTAAAGCTCAATGAGCCCTACATTTAGTTACAAAGTGGATAACATTTGGATAATATGGTCCTAAAAAACCATCTTATGTTTCTTCTGGCGTTACATTACAAAAAGTAGACATTTCGCTGGAAATTTCCATATGTACCTTAAACGAGCAAAGATTTTTAAATTTGATAACTTGGAAAATAAATCTTTATAAGTCCAAAGCTTACTTAAAGGGTTTTATACAAAAAGTTTTGCACAATTCGCAGACACATGCAATTTTGTAATTTAAGCCAAAATCCACTTCCGTTTTTTGTAACGTCACTCCAGCGCATATTTTTGCTTATATCTCAAATGCTTAGGGTTGATTGTTGTAAATTTGTTTCTGAATATAGTGCTACTTCAATACTTTCCATATATTAAAAATCATCTTTACAAATTTGACTTCTTCATTTAATTTTTTTTACATTTTGTCGTACAAATATCACGTCACGTCAAAATGGAAATGCCCATATGTCCAAAAAAATAGATTTCTGCACACATCACAAAGATTTCAAGTTTGCAGCTTAAATCTTTTGTTGTAGCAAAACAAAAAAAAAAACGTTACTAATACAACGAATATAAAAAAAAAAAAACATTTAACTAGCTCTTACAAAATTAAAACAAAAAAACCACTGAAATTTTTATTTTAATTAATTAACAAATACAAAAAATATTTCTCGTTTATATGCAGTTTTTAAAATAATATGAAATAAATGAATGAATAAAATAACAAGGCCTGCCTACAGTTAAAGTTTTATTTAGCAAACATGTGGAAAAAATCCCCAGCAAAGGCGTCTTTTAAAGTTGAATATTTGGAAAAAAATCATTAATTTAAAAAAAATATGCATTTGAAGATGTTGTTGAAGTGCAGTTTTTATGAAATAAAAAAACCAAATAATAATAATATTAATGTTTCTTACTAGACATACATATATTTATTATAATATATCAGTGGTTAGAGGTTTGGATTTTTTTTAAATATATTTTTGCGTGGTGTTAAATACATTTGGCCTAAAGCTATTTATTATTGGTTGTAAAAAGTCTGTTTCTATGTCTAAAGAAAACTTATTAAATAAATGTTTTTTAAATATGATAATTTTTGTGTTTGTTTAAATGTCGTAAAAAAAAGTTTATAAAAAATATTATACAAACAGCGTAGGTTTTATTTAACTATAATTAAGTATTCTTGGAAAGTTTTATGCAAATTGAATTTTGTTTTTTTTTTTAATAATTCAAAGTAATTAATTTATTTATTAGAAGAGAACTTAAATTATTATTATAAAATGATAAATTTTGGAAGAATTTTATTTCATTTTAGGAAATTTATTGATTTTAGTAATTTTTTGATTGATTTTCGACCGAATAAAATTAAAAAATTATATTGTTAATACTAAATAGGCAAGAATAATAATAATTGTGGAAGAAAAGCCGGGAACTTTTTGTAGCACGAAATTAAGCATCAACGCTGATAAGGGTTTGCTTAGAGTTCTAGTTCTATAAGTATCACCACTTTAAGAATTGAGATTTTAAGTATCAGTAGTGCAAATACCAATAGTTTGTGTACTAGTTCTATAAGTCTTAGTTGTTCAAGAATAAGCATTATAAGAATAAGCATTATAAGAACGAGTACCATTACTGTAAGGGAAGGTTCATAAAGTATCAGTACTGAAAATATTTGTGCTATGAGTACTAGTTCCATAAGTCTTAGTACCGTAGAATTAATTAATATAAGTACTACTACTGTTAGTTCAAGTACTGAAACTGTAAGAGAAGGTGCTTTAGGAATTAGTATTTATAGAACCACTACTTTAAATACAAGTACCGAAATTGTTAGAGAAGATACACTAAGTATCAGTGCTGTAAATATCGCTATTAAAAGAACCAGTACTAAAAAAATATTAAATGCATAAGTACTGATAACACCATTACTAGAAGTTTCGGTATTGAAAATACGAGAATTGGAAATAGCATATTCAGCCAAGAAGATAAAATAAAAAATATAATTTTTAACACAGTTTTTCAACCTTAAATCGATTAACAGATGCCCCTTTTTTGCTCAGTAGGGAACTCAATTAAAATTCGTAAAATTAAGGCTCTGATTTTAACTAGCCCACATACGAATAATCTTTCAGAATCAGTTTTTTTAAATCCTATTTGCGGAAAGCCTCCACAAAAGATCCTCCTCTGGGTCGAGGTGCTTATGGCCTCCTTTCATAAATACACATTTAAGGAAAAAATTTCCCAAATATGATTTGTTAAGTAAAGGGGGAAAATAACGGCATTTAATATTGTTGGAAATTTCCATTAAATCTGTATTGTAATTTCGATCGACATCGAATGCCGTAATTTGCCCCAAGCTTAATTTCAGAGGTGCTCAGCTCTACTTTAATCCTTTTTAATTCCATTTAATTTTTTCACTTCCATAATTCTTGAATATATGGCAATGAGAAAAACTTTCCAAATCTTCCTCATAAAATTCCCTTAAAATTTAAAATGGACCGTTTTTTTAATATCTTAGCAATTTTGCTTGAAAAGCAATGCTAGTGCCAGCATACTAAAATTTTAAACGGTTTTAAGGTGGAAAAATTAAATAACAAATGTATCAAGGGTTTTTAGAGGTGGAGAACTTGAAATTTTAATGCAAAAATGAAAACGTTTTATACATGTTTAAATATGATTTCGGGCATGTAATCGCTGCAGCACACAGCCTTCGCTATATATTTGGCTGTATATTGGTAATAACGCATCGAATATTCGCTGCCAAGAGCACGATCGTTTATCTTTACAGACTTCGCACTTTGCATATCCCAAGAAAAAAAATCGAATGACGTCAAATCACATGCACTAGGTGACCAGTAAAAGGGACAATTTAATAAAACTTTTCATTCAATATATCGAACCTTTTTTGCGAAATGATCGATTTAGAAAAAAACGGTTGAAAAAAGGCTCAAATAAAAAGGTACCAATGAGCAAATTGAACGCTTAGAATATAATCAAACGTATTTTCTATTATAAACTGCTAAGACATATAAATTACGACCAATTAAATAAATGAAAGTATCTAAGAGGCTAAAATAAATCGTGAAATAATAATGAAAAATTTCGTAAATTTTTAAAAAATTTGTCATACGAAAAAATTGTCAAATCGTCAGTAGTCCATTTGTTAACCTATATGACGATAAATCGTCAAATCTGGCAGCTATGATGAGAAGTGGCTATAATATCGAGGACATACTGAAAGAAAGCGATGAGAAGGACTTTGGTATCAGCTGAGTCAATTTAAAATCGTGCATAAAACATTTTTGCTTTTCGAATTGATCTTAAAATAAATAGAAAAAACTTCTCCTGTTAAAATCGTGTTTAGCGTTTACGATCATTTCCCAAACAGGATCCGATATGTTTTTGTTAGTTAGTTGTGAAATTTGGCAGCATCCTGCTGAAACCACTTCTACGCAATAAAAATTTCTTCAAAATGAGGTACAAAAAAGTCGTTAATTGTGAAGGCAAATGAACCAGTGACCACACCAGCCCATAAAGCCAAAGTGTGGGTTTTAAGGATGAAATGGTGTTTTGGCAATTGCTGAAGGATTAACATCGCTGCAAATGTGGCAATTATGTTAATTCAGCTTGTCATTTAACACGTTCGCCAATCAGCGTCACATATTTCTGACATGGGAGTTTTCACAGAAACTCTTGTCACCCTTTAATTAAAATGAATTTTCCTATAATTTCGTGAAAGTTCATTGGAAGTAATTTTCTTTTAAGTTAGAGCGTCTGTTGCAATGTGATATAAATATGTATGTATATGTGCTGCGGTTTGTGTAAAGGCTTTGTAGTTATTTACAAAAAAATCTTTTATTTTGGGTATTTTCCAAAATGTTCTTATGTTTTAATTTATATCTAAACTTTAAAGGCGTTTTTAATTGTGCATTAAATTTCCAAATGGATTCCATCTTGTAGGGGAAGGTTCTACTTCGGAATATTTATTTATATATATTAAAATGCGTTTGTTGTGAGCCCATAGAAAGACAATATTGATTTTGTATATCTGGAGAAAGGTTACAGTAAAATTACCAAATTCTGGTACAAATATCTAATCGTTACAAAACATATGTCAAAAAGCTGAATGGAAAAAGTGGGCGTGACACTACCCATACAAAACCAATATAAATTTCTGTATATCTGGAAAACGGCTCTAGTAAAAACTTAACCATTTTATACACATTTTTAAAAGGCACCTCCAATCAATGATGTTAAAGTCTTTTTGGATAAGTCCCTACGTAGTCCGAAAAACATCCATATTTTTTCCCTACGCACTCAAAAAATGTTCCCTACAAAAATCCCTAAAATTTTTAAATGATACTATATCCATGCAAATAAAACCGTAGATGTTAATGTATATACATTTTATTTAAAGTTGTTATACATGCGTACATACCATTAAATCCGTTCTTTTTAAAAACTAAAAAATATATAAACAAAAAATAAAAAACCCAAAAAACACTTTAAATCACATTTAGTTTCTTTGTTAAAAAAAAGCGAAACAAAGAAAAATATGTATGTACTTTGTACTTTTCGATTTTGTTTGGATACTAGAAAATTTAGTTTTTTTCCGCATTAGTTTTGACTTATGAATTCCTAGCAATCGTACATGTACCATTTTTGTAAATGATTTTCGATGCACTGGAAGGTACATTCATCCTCTAGAAAAGAGCGGACAATGCAAATTGAAGATAAAATTTTATGACTAAAAGTATGTTCAGAACTAATAAATATTTGACGAAAAAATACAAAAGATCGTAAATTGATCAAATTTTAGCTTTATTTTTAACAAAATCTATTTATTTAATAAACTTTAGTTGTAAGAAGATAATTGTATAATCTAATTTAGGAACTGTTAAATTATGTTTGATCTAACCAAATGTTTTGCATAAGAAAATATCTTTTTTAAAAAACTAGAGGTTAAGTGCATAACAGGTGCAGTGCTGCCACGACTAATAAAACTTTTACAACCACAATTTTTGAAAAAGTTACCAAATGTGAAAAAATATAACCAAATTATAATTGAGATAAACGTTAAAATGGATTTTAAGTTGCGTTATAATACAAAGGTTGTTTGCACTTTATAGGAAAAATTAATTACAATTTAAGAAGACAAAACAAGAATTATAATTCTTGGTAATATTGAAAAAATAGCCGGAAATATAAATAAAAAGGTTTTATTCAACATTTTTTATTTTTCCAATTTAATCTATGAGTTAAATTTCAGTTATGCATTTTATAAAGCTTTTTGTAATAGTTTTATTCCTTAAATTTTTAGGAATGACTTTATACACTACCAGACTATTATCTTGTTATGAAAAGAAATAATTCCCAGATTCGATTTGTTAAAAAGGTTTTATTTATTTAAGACCTTTTTCATAAAAAATATTATTATTTTATAAGAGTTAAACCCGTGAAATTTCAATACAAAATTCAGTATATTGAAAGTTTATAAATTGAATTTTATTGAATATGTCCTTTACAACAACCGAAATTTGTACTTTACAGTTATAAATAACAAAAAAGAAAAATAATTAGTATTGTGGTTATTTTATTGAACTGTTAATGATTTTTAATCGAAATTTCGATATTTTAATCAGGCTTAAGTTCATTGAATTTAATTTTCATTAAATTATTTTTATGAAGAAAGGAATTTAACAATATGAAATGAATTAAAATTTATTGATAATTTTTCATTCTTGACTGAGCTGGGAATTGAACCCAGGTTTACACGGACAGGTTGCATAGACTAGCTTCGATTGTAAGCACGCAATCTCTTCAATGGGGCTTGCCGTTTAGCTCTCGCTGCCATTGACGACGGATGACGTCATTCGTCAAACATCAATCTTTAAACCAAATAATATTTTACCTTGGTAGATTGAAATTTGCGTTGAATAAATGATTACCTTTTTTAATTGATGATAAAAAAAAAATTTAATTATTTTCCGCTTTTTAACTGTAAGTGGCAGGGCTGTAAGATGTGGCAATTTTTTTATGCTTTTGGCGATGAAAAATTACTTTTGGCGATATGGCGATTGTTTTGGCGAAATTGGAAACCGTTGGGGTATGTAGATTTTATTGTTTTAAATATTTTTTAATTTACATATCTTTAAAATATTATAAAAATGGGTATAACTTGTTTCTCTTGTTTGTAAATTATATTTTATATTTATAATTGTTGTTCTTACTGTTTCAAAATTGTTCTATTTGAAATATTTTGTGATAATATGGCGAATTAATATTATGACGAATATAAACCTATTCGTATTTCAAACCGTACAGTCAATGGGCAAAAGGTATATGACTGACAGTCAAAGGTTTTTTTATAAAATACAAATATTGCCAAATCATTATCTTAAATTAACGCAATTTTCTTACAGTAAATTCCATAAATTCTAAAATTATACAGCCATGTCACAGAGTACAATTCCGTTCGGAACCGAAGAAAACATATTTGTTTATTAATAGAAAGTATATTTTGATAATTTTTTGGCCTTTAAGATACATAAAACACCCATTCCGTTCATGAAAATAAAAATGATTTCATTCCGCAAAGTTTTTTCGTAATTTTCTGAAGCACTTAAATACGGAATGAATTTCGTTTTCGAACAGAATTGTACTCTCTGACATGGCTTATAGATTATATATACATTTATTTTTCAAAAATCTTTAAAATTTCTATGTGTATTTTAATATATTAAAATATACTACTCGAAATAATGTAAATTTAGAAATTTTTACTTATATTTCAAGTATTTCTGATATCGATTCCGCAGTGTATGAAATTTCTACTTTAAGTACCAATAATCTTATCTTTACTACTATTAAAATCAGAAAAAATCGATCGTTGAAAAACAATTAATTGAAAGTTTTCACCGATTAAAACTTCATTTGATTTAAATTTCAGAACTTGGCCGTTTCTTAGATAAAAATCACATCAGGCAAATTTTTTTCTTAATAAAAATCTTGAAAAATATCCGGTAGCTGTTTTGAAAGCAATTTTTTGTTTTCGATAAAGTATAAAAACTTCCGTTCCATTGAAACAAATAACGAAAAAATCGTAGTGCAAAGTACACTTTATTCTAAGTCGTAAATAATTTTTTTCGAATCGTAATACGCGATAAATAAAAAAAAAATCCAAGTGTATCAAGATAAACACATTCATACGTATTTTATATTTAAAAAAAAAGTAACCAAAATGAAAAAAATATTCACATCTCCACATTGAGAAAAAAAATTACCAATTTTGGTTAGAAATAACCAAAAACGGCAGCCCTGAACAGGTGTTTAAAGATCTTTTCCTTTCTGCTTTATCATGTGGCAGTGATAAATCAAAGATAGATAATTTCGACTAACGGGAGAAAATTGAATTTCACTAAATTTTTCATTTTTGTGACTTTACTCCATTTATTGCTCTATTTACTCAAGAATGATATAAAAAGAGATTACGCCATGCGCATGTTTTCCCGTTAGATGACGTAGCTTAACCCAAGCTAGGGTTACCTATTCGTGTATGTTTCGTGACGTCATTTGACCCACCTGCGCAGAAAATTCAATTTTTGAGTTCGTGTTGTCGTAATCTTTCTTCTATCAATCTTGCTATTTACTTGCTCTGAACACTTAAATTCTTGTAAAAGAGACTTTCACAAATTTGCTATAAACTCAAAGTTGAAATGAAGAGATCACTCAAAGAAATTTAACAATTTGTAATGCTCCCGTATCAACAATTTTATTAGTATTTTGTCACAAATCGAAAAATATTGCTAAATATATAAAGTTTGCCACATTTTTGAAAAGTACCTACATTTTAATGATTTCAAAATATCTGTCCTCCTTTTCCTTACGGCCATTTTTTAGAAGAAAATTCCTACGAATATGCATTTTTCCCCTACGTATAACAAAACTGCCTTCAATACAAACTAAATATAGATTTTTGTATATCTGGAGAACGGTAACAGTTAAAATACCAGAATTAAGTACAAATGGTTTCGTTATCAGAACACGAGATCTGCGTTAAACAAATTATGATTTTTTTTAATTTCTCAATTCCTAAAGAATTTATATATATGCAAATATTTTTTGAAATTTTTTTTATTCCGGGAGCGCTATAAAGAAAGACAATATCTGAAAAGAAAACTCTAGAGACTTGAGTCTTTAATGAACTCCAGCGCAACTTTATTCAAAGCAATTTTTGAAAAAAAAAAAAAATAATTTCTTATAGGGTGATCGTGGGGGAAATGTGATTAAATTGATGTGGAGCCTTAACTTATTTGATTAGGAATTAATATATATGTGGAGTCTGCATAGAATATATGTAAAAGCAATTGGATTTTTTCCATATCCTTGTTTAAAGATTTGCCAAAGTCAATAAAACTACTACATACGTAGTTAAAAGTTTTAGATATTAATTAAACCATTTAGGGCCTATTTATGTTTAAAAATTCGTTTTTCATGTCAAATAAAAATAAAATTATATAAAATGTTAATTAAATTAATCTTTTTAATTAAGCTTGAGGTCTCTTATCCAATATTGGATTTAATAAATTTAATATTTTTTATAAAAAAAAAAGAAAAGAGACCTCAAGCTTAATTAAAAAGATTAATAAATACAAACTTGTAAAAGTCGAATAAGGTTAAATTTATATTTTATTTAAATATGAATTGATATTTTACCCTTTCGCCCCTACTGGAATTATATGCCCCAGCAATTTTCCTTATGTCCTAACTTTTATTTTACCTTTTATATTGTAATATTTAATGTATCCCAATAGAGTATAAAAAAAAATTAATTGGGATTATATAATGCCGAATTATATACTGCGGGTAAACGAAACTATACAAGTAAACTATGCAATATTTTATTTTTAATATATAAGAACATGTTCAAATAAAAAAAAAATATTTGTTTTTATTATTAACATTCCAACTTTCATGAGTCTATTGCTGCTAATACGCCATAATTAAGGCGATTCCTTGCATAATTCTAGGAACCCTTTCCAGAATATTTTTCCGAGCCTATTTTTTTGTTAAAAAACGAGACAAAAGTGAACTGTGTAATCTATGAAAATGTACAATGAAAAAGCGCCGTTGTTTTCTTAATATTAGTTAAAAAACATATGATGCAATTCTTAAAAAACAACAGTATTGTAAGCATTTGAGCAACGGTTAAAATGTTGAATTTTATTATAAAGATATCTTAAAAATATCGAATTCGATAGTCGTAAATAAATATCGATGTATCGATATATGGGTATTTTTAATATCGGCGATATATATCGATTATAATTTTTTTTAATATCGATATTTTGATATATCTATATTTATTGCCCATCCCTATGTCCCAGGGTGACGGTAGGATCACCGAAATTTCATGTATCCCCAACATCTTATATTATTGCCTTAAAAATAAATTTGCGATCAGAATTGAAAAAACCCGAAACAGATTTCGAGAAAAAACTCCGGGGTGAAAGGGTTAAATAGAACTAGTGGAATTCATATACCTACATATACATATGAGCCAATAAGGCTTAATTTTACTTAAAACTCATGTCACTTATAAGTGACTTTTACATATGTCACCAATATGTGACACACAGTTTTTATTAAGAAAATATTTGCCAAAGTCATGTCACATATGCGTAAAATATTTATTATTTTTTTGTTCCGCAAAAAATTGTTAAGTTCCAAACGTGTTAACTAAAATTTTACTTCGTTACTTAACAAAATTTTCAATTAAATTGCTTAACGGGCTTGTCTTTTTGAGTCATGGTTTTCAAAATAAATTTGAATAATTTGCTGACGTTACTTTGGCCTGAGTCTATTAATAGTGAATTTCCAAACTTAACAACCGAGAATTGTCAAATCGACTGTTTTCCGCCTCTAAAAAAGCTGTTACTAAAATTCGATTTTAAAAAATATTTTTTTTTGGTTTATAGGCTCAGGCATGAAAAATAGAAAGAGGGTACCGATTCTTGTAGGGTAGATAAAGCCCAAGACATTTGTTTATCTTCTTTGAGAATGTCCAGTACATCACATGACTCGATACATCACCAAGGCAAGTATATAGTGGATGACTTATCGGAAGTATCAATGATTAGGTACATTTATGACTTTTGTCTAGTCGTATGCCCTAATATGTATAACATATTGAATGATGTGGTCTTGTAAAGGACTCTTCTTGATTGCTTGTTTGTTTATTTACAGGCATCCACGTTAAGCAACCAACCAACCCATCAGATAAGGCTTTTAAATCTTTTGCCTACAAAATTCAAAGTCTTGGCTTAAAAATCCAAAAAAAAAACCTTTTAGATATTTTATGGAGATTCTCCATATCAAATTAAAAATACAAGCTATAAATATCTTTCAGTACTAAATCTATGCGCAAATAAAGTTTTGTTTTTACCTATAATAAATTTTTAAACACAGTTTAAATCAATCAAATGTCAACTATTTTAGCTAATAACTAATAAATAAATTAAAATGTTTAAAATATGAGCCCTTAAAAACAATAAAAATTAATTTTGCAAAGCCAAAAAAAAATGACAAACTTAACAGCTGTTAAAATAATTCTTTAAAAAAACTAGTTTTATAAAAATTTCAAGTTTTAGACTGTCTACTTTAAGAAAAAAAAAACAAAAGCTTACCTTAAAGCAATCAGCAGATTTAAAAGCAAAATCAACTTGTTTTTGATATTTTTCTCTTTTTTTCTGCCGGAAACTGAACTTAATTTTGGCCAGTCAATAACATTTTATTAGAAACAACAAAAAAAAACAGACTCAATTTTGTCTTAATTAATTTGCGAACATTCACTATTTTACATACGTAGAGGTTAAAAAAAAAACTTTTTATTTTAATCACTTAGATTTAAATTTAATTACTTTTTTTGTTTGATTTTATTTTAACTTATTTTTTTTTTTTTTTTGTTTTAATGCAACAAATAACTTGATTTTTTCGTTATTAATTCTTTATGACTTTCAGGTTTAAGCTTTAACGCTTTTTTCTTGATTGCAATTCAAGCTTAAACACTTTTTCGTCTGATTTTTTTACCCCAACTGTCAGGTTGTTTTAACTTTTTTTTGTTAAAAATAAAAGTCGGTGTTTATTATAAAAATTTTTTTGTTGTTATTATTTTTGGAATTGTATGCCTAGTGTGGTTTCAGAGCTGTGGTAATGGTGACGGCGATAATGGTGATGCTTCCATACTGCAGCCACAACTGACATCATTTGTGCTTTTGTTTAGACTGGTTCTGCTTGAGATCTCGTCTTAAGTGTTATGCACTTTAAAAACAATTTTTTGCAAACTTTTATTTCTTTTACAATTTTCTATAATTCTTTTCTTTCTCACTTAAAATGCTTTTTATTATTTTATCTCTAAAATTTTTAAATTGTTATTATTTTTTTATTAGTTGTTATTTTAATTATTCATTTACAAATTTTATTAATCCTTAATAACTTTAAATGAAAATCTTTTAAAGTCTACCGTATTACATTCACTTTTGTTAAAATCTGTTTTTTTATGTTGTTGTTTTTTTTTTTTTCTTTATTATACAAAACATGTGTTGTATTTCTTTTTGATTAAATTTTTTAACACTTCTTTTCATTTATTTTTGCAAATTTATTTTTGCATTTAACCGTGTCTAGTTGTCTTTTTAATCCGTCTTTTATGCCCGCCAACGCTGTACTAAAAACGTTGGCTGTCTGAGCCAGGCATTAAATAAGTTTTCATCGATGATGTCAGCCAACTCACAAAGAGAATTTGAAATTTTTTTAATTAAGAGAGTTTTGTTAATAAAAAATAAACTCTTTTCAATAACTTGGTGGCCTACGTGTATTTGTTTTAAGTCTTTTAAATTAAGGTTCGGCTTGTTTAAAACCATAAGAGTCAAACATCATGCATGACTGATATAAATACGTATGTAAAGTTTGTATATAAAACAAAAAGTTTTTAGAGAATTATCTTAATATTTTTTATTATGATAGATTAATTATATATGACAATTATGTGTGAAACAAAATATTGGCCAAATGCTTGCCACGACTTCGGTGGTATTCCTCTTTCCGATGGTCCACATTTTCAGTGGCTCTCAGACATAATTAAAGGTCAATGCCGTTAGTGTGCCAAATTATCTCATCCATAGCTCTTGAATTGTTCTTGGCTTATTGACGTTGACTTCTACTTTTTAAAATCCCCAAGGAAAGAGTTCCAACGATGTCAAATCACATGATCGTGGCGGCCACTTAACATCGCCACGACGTGAGCTAACACGGCCAATGAATTTCTCGCGCAAAAGAACCATTATTTCGCTGGCTGTGTGGCAAGTCGCAACATCCTGTTGGAACTACAGCAATATTTTTCGCAGAACGAACTGGGCGAGCATTTTCAGGTGTTTTCACATTTTCTTCAGACCCGGTTTGCTGAAATTTATGCACAATTCTCGCGATTGTGGACACATTTGGTCGATTATACTGACGAAAAATATCACCAAGTGCACGAAATGTATTTTGATTTGAACGCCTATTTTCGTAAACGGCTTTAACAATCAAAGTGCGTTGCTCAATTGTGTTCCTCTCCATGGTTGAATTTGGCAAACACTGAAACAAAGAGATGTCAAATTAAGTTAGGCAAAAAACTAGACGTTAATGCGTGGCTTACCATTAACATCATGCGTTATGTTTGGACCACCCTTTATATAAACGTATAAATAATAGAGCTGATTATTTCTTATTTCGAGAAAAGGTTATAGTAAAGGGTATTTTTTTAAGCGCGATAGAACTTTAAATTGTAAAAAAAAACACAAAAATTTAGATTTTAATCCAAAAATTGTTTTTTATTAACAAATCAACGGCAAATTTATTCAAGCACTGCTGGCCATATATCAAGAATAACATGAACAATGTTGGCCTCTCAGGCCTCATTTTTGAAGAAATAAGGTCCAATGATGCCACCATCGTGCAAACTGCACCAAACAGTGCATTTTTCTGGATGAAATAGAGTCTATAGGGTCTGTTGTGGATTTTTTACGCCATATGTGGCAATTTTATTTATTAACAAACCCGCTAAGCCAAAAATTAGCCTAATCACTAAACTAACTAACTAACTTTTGCGTCTTTAAATAACGCGAATCGACGACTGCTTTTCAAAGTAAATTTGGAGAACTTTGAAATGTTGTTCAAGCGTGAATCTATTTATGATGATTTGCCAGAAGAGTTCACTGCTTGTAAATGTCAAAAAGTAAGCTCAATATGAGAGTTCGTTTGACAGTTTATCATTTCGTAAGGTATATAGGGCTTAAAAAATAACCTTAATATTTGAACACTGCTGGAAATTTATAGTCTTATGAAACAAAATTCAGCCAAAATTCGCAAAAGGGTTATTTGTTGCGGCTTAAGACAAGGCTGTGGAGTCGTCAAAATATAGTTCTGACTCCAACTGCAACTGCTCCTACTCTAACTCTAACTCTGACTCCAATTCCGACTCCAACTTCAACTCTAACTCTGACTCCAATTCCGACTCCAACTTCGACCACTTAATTGTTTTCTATTTAGATTTTTTAAGTCCATTTTTCAAATGCTTTCACGCCTTTGGTGTCCCCAGAAATTGCATTGCTGACTTCACGTTCACAAATTTTCTAACTGGAATTTGTTGAACTAGATTTTGCTCGTTAGTGCTAGTATTTAAGCACTACAGCAACACTATTATCCACAATGTTAAACATATTTCAGTGTTGACGGTTAAAAAATTTGATTTTAAAATTAACGGGAATTCCTTTCATTAAATTATTTAAGCACAAGTGAATAAATGGAATTATCGCAATTTAGCGGAGCGCGTTAAATTAACCACAGACTTAAAACCCCCAAGATCAAAACTCGTGCATAAGTTCTGCTAATACAATTCGACTCTTACAAGTGCTAATAAATAAAATACCAAAACAATTAAAATTATTAAGCACTTTCTTATATTATTTAATTTAAGTACTTGAATTAAATACCTTTCATCAAATAAATTAACTATTCAACGTGAGATGTAAAATATTATGTCGCTAGTTTCGAAGAATTTGTATATTGCAAATTCTTTGAATTTAAAAGATTTTGTATGTTGTGCTTAGTTCCCTTTTTTTAATAATCGATAAAAAAAAATACTGAAACTTATTGTTGGAGGATAAGCTGTCCCTATGCGCATTTCACTGGTTGCTTACCAACAATAAAACAGTGAGTTTATCTTTTCTTACATTCCCCACTACAATTAGTTGGAATTCTCCCAACATTATTTGTAGTTTTAAGTGGGTAAAAAAAAAACAAATTAAAAACAAAACCAAATTGCTTTTATTGTTTTCGCAAGAAATCAAAATAAAAACAATTTGCCAGATCAGTTTTTTATGCACGTGCACTTGCAAAAATTTTATAATCAAAGTTGTTTTTGGGAATACAATTATTTATTAAAAGATTTTGCTTGTTCTGCTTAATTCCCTTTTTTTTAATAATTGATAAAAAAAAATACTGAAATTTATTGTTGGAGGATAAGCTGTTCCTATGCGCATTTCACTGGTTGCTTAGGCCAGATCATCATTGTATTCCCAAAAACAACTTTGATAATAAAATTCATTGAATTTTGTATGCACTCGTAATACCAAGAAATTTTGAAGTCGGAGTCGCAAGTTTTTATAGGTACTCCGGCTGAAACTCCGTTACGGGTTAAGGCATACTAAAGTGTTTTCCGAGTGTGTCCTATGGTTAATGATAGATAGATCTTGTCATACAAAACGAATCACAATAGGTGCTTTCGCCATCAATTTGTGTTAGTTTCTGTAACAAAAATATCAATTATTTAGGGAAGTTGTTCCACATTTGTGTCCATAACTCTTGAGATTTATGGGCTTTTAGATGGCTATTAAAAAAGTTATTATAATCTTATTTGCAACAATAAAAATTCATAATCAAATAATAAAGTTAAGAAGTTAAACCCCCCCCCCCCCCCCCCCTCTCGTTTAGCCCATCCAGATACTATTTAGGAGTAATTTTTTTTTAAATTTTGACCAATATATTATTTTTTTTAAAATATTTTTAGATGTATAAGACATAGACAGGAATTGTGGGCATATGGCAAAATCATTATTATTTTATTTAATAGCATTTACGGGAAAAGGAGAAGAGACACTGCAGCACTCACCCAATCAGATGAGCGATAAACACCTACATATTTGAACAGAAAATCTTTTATGTCTGGCACTGGCAGGAAATAAAGTAAATATTAGGATAAGATTTGATTAATTATTGTTAGTTCGTATTTAATATATGAAGATGCAATAAATAAATACTGAAAAAAAAATATTTATCTCAGTTTATAAGTTCATAGAAGACTTAGGACAGCTGTGGAAAAGATTTAAATGGATTCCTGCCCTAGAACCTATCTTATGGTGGATATTAACCACTGGGTGACAAAAAATGCATTTACCAACAGCCCCCTAGTGTGAGCGCAATTAACATACCCAGGTAGCAATTTGAGTGCATAATCCCGCGAGATTATACACTCGCCCCTTGTTTAGCAGCTGTCTAACTGCCGCTGCTTTTGGAAAAAAGCTAGCAGCATCCATAGAGTAGCAACAGAATCTGAGAATAATTCTCTCTCAGGCCGAACTCTTCCACAAGTTGTGAAAATTCTGACCAAAAGTGTGATTTTAAGGATATCCCTTGCCGCAGCCATCGCCTGATCTCCGAAATTATATTTTCAACGGAAAAGCGAAAGTGTCGCAAAAGCAATCTTCCTGAAAGACAGAAAGCATTTTCCACAAAAAGCATACTAACGGAGGCCGCAATCATTAGTCAGTCCGGTGCACTGATGCTGGTGGTAACAAATAGGATCTCTGGACAGGATATGAGTATCATAGATTATTTAAAATTGCTTAACACTCTAATGCCAAACTTAAGAAAATATGGGAAAATATTATACGAATAATTTGTTTAGGTTATTTTGAGTCATTTACCTTCCAGGTCAGAAAACATCAAGGAGTGCCTTAAGGCACCCTGAGGCATTTAGTAATAAAAACACATTAAATTTTTGGAGAATTCAGTTTATTAGTTTGTACTGAAAGAAAGAACTAACGAAACAAATCAAAAATATTTTCTTTTGTTTATATTAATCAAAGAAACAATTATTATTAGTTGAGCAAGCTAAATGAATATTCCATTTAAAACAGAAGCATTGTGTTCGAAATTGTTTACAATGCCTTAAGAGCTTTTAACAGCTTTCTAAGCTTCCTCAAATATTGTGCTTCATCTTTTAGCATCTGTAAAAAAGATATTACTGAATATAAATAAATTATATCGAGCCATAACCGCAAAAAAACCTCAAGCTACAAAAACAAAATTTTACAGGAGAAGGTTTTTTTATTATATTTCATAAAAATGTTCTATGAAAATTGGCGCTTAAACTAAAATTGTTTTTGCTATAAAATCGTAACGTTACCTTCTGTGACCATGAGAAGTTAGGAGATGATGCAAGTGTTGCCAATAAATTCAAACGAAAATTGAAAATGTTTTCGCTTAAGCTTTTTTTGCGGTTATGGCTCGATATATTGGACGTCAGTACAACTTTTGTGAAGAGTGCCTTGAGGCACTGTTAGCCATCAGAGGGTTAATTTGTTATGATAGCAAAGTAAATAAGAAGGACAACATGCACATTTAGGACTGCCTAATAAATTTTTTAAAGTTGTTAAATTTATAAAAATTGTTAATTTTGTCAAATATTTAAGAAAAAAAATCCCAGAAAAGGCACACAACGGAGTGCCGAAATATTGGATTTAATAAAATTAATATTTTTTATAAAAAAAGCAAAAGAACTCAAGCTTAAAATTTCAAGGTCGAATAAGAGTTAATTTATATAAAAGTTTTAAGAAAATGTTAAAAAAAAACTAAAATACTTATTTTGAATTTTGTGGTTGCATTTTAAATGAATGTATTTCAAATAATTGACATCTCTGTTTAAGAGTAAATGAAAAAAACTTTATCACAATATCAACCAATGCCAAGAACCACTAATTTCTAAAATAATTTTTTTTTTAATTAAGTTAAGAAGTTAACTGACTTGCACACATTTAATAACATATATCGCAATTAATCAACAATATTTTTATTTATGTTTTCAAAAATTTACACGTTAAATTCATATCTACCCGCCGTAAAAATATCGTGCTATATTGTCTTCTTTTTGGTAATGAAACGGGTTAAATTAAAAATTATTTTGCTTCTACTAAAAATATTTAAATTTTTAAATTTTGAGTTAATACCTTCTTGTTGATTTAGTGCGATATCTATCTAGAATATCTGAAAAAAAAAATTCTTAAAAAGCTTAATTGTTACTAGAATATTGCAACTTCTTATTTCTACAATATCTTCCTCCTATCTACTTTTGCTATTAAATAAAATAAAACACTTAATTTTAAAACTCATCTCTTTTTAAAGCAAAAGCCACTAATAGTATTTACTAAACGCATGAAATTAGTCTATAGTTATAAAAGCATTTATATAGTCATTTATTTTATTTTTATCTCCATCTTATAAAACATGATTGATTACATTGTCTTTAAATGATCGGTAGCATGTAGGCTTCATATTAACTTAATTTTTTTTTTTTTTTTTTTTTTTTTTGCTATTTTCTCCTTTTTGCTATAGTTCAGATTTAACCAAAAGCAACAACTAACTTTTATTTTAGAAAGAATTCTTAGCATAAACAGCAAATGTTTTTAGTCAGAGACAATAAAGTTATATTTTTACTTTTAGTATTTAAGATTTAACATAAGAGTAAATTAGAGAGACTTTTTTACTTGTTACTTTTTGATGTTAAAATAAACTCTTTATTGTTAAAAAAAAAAGACCGGCTTAAAAAATATAAACTTGTTTTGTACTAATTATTGCCGGCTGTTATTATTTTTAAAGCTAAAAGAAGAGAAATTGTTAAAAAAAAATACGCTTTTAAGAGAACAGCTGGTAGGAATAAATTAAGAATCTCTTTAAGTTACGCTAAACGTTAACGTATTTTGATTAAGTTTTTATGTCTTTGAGGGGATTTATTGTAGAATAGCCTGGTAAAATTTGGTAAAATTTTCTAAAATCTAAATAGCAAACTTTTTACAAATTTTGTACAAAATAGAATTTTGTCTAAAAACTTGATTTACTTAATTTCGTATACAATATTTTTTTTTAAATCAAATGGTACATTTTAAAGATTTTTTTTATATTTTGTGCAAAAAAAATTCTTTTTAAAAATATACTACAAAATAAAATTTTTTTTTTAATTTTTTATAAAATAATAAATTTTTTGAAAAATTTTCAATTAAGTATTAAAAGATTTTGTTTGTTGTGCTTAATTCCCTGTTTTTAATAAGTGATAAAAAAAATACTGAAATTTATTGTTGGAGGATAAGCGCATTTCACTGGTTGCTTAGGCCAGATCATCAGGAAACGTTCTCCTAAATAATTTTAGAAAAGCCAAAGCTATCAGCAAACAAGACTACAGAGGGAATGAGAATTACCTTCATAGACTCAAAAAGTCTTATTTGCAACGATATCAAAGCTTAAACAAAATACCAAACAATAAAACAGTGATAAGTTTATCTTTTCTTACATTCCCCACTACAATAAGTTGGAATTCCTGTATTCCCAAAAACAACTTTGATAATAAAATTTTTGCAAGTGCACGTGCATAAAAAACTGAATTGGCAAATTGTTTTTATTTTGATTTCTTGCGAAAACAATAAAAGCACTTTGTTTTTGTTTTTAATATGTTTTTTTTCTTTACCCACTTACAACTACAATTAATGTTGCGAGAATTCCCAATTAATCAAATATCAAAAAATATTAATTTACTTTTTCGTTTAAAATAAAATAATTTAAACTTGAAGAATTGTTGTTGGGAATTGTCAATATTTTATTAAATAAATTAACACATTGTTTGAAATGGCAAAGTTTTTTGATCATCTTTTTAATTAAAATTAAAAGAATCGTTTATTGAAAAAAAATATTCACAATTTTACAATTTTTAGTAATCAATATAATCATTTTGGTAATAGGTGCAAAATCAACAACATATTTTCTTGATATTAGGAATTTGGTATAAATTTAGTGATTAGAGAAAATTTTTAATTTTTTCTGTGAATAAAATAGTTCGTTGTTAAAAAATTTTGTACTAAATAAAAATTTTCGTCTTTAGTTAAAGGGCTTATTTTATAAATTACTTCACCTTGCGTTGAGAAATTTTTCATATAAAATTTTTCTGAATTTTTAAAAAAACATGAAAAACTTTTTTTTGGAAAAATTCGTATAAGCTAACAAACTTTTTTGAAAATTTTCATTTAAAATAGCAAATTTTTGAAAAGATTTTATAAAAATAGCAATAAGATCAATCAATAAAATTTAAATTGATTTCATGTTGTAAAATTCCTGTCTTCATAAAAATATTTAATGAAAATTAAATTCAATGAACTAAAGCCTAAATTTTAGCATATTTTCAACAACCTAGAAAGTACTTCAATCGATGGCAACCCAGATACTAATGAATAATGGACACAATTAAATAAAGGGCTTAACGAAACTACAACTCAAACAATCTGATATATAAGATATATAAAAAAAAACGAAATAATGCGAATTGGCAGTGAAGAATAAAATGGAAGCTAGCAATAAGTTTCTGGTTCAGAGTACGCATCAAAATGCAAAATAATAGGAATATATCATAAAAAATTTCCTATATAATCGCAAAGTTTTTGAAAATGTCCTTTAAAATAAAAATTTTAAAAATATTTCTTACAAAATACAAAGTTTTCAGAAAAGCCTATAAAATAGCAAACTTTTAGAAAATTTTCTTATACAATTTTTTAATAGCATCATTTTAGATAAATTTTCTTTAAAATAGCTAATTTTTCAAAAAATTTACCATAATATAAATAATTTGTAAAAACATTTCCTATAAAGCAAAAAATTTTTAGAAAATTTCCTATAATATAGCAATATTTTAGATTAATTTATTATGAAATAGCCAAATATTGGAAAATGTTCTGTAAAATAGCAAAGATAAATTTCTTATAAATTGCTCATTTTTAAAAAAAATTTCTATAAAATTTGTTATAAAATAGCAAAATTTTAGAAAATTTCCCTACAAAATTTTTTAAAAATGATTTTCTTAAAAATTGCAAAACTCAATATAACAATTTTTTAAAATAGCAAATTGTAGTTTATATTTGGTTCGGCTTTAGATCATTTATTATAAATAAAAAAACAATTTCGTTTTATATTTTTACAACCTAAGTTATAAAAAATAAAACAGGTTAATAAAGGGTTTATGAAACGGATTTTGTATGAAAATATTTTTATTTTTGTACCCAAATTTTTAAAAAAAAATTCTATGAAGTATTATATTTCTTAAAATATTTCCTATTAAGTAGCAAATTTTTTGAAAATGTTCCTATAAAATTGTAAATAGCAAATTTTTTTAACATAGCAATTTTTTTTTAAATATCCTATAAAATAGCAAATTTTTAGAATAGAATAATTGCCTTTGAGATAACAAACTTGTAAAAAAATTTCTTATAAATTGGCAAAATTTTGGAAGAAAGTTCTATAAAAAACAACATATTAGAAAAATTTCATATAAAGGCGCAAGTTTTTGGAAAAATTTTTCTATGAAATAACAAATTTGTAAAAATATTTTTTATAAAGTACAAATCTTATGCCTGTAAAACAGCAAAATTTTTGTCAAATTTCTTATTAAGTATTTTAAAATTTTGAAACATTTTCTGTAAATTAGCAAATTTTTAGAATAATTTCCTATGAAATAAAAAATTTGTAGAAAATTTCCAATGAAATAACAAAATTTACAAACTTTTCTATAAATAAGCAAACTGTAAGTTTTTGCAAAATTTAATAAAAGAAAATATCTTTAATACCCCGTTAAAGTGCGTTTTTCTGCAAGAAAATATTTGCATGCCCATTTCAAGTTTCTTGTTAAGTCTTTTGTTTTCTTTCCATATTTTTCTCATTTTTTTGCATTTTTCTTTTGCTCTTTTTTAAAGTACAAAGCAAGAAAATTAATAAAAAAATTCGCTTAAATTCAAACTGTAAATGTGTTGCTTTAATAGAAAATAAACTATAACATTTTATAAAAAATAATATTTGTAAAGCATAAATTATTAATTCTATGGGCACGCTTATGACCCTTTAAGTTCAAAAACGTGGCAAAATAACATAAAATAATAAACCAAACCCCAAAATGTAGGCATAACAAATAATGGCACTAAATTCACAAACAAAAGAAAAAAATTATAATAAAATATTAGAATATTTGGAAAATTTATGGGCCTTTGTGAAAATGGAAAAAATAAAAAAAAAATATGTATATAAAAAAAATTATCTTTGTTATGGCTTAAAAAATTGCTTTCAATAAAAAATTACAAAGTTCAGATTTTTATTTAGGTCGTTGGTTATAAAATACTTTTTTTTTAATTTGCTATCTTTTGTGAAGTGTACCTAATGATCCCTTTGCAAACTTTTCTGCTTTAACCCCCTTGTTTACTTTTAAATAGTTTATTTGTCTTTTTCTATATTGTCTTAAACTCTAAGCAAATATTTGTAATTTAACGCCTCATTTTTTCAGCTTACACTGTTTATTTATTCGATATATTCATATTATTGTGATACCTTTAATCGTTTATGCTTGTTAGTCAGTAAAACCAAAAAAAAAAAAATAATCATTAGCTTCCGCTTGGAAGCTTGCTAGACGTTAATCTTAGATCTAAAAGACACGACAAAATACAGCAAATCAAAGTTTATTGACTTTAAAAAAAGATTGTAAAAATTTGGAGATTATTTTTAAAATATGTTAACCAAAATGATTCAATATTTGACTTTGTACTAAAACAATTAAATATCTTGAAATATTCCGAGATAGGAATCGCCGGGAAAATTTTTTTTTTGAACTAGACGATTAATTTTAATTTTTGTAGGGACAATAAGTTTGAAGTTGATAAAAATTAAGAAGTTTCTTGATGCAGCGTTTTCATCGTTTGCTCCTTTTTATGAAAAATTAAAGTATGACGGCCATATTTATAAACATTAAAACAGGCTTAAAAATGTTTATTAAGCAGAAGTTTTTACAAAATCCGTTTCATTAATCTTTTATTAATCTGTATTATTTTTTATAAATAATGCCGTTTTTCCACGTTGATTATCCAACCCATATTTTGTTTATTATATGATGTATTGAAATTCAACATAGATTTCTGGGTAATACATATGATAAGTCATACAAATTGCACAGATTTGACTAAAATTCTTAAGATATTAAGATTTAAAAGAGAACAAGTAAAAGTACTACATTTGGCTATCCCGAATCTTATATACCCTTCACCATAGTGCGATAAGAAAATAAGTTTATTTAAATACTGTTCATTTGATATAAATAAGTCTTTTTATTGCCATGTCCACTTCTCCAATCCCGCCCACATTTTGTTAGATGTTGTGCATTGATTAGCAAGATACTTGTACACAATTTGGAAGATTTGGCTCTTGCCGTTTTCCAGATACACAAAAAAAAACAAGGATTTTACGGATAAAATTAAAGATAATCAGGGTTTTTTGCTCATAGCTAAGCCACATGTAGACCCATCAGGCTCATATAGGCAATAGCAAAATTAAACGGAGCATATGTGACATAAACATATAACAACCAAGTCCCCATCATATTTGGGGTCTTCGGAAGCCCCATTTCAGCAGCTAGCCGGGCTGATGGACAGGCGGACATAGTTAAATCGAATACACTTGATCATAAAAAGGGTATTAACTCGAAATTTTTATTTATTTACGTTTTGAAAAAATCGACACATAATATTAATATCTACGCTGTAAAAATATCGTGCTATTATGTCTACTTTTTGGTAATAAAACGGTTGGCTTAAAAAAAAATTCTTTTTTTAAGTTGTTGCTTCTACTGAAAACTTTTAAATTTTGAGTTAATACTAGGGAGATCGAACGGTTATTATTCGACCGGTTTTAACCGGTTATTTTAGCTTCGCCCAAGTCGGTTATTTTAAAATGCGCATTTTTCGAATATCGAATAAACCGGTTATTTTGATATAATATACCGGTTATTTTAATAATGTATAATTAATATAGAGTAAGGAACTCTTGTTGTAGATGTACCCGTAATTTAAGTATTTTCTAATTGAATATTGGTCAAACTTACTTCCCGTTCGCCAATGTCGAACGTTAACGTTCGCATAGTAAATAACATTTTAAACAAAAACAATATTTCAAAAATTGTTTTTGTTTTAAATTTAATTTTCTATGCGAACGTTAACGTTCGAAAGCGGCGAACGGGAAGTAAAACTTTTAATGAAGAATGTCAAAACAAAATGTAAATACAATCGCTTATAAAAGCGTGTGTTCCTGTAAAAAACCAAAAACTTTTCAAAATACTACAAAAACGTGTGCAGTTAAAAAGTAAAAATTTGTGCGAGAGTATTCTAAATATATCAAATATATTTCTATATAGAGGTTATCTCTAGAGATTTTTCGAACGCGATTAAAAAGACAAAGTTAGGTGCCTGAAGTGCTCTAAAATGAAAAGTTACAAAGGTTCTTCCATGTCACGACTTATTAATCACCTTTAATTAGTCCACATGCTTGACATTAATGTGCTCTAAATAAAACTTAACTCCGTCCGAAGTAGTTCTAAAGAGACAACAAATAATACTTTACTAAAATACGCTGCCAACAATGAATCATTAATAAAATATTAGCCCATTGTGTTGCCGAGGACGAAATGCTCTTTAAGCTACTAAAAACTTTTAAGTAGTTCTAGCAACTATACATGCTAAAAACTACAACATTCCGGCGGAATCCACGATATGGGAAAAAGTTCTAGCAGTTTTATTTATAAAAACAATAAGAACTAAAACAAAATTGAAGAAATTCAACAATGTCATGGAAGGTTTTAAATTGTAGTCGACGAATTGACAAATATTTCACACACAAAGCATGTTCATTTTACTATTCGCTAAAGAATGTTCATTTTACTATTCGTTTCTATAACGCTGAAACAAAATAATTTGAAATAGATAATCGTGGCGTTTGCAACTTTAAAAAATATGGTTGATTTATATACTCGTAGATAGCTTAACCACCAACAAATTAAAAGTCATTCAAAATAAATTTGAGAGAATATTTCAAATAATAACTTTATAAAATTCCTATAATTTATTTGCTTTTGCAAAACTTCAACAGTTTCTTGATTACATTATATAAATATCTTTTTACAAATAAAGTTTAGTAAATCAAAACAAAGCTGTTGAAAATTAAGCTAATGTTTGATCAATTTACTGGTCCCACTTTTCTTGGATTTTATCGAAAAATATTCGATAGGTCTGATCTAAGTCATATCTATGTATTTTGTTGGTTTCTTACCTTTGCAAATTGTTTTGTTTTTATTCAAATTAACGTTTTATTTTAAAAACTTATTTGATTTTTGTGTTTTTAAGTATTCGAATTAAAACCGGTTAGCCGGTTATTTAAAAATTGCTTAACCGAAAACCGGGTTTTTTAAAATAGCAACTATTCGTAATATTCGAAAACCGGTTATTGAAAAAAGTCGAATAATCGATCTCCCTAGTTAATATCCTCTTTATGATCAGGTGCGATGTAGTTATTAGAGTCTCAAATTACTATTTAACAAATTACAAACGGAACAAACAAATATCCATATTTGCTAATTTTTTGTTTTAGGCGCTAGATTTAGCACTTTTTAACTGCAAGAAAAGCGCATATTTTTCCTTTATTAGCGCTTTTCTGTTAACGTTTTTTGAAATTATAGATACCCAACATTTTTGAACTCTTAATTGCATACGTTAAAATTAAGGCACATTAAATTAAAATTTCTTACCGTTTTTCAAATACTTTTGATATATATCGCCTGGTGGTTATTTGTATGCCGCTTGGCATAACGTCAGCTCAGAATTGGTTTGGCGCATATGCCAAAAAGTCGGAATGGAGAAAAACGACAAAGAAGATTTGCATGAAGATTTCTCAAAATGTACCCGATAGAATTTTTTTATATTTTTACCACTGCTTCCGGTATATGTTATGAAGAAAAATGTAAATTTTTGCTCACTTTCATGAATAAAGTTAGAATTTAAAAGTATTTTTTTGAAAATGAAAAATATTGTTTTGTGCCGCATACGCCACTTTTCTAAAAAAAAAATTATAAAAATGGCTTTTTGTGCTGCATACGTATACTTATTGCTGTGTATTGAGTAACTTATTGTTGAGATGAATGTTTCTATATTTACAATCTAATAAAAAGTCAACATTAATGAAATTTTTTTTTTATTTGGTTTTATTTTACAAAAACAGAAAAAACAGTTCTACTGTTATGAAAAGGTACATAAAAAGCCACAAAGTAAACAATTTAAATAATACAAAAGTAAAATAGAATCAAGAAAAAACACTTAAAATTTAAAACTAAATATTGAGTAAATTTTTATAATAACTTTTATCAACATGTGGAAGAAATATAAGCAAGTCTTTTATGTCTCTCTTTTTATCGCTGGAAATAATTGATGGTTTTGATATTTTCAAAACGTGCGTCAACAAATTCTCAGGAGTTTTCAAACAATTTTTTGATGCAGACTTAACCAAAATTGCATTTTTATATTTTTCCTCTCGTCGAAGTTTTATAATGTATACATAAATCATTATTTTTACTGTATAGAAGTACTTTAATTTTAGCAAAAGGGACTTGTCGAAAGTCCATTTTATTTGCTACCAACGAGTATGTGCGAAAATCTTCCGGAAGTATTTCCATAACTTTTAATTTTGTTTTATTATTTGGCATTGTTTTAAGCATATTTAGTAAATGAAGAGGACTATGAATTTCAATATTCTTTAAGTACCGGTCAATAACACCATGAACACAGTCCACTTCTTGAATTAAAGAATGTCCTGGTTCTGAAAACTTTTGTATTACGGTATCAATATTATTTTGTTTAATAAACATTTTGATTGCGGTTGAGTTAATTCGATTTTTATTTTGAGGAGTTTTTGCTGGAGATTCTTTCTTATTTATAGAAACGTAAGCTTGTCCAGATTCTCGAAGCCGTTTTCTTACTTTACGTTCCCACAGTTCAGGGTTTGTTTGCCTTTTCTTTGATGACGAAGGAAGGATTCTGAATAACATATGAATGTATATAAGTAATGAACTTTTATTTTCAAATAAAACAAAATAATATTCAAGTATGTACCTGTTATTGTTTTCCATTTGTGGAGGGTTTGACGCACATTTAAATGGTAGCTTTTGAGTTAAAGATGTGTCATAAAGGTAAGAATCGGTCCAATTTTCATCATCCTCAAAGTATTCATAAATCATTCTAAAAGCATTAAAAATTTAAACAAATATCTTAATATGGTAAAAATTTAAATAATACTTACTTAATTTCATCTGGAAGTGTAGGAGCTGGTGAAGAAGATTCCATTTTTATATTTTTTTTTTATAAATTTTTACTATTTATTAACACGAGGTGTTATTATTTTATAAAATTATTTTTCCCAAATTTATTTTCTTGTTGTCATTTTATTTTGCTTTTGCTTATGTTCTTATTATTATATTTTGTGCTTGTAGGTCTATGCAGCAAAGCAACAGTAAAATATATCTTGTACGTTTTTGTATGAAGAATTTGCTGCAATCGCCAAACAATGGCTTGTAGAGCAAAACAGTACTTAAAAGATTTTGAAACAGTTGATATGCAGCAAAATTAATGCTTTATATCTCAGAAGCCATAAAAATTTTCGCGAAACAGGTTTTTGATTTAGAAAGAGGGTATTCAAAAAATATATTCCTCATACCTAACTCATTTTTTTTAAAAATGGTCGGTAGGTCAAACCAGTAATGAGCTGACGATAAGTCAATTCTATATAATAAGTGTGTCCTCTTTTTCAATCATTAACACATTTTGTGTATATCTCGAATATGCATTCATATGTATTAAGTGATATTGAGACCTGTCATTGGGTCATATCCACAATTTAAGATTTCGGCACTTTTTATGCTGTGAAGCAAATGAACAATGTAAATGTAAAAATATATATTAATATTTGTAATTGCTATGCTGCCTGCGCGTTCTATTTCAGGAATTTAGATCATAATATTTTATTTTGTTTTTTCATATAGAAGACTAATTTTCATACCTAAATTTTAAAGAACTCAAGAATTCTCAAATTGTTTGTTAAGTGTTTATTTGTATTATAAATATTTTTTAAAGTTTTAGAAAAAGCTTTGTAAAAATGTTAATGTTCTAATAACACTGCTCGGCAAAAAAAAGTCGGGGGAAAGAGAACTTTATTATGTGATTTTACTTGACCTTACCATGCTGAATACAAATCTGTTCACAGTTTAATTCCATCACGGCTAGTTATCATTTTGTTTACTCATTTTCATGATTTCATGGCTTATTTTATATGTCATATACCCGGATTTCTCATAAATAATACAAGTGTAAAATTTTTATCCTAATAATTTTCTAATGAGTTTTTGAAAACAAATTTCTGAATTATTGGCGTTAATTTTGAAAATAAGAAATATATTATTTAGATGACTCAAAGAAAATTTTATTCCTGATTATTTTGTAAACCTTTGTACAAATCGTTCAATTAATGAAAAAATGTATTAGCAGAACAACTTTATTTCGGGCGAAATATTAGTCTAGCCCAAAAAACTATACATGATAGGAAAAACTAAGGACGGACTTTAATTTAGCATTTTAAAATTTTTATATTTCATGTATTTTTATTTAAAGCGATTTTTTTTGCAACTATTTCATTGAGTTTTTTTATTTTAATTTTATTTAGCGCCTTATGATTGGGGGCAAGGCGCTTTTTGATCATAAATAGTTCACAACCCTGACTATAAACCCTTTCCACCTGTGAATAGATGAAAACTGATGAACATGACTATACTTGACTCCTTCTCCTTGAATTCCTAGCAGTTATGCGAACTGTTTTACAGTGATGCCAACTTAGCCCTTTTCGGGCAAGATTTAGTCCTTTTAAAGTACCTGAAATGCCAAAAAAAATGTGTAGTTTTAAACTAAAAAACATGCTTATTTAATACTTTTTGTTCGTACTCTTGTATGGTTATGTTTTTTGTGTTTTTAGAAATAGTTTTTGTTTTTCTACAAATATTTTCTGTTTTTCTACAAATATTTAAAAAAACTAAAGAAATGTGCAACTGAGATAACGAAAAAGTCTTGTTTAAAAATAAAATATCATTGAAGAAATTTAGTTCATATTAAATATAGTCTTAAGCGAGACAATTGTTGTAAGATTGTACCTTGATTTAGTTAAATGTAAAATGATATTTTCCTCAATAACAATTTTTTTTATAAATTTATTTGCTTGAAATGTTTGATGTATTACGAAAAATATATGTATTTTAGCCCTCTTTGCGCTTTCTGGATAAAACAATGGCATAATGATGTACTAAAACTGTAATTTTTTCAATTTGAACCTTTTTAGAACGTATTTCAAATGTCGTCACGCGTTTAGTGTCCCAAAAGTAAGCAATACTGCTTAGAGACCATATCAAGCCCGATAGTCTTATACTTAAGAAACCGTCTAATACTCAGGTTATTATAATAATCTTCAACTTAAACCTTAAATTTAGATAATCGCCTTCTATTTCGATTGAAGTCTTATATTCAAATTACCGTCTGAAATCATGCATCTGTTTTATATTTAGACTGCTGCCTTAAACCCATACAAAATATAAGTTAGACAACTGTTTTATACACAATTACTTAGATTACTGTCGTTTATATAGATTATTATTGACGCACACACCACCGCCTTATGTATATAAAACATCTTATACTTTACCTACCTTCTTATAGCAATACCGCTCTTATAACTGTAAAGGCCTCATTACTCATATGTAACTGTAACGGACGCGTTAACGTTACGGTTGCCTTTAATGGTTGGTAGTTGGTAAACCTACTTACACGTGTTGAAATATGTATGTTAAAATGAATAAGGAAAATCTGTCAAAATTTGTAAATTTGAGCTTTTGTTTTTGATGCGTTTTCTTAAAAAAAAAATTAAAAAAGTCGTATACGTCGACGAAATGTTCGCGTCATTAATAAACAAAAGGAAACATAAAGTTTATGGTCATCTGATATAAAAAGCCAATAAATCAGCAAGGTTTACGTTAACGTAGGGGTACTTAAGAAACTGACTTTCATTCAGATCAATATATTATACTCCAATCATTTGCTGCATAAAAGATCCTCTCGGTCGTGATACTTGTGGCCTTTTACATTATTCATACTCCAATCAAAGTTTTAAATAAAATAATAATAAATTGCATTGTGGTTATTTTATTGAACTGTTTAAAATTTTTAATCCAAATTTTTAATATTTTCATCAGGCTAAATTTCATTTAATTGAATTTTCATTAAATTATTTATATGAAGAAATGAATTTCTCAACACAAAATAAATGAAATTTTTTTGATAATTTTTTATTCTTGACTAAAACTGGGATTGACCCACGTTCACGGGCAGGTTTATCTGGCATGTTTCAATAGTAACCACACTATCTCTTCACGCAAAGAAAAACATGGTTGATACAATCACAATCGCAAACTATCATATATGTTTGTGGTTATGATTGTGTCAAATACGTCTTCAGTAACTATTTATGTTTAGACATATTTATAGCTTATTATTGTCTCATAAATATTATTATGTTTAGAAGAAAACACAAATGATCTTCCAACACTGTTTCTATTTTACCCAACACCATGAAAATGTCTATTTGAACGTGTTATATGGTTCTCACAATTAAACCAATAAAAAAATTTATTTAAAAAATTTTATGTTTTATTAAAAATATGTACATATTCTGCTTAGAATATATTTATAAATAAAATTAAATACATACATTTATATATATACTCGTATATAACTTACCTGTTTAAATAAACGTATAATAACTTATTTTCTTAATTTTGCAATCATGCATGGCCTTTTTCTCCCGAAAAAACTTTTAAATATTTCGTAGTCATTCATGGTTCCCGATTAACTGACTCTCGCAGACGGAAAATGACGTGGAAGAAGATTTTATTTGCTTTATAAACACACACGGTTTGTTTTGACAATAAATGTTTGCTCATTTAGAGAATGTGTTTTAAAGCGAACAAATATGATGGTATCAAACATACCTTTTGTGTACAGCAAATATGATGATTTTAATTTTATAGTTGAAAATATATTTATTTTAGTAGCAAATATTTCACATCATTCAATATTTTTAGCAAGATCATGTTTAACTTATAATATTATTATAGTGAATTAAAAAATGCTAAGGAGAACAAATATTTTTGCAAGTTTAATAAGGATTATAATAAGTTTATTAGGGTAAACATATTAGACAAATATGAATAAAAATGGTCGTAGTGACCATTCATTTTCTCTGCGTGTTCAGAGATCTTTGCCACTTAGCACTCACCGCCATTGACGACGGCTGGCAGTCAATAGTCAAATGTCAATCTTTAAATCAAATGGTACTTGTTTTTTAATTGGTAAATCGCAATTTGTTGTGAATGATTATAATTTTTTAAAAATTCGGATTACATAATATAAAAATTTGAATAACCATCTGTATTTTACTAAGACTACCGCCTTACTACTCTACTCTTACAAAACTTAAACTTATGGTGTTTTCTTTTATACTAAAATATCTGACATTTTATTTAAAAAATGTCATTCGGTGTTCGTTTCTTAAAAATGTTTTGCTCTCTAAAAGGGTAACAGCATGTTTTATCCTAAAAAAATCAGCCTTACAAATGGCATAAGGCATTGCCCCTTTCACCCAGTATAAATCGATAGTGTCTATAGTGCCCTGTTAAATAGAAAACTTCGGTTTATATGTGGGGATCTTTTTATAACGGCGACGTTTACCTCAAAGAGCAACAAAGCTTCGCAAAAATTTCGAAAATTGCAAAAATTCGCGAAAATTTTTAATATTTCAAACAAGTCCTTAAATTAATTAAAAGTCCCTAAAACTATAAGGCATGGCAAAAATTCAGTAAAAATTGATAAATAAGCAAAGTCTAATATTTATTAAATTAAAAATCGATAAAGTTATACAGAATCAGAAAACTTACAGAAAAAATCGCGAACATAGCTAGAGTGCGCGATAATTTTGTTTGTTGTGCTTAATTCCCTTTTTTTAATAATTGATAAAAACAAATACTGAAATTTATTGTTGGAGGATAAGCTGTTCCTATGCGCATTTCACTCGTTGCTTAGGCCAGATCATCAGGAAACGTTCTCCTAAATAATTTTAAAAAAGCCAAAGCTATCAGCAAACAAGACTACAGAGGGAATGAGAATTACCTACATACGCTCAAAAAATTGTTAAAAAAATATCGGAAAATTAAAAAAAACATTAAAAAAATGAGTTAAAATGATGAAGAACAAACTTTTTGTCAGGTTAAAAACAGGACTTTCCACTTTTCATAACTTGTGTCTAGTTCTCGCCAAATAACAAATAGTATTATAAAAGGGTTGGCAAGACATTTCTTGTCCAAAGGTGAAATTTTTTGAGGAGAAACACCAATAGACTACTGTCTTATAAAAAATACAGAATACGTCGTATATGCACCCTTTTGTCTTATACATTTAAAATTTCTTGTGCGTTAGCGTCCTTGTTATAGCGACACTATTATAAACATACTACTTTACACTACAAACTACTCATCTCATATAAAAAATAACAGTCGCATAATTAGTCCATTATTTATACACTATCTACCATCTTGAACTTTAAAAAACGTTATATACTCTAGCTTCTTCTAATATTTGAACTATAGTAGTCTTAAACTGCACTGCGACTAACATCTTATATAAAAATTCTAGTCTACCGTCTTTTACCCAGATTTCCATCGTATACTCAAACATCTGCCTTAGAGCCAGTACTACCATTTAAAAATTATACTTGAAATTTTTGCGCAATATTTCAAACACCGTTAATCAATTTTCATTAAACATTTAATTAGTTCTACCTGTTTCGTTAAAAATGTAAAAAAAAAATATTTCTTCTCGTTTCATAAACTTGTCTGTCTAGACTTTTATTTCATTTATTATTTTGATTTTGTGACGTTAATGGTTTTTCGTATACATGTTTTTAGTTATAAATTTAGTTTATACTATTTACTAAATAAGTTGTTTTTAATTTTTTTTTATAAAAAATATGAGGGTGTTTTTAGAATTTTAGCATAAATAAAACTCCTACTACTGTTTTAAATTAAAATTTTCAACTTATAGTTTTACCTTTTTGCAGTGAATATTAAATGAAATAATTGCATTTATTAATAAACTATTACATTATCTGGAAAATTAATCAAAAGTGAGATAATCAAAAGGTAGATAAAAGTATATGATAGCTGGTAGTAATATTCATGCATTTCTTACATATTAAATTTCATTGATAAAATTTAAGAAAATTTTTTATTTTAAAGAAAAATTTTTAATTGGAATTATAACTATGAAGAATTTTTTTCTTTTAAAGCCTGTAGCTCGTTTCTGTATTTCTCGCATCGCAAAATTTCTCACATTAAGTAAGAAACAATAAATTCCATCGTTTCTCGATTTGTGAGAAAAAAGTGTTTCTGTATTTGAATGCGAGAACAGACAACACAGATTCTGTTTTAACTGGAATACTTCCAGTAATTAAGTGTCAAATGCAAGCGAAACGTCAACGAAAGAAATAGATATAATAAAAATAGGGCTGCCAGATTTGATGATTTATCGTCACTTTGACGATTTTTGTACCAAAATTGGCAAAGTGCCGATTTGCTGATTTTTTCTAGTGACGATATTATTCAGTCTTCGAAATAAAATAATTTTAATTAGTTTAATATGTTTACATATTCGGCACCAAAGAAAAACTATATCTTTAAAAACAAGGCAGCTTAAAAAATTTATGGGCAAAATCAAAATTTCGAAGGAAAACTGCTTAATTTTGATTTCCTTAAATTATTTAATACATTGGTTTATGTGATCAAAACAAACAAATTTTTCAGTCAATGCACTATAGGAAATTTTTGCCTTTTTTTGGCAAAATGTGTTAGTTTTAGTTCAATATGATATTTTGTCACGCTTTTAAGTGATTTTTTCAGGAAAAAAAAACAATCTGAAATTTTAAATTGTTATCGGATTAAAGAAAAAAATAAAATAAATAAGTTTATTTAAATAGACCTCAAGCTTAAGTATGTATGTATGTATAAAATATGTATTTTACCCATGAACTTAAACTATTTTTTTTTTTAATATGTTTTAATAAACATCGATCAAAATTTGTCAAAATTAATTTTAAATTGTCCGATTTTTTAAAACAAAATAGACGATTTATTTTATTTTTTCTTAGGAAATTAACGATTTTTCACAAATTTATCTGGCAGCCCTGCATTAAACGAAAACAATGAAGGGCTTTAAAAAAATTAAAATAACAAAATATAACAATTGTGTTTTATTTATTTTCATCATTTAAATTCTTTCTCTTCAAATAAAAAAAAATAATGCACATTCTTGTGTACATACATAATTTGTGCTCCATTTTTTGAAATTTTTTTTTTCTCGCATCAATTTCAAATGTTACTTATTTTGACAGTTCTTGTGAGAAACTTTTAGCAAAATATTGATACAGAAACACGTTTTCTCACATCCTTCCAATAATTGCTGGAAAATTATTTAAATGACAGATAATTCTCCCAAAGTAAAGATACAGAAACACTTAATGATGAAACAGAATTGGGGCTGAACGCTGTTTTCCATACAGTTTGACATAAAATTATGCCAGAGAATGCGGTCGAGAAATAAAATCAATTTTATCTTGAAGACGTTTTTTCTCATGCTCTCACATAGAGACAATTATTCTCCCTACAATGCTACCATACTTTCGTTCAATTTCATACATTTTGTAAACAAAGAAAAAAAAGAACAAAAGAAAACGAAAGAAATGAGAGAAAATTGCAGTTACGGTCGACGTTTTAATTATGGGCTTAAACATTTTTGTCTGAAGTTGAAGACTCAATTCTGTTTTATCATTTATGTGAGAAAAACCATTTTTTGTTTCATATTGCACTGTTTTTGTCATAATTCACTTGTTTCATGCGGGAAATTTTAAGATGCGAGAAATACAGAAAAGGGCTACTGATGAAAATTCTTCTGATTCAAAAATTGTTCTAATTTTATTTAGTACAGATTTAATTGACATGAATAAAATTTAAAGATATGAATCAATCCAGATTTAACTAAAAAAAAAACCTGGGGACTAGTTGTTGCAGTCGTGATCGAATACTTTTTCGATTCGAAAGCAATTTTATTTCTAGTTCTTTCAGCTGAAACTGAACGAATCGAAACTATTGTTTTTATTGTTGTAAAAACTCAAATAAATGCTTTACAACATGGAAAAAATAATCTCAATTCGTTCAGTATCGATTGAAAGAATGAAAAATAAAGTTGCTTTCGAATCGAAAAAGTATTCGTTCACGACTGTCACAACTAGTCCCCAGGTGTTTTTTTTTAGCAAAATGCACAAAACAAAGCAATTTTATCGTGAGGACGCTGTCTACCCTCTATTCCGCCACTAGTCTGTCTATCCACTTGACTGTCCCACAGTGGGCAATTTTACGAGCAGGCGATTAAAATTCCATAACTTTTGACTGGATCGTTATTTTTCGATAGGCTGGATCTTACCCCTTAATTTGCTTGACAAAACGTAAAATTCGACTGATAAGAACAAAAGTAATGGGGAGTTAAAAAGCATATTAATTTTTTTGTTCAGTTTCAGTGTAAAAGTTGAATATTTCAAATATATAATTTTTTATAATCTCTCATTTTTTCTGTTATATTTTACAAATGATACTTATTTTTTATTCTCAAACTTAAATCTTCTCAGAAAATGCCAACAATTAAGTCCCAATATTCACCGGGGCCAAAGGTTGGCTTTTTTGGGACGAGACGAGTTGTTATAAGGATAAAACTGAAAAAAAAAATTTTGAAAAATGCCCAAAGAGTAATCTTGGCTATCGATAAAATTTTAAATAATTCAACTTTTATTTTTAGCTTAATATGTATTGGTATTGGGTGAAATCTTGAAAATCAAGTTTGAAGCAGATATCTTTAACCGCTTGAGCTGAAATTGTATTTACAGGCTCATTTTGTATGACAATTAATGAGAAACTGTTTGGAGTCATTCTAAATCGAACATGGAGGCATGGTTTTAATGCACTTCTACAATATAGGTATCAAATGAAAGTGTTTGCTGAGAATACTTCGTAAATAAGGTGACGTCACTCTTAATCCAATATGGCGGACTAAGTTTTTAATGCAATATGGGTATCGATATGCTGGAAAAATTTCACGTTTTTTCATTGGTTCGCTTTCGCAGTTCTGTATACTAATTTTTAGTAAGTTTTAAGTCCAAAAATAGTGCAAAGGCTTCTTCTGAAGTAAATTTTATTTTTTTCAGTTGGTGTAGGCATACTTTTTAAAATTTTCTTCATGCGTCTAGGGTTTGCTTCCAACATTTCTTCAATTGTGCAATTTTTGTTTTCTTATTTTGGGTTGGTTGAATTTGATGCAGAAATTAATTTTTCATAATACTATGAGTAATTCCTTCATTGATATTTGCAAGCTTGCGTCTTCGTAATCTTTCACTACAATTGTCTATTGGGGTTGCTGGTCGATCCACTTTTCCAGTTTCCTTGACGGTTATCGACGGCTTCTTAAAAATAAATTAATTTTTTAGCCCTTTTTATTTGCGTAAGTAAAAAATTTTCTTGTTTTTAGAACATTTTACGCACCGTTTTCTTAACGTGAATGAAAAATTTTTGTCTTATGAGTTTTGATTGCTTATTCATTGCATAATTTAAAGCATGGATCATTCATTATGTGTAACTTCATATCAATTTCATCTTTCTGTTGAAAATATATATCAGCGAGAATTTTATAACTAAACTTGGACATTGTTTAAACAATAATGAAAAAAAATATAAATGATTGGATTTTTATACTCTTGATAGAATTTTTTTGAAATAATCTTTTATTGACACTTTTTTGAAACATAGAAAACCTTTTTTAAATAAAAATTTTATCTTTTATTAACATTATTTTGAAACAGAAAAAACCCGTGTTTTCACACTTTTTAAAAGGATAACATACCAGCAATAAATTTACAGGTAACATAAAGCTAATTTTAGACGTTAAATATAACTGCGTCTTATTTTTTTTTTATCATTTACCTGCTACTTTAACTTTTTTAAATTATTATGCAATTTTCAGGCATTTAAACTTTGTAGTTTATGCTGCGGCTTTTTACTAATGGTTAATCTTTATACTTTAAATTACTCAAAAATCTAACGTGTTAGTCAATTTATGTCGTATATTCGGTTTGCAGCATCCGTTCACCCACAACATGGCATAAAAGCAATTTTAACCTTTTTCCAAATTAATTGATAACCTCACGTGCTAGATAGTTTTAATCGCCGAAAGTTCTTTAATATTTCACCACATTCGAACCGAATATCTTACCTTGGGTCACAGAAATTGCAGTAGTTCGCAGGGTCAGAACCGGTCGGTGTGCAATTGGGTATAGAAATGAAGGTTAGATTCCGGACTACATGCGAGTATAGATTTTTTGATTCATTTTGACGCTCAGGACTTATGCTCTATAAAGTAAGAGGTTTCAGGGAAATTTTGACATATGAAAAAAAATAAAAATTAAATAGTTCTACAGGTCGCAGGGTTTAATGCTATAAACCGCTAATAGTTAAGAAGATAAACTAATAGACAAAATATCTTGAAAAACAAAAAAGTTATGGGCATTTCAACTTTACAAATTGACTAAGAAATTCATTAATATAACCAAATACTGAGAAAGTCCATTTCGGACCATCCTGTTCTCAATAAAATAGTTGAAGTTGGGTTAAAACTTTTTGGCTCCCGAGGCTTACTAGTATGTATTTACTTTCATATGAATAAAATAATTTTAAAATTGGAGAACTTAAAAATAAATAGTTTCAGCCGCCCTCTCAACATATGAACCAGTATGCGTCCCCTGACCGAATGCGAAAGTGTCTTTTGCGCTTGCTACGTTTTATCCCTAAACAGCTGAACCGATTTTGATGAACTTTTTATTTTAAACTAGGGCCAAGGGGGGACATAGGGAGAAGTACTGCCTCTCGGAAAATATCTAAACAATTTTGATGAAATTTGATGCATAGATTGATCAGCGTAAATATAACACTAAGGGAAAAAACGTGCTAAAATCAAGATTTTACGTTCAAAATCAAATCATTTCAGTATTAATAGTCTGTTAAATGCGAAAATTCTTAATTCAAGAATAAAATCTTATTATTTTAAAGATCGCACTTAAGCTTGTATTCTTGAAAAAATTCTCATTTTAAAATCGGTTTCAAGATTTTGTTGGTAATAAAAATCTTAAATATAATCTTAATATTCTTAAAAATTTTAGAATATAATCTTGAACAAATTCTTATATTAAGTTCGAATTTAAGATTGTGTTCTTCTTAGAAATCTTAAATCAAAATTCAATTCTTTAAGTTTCAGAACTTAATCTTATTGAAATTCTTGTTTTAAGATCGGTTTTAAGAATGTAATCTTTAAAGTATTCTTATTAGTTTTTATGCGAATTCAAATGTCGAAATAAAACACAAGTTTTTATTTATTTAAATTTTTATTTATCTATTTACATATGTATGGATGTGTATTAAAAATTAAGAAAACGTAATGATAATTTAATACTTGCAAGTACATACATACTTATATTTACTTAGGTCTAACATAAGTCTTACCATTAATAATTGGATATAAATGTAAAGGAGGGCTAGTAAAATCAAAGATTTTAATTATATATATTGTTACGTTCTTACTTTATAAAACGCGTTAAGGTTTATTCCCTTTATAATAAACCTTTGAGTTCTTTTAATTGCAAATAAAAAATAAATACACGAATTCAACTTAACAAACTTTATTGAAATTCACAAAATTTAACCACTATTGTAAGTAACGATCTGAACCGTTTAATGTCTCCAATCAAACTAAACTAAACTTTTATGAGTTAGCCTGTATTTATAGTTCAAAATTATTCCTAGTTGGTTCAAGACCCGTCTAGTAGTTTCTAGAAAATTATGTTCGAATTATTTTAAATCTAAAGTCTACAATTACAATTGCTAGAAAATTTAGTTACAGTGGCGTTCATAAAAATAGTAACTTATATGACATAAAACTATAATTAACAAGATAACTTATAACTAAAACCATAAATAATTCTTAGACAAATCTAATTTCGTAACAATGCCCTCCACTTACGCCTGTTCGTCCCGAATAGGCTCAGATTCTCCGTTTCCATAATGGGCTAGTCGTTCTAAATGTACCACCTTCATTTTTGATCTTGGACTCTCATATTTTTGAATTCGATACACCACGTCATTCAGTTTCTTTATCACCTTATATGGTCCATCCCAATGAGTCTGCAGCTTGAGAGATAATCCTTTCTTGCGTTGTGGATTAAAAAGTAAGACCAACTGGCCTTCTGTTAAGCCTTCCGAACTTACCGCTCGATCGTATCTGGCTTTCATCTTGTCACTGGACAGCTTGATCCGGCTTCGTACGAACTCATGAAGTTCTTTAAGGTTATCTTGTTCTTTTGAGGTAGAGCCTTCATTATTTTCATCTTTTAGTCCAGGCTTAACGCCAAATTCTAGATCTCCAGGTAGTCTGAGCTCTGTTCCAAAGACAATTTTGGCAGGTGTACGAGAGGTGGAATTGTGAACAGCTGATCTGTATGCCAATAGAAACTTTGGAATGTGTTCATCCCAGTCCTTCTGATGTGTGCTCACTACTTTACGTAAGTGTTCTTCAAATGTGCGGTTAAATCTTTCAACCATGCCATCGGATTGTGGATGCAAAGGAGTTGTTCTAGTTTTCCTTATACCGTACAATTCACACATTTCTTTGAACACAGCGGATTCAAAATTCCTTTCTTGGTCGGAGTGTAATTCTATTGGAACTCCGTAGCGGCACACCCAGTTTTTCAAAAATACGTCGACAACGGTTCTGGCTTCTTGATTTGGGATGGCATACACCTCTGGCCACTTACTAAAGTAATCGATGACGATGACAGAAAAATTTATAACTATTGGACACCAGCAGAATGTAATGCATTTTCTGGCCCGCTACGGCCTTCGTCAGCATTCTTTGTGTCACACTGGATAGAGATACTTTATAAATTACATTCTGCTGGTGTCTAATAATTGTAAATTTTTCAGTACATACAATATACTTCATAGCTATCCAAAGGAAAGCTATGGTAATATATAACATTAGTGTATAAAATCATTCCAATAAATAAATTCCAAATAAATAAGGAATAGAACTATTACAAAAAGCTTCATAAAATACATAACTGAAATTTAACTCATAGAATAAATTCGAAAAATAAAAAATGATGAATATAATAAAGTTGCTTATAAAAAGAAATAATTCCCAATATCTATATATATTTTAGTTAGTAAAGAACCAATTTCATAAGACTGAAAGTGTTTAGGTTGCACAAGACATAGACTTCTTTTTTAATTAAAAATTTTTTTAGAATTGCTTTAAATTAAATCCCAGAAGTAAGAACATCGCAAATATCTGTCAATATAATTGAGAAATCTTGGGCACGAAGTGTAAGATCCTTTTTTAAAACTTCCTCAACTATGATTTGGATAATCTCGTCTCGCTTATCACTTTTAAGGTTTTTATGAAGGTTATAAGATTACCACTAAATGACTCAGTCAACAACGAAACCAAGCCCTACATATATAAAACTATGAAACCAACATATAGTTTATGTGTAATCTGTTTAAAACTAGAGTGTATTTTCATTCAAAAATTGGGATTATTAGCACATCATTAATAAATGAATTAATTAATAACATATTTCATTCCCGAAAATAATTTTTGATAATAAATTTGCATATGCCCGGCGAATAAAAAACTGAAATAGCAAGCTGCTTTATTTAAGCAACTTGTTTTTTTTTTAATTTTGTTTTTTTCTTTCTATACTCTTACAACTACAATTCGTGTTGGAAAAAACCAGCCAATTGCAGGGGAATGTAAGAAAGAAAAATTGACGGTTTATTGTTGTGTCTTTGTTGAAGCTTTGATTTTGTTACATGTAAGACCTGAGTGTTTAAAAATTCTTATTCACTTTATGGTCTTACTTGTATAATATTTTTAGCTTTTCTAAAGTATTTGGAAAAAGTTTCCTGACGAGCTGGCCTAAGCAACCAGCGAAATGCGCATAGAAACGAGCTTTCCCATAACAATAAATTTCAGTGTTTTCATTCAAAATTGGGATTATTAGCACATCATTAATAAATGAATTAATTAAGAAGCTACGACTCTTACCTTATCAAAAACTTTTTTATAGACTGCTGAGTTTACTGAAGAAGTTGTTGTAGAAAATGTATTCTGTGAAAGCGTATCTTCGTCTATTCCAAACTAAAAGCAAACTTATTAGTGGTGTCACTTTTTTTTTTTTTTTTTTTCGCGTAACTTCATTCTAAGTCCCAGAGGAGGAATCACTTCTTTTATGTATTTTTTCTTCATGTACTGCAAACTTTTTGAAGTCACTTTTGAGTCTGAAAGAAGTGAATTTAATGTATAATAACAATAAATCTATGAATTTAAAAAGTTTTTTATTTGCACATGTTTCTTTTAATATTCACGTTTTCTTAACGTTTATAGATAAAGGAGTACTTACCCTTGAGATAATTCTAGAAGGTTTTTTAACAATGCGTTGTCTGACAACTTCGAGGCCAGCGGTAATAAATTGTCACTCACTGGTATGGTTATAAACACTTTTTCATCTGTGATCTGATTTTCTATTTTTAATTGCCGTTTACAATAATTTTATATATCTTTTATACTTTTTTTTTAATAATTCTTCTTCGTTCAGCGTCCCACTATTTATTTCACAACACGCTTTCATTGATGTTAAATTTCGAAAAAAATCAAGATTAAATATTAACTTTAAAAGTATATTCTTAAATTCAAGAAAACGATCTTAAAATTAAGAACGTTCTTGATTTTTAGAATTCATTCTTAAAATTACGAATTTATGCTTAAATTTGGAAACGTCAATCTTACTGGCTAAATTTCAAGATTGAAATCTGAAGATTTCTGCAATCTTAATTCAAGAATTTTGTTCTTAAATGTAGATCGTCATTGCAGGGCCTATATTTTTTAAAGCTAGGAAAATGAAGGGACAGATGGGCAATTTCTGTCTATCCTAAACTATCTTTTCGATTTGGATAAAATTTAAATCATATGTATGTAAATCAATCTACATAAATAAAACATACAGGCTTTATATTTGTTTTAAACTGTGAATAGGAAATTATTTTACCTTTATATTTAGTAAAAAATTAACTCTGGACGGGCAAGGTAATTAATTATAGACGAATATTGTTATATCTACATACATATTTATAAAATAACAAAATTATTCAAGGCCTTTTGAAGAGACTTACATATGTTTGCAAATGTTTTAACACTATGAGGAAAAAAGTAATTTTGGTAGAACATGCTTCCAGTATGTTGCGAGGTGATTTTCCTTCTTCGTTTATTAATTTTTTTTTTTTTTTTTTTTTTTTTTTTTTTGATTTTGATTTTGATTATTCAAAAGTAAACGAAAAAATTTAATTTTTTGTATAAACTCGGATAACAGAGGTAATGCCGGATAATAGAGGCAAATATTGCAAAAAAATCTTTTTATTTCTCGGATAATTGATGTTGCCGGTCAATCTAATTACGAATAATCCAGGCCGTACTGTATATAAAAAATAGGCATGCAACTAAAAATCGTCGTATGAACGTAAAGGCTGCATTGTCAGTCGACTTGTCGTGTTGAAAAAAATTAAGTTCGGCGAAAATCAGCTGTTTGTCTTTGAAAATGCAAGCGATCGATAGCGGATGTCGTCGTGGGCTAGGCTGTTAGAATATGGTTTTATACTCGCGCTATAGTTTTATACACTTCTCTTATACTTACATTGTAGTACTATACTTAGGCTTTTTTACAATTTAAGGCATTAAGTTCTAAACTGAAACTATGTTCTTGTACTCAAATCATAATTTTTGACGCAGAACCCTTATTAGTTTTTTATTAACACTAAAGTCTTATACTCATACTATATACAGACATCTAGTCTTATATTTATACAATTAATATATATTTAAATAATAGTCTTTTAATTTAATAATAGTCTTATATTTATACTATATAATTGTGGTCACAAAAAATTTTATACTATTGCTTCTGTCTTACTTTTGGAAAAAATTAGCTTTGACAATTGTCTTATACTCCTATATTTTTAAAATCAAACTCGGTCGTACAGTTCGCTCTACGTCTTATAATCTTTCAACGACTATGAAAATTAAATTTTAACCGAAAATTTCCAAAATTACTTTAACACTATTTTGTCTAAAGTAATTTTAATATAAAAAAAAAGTTGGCATTAAGTTGAATAAAAAATTTGTTGTTTGCTTTATTTTTACGTAAAATAGGTTTGATTCAGTGTAGTTCTTAATCCCATAAACAACTGTTTCAGAATCTCTTTTTAAAACTCTAATTAATTTTAAATAAACAAATAAGTTCTTATACAATGAAATAAATTACTTAAGAAAACATAAGACTTAGGTAAGAAACTTGTTATTTTTAAGAGATCTATATCACTTTGATTAATAACACAAATTTTGTTTTTCTTTTGTGTTTCATGTTTTTTTTTCTGCTTACTTTATTTCAGAACGAAATAAGATAAATAGATTTATTTTAATTACAATTTTGCTACAAGTCTTATCAAAATTACGCAATCTGCATGACTTCTTATTTTGAGGGAAAAAGAAATTAGAGAAATCCATAAAATTAAAAAAAAAAAACATATTAAATATACCAAATAATGCAGATGGCCTTCGGAATACAACTAAACACTAAAAAAAATTAAATTAAAAATAAACATAAAGACGTTCTTCCAGTTTACATTTTTAATAATTGTTATTACGAAATAAGACTTTTGAATTCTCACAGATATTTTAAAAATAAATAGTTACAAAAAAAAATATAGAAACTATTAAATACAAGACAAGTGATTTCTTAAAATGTAATAAAAAAAATGTCTGTAAATAATTACGTAAAAAAATTTACCTAAAAAGTTTTTTTTTCCTAAATTAAGAGAAGTGCTTCAAATTTAATTAAACCTCATTAAATATATAAGAAGGAAGTATGGTAGTTTTATGAATAAGATCATAATCTAACGATTTTTTACATAAATATTTGATGGTTTAACTAATGCAATTAAATTTTGTTGACAGTTTAATAAAAAGTTTGTTTATATAAAGTTTGAAAATTTATTTAATTTGAGGCGTTTTGGGCGGAAAAAAATACATATTCTTATAAAAAAAACTTTATTTTCAATGATATTTTAAAATGTTTAAAAGACATGGTAATAAATTTTTAACAACCACTTAACTGCTTAATTGATTTGGTTTTTAAGAACAACACATAAGAAGATATAAAAAAATATATTACTGCTAAATTAATATGTTGCCAAGTCTTTGACAAGGATGTAAAGCTATTGTTCCAAAAAATTCAACTTTTATATATCCTCTTATACTCAAAAAACCATATAATTTAAAGGTACAGCCTTGAACTTTTTCTTTAATATTGTAATTTATTTATTTACAATAAAATTAAAAATTATATTTTAATTTAATTTTCGAACAAAAGTAACTTGGACATTCGGCTGGTTGTAATGCAACAGACTGTCATGCCTCTGTAACGGCTGAAGGTTGTATTTTAATGTAAATGGGAGTGAGGAGGATTTTACATTAAAATGCAACCGTGCAAACTGCTAGAATAATCTTTTTGACAGTTTGCACAGCTGTTCCGGGGGTGTAAGAGTTTTGCGGGGAAAGAAAAGAAAGATGGCGAGAGAATATAAAAAAGGCGGGAAAATAGGACGGGGAGAGAAAGAGGAAAAAGAAGAGGAAGAAGTTTTTTTTTTTAGTCGAGAGTTTTGGTTGCGAAAGGTTCGAAAAACGTAAGCTTCGTTTTTGGATGTAGTTTTTTGTGTTTGGTCCTTTTGAATAAAATTTGATATTTTTTTTGTTGTGAAATTATAAAAGAAATTGTAAAGAAAAAATTATTATTAATAAATTTCCACTTAAGAAAAAAAAAATGAAGTGTTATCCTGTTTTTTTTTTAAAAAGTGTAAATAAAAACGCTGAAGCATAAACATTCACACCCATACACACCATCCGTACATACACCATACACACATTCATCATACACACATCCATCATTGACACATCCTTCATACACACATACATTAAACATCCCTACACCATACAGTCAACATCATCCTAGGAGCAAGTCTTCATCCCTACACACTTCACCTAAGCAACATATGTCACACATCAACATTCATCCCTACACATAACCTCACACCACACACTGACGTTGGTCACACCACCGACCTAACGACGGGAAATTTTGGTGATCCCACTCGAGAATAACCCAGGACACCAGACCGAGCTCGGACTAGGTAGGGTCGGTGACAGCTTTAATTCTGCTTTTGTAGGAGGTTTGTTTGAACGAACAGATTGGACAGTTCGGTTGGAATCAACTTTTGGGTGAGTTTCTGGCGTAAGGGAAATGTCTTGAGGAAAGTGATGGTAATGGAGTGAGGAGAAAAATAACAGGTAAGTGAGCCAAATTTAAACTTGTAGGGGTAGAATCGCGTGAAGGGGCGAATCCATATATGGGCCAAGGATTTGTCAAGGAAGGGGTTGGGCAGGCCAGGCAGCAAATCACCAGCTGCCTGCCAAGGAAGTGATAGGTCGGGATAGTCGGGAATTAAATTAGCGCAGGGAATTGGAAAAATTTTAGGGGGTTAGTTCTTTTTTAAGGATAATTCCCTTTTCATCTAATTAACCTCATTTTCATTGTTATTTAATAATTTGCTTTAATTTCAGTGGTATACTAGGATTAGTTTTTGTTAGTGAGTTTTTTTATTAATTTTGTTTTTTAAATACATTAATTTTTTAAATAATATTTTTTGGACAATGGCCTGTGGATGATTAGGATGGTGAATTCCACCCCTACCGGCCTAGCCTGGTAAGATTTTAAAAGCTAAGCGTTGCCATCCTAACCATCCACTGGTTCACACCAAGGGTCGTTAACATGACCTGGGTCTCTGGCGGGAATTGAACTTTGCACTAAAATTATAGTGTACTATCAACAAGCGTACGGGAGCACCTCATCTTATTATTAACCTGGCAAGCCACTGTTTTGCTAACACTGTTTTGCTTTTGTATAAATTACAAATTTATAAACTGACTGCAGATTTCAACGCAAACTTCTTATACTTAAACTTCCATCGAATGTAGAGACTACCGTCTTGCACTTAAATTACAGAACTATCAGTTTCAAAACTAATGTACTATCGTATTACAAACTACACAGCCTATAATTCACACACCATCATTTGTCTTATTTTAAAGATTTTACCCATTGTATTTTGCTAAGACTGTCGTCTTATACCCAGACTATAGCCTCCTATGCAGACTGTAGGCTTATGCTTACCAACTGATACTTCAATTACCGTCCTATTTTCAAAATATTATAATTATATTATTGTTTAGTACTCAGACTAAAATCAAAATAATGTATTTTCAGACTGTAGTCTTAAACGCATATTAAATTCAGACAGCAGCCGGATCGCAGACTATAGGGTTATATTTATTTTACCGATTTATATTCCAACTACCAAATAACCCTCAAATTATAAGATAATAAAATTATAATATTAATATTACCGAATTTTATTATTGTGTTATTGCTTTGTTTTCAGACTAATAATGGGCTATCAATTTTTCGGTTTCAAAAGTAAAGCTAATTAAACACACATAAAGCTATGATTTCGATAAAACTTTTATTTCTTTATTATGCTTGGACCATGCCATTACGTACAAAATAAAATGTAATTTATGTGATCACCTCTAAATTTGATGCAGCAATCGATCCTTTTGAGGTAGTTGTAGACCTCTTTTTCACATATTTCAGTATATAAGTTGACGTATTTATTTTGGTTTTCAAATGCTCCAACGTTAGGGAATTTTCCGTGTAGACACGGTGTTTGACGTAGCCACACAAAAAAAAGGTCAAATGGCGTTAAATCGCATGATCTTGATGGTCAAGTGCGGTCGCCAAAACGTAACATTTCGCATTCTGAATACTTCTCATTAGGGAGATCGATTATTCGACTTTTTTCTAAAACAGGTTTTCGAATATTCCGAATAGTTGGTATATAAAAAAAAATCGGTTAAGCATTTTTAAAATAACTGGGTAACCGGTTTTAATTCGAATACATAAAAACAAAAAAATCAAATAAGTTTTTGTAATAAAACGTTAATATGACATTAATAATATACGTTAATAACACTGTGAAAGAAATTGACACTTTTTTTCGTGACAAGCTGGGCACCTGGCGTTTTAACATAATTCGGGTACGCTGAATCCAGTGGTGCCCGCGGTTTTTTAAGATTGGCTCTGGTTTTCGAGATATACCGTTATTTCAAAAATGGAGGAGGTTGCACAACATATGTTCGCGTAACTCAAAAACGCTTTAGCTTATTGAAAAAACTAAAATTTCCTTTAAGAAAAGTAAAATCTCTTTCTAATATCCGCAGTCGTTTTAGAAACATAATTTTTTTTTTGGAAAAAAATAATTTTTTTTAACAAAATTTCGTTTTTTTTGTTTTTTAAAAATTCATAAAAAATTGGAAAATGCAGCTATGCTTCTAATTTTTTGCAGACATATAAAAAACGAAATTCCAACAAAAATCCATTAAATCCATCCAACAAAACAAGCCATAAATGATTAAAATCTGTTTGCAACTTTTGATCTTATTCACAAAAGTCGACAAATTTTAATTAATTTAAGAATTTCATAAAACGCAATATTTGTATAGGAGCCCCCCTAAGAAGTGAAGATAAGGGGCAAGTATGTCTCGAGAAAATGTTAAGGACAAAAAATTAATTGAGGTCGGTCATACATTATATACCACTAGGGGCGACTCACAGTGGTTGAAAAGTTGAAATTAATACTGAATTTCATGTTTTCCGCTCATGATGAAATTTATTAATTTCATTAAAAACATATTGAATATCATGTATCTGAAATGCTAGGGCGATATTTTCATTACTTTTTTGTAGGCGTTTCCTCAAAGTGTGCCAAATCTAACACACAACATTAATGTTTTTTGGGATTTCCAAACAGGCTTTCAAGGTCTAATTATTAACTATATGTAAATAAAAGATTTATTTCATATTTTCCTCCGACGTTTCGTAGGCTGTTTTCCTACCTCTTCAGGGATTATTTTTATTGAAATCTGGCAACAACAAATTATAAAAAGCAATAATATTTAGTACATTAACATCAAAAAAAAAAAAATACAATAACATTTAAAGAACAATTTAACTTACATAAAATCTTGAATTAGTATTTACATTTCCATTTCTAATTTAAATGTGGTTTTAAACAATACACACAGTACAATTAAACACACACATAAAACAAAAATATAAATGTAAAATTAATAAAAAATATCACAGTTCAAACTTTCTTAATGCTAGGTATCACAGTTGAAGATGGACTAAATTATAATATTGCAATCGTGTAATTTGCATTCGTTCGGTCTTTGTCATCTTTTTTGTTTACAGCCGTATTAAGTCTCTCCTGTATTCGTAGGCTTTCCAGTGTAAATCTTCTGTTTACCCTCCGCTCTACGTCTAATACTTTAACATCGTTTAGATTTGGTGTGTGCTTATTATCAATGCAATGTAGGGCTAAAGCTGTTGAGTATTTTAATTTGTCAATGTCTGCTTTATGTTCGTTTATTCTAGTAGCTAAATTTCTTCTGGTTGTTCCAACATACACTTTACCGCACGTTTCGTCATTATTACCCTCACATTTAATTTCGTACACAACATTGCTACGATCATATTTTTCAATTTTGGTTTTTGTTTGTGTAAATAGTGTGCTAATTGTTTTATTGGGTTTATGAGCTAATGATATTGTTTCATCCTCCATTATCTCCCTCATTTGTTTGCTCTCTGTCAGTTTTGGTATATATGAGAGACTGTAAAATTGTTTGGTGATGCCAGATGTATTATTTATAGTTTGTTCCCGAGTTTCTTCATTTGTTGCTTTGGTAATTAGGTTATTTATAATATTCATTGGATAATTATTAGACGTCAAAATATTTGTAATTATTTTTAAGTTTTTGTCTTTAAATCTAGTATCACTTAATTGGTCAACTTTTTTAATTAAATTTATCGCGGTATTGGTTTTTTGTTTCATTGGCTGTGTGGAGTGATAATTAATTAAACGGCCGGATGCGACTGATTTTGTAAACCAATCCGTAATGAGTTTATTATCCTCTCTATAGATTTTCATATCTAAGTAGGATATGGCATTATGTTGTTCCCTTTCAATAGTGAATTTAAGTTTATTATGGTAGCCGTTAAAGGTATTTAATATTTCTTCTTCGTCATTTTTCCGAATAATGGCAAATAGGTCATCAACGTATTTAGTTATTAGTTTTATGTTAACATTTTTATCTTTAAGTTCTTGTGTAGCTTTCTCCAGCAAAGTGTCCAGAACAATGTCTGCTATCGTTGGTGACAACGGATTGCCCATAGGCATACCATACGTCTGGTTATAAAAAGTATCCCCGTATATAAAATAATTGTTATCGTTTAAACAAAATTTGAGTAAATCAAGAAATTGAGACCTAGGTATTTTAGTATGGTTTTGCAGTACATTCCAATGGGTCATGATCTTACTAATGGCTAAATGAATCGGTATGTTAGTGAATAACGATACCACGTCCAAAGAAATTAAAATTTCGTCATCAGCCAGTGTTATTTCCTTCAGCTTAGTTTTTAACTCTACTGAGTTTTTTATATTATATTTATCTAATATAATATTTTTTAGGATCTTACCAATGTATTTGGACAGTTTGTAGCACGGGACTTCAACGGAGGATGAAATTGGTCGTAAGGGTACATTTGGTTTGTGTATTTTTGGTAGGCCGTATAATCTTGGGGCCGTGGCTGCGTTAGATGTCAAATGGAATTTTTCCTGTTTTGTTATGAAGTTATGTTTAAATAACTCAGTAATCATTTTGTTGTTTTTTCTTTGTAGTTTCATGGTTGGATCTTCTCTTATTGATTTATAAGTGGTTTTGTCTTCCAGTAATGTGTCCATTTCCTTCATGTAGTCATTTGAAAGAAAATCCTAAAAAATAGTAAGAAACTAAAAACTCTTGGAATGACTTTTAATATGTATTGTTGTTGTGTATTTTCCCATAATTTAGTTATTTAAGATGAAAATTAAAAAAAAAAAAATTAAAGAAAAAAATTTTTTGTGACAAAAATTTGCTTCATCTTAGGAGTCTAAAAATTATTATTTTCTTCAACTTTGATGGACTAGAACTTTTGTGCGCGGTCGAGCGCAGTGCTCTACCTTATACCAAATGAAAGCTTGAAGTCTAATTTAAGCAATAAAGTTAAATTCAGCTGCTAGTTTTTGCTAGCCTTTGTTTAGTAAACTTTTAAATAGAAAACAAGCTACTTTTTATTGCTTATTACGCATTCTCTCGTTATATTACGTTTGCTGCTTGCTCGCTTGTTGCCATAGCAACCATACCTCTTGTTATAACAATGAATGATGATAAGAGCACATCTATTTTATTAGAAATTAGAGATTTAATAATCACGCTTATCAATAATATTGTTGTTTTTTTTTTCTCAGAGAAATATTCAAAGATATATATAAATAAAAAAATACAAGAACAACTAATGCAAATTTACTTGCAAATCTGTTTATTTAGTAATTTGCCGTTAGTTTTTTTCTCTATTATTCTTTTCAGTTTACTTTAGAAATTTATAAACATAAGCAAAGTTTATTTCGAGATAAGTGCATTGATTTATAAAACATGGATAATTATCAAATATCTAATGGTGAAATTGTACATCTTCTGCTTGATTACAATAATGATGTTGATGCAGTAGTGAATGTAGTATCAATAAATAATAATTTTATTAAAAAAGATGATTTAAAAGTATTTAAAAATTATTTAATAAAAACTTTTAAGCCGCGCTTTAATCAGCGGTGGATAAGCGCTAGTCGTAATAGAATATTTTTTTTTGAAAAAAATAAAGCTTGGGCTTTTAATAATGAAGCCAGAAGGTGAGGAAGCTCTTAAGTTCGGTGTATCTCCATTACATGCTCGCATAAAATTTATGGAGTGTATACTGCACATCGCTTATAATAAAGAGTTTGCTGCTTGGAGAACTAACTCTGCAACCAAGGAAATAAGGGAGCAAACAAAAAAAATCATTCAAGGCAAATTAAAGTTGAGCCTGGGAATAAATGTTGACATGGTCAAACAAGGAATGGGTACAACCAATGATGGAAATACATCAAGGAGGTTTTTTGAAAATCCCAGAATTACTGCTGAAGCTGTGGGTGTAGATGAAAATCCTATTCATCGTTTCAAAGTAATTTTAATAACTATTAACAGCAACGCTGATATATGTCCGAATAAGTTTCAGCAATATTGTTCGAACACTGCCCAATTATATGTTAGGTTGTATAGCTGGTACTATATGCCAATGACCGTACATAAAGTCTTAATACATGGAGGAAAAATAATAGCAGCAGCAATTTTACCTATCGGAATGTTATCAGAAGAAGCCCAGGAAGCGAGGAATCGCGATTATCGTGAATATCGAAGGTATCATGCCAGAAAATGTAGTAGGATATCAACAAATGAAGATGTGATGCACTTACTTTTAGCTTCTTCGGATCCTTTTATAAATAAGTTTCGAAAAGTTCAAAAAAAGCAGGAATTAGATCTACCTGAACATGTTAAGGAATTGTTGTTATAATAAAATATTAATTTTATATATACATGTTTCATTTTAATGTTTTTTTATTATTACTAGGATTAAAAGCGTGTTTGATTTAAAACCAGGTTACATGTTAATTTTCTAATTATTTAGAAAATTGATGGGGAAAGTTGGGGTATTAGAGGAGGGGTGTGTATGGAAGATTTGGATATGATATTATTTTTAATAATCCTATGAAGTTTAGGGATTGTAGCATTGATAACAAGGGATATACATCATGTTAAAAAATTTTGTTATATGGGAAGTAGGCGTGGTTGTGGGCGAATTTCGTAAATTTTTTAGCCATTGATTTTAATTGCTACAAAACATATATATACCGAATTCGGTTGAAATAGCATAAATTCAAATGAAAATATTGCCATTTATATATTTCACTTGTATGGGGAGTGGGCGTAAAAGTGGGCGGACATATTTTATTCTTCATATATTTCCTAATGATGATAAAAAAAGCATCTGTAAAAAATTTGGATGTTCTACGATGACTCCTTCTATTTTTTCCATTTCTACTATGACGATAAACCACTGTGCGACTTCTGGGAATTTATGGGACTTAAGTTTTTTCAATAAACTAAAGCGTTTTTGAGCTACGCGAACATATGTTGTGCAACCTCCTCCATTTTTGAAATAACGGTATATCTCGAAAACCAGAGCCAATCTTAAAAAACCGTGGGCACCACTGGATTCAGCGTACCCGAATTATGTTAGAACGCTATGTGCCCGGCTTGTTTGTTTTTTCAACTAGCATAGTGTAATTAACAAAGGTCAGAAAGCAACAAAATACATAGATATGACTTAAGGTATGTTCAGACATAACAAATATTTGACGATAAAATCCAAGAAAAGTGTGACCAGTAAATTGATCAAACTGTAGCTTTATTTTTTACAATTTCTATTTATTTACTAAACTTAATTTAATTGTATAACGTAATTTAATTAATATTTAATTTTTAGTAAATAACATTTACAAGCTGTTAAATAATGTTTGATCTATACAAACGTTTTGCCAACGCAAATAAAAATTATAGGAACTTAACAAATTTATTATTTGAGATATTCTCCCAAATATATTTTAAATGATTTTTAATTTGTTGGCGGTGAAGCATATCTATATGAATCAGTAGTCTTCAACCATATTTTTGAAAAGTTGCAACAACATCTCTTAGCCAGGATTATATATTTGAAATTATTTCTTTTCAGCATTATAGAAAACGAATAGCAATATGAACATCAGTAATGACATTAGGATACGAAAGTTACATTTTTCGTATCTTTTGATGACTACATGTATCATGTATAATCTTGACATTTTTCGTATCTTTCAAATCTGTACGCAAAATATACAGAAATAAAATATTAAACTTTCCGTCTCTAAAAAAGTATTTTAAAGTTATCATTTCGATAACTAAATAAGCTTCGTACAGACGGTCGTTAGATCTTACAATATTGGTAAACAGCGTTGCTTAAATTGCATTAAAATTGACTAAAAATGTCTTGCTACTGTGTGAACATTGTAAGCTCATTTGTATTTGGCAAACGTGAATAATTAATGCATCTGACAATGACACCATTTTCAGAAAAATATTTCTATTGGCAATGCCTGCTTTACAATATTGTATGATCTGACCACCGTCTGTGCGAAGCTATACAAAAATAATGTGTATTTTGATGATAGGTGTTCTAAGTTCTTCTGTCGTTTGCTTATTCCTGTGTATGTGTGTTAAGATAAAATTTTAGAAGAAAAATGTATGTGAACTTTTTGTTATAATCGCCTTAGTATTAACGCCTTAATTCGTATATTAATTTTAACAAAGATAGTTACATATAATTATTTTAAAGTTTACTTACTTTATTTTTAAAAATTACATACCTACGGCCTAAGTTATAAAAAATAAAGCATGTCAATAGTGGGCTTATGAAACGGATTTTCATACAAAATCCGTTTCATAAACCCTTTATTGACATGCTTTATTTTTTATAACTTAGGCCGCTAATATTTATGACTTAAATAAATATAAAAATAAATTTACAATATTCATTAAATATGAAATAAAAATGTTATGTTAATAAATGTTAAACGTTAAAAATGGATTTTAAAAGTTTTTCAAAATGTATATTTTTGGGAAAAAGTGTATCTCTCTTGGAATTTCACTGGCAACACTGATGAACATGTTCCTAATATAAAATATTTGTCAGTTCGGCGACAACAATTTTAAACCTTCCATGACATTGTTTGATTACTTCAATTTTGTTTTAAGTTCTTGGTGTTTTAATAAATATAACTGATGAATTTTGTCCATATCGTTGATTCCGCCGGATTGTTAAAGTTTTAAGCATGAAGAGTTTTTTGTGTCTTAACGGGCAACACAACGTGTTTATATGATTAATTTTTCGCTGCGTGGTTTAGTAAAGTATTATTTGTCGTCTCTTCAGAACTACTTCGAACGGAGTTAAAATATTTTTGGAGTACAATAATGTTAAGCATGTGAACTTATTAAAAGTGATGTGGAAGAATCTTTGTAACTTATCCTTTTAGGGCACCAAACTTTGTCTTTTTAATGCCGTTCGAATTATCTCCAGAGATAACATCTATAAAAAAATATATTTAATATTTAGAATACTCTCGCACAAATTACTATTTTTTGTAGTATTTTGAACTGTTTTTGGCTTTTTTTACAAGAACACGTGCTTTTATTTGCATTGTTCATAATATTTTTTTTGACTCTTGTTTCATTTTATTTTAACATTCTGCATAAAAAATTTAAGTTTGCCAAATATTCAATTAGAAAAATACTTAATAACGGGTACATTTACAACAAGAGTAAGGCAAACATATATAAATTACACATTATTAAAAGTATAGGATTATATAGAATTATAGGTTTATTATAGGAAAATAACCGGTTTATTCGATATTCGAAAAATGGACATTTAAAAATAACCGGCTTGGACAAAACTAAAATAAACGGTTCATGCTGGTCGAATAACAACCGTTCGAACTCCCTACTTTCCACGCAATAAAGCCAAAATCGATCGTGTTGTGTTGCTCGTGGCACCGTCTGCCTTAAATTACATATTGGCCAGTTCAGAATCTTTAATTGCAGGCCAAACGAAAGTCGGTTATCATACGGGCGTATAGCACCGTGGACTCGACAAATCCAGAATACCTGCCACACTTTCACTAACAGAATCGTTATTTTTGATAGTCCGCTCATTGTGATGATGCATAGGCCTGACCACATCTGAAACGCTTCCAGTCTCCTCAAATCTCTTTATAACATTGCCAATTTCTTGTAGAGTAGTTCGATTATGCTGACCATAATCACTCCGTAATTCTCGAAAAGCGGAAGCGTTTGAACGATCCATATTCGTAAATGACAAACCTTTTGCTTAATAAATGATACTTCAGATGACAGATATTTAACAGCTGATAGTCTTGTCAGGCCGACGATTTTAAAAACACTAACTGCATAACCCTGCATTGAGAGTAATGCCTTATACTCAAGCTATAGTCTTAAACTCATACTATTGTCTTATTAAAAGACTGCAATCTCACATACCGTCTAAGATCTTTTACCTAGACCATCATCTTATATTCAAGCTGTAATTTTATTTTTATGCAGACTATTTACCGTCTTAAGCTTGTAATCTGAGTATATATAGGTAATAGCCTTTTTTCAAAATATGTATCCAACCCGTATTAGAAAACCGTCCCTACCCTACGCGGAATTGACAATTGTTAATACTTTTCGGGGAAGGATTTCCCATGTAACTCGCCAAGTTTACCACATCTGTGGTGCGATTCACTAACTTTTAACGAATCGACAATCGTAATTTTTGTCGACATATATATTCGCTTGCAGTAACGATAGTGTGATTCTGTAATTTATTTTTAACGATTGTAAACAGCTGTAGTTTTTGTAACATCTCTGTAGGAGAATAAAGAAAAAACAAATGAAATTCTGCTTAATTTACTGTTTTTATATTTTATTTTGTGAATTTTACATTTAGAATTTTGTTTTTGTTCATAATTTGCTTTTTTGTACATTCTGAATTTAGAATTTTGTGTTTGTTGATACATATACATATCGCACTTGTTCCTCGAAACAGAGTCAACTCAAAATTTATAAATTTTTAGTAGAGACAAAAAACTGTATTTTTATATAACAAATGGGGATAAAACTGCATTTTTGGCCAAATACTAGAGAAATAGATCTAAAATTTTTTACAGTGGGTAGATATGGCCACTGTTTATCGTTTTCTTGCAAAAAGTGAAAATTGAAAAATTTTGAGTTGACGCTGTTTAGAGGAACAACTGCGATATGTATGAAGTATGTATGAAGAAGTCGGGCCTCAGCCATTTTAAGCACAAAATACACTTAATCGATTAAATAAACACAACGTAAATTACAAACGAAAAAAAAACTGCTTAAATTAACAGCTGACTTTAATGGACAGCGAATATGGTTATAAATGTCACTGAATAGCAAATTCGATAAATTGTCGTTATATTTATTTTAACGATACGATTATCGTAAAAAAAGTTAGTGTATCGCACTACTGTTTACAGGTTACTGTGAGCTGTTTTGAGAAGAATTTTTGCTTTACGTAACGTTTGGTTTGTTTTTCTAAAAAAATGTTTGAGCTAAGATGAATGGGAAATCTTGGGAATCCCATATTATTCTAGTTATGTAAGCAACTGATATACTTTGTACATTTAAGTGCAACTGGATTATCAACCACGTGTTCTGCCGTTTTATCATGTTCGGTGCATTCTGAGCATCTGGGGAAGTGGTGCAGATAGCTTCTATATTCACAATTTCCTTTAAATAATTGTGTTAAGTGGTTATTCACTTCGCCGTGTCGGCGATTTCACAACATGTTAATGAAGCGAATCAGTCTAAAGGTCCATCGACCTTTAAGGGATTATAGTATTATAGACAGACATTAGTCTGATATTCGGACTACACTCATAGAAAAATGCATCTTCATATTAATGATGCCCTTACATCAGAATTGTAACAGCAAAGTTATTACAAACGGCAACAACGAACGTCGTCATAAAATTTTGTCATAATTTATGCGTCATCTATGCTATCACTACTGCGGCATCAATTCGATACCACATTTTCTGTATTATTAACATTTTAATTTTTGAAATGTAAAATAAGAAGCAAAAATTCCCATATTCTATTTTTTAAATTATTTAGTTAAATACATTAAATTTTCATAGTAGAATGACCATATCGGGAATGCTGCTGGTGTCTTATAATTGAGAGCTCTTCTGTTAACAAAGGGCGGAATACAACAAAAGTAAAACAAACATGTGCAACGGGTAAGTAAATAAAAATATTCTCTCAATTTGACTTAAGTCAATTCCAATTACTCAATTTAATGGCAACCTAATGAGTCCTTTCTCCGATGTTACTGAGTCATCGCATTGACGACATGTCTTATTCAACCGACTCCGATTCGTCATTTCTGTGGTGCCAATGATCATCCAATTGATGACATAATTTAAATTTTTGACTCTGATGACAGTTTGGGCAAGTGATGTTAAAGCTGTGATCACAATGATGAAAAGTGTCATGGGGTCAAAAACGAAGACACTTGTCATATTACTGATGTCAAAATACCTTAGCCTTATGGCGCCTTTTCTATCAGTGTTGGCGGACTTTATTCATTCCGTATTGAAATCATTAAACCTGATTTGATTCTGTTGCACAGTGTTAATCTGTTGAACCATTAAACACTTCAAAATAAATTTTCAATCAATCAAAATCTTATCTTATTACTTCTCTTATCTGTAATACTCGATGTGAGCAACTTATAATTTATCAATATACAAGATAAGATTCTTACTTTATTATGTAAAAAAAAAATTAATTGCTATCTTGAATTCGGCCTTAGGCTTTATTTACAATGGCAATCATCTACTTATGCTCTTAAAATTAATTAATTCCAATAAAAATCAATTGATATAAAATTGTTAAAAGAAATAAAATAAAAAAATTTATTAATGTATTTAAAAATATAAAATTTTTTATCAAAAATAAAAATTGGCAGTTTAGCACGGTATAGAGAAATCTTATAAATAATAAATTTTGTATTCCCAAAAATAAACTTTTGATAAGAAAAATTTTTGCGATCAAAAATTCTCTTTGTAGGTGGCGAAAGTATAACTTTTTTTAAATGTTAAGTGGCACATCAAATAAATATATAAAAAAAATTTAACAAATTAGTGCAATATTTTTGTTTAATTTTATTACTTTCTAAAAAGAATTGTTTTAAAAATATCAAGCAAACTAAAATCGTTTGTGCAAAATTTTATAATTTGTGGCTTGTTCTTTAGATAAATCAACATCAATCATCAACATATTGACAATGAAAAATTTATATAATATTAATAATTATTAGAAACGGTTATAAATTTGCTATTTTTAACTGGTTTAGAAAATTAGCCAAGAAATAAAAAGTTATAGACATTTTTAAGCACGCAATCAATTTAAACTCTTTAAAAAAAACAAAAGATTTAAGACAGAAAATTGGTAAGAAAAGAACTCATATAAAAACAAAAGACTTAAGCAACAGACCTTATACATAGCATAGCAAATTTTAACAAGTAATTATGTCTGCATTTTAATTTAATGATTAATTTAAACTTACGAATTCAATCAAACAAATTTATTTATCTGTCAACTAAAAGCGCCTTGATCTATGCC